>OX276476.1:5380000-6580000 GCA_946251955.1 Acronicta psi
GTACCTCAGGAGATAGTGCCTTCCCTAATATATTAATTCTGTTATTATATTCGATCAGTACATTGACATTGGTTTTTGTGAAATTACGGCCATTCACAAATAAATCACTCACTTTTGTGTTTATACATAATATAATATTATGCCCGTGACTGTATGTGTACGAAAGCAAATTTTAATTAATCATTTCAATTACTATTCAGCAAGCAATTTATACTAACAGGTGAGCTTTATTTGGTTGGTTTAATTTGTTTATTTAGCCCGCGTTAATACGATTTCCGTAAAATGATTGAGGTTTTATAATGTACTGTGCTCCCGGTGTTTACGTTTTCCCCAGTTCTGCAGGAATTTCCCAATATTGACTTACATTACATAAAGAATTTTACAGAATTTTTAATTAAACCTACCATCACGCCCGAGTTCCTGTAGTAGGTAACAAATAATTTAATAACCTATTTTATAAGGTTCGCTTGGTGTTCTCAAATAAATATTTCTTTCGTACTGTATATTTCAAACTAACGACCCGCTCCGGCTTCACACAGGTTTGAATTTCTCGGATTTTCTCTTCTATAATATGAATGTATACTACCTATAAACGTTCCTCTTGAATCACTTTATTTATTGCTGAAAACTGCATTAAAATCCGTTGCGTATTAATTAAAAGATCTAAGTGTACAAACAGTGAACAAATAGTGTACGACTTTGTTTTATACTACGTAAAGATTACAAAGTATAAAACAAACTAGCTTTCCGCCAGCGGCTTTGCCCACGTGGTCTGCGTATTTCACTTTACCTTTTCATTACCTTTCATTTTACCGGGGTAAAAAGTCTATGTGCTATTCCAGACTATATTATAATCTCTGTGCCAAATTCCATCCAGACCCGTTCAGCCGTTCTGGCGTGATTGAGTAACAAACATCCATACATCTAAACTTTCACATTTATAATATTAGTAGGATTGTTCAAAAATATTTTATGCTATTACTAACTTAGTATAGTACCTGTGCAATTACCAGTTAATAGTGAAACTCGACACTTAAAACAAATTAGTGTAACAATGCTATTAATAACGACCAATTAATGAGGCGCATTAAAATGCTATAGGTATAGACAAATGTTATACTTATAATTTTATCAGAGAATAAGGTACTTTTTTTATTTCTGACACACGCGAATATTAGACATTGGAATAAAACCTTTTTTAATAATACCGATGTAACGAGATTAAGATTAGATAACAATAATTATAATGCAATAAAATCCGTAAAAAGAAGTTTTATTTCAATACTACTTACCTAGTTTAATACTTTTCTGAATTTATATTTCGGCAAAAAGATTAATCCCTTCTTCATCTCTCTTAGCTAAGCGAGAAGAAACTGAAGCAAAACACCTTTTAGGGGAAGGTTTTACATTTCTTTAATCTTTCACTAATCTTAATACTGTTGTGGATTTTGCAACAAGGCGATGGAAAATACACACAAGAATGGTATCTATTAATATTTCCCATAACACTTAAAATAGTATGACGCCTTTATCCCGTGATGTACACCCATTTGTGCGCCATGTTTAAGTCCCTTGTAACTTGTAATCAAGGGCGATCGTTTTTTTGACATCAATAAACAACTATACAGTCATTCTTCGGTACGTGTGTATATCACCGTGTAGGAGCCTAAACGGTTGGATCGATTTTAATATTTTTTTGTTTGTTCGAGTTCTGGAATTTTGTGAGGACAACGTCATGTTGGGCCAGTTTACCAGCTAGTAAACAGTATAAATTCAGATTGCTTGTTATTTTAAACGAAAAGTAAAAATTTGTACCGTACCTAAGTGAGTTTGCATTCTACATAAAACCCACAAGAACTAAGTAAAAATACAGGTTATTTTAAGAGTTTGAAAAATGTCGAGTAAATAAAAGTTTTTCGTTGCAAAAGTTTTTCAATAAAACTGTTTGAAAACTAACGTGGATTTTCTCGCATGCAACTGCGATACATAATGTTATTTACTTTGTTCATAAAGACGTACAAACAAAACAGGTGTAAGTACGTTTACGTAGAAAATGAGAAAACATTATTAGTTTTACATAATCGGATTGTCTAAATTCCTAATACGTAGTACCGGTCAATCAATGGCAATAACTGGCAGCCAATAAATGATAAGTGAGAACAGAGCGTCTGCGGACGAGTATTCACTTTCACGTTAGACACGTGGTCCCCTATTTGAGATTTAAGTTTCGAAGAAAGTGAGAGGCGTAACTTTTTCTTTACTCAATCTGTTTGTACATTTGCTGACCGGTTAATGTTGTAAGTACTTAGATGTCCGGGAAATTTCATGAATGGAAATCTTTATTTACTTATTTTGTTGGTGTTAAATATTTAAAAATGTACTTATGCATATCACGTAGATGCTACGATACGACACAGGTTGTTATGTTTTTAGTATCCGTGCTTACTTACTGATCTAAGTCAATTTTAGACTAGAGAGAAGGAGAAAAATTCTCCAACCTGTATTACAAATGGCTACAAATTCTTTTACAATAACATATAACATACTATTTCGCTATATTCCATAGGGTTAGGCAGTGTACTTACTGCATTATACACCCACAATTCGTCGCTATGTTAAATTCCCATGTAATAGGCGAGCTTATTGACATTAACTGGGCACACTTACAAAATCCGAGCTTGCTACGGGGAATTTCATAAAAAAAACCTATATAGTAATCCAAGACAGTAGCGCCTACGACCACCACACTCAAAGCCAGTTTAACAATTCTCTTTGTTCTTCTTATTTCTAATTATTGTTGTACCTTATTTTGAAATCCTATATTGATATTCCACTTTACTGCGTTAGAGACAGCAATTACCTGTAAAGAGAACGAAACAATTAAAAAAAAAATACAATTTCACATTTTATGCCGTAACGTATTTAGACACTACTTTTACTTCTAACTTTTAAACGAAATTAGGCACTGTGTTCTAGTTTACTAGTCATTTATTCAAGTTTATTTAGGATTGTGTGTTGAATTTAAAAGCACACAAGACTACATTGTTAACTCTAGAGAACAGGAGTTAATTATATAAAAAGATATACCAAATCTGTAAATAGCTTTCGGTTGGTTGGCCACATTTAAAAACAAATTAGGAACCAAAATTTAGCATTAAAGCATATAAATTACTTATGATGTTTAAATTTACCATTAAATCTTTTATGCTGTCATATGTTAATGCAGAAAAAGCAACCTTACTGCTTTTCGGAAAGCGAGAGAAAGATTTAAAACCAAACTAGAAGATAAAAAATCTCTGCCAGCTCAGACTCCTCAAACAAAACTGGCAAGAGTAACTAAACAAGATACATTAAGTATAAAAACAGAATACGTGGCTGAGCATGTTGCAGCCACACAGAGAAGTATGCAAATGGAGTGATAATATCAAAACGATACTGTTTTTCTCTTACATAGCGCATGTGTGCGGTATACGGCAATGATGAAATGGTATGGAAGTCTTGACATGGTAGGAGAAACAATATCAATCTTTGGGCCTAGGAGAGGTCTAATTAGTGATGTAATTAGCCAGCAAGAAGGGGCCGTTATTGCGAGCTAGAGTCAGTTTATGCCCAATTAAGATATTATTCTCTACAATTGGTAAATTGAGATTAACGAGTTCTTATTCCAGAGTCTTTTGATTTCCAAAATTACCACACAATAATGCATAATTTTACATTATTGCCAAAGACTATTGAACAGCTCCTTCTAAGATTTCAGCTTTTTGCGAGTGCCATTGTCTCAAGCCTGTAAATACCAGTGTGTTTGCAGGAATAAGACATTGCACATTCATTTTAGTCGCACTGTAAAATGTGGTGATTCTGGTAACTTTAATAAAAAAAGAAATATCACGCGTATTAGCTATCCATTAACTACTTCTCCGTGTAGTGCAACGATAAAGTGCATAGCAGCGTTTTATTGTGCGAAGATGTTATCGTTTTACGGTACGAAACTGTCTGTGACCTAGTTCACGTAACAGTACCTAACTGCAATGTTTTAGAAATAGCTAACGATGCAATATGCAGCCATTGATTAACTGATGCTGTTAGATTTTATTTGATAGCTTTGTGGAATGTTGATGTTATGAAATCAACTAACGTATTTTAAAAAGCATTTCTTTGATCAGATGCAGAACTAGCTATAAATATTGGTGTCTTTTTAAAGAAGTCTAAATAAATACTCATCAACGCTGTTTAGAGGTGTTTCCATAATATATGTTGTTGGAAATGGGTTCGTCTCTTCGAAATGTAAATATGTTCTTTAATTAATCGGAAGTAAATAGGGGGATTGGGAGTCTGACTGAATCAACTTGATTACGATACTGTCAAAAAAGGAAATTTAGTCACGATAAATCTACAAGACGAAGATTGAATTACACGGCGATATTAAAAAGTATTTTGCACGAAGCATCGTTTACTCGATCCCGTTGAATTGGGTAAGCAATCGAGAATCGAGACGGAATGAAAACATCGCCATATTTCGATCTATCGAAAGGCTGTTTATGAAAAGTTTCAATAGCCAGGCGGTGCGATGTTCGATTGGGTTTAGTCACGCAAAGTTTTTTGTTTCATTTGTTCTCTTTGGTTGCTAATAGGAATAAAAAAGATGGAAGCATACCTGGCACAACAGAGGCGTGAGTCAAAACATCAAGTTTTGTAAAAAGTATGATGTCTGTGCATTGGAAAGATGTTAAATCTTCCGATACATTCAATTTTGAAGTTAGCGTAGGTCAAATTTTTATGAAACCGCTAAAATTATTAAAGAATTCTGCACCTTAGTTTTTGCTAAAGTTTGTTTTTGTGTTATTTCTGATAATAATAGCATAAAAATAATCAGTTTTTCTGATAATTAACGTTTCAAAGTTATTGCTATACTTGTCGCTTCGTTAATCAAGCTAGCGACCTAAGTAGGGGCCTTGCGTATAACGGAATGCGATCGCCATGGAGCAAACCACAAGATGGCGGAAGTGAGTTACGATATCATTGCATCTACATTAAAGTAAGAACTACTTGAATTCAAAATAATCGTGTAGTTATCAGCTCGAACTACGTATAACAATACTACTCTGGAATTACGTGAACTGGGATAATTTCTATCAGGATAGTAGGCACAAGTCTGCACATAATTTTTATTTATGGCCGATATGGATAATAATTATAATATTTAAATGGGGAGAGTCAAATAATCAAGAAAAATCAGATGACGCAGTTTTTAAAAAAAAAAGCAATGGTTTTGAGGATTTTAAGAAAAACAAGCAAAACTTGGCCTGAAAAATGTGAGAAGTGATGAATAATAAAATATAATTAAGCAAGTTGAAAGTGGTTTCAAAATGACATTAACGTCACCGAATTCTTGGTAGGACCTTGATTCCATTGAAAGGAATAAGGCAAAAACAATAACCTACGGCTTGTAGTAATGTTGTAGTAAATAAGTGACTAATGAATGTAGTGAGATAGTACTGTACAGTGTACGACTAAACATCAATGACATCATAGTGCAGTCAGACGCATTGTCTACCAAACCTGATGATGGCTTTGTTTAAAAAAGTTGCAGCGGTTTTACGGAAACGTTCGATCAATTTTAAATTTATAAGATTTTAAAATTAATAAAACACAATCTAGGAAACAATACAAAATAACGAGTTTAATCTTTTCAAACAGGATAAAACTTTTTCACAACTCGTTTTGTGTGTGACGCGGTGGAAAGCTGTACGCAAGCCGGTCGCAAACGATCCACGTACGTCTATACGTGTCGCATACGTGATGCCCGCCTAAAACGGAACACTCCTCATTGCCAGTGTCACTCGTCCATTGACTGTTTAACAGTTACAACCTTTTATACCTCCCCTCCCTAAATGGTGATGTACGCGACTGCAATATTAATACGCCAAAGTGAAAGAGCGACCGAGAACGGTCACTGAAAGTTGACAAGACTAGACATTTCACCGACTTTTGACGATTATTGTCGCATATCGACATCTGAGCATATTAATAGCCGTATTATATCAGCAGTCGAGAAAACGATATGTTGCTATAACTAGCCCGGATCCAAACCATGATTCATCAAGTCTATTATCCTCATGACACTGCATGCTGGTATCATATCTGCAGTAAAGGTAAGGTCGTTTAACGTCCCCAGCGACTAATTAGCTGCGAGAAAGTAAACACAACACTAAGTAGGAGTTTCTGCACTTAGACGCGACTTGGGTTTAAAGGACTATGTCGGTTAGTATGTCATGTACTCATGTTAACGTGTACCAACACTAACTTCCTGTGATTGGCTGAGTGGCTGTATGGCAATTATCTTGTCTTTCTTATTGGTTTCGTGAAATGTGGAGTCAAGTGCTACGACAGAAGGTAATTAGTGTACCGCGGGAGAGTTATTGACGCTAAAGAATTGCGATTGTTCTTCTATTCTAATGGTTTTTGGTGAAACTCACATGTGATTGATACATTCGGTCTTTGACCTCAAGTCTGATAAAATATTCTCTTATTAGCTTTATGGTATCTATTGATTTTATAATAGATACATGAAAGTAGAATATAATCAACTTTATAAGCTGCTCTATGGAAATTTATATAACTTCCAACTAATATTTCCTATCACTACAAACAGACAGACAGTTAAAGAATACCTACTGTTACCGTTACTCTTACCCTGTCCATTAGATTAATCGGTAAAAAACTACACACATCACAGTACTAGAAATATGAACACTGGTCAGGAACTTAAGTTGTTCGAGCGTAATGTTAGTGGCTTTTTCCACTTGCTGCAGTGTTCAGTGGCGCGGAAGAAGCCCAAGTCTTGAACGACTCGCACGCTTCTATCGCGAGAAAAAAATCTCGTTAGAAAATGGGAAGCCAGCAGTTGGAAACTAGTTGTACAAGTACACTCTCAGTAAAAGTATTTTTAGTTTACTTATGTTGCGATTCCGATAGCGGATCTAGAATATGTAGGCAAAGAGGCATTATTGTCATATATGAGTCACGCCCGCCACGATCCAAAAAAGTAAAAGTTATGTCTAAATAGCTGCAAGTGAAGAAATAAATGAAAGTTTTACAGTAATGAAAATTAAGGAGACTGTGTCGTGCGGGTCGTGCCTTTTGGACTAGCAAGTGGTAGTTGGAACAAAAACCCAGTTCCGAGCATAAAGCGAAATTTGTGGTCAGGTGGGAGCCATAATGTCCATTAACCAGATTTTACTTTTAAAACTTTACTTGTGAGAAGCATTTTTACCCTGTAAAAGTTGCATAAGGAATATTCACCAAGTTTTGAATAGACCATTAGATACAGATCATTCTGCAAATTAGAGTCTACATTCATATTTTTTGCAGTCTTGGGAAATTAGGACACACGCGCAATATGGTGTTAGCAGGCTTACCAAATATGAAGCAAATACGATAACGACCTTAGATTAATCGAAGCAGCTCCATTATGGCAGCGACATTTCCCCCACTGCACTTCCTCATTGGCAAGGATACGCTGGATATGGCGCGCACATCGCTCGAACTTCCCTTACGAAGCAGGTGATGATTATTATTAGTAGTACCACTTTCCGTTCATTGAACCGACACCGTTACTCCGTTTACGCATTTAGTTCTCGCGGCTGCTATACGACATGACACAAATAACAATTGGCCAATTGGTTACTGCTTCTCTAAGAGGAAAGCAGTAACGGTTGTACCGTGTGTGTACCGACTGTTCTCAATAATGTCTGACAGGTGTTTTTTTTATTATTAATTAATCTTTATTTGTTATTTGGGGTTTTTATCCAACAAGGACATGCCAACCCCATCATACCTTATTACAGTGTTATTCTTATATTCAACATAGAATAATTACTTAATAGTCTGACAGGTGTGTAAATTAAACGATTTACGATATCGAATGGCACCAGTAATTTAGACATTGATATTCCAATATAAATTTTACTTAATAATACCTTTAATAAAACCAAGATAATGTTAATAATGTTACAGCATTGTTATTCAAACGAGACAGTTATGAACGTATCTGCGCTTGTGGCTTCGCGCTTTTTTGCGCCGCCATTTTGTATTCCTGCGGGGAAGCGTTGAGACGCGGAATTGTCTTGTTTTATGGCAAAAGTGAAACCGAGATCACGTGGTACCCCGAGATGGTTGAATGACACTTAAAAGTTAACTGCAAGCCATCGCGGCTTCCTTTGCCCTGCCCATCGTGATTGATGCGGTTACTTGACAATGTGTTTAACAGAAGATACTTTCACCATTTTATAAAATTAACATCGAAGAACAATAATAGAGAAACTGCTTTCTTACCGCGTCTGTTTTGTCATTTCAATATGGTTACCTAAAGCGTTTATATTTGAATTACCAGTTTACTAGATATACATAGTATGTAATATCGTATTTCCCTTATCGGTTACTATTACGAAAACGTTTCTAATTGCTTACAACCGGTGTCTCATGTTCATAACACTGATCGTTAAACATCACGGTATCTGGCCGATCTTGCTAAAACTAGAAACGAAGAATTTCTTCAAGCGTTTCGACAAAACGAGTTTGACTGGAATCATGAATGTCGTTTAGTTTTCGTAATCACATTTGAAGATATATTTTTTGTCGTCATGCACGACAATTTTCTAACTTACGTATCTTTTATTTTAGATGTGAAAAAAGCATTCGCAATATGTTCCACATTATGGAACAAACTCCGACCCCTTTCTTCCGCGTCGGTTAGTCTGTTAACGGACATTTACTCAAACCAGTGTGGGAAGGTTATACCGAGTTCAAAGAATAAGTTCCCATAAAATGAACAAACCACCTGAAAAAACGGAGGAGCAAATATTTTATCATCTAATTTTGGGAGGGTTACGTGTCAATAGGCTTTTTGTTCGGAAAAGGGACTTACATAAAATGCGACGTAACTTTTGCAGTGACATTCCCAAAGAGGTTTTTTTATCCCAATTTTTTAAGGAGGTAAGTATGGAAAAGTTTTAGTAATATTTTAGATTTTTTGTAGACCGTCTTGAATATTAAAAAACGCTATTGACCAACTGGCTTGTATGAACATTAACGGACATACAGTGGCCATGCAAAGCTGACGTTTTTATATAAATAACTGTGAGACTGGTTTATGTAATGATTTTACATACACGTTACATGTACACCATGATTATATACATGCACTAGCATCTTTTATAACAGGACCTTAATTACTTATGCCACTTAATGAAGAAGAGCTTCTTGAAACATGATTTATCAGATGTATTGTTAGAAAAACTAAATCTGTTTTTTAAAGTAACATTACATTGTACCAATATTAGATATAGTTTAGTCGATATTGATGGACAGTTTTATTAATTCTTAAATCAGGAGAGCAAATTAGAGAGGCTAGAAATGTCATTGTGACTAGATAACAATTCAGATAAAGACTACTAAGTATTATTTTATTCTTTGAACAAAATTCATTCAAACTTTTTGCCAAAAACAACTAGCAATATCTACTCAGAAAATGTCCTGTGACACAGACAAACAATGAACCGGCTTTTATCGCAAATGTAGCATGTGGCTTTGAATATACATACACAGGACAGGTTTTACGTCCGAACAGGTAATTTATGGACTAACTGACAAACGCTTCGAAATTTCACCGAAAACTATAATGTCCAACTATTCTCACTATAATTACCGTGTACGGTGTATTAAATACGTTAAGGATATGCGTTCCTTTGAAAAAAATCACTACCTGAGCGGTTGAGTCACTGAGAAAGCCTTTGTCGTAATCCTTATATTCGGATGGCGTGGCAGCCCGGCTCTTTGAGTCGTGGGGATTTCTGATATTTTGACCTCTAACGCAGGTAACTCGTGATACATTTTTATGAAAGCGATTGCTTTGTAATTTATTGCTGTTTCATTGTATTTGTTCGGTGGGACCTGTTGTACGTGTGTTTGGCAATACGTGTTCAATGATGATTTAGGTGGTGGGAGTGTAAAAAATGGTTCCTATTTCTTTTTATTATTCTTGCGTATTCCGGTCTTCATGCGCAAAGATCCAAGCTTTTATTTACAATAATTTGGTTGTTATGAAGAAAGGAAGCCAAAGCAAACCAGTTTATCCGAAACATCAGTTTTTGCATGCAACCTAAAGAGAAATCGTTAAACTGTAAATCCTGTTCAGTCAGCAATGGTTCCGCAAAATGTTAAAGATGAAGACGCGCTTTTGAGTTCTGAGTTCTTAAGAATGGCAAATTCAAGATGAAATGGCGGAGGTTTTGTACTGGCAAGGACAACCGGTCCCATTATAGTTCCTTGAGGTATCCCTCCCAAAAGTATTTTATTATACTCGTTATCATTATAATAATGACCAAATAT
Source organism: Acronicta psi (assembly GCA_946251955.1). Classification (NCBI taxonomy): domain Eukaryota; kingdom Metazoa; phylum Arthropoda; class Insecta; order Lepidoptera; family Noctuidae; genus Acronicta; species Acronicta psi. The sequence continues at coordinate 5,390,390 of OX276476.1, forward strand.
TAAAATTCCGGCCTTAATTCCGCCATCTCATTTTGTTAGGATTTTTCTTCTCACGTTTTCCAAGTCGTATCTAAGTTAGTTATTTATAATTCGTGATTTAATCTGTATTTTAATCGGTGCTAGAGCATTATGACGCATCGATTCCATATTATAACTAGCGTTTAATGATAATTAAACAACAATCATGGTGATTTTATCTATTTTACTGTCTTCAAATTAAAAATAGAAACTTCTCTTAAAAATCTAGAAATTCACAGTCCAATCGTGAACATCTAAATCCCCGCGAGGCATCCCAAAATAAAAAGCCAACAGTCGAATGAGCAACAAAAGTACGTAGTTCATAGAGTCCGTAGAACTATGGAGTGTCTGAATGGGGCTAACGAGAGACAGTCGCCGAGTGATGCCCGCTATTTTGTTGGGCGCAACAGAAAAGATTTTTCACATTTAGAACATCTTTGTGTGGAACCAACATTTGTGTGAAATTCTATGGGTATTCTCGGTATTGCATTTTTAAGCGCATTTGCGATGGAATGAGTAGAGGTAACAAACGGGAGAGGTAGTTATATCAGCACTCGGCACTACCTACATGGTTCTAATGCACTTAGTTTTCGTTGTCTATAACGTAAAGCCCAGACTCACAAAGGGAATATGTTTATGCATTTTAAATATACCTAGACATAAGCTTCTTTTAAGTGTAGGTATTAGATGAAAATTGAGGTGCACTTGGTGTGGAGGGCGGAGTGCCGGATGTTATGGTGCCAAGAGTACCTAGAACCACATACTCATTAGGAACTATGACTAAGTTAATGTTATAAGGGTACGCTTATTAATATTTATTTTTAACTCGACATAATAAACATGATTAAAGAATCTGCGTGAGTCATACTGTGGGAATCCTTTTAACGATTTAGAATATTTTTGTGCTGACCGCATATTTGAATTTTATAGTATGACCGCAATTTAACGCTTTCTACGTAAGTAGATTAATAACGTTTACTTATTAGGAAGTCAGGTGTCGGTTTAGAGGAAATAGACTTTTCTTGTTTATCTTTTAAATTATGTAATGCTTTTGATATAAATATAAATGAATACTATTGAATGACATAATACGCAGAAGATTATCAACATGAGATATATTATTAATGTGTGATAAGTATAGGATATTTTATATTTGTAAGAGTTATATGAAGTAAACCCCGTGTAATCATGTAAAGAGAAAAATGTAAAGATGAAAGAGATATATATAAATATTAAGAACCTTAAAAGGAGGACCCGTTTCCCCAAAGATAATTCTAAAATGTATTAAAATTGTAATTAAAATGTTCCACGCCGTTCTCAGACTGCAAAAAGGAAAGAAAGAAATAAAAACTTTAGCCGTAATGGAAATAAGACAAACAAACTTATCTATGCGAATATATTACTGCTGCAAGTTGCATTGGAAGGACCTATAATACTATAATTACTGTGCAAAGAGATGCATAGATAACAATACTAATCAAATCATCATAATATGCGCAATTATTAATAAAACACTTCGCCCGTATATTCTTACATTACAGAATCATGACTGTAAAATAACAATACTAGCATCTAGCATAGCAATAAACTTATAATATTCCTCGAACGTGCTACAAGTACAAAAATATGTTGTGAATTATTCACAAGTTGTTTCAAAATGACCTGACCGGAGCTCTCTTGGGGCGAAAAGTTCAAGGTTTGATGCATATCCACAGCATATTGCGATACTCGTATTAACTTACATCATACATTAACGAGGTATTGAGTATGTCTTGCTCATCGATAAAGTAAATACATGAGCTCTTCACCTTATTCAGGAATCATTTTTAAATCAAAATTGGGTAGAAGATAAGACATAGTATGTTCTTGATTAATGGATTTTGAACTCTATAGTATCATCATTATGGAAATTATGTTTACATTAAAATGCATGGTCGTCACTGTGTTCCAAGATCTTACATAAACAGTCTCGAGTCACAAAATACCATTGAAGCTCGTCTCAAGTCCCGTTTGATTTTGTAAAACCCGAGTTCTTAGTATTAATTATGTCACGAATATTAGAATCATTCCTAACATTCAAAATTAATAATTAATCACTACAAAGGCCAACTTCATTATGAGGGGAAATCCAGAATAATGAGGAAAAGAGCTTTAAGTAGCTGTTATGATTCTGATTCGAGCAGAACCGAGTTAAATTAATAACGATGTCGCTTCGCTCGTGAACCTCTACATTAAATAAAACTGGCAATTAAATAAAATGTCTCGGAGCAAGAAGTAATTTTATTCGACATAATTTCGAAGGGAATGGACTTAAAATTTAGTTTGCTAGGATATTTTTCTTAACTATCTACTTTTTACTGCTATATGGCTGCTAGTCTATTTTCTGTCTTCTGCGCTTGGAGGTAAACGTATAAAAAATCACCATTATGAATCAAGTAGCAATTTTATATTAACTTCACAGATCCAATCCAACAATTTTTCAATTCATGCATTCATTTTTGGAGCAGTGTCAAATAAACAAACAAAATCGTGTTACTTTATAAGATTATAGTAGTACTTTATCTTCCTTTTCTTTAAAATCAGTGTTGTGTGAAGAAACTCGCTGACTCTTGCGGTCACAACGCGCGACCTTGCGCATGCAACCCTTCCGCTGTCGTTCGCTGTATTCGTATAAACAATACATTCAATAAGTGTTTTGTTTTCCAGCAGAGATCATTTGACACGTTTTGCATGCGCATTGTTGTGGAAATATGAAAATGAGATAATTTTACCTTTTTAGGTAGGTACTTTTGATGATGGTTTTAATGTTGGCAAAAAATTTAAAGATAAAAAGGACGTTTCTGTATTTTTTTTTGTATTTAGAAGCTAAGTGTTGCTATCTCAAGTGAGAATGATATATAGATACTTCGTTCACCAGTGGACCTTTGTGTTGTTTGTCTGCCTGACACGAAAACTATTTAAATTCAGCAAGGTTCTCAGCCCACACATTTTCGGAGCGACCAAAAAGCTTCCCACAAACATCCGACTAAAATGTTGTCGCTAGTTAGTTACTTTGCTAAGTTTAAAGGAATGTAGGAGTATTCATACTAGTCCAAACAAAAACGAATCCATCAACTATTTAAAAGATAGTTTAATTTAATTTTTGAGTACTTTACCGAAGTAAATATTTGAAAGCGTTCGGAAATATAGGATCAACACCATATACAAACGCAGTACGTTGCTACTAATATGCACGTAATTGTTTCTTAATTGTTAATAACAACGTTTTCTTAACACTACAGACTGGTTACACGTTAATTGCATTAGCTACAAGAAAAACTTTGGCTTTTATAAAAGATGCAGCTCAGAAATACAAAAAGTTTGCAAGAGTTTCGTATTGTCAAAGTACAATGGCTTTGAAGGGAGTGGAAGAGTTTAAAGATGTCACCGGAGAGGCATTCACGTCGTATGGCGCAGAGGTGCGGCCGGCCTTTACCCAACGCTGCCAAGTATCCTAGGGCTGCCAAACTATCCGGAAAACATATTATTTTAAGAAACAAAGTTTAAATGAACAGTAATGTAATAATATCTGATACTATATTTATATGCCATACCACAAACCCGATGTTTGAAACCTATCGACACCTCATTTAGCTACTGATTCTTTTTAGTTGTCAGAATATTGTTAGTCATTACTTTTGAAATAAATACCACGTGAGAATAATGTCGTACACTTGTGGAGCATTTTCTTACATATATTTATTTTGTGAGTGATGTTCTTTTGTCCACGATCCTTATTTTAATAATTACGTTAGTTTACACTGGTTCTGTTTTATATCGTGGGTGCGTTTACAATTACAAATTCTCACATGAAACACTGGAACAATTGTCAGTCATACTATTTGTGTTTCTGTTTTAGAATTTAATCCTAGACCAGAACAAGCCAGTCACTCAGCCCCTGGGCCAATCAATGATTTCTAATTATGGTATCTCCCGATTGTGACTGAATATAACGAGAGAAATAACAGGTAATTCTCGCCGCATAACTAAATACCGTTTCATGCCGCCACATCGTCAGGTATAAAATCTTATAGTTATTGCATGTAGTTAATTACCAATGGAAAACATTATTAATAATTAGTTATTTTTTACGAGCGGTAGAAATTGTGAGACAGTGACAACCTTGGTGGGACCGCGCTGCTTGATAAACTTCTGCTATCCGGGCGCGGTTCTAAAGACAAATTGGATTGAAACAGTTCTGTTTTTTTTTCTAATATTTGAAATTTACGCAGTTATTATTATTGGTTAAGTTATGACATAAAGTATAGATATAAATGGCCTGACATGCAACCACTGTAGGCAATTTTATACACGCCTAAGGTTAGTACTTTAAAGTTTTTATGTTAAATGAAACAATACGGGCTCTTGTTCAGATTATCAAATAAATTGATAAAGTATTAAGTTGTTACGTTGTTAAAACGCAGTCAAGGATTCCAATCATAACAAATGACTTTCTGATATATGAAACAAAGTAAATGCAGTTAAACATGTAAATCTAGCCACAAAACATGATGAAATATCGAATATCGATAACCATAACGTTATATCGTTTTGCAAATCTAATGGGCGTCACATCGAGGTCACCCACAATATAGATTTGGTTGAATTATCTAGCTTTTAAGGTTTAGATGTAACTGTTACCTGTGCTAGCTCGGTGTTTTATATTCCAATGGCGTTCGAAAGTGCTGCGGTGATATCGTCAGTTTCTTTGGCGAATGGCAGTGTAGTGTTAACATTTATTATTCTGGAAGTGGCCGCAAGACGGCCGTAGAATAATAAGCGTCTTTATGACTTCAATCTCAGATTTGAACGCGTTTAGAAAAAATTTGGCTCTAATATTAAAGTTTTTGTAAACCGATTTTCAATAGCATCTTGAACTTTTGTAACTGTTTGAAGCTCAAATATTGCCAACGCTACCGAGTGTGATACATACACGAACGCGTCGATTTTTTATATTAATAAAAAGATTTATTAATATCTAATATTTTTTTGACATAACGGGCGTTCAATAAGAAATTGCCAATTACGACTTTAAAGATGTTTGTTTGAAAATAACATATTACTCGGGAAAAACACGTATCAGCGCTGACGGTCACGTAATCTGCACGAATGGATATTGACAGGTATACGTGAGAATATTTGTATAATACACTCCTTCGATAACTTCGCAAGCAATTGAAACACTAGGTGTAAGTGCGTGTACAAAGCCTCTTAACATTTCCTAAATACGAAATCAGTAGCATGAAATGTTACATGTTTCTACGTAATAGCTTTAATTCAATATATTGGTCACACGCCGTTATAATGTACTTGCACGTATTAACGCTGACCCAAATTCCTAGCTCAAGTAGGTATGCATTTTGATAAGTTGCGCCTATCGTGAAGTTCCGATTAAATAATTCAAAATAATGTAGCCTACATTTTACGGGACACTTGAAATAAAACGAAGGGAATTTCGTCCTTACAGCTTTTATTTTTCTAGCATTCCGAGTCCATTGCAGTGTTTGCGGTTACTGTAGACTATTCGAAGGTTTTATTTGAATGAGACCGAGGCAGTAATTAGTCAGTGCACCAGCAAGACTCGGTATGCTGTTTTATACATTTACACTAGACATTATAATTGGTTTCGTAGCCTTTACGACATAGGTGCTAAGGAACATTCAATTTCGCCACTAAAGACCAATGGCATACTTTAAACATGGAGTTGTTTGTCGACTTGTCAAGTAAGTAGGCGCGCAAATTTGATTTCACGATACACATTTCGTAACAACCGTTGAAACCTGTTCATAGAAGTTTTTGTGTATTTATTTCTACGGAAATATTCACGGCCGACAAATTTGGACTACGCGAGACTTTACGGTCACTTTCTTTTCTTTTTGTTTAACAAAACTTGGCAAAATTTGAAAACCAAATTTTAATATCGTAGAAAGGTGTAGTGTATTCTTGAAGAAGACATACAATATGTATTCTGAGTATTTTATTAAACCAATGCCAAAATTTACTTATAGGTACAACTTACAGAGAGGTTTCCAAAAGCGTCTAGCCTCAATACATTACAGTTAATATCAGTACAGACTCTGTAAATCCTAGTTGATTGAAGTGCGGACATGCCTTAGAATAACTTTAGGCTATGTCACCTTGAATTTGTGCCTGCCTAGATACTCCCTGTGTGAAACACAATGCCAACCCGTTTCATCGTATAATAAGTTGTTCAACATATTGTGTAAAGCCTTTGTGCTCTCATTGGAGGCGTCGAAAGCGTTTACAAACGTAATTTTATTCATGAGCTGAATTGTCTTTCAGAATAGAACCTTCTTTAAAATGTATGTACTTCTGTGATGGCAACTTTTGACAGGGTATTATTCTGGTTATTGATGTTTATAGTTTTTGCGGATTTAGCCATTGAAATAAGAATTGAAGTAAAGACTAGCGATAACATAAAAATGCGCGGGCTAGACAAACCACGTACAATTATCTATTTAAGTTTTATCACGTATTGTACAAATGCCAACACATACTTTAGTCAAATGCTTCGTATGTTCATGATAATAGAATTCTTTTAAGAATGTAAGCTACTATAGCTTTAATATCTAAGCCTGTTGTACTGAACAACGATTGCGGCAATTGAAATTTCGTTCACAATTATTAGGAGCAAGATTTATTTCGACTCCTACAAGACCGGTTCTTTGGCAACGTTCAGAATTACCGCTGGAGGTCGACTGTGTTAATAAATTTATTGGTTTATGATTTCGATACCTCTATAAAAGGGATTAATTTCAGTATCCGTTATGATAGTTGCCATATTAAACATTTCGTTTGGAAATGTAGAATTATTAAATTCTCTTTCGTGTTTGTCAGACCTTTTAGTCTAATTTCGTGGGAACTAGTTTAAGAAAACTAGAATCTAGTTGAGAGATGAGTAGGTGGATGTTTCGAGTCGAGTATTTATATAATGATTCCACTTTAAATTCTAAAGTTCAAGACTGAATGACACAACAATATAATAACAATAATGCACAGATAAAGGTCACAGCGCGTCAGTTTACAATTTTGACGAGCAATGAGAATGTGAACGTTAAGTAATATTTACAAGAGGCTTGTATTAAATTAAATTTTGATTTGATGATAAGGATCAAAATCACTTAAAATCATGATATAAATTGTTTTGAAATAGAATTGATCACAAAGTTAATAATATTTTACTGTACTTTTTTAAATTCACTTGTTAATTATAGAAACACACTAGCTTGTTCAGTGTCAGTGCTTGGTTCTATCTTAGTTGGGTTCAATTCTAATTATTTCCTTTCCTTAGAAGGATAATACATATGTAGACTTCCCAATAACCTTTCACAACGAGTGGGGCAAATGTATTCCATGCTAGAATTTATCTTAAGGTTCGTCAACACGGTGGCATTATGGTCGCATTCCTTTGAGGCGAACGACAACAGGCCTTGCGACTACACAAGGTCATTTGTGAAGGGAGATCTGAAATAGGGTCGACGCTCTATTTAGAATTACGACTTTAGATAATTTCCTAATATATTGTTGTTGTTTTTTTCTGACTCATTCAATGTTGTTATACCTTTTTTGGCTGCAGCTATAACTTCTTAAGCGTCCGAATATTCCCAAAGATGAAAAGCGTTAATTAAATTTAAGATTTCTTAAAGTAAATCATCATTTGTAATCATTACAGTAGTACCTCTATACTAAATTTGAATCACTCGCCGATCAAATATAATGTAGATTTAGATATAGAAATATTTTATTGACATTCATGTCAACCCTGATAACAACCTACGTGTCTGCGACTGTATTCTAGCACCAATATGACTGCCTGTTCAGCTATTGGAACCCACTTCCTTGTATTTATATGCAGCTGCCTCAAAACTGGTTTTCAATAAAAATAAAAGATGTACTGCGAACAAGAAATAAAAGACGATGAATAAAACCCAATTATACTTTTTGTTGGTCGTGGGTATCGAACTTCGAGGTAACATTAAATTAAAGAGAATAAGACTACAGTATAAATCGGAATAAATAACTTGAATACTAGTGCCGAGTGCGTCAAACAAATCAATGTAGCAGTCATGCTTTTATCTGCAAACCAGTGTCTGAGTTGTGGTCAGGTTATCATTAGCGCCCACAGCATGAAACGTACATAAATATATTCTTTTGTATCAGTACTGGTTCATTACGTGAACCTTGTCTAGATAATTTAGAATGACGCTGCATGACGCAAAGCTTGAAATATGTATACATAAAGTAGCAAGTTGAATAAGGCGAAAGGTTTTAAGATGGAGGACAATAAAACCGTCAAGAAAATAAGGTTGTGGCCTGAGGTTGAAGTTCGTAGAAAATATTTAATAAATCCTAAGCTCTAGCGACACTCGCTGCTCACGATTCTTCTATATTTACACGATTAGGATAATCTTTGTTTACAAGTGTAACTTCACATTCACATGCAGTATAAATGAAAGCTGTTCGTTTATCAGCTTTACGGGAAATGTTATTAAGAGATAAGGATATTTATTAAAATAAAAATTAAACTATCCCTGAGTGACATTAGTCAGAGTAGAGTAGGTATTGTGATCACATCCACGAAAACAATGTTGCAGGTTTAATCTTGAATGCAATGACATAGTTAAAAGATATATCATTGCGTGATCCAATAAATGTATTCGTAGATAGAAAGATAATTCAGACTATACAGAACGATTGTTCTACTTTACCGATATTTATTGAACTCATTTTATTGTTCATGGTAGAAACTTTTGATCAAGGCAAAACGTTTGAACACTTGATATCGTCAAATGTCGTAAAAAGAAACGTTATTGCATTGTAAATGGAATAGAACACCAAGAAATTGCCAATATTAGTAGGTATTACTATTATGAAACGGGAAAATATTTGGTTCTATGGTAAATCTTATATTGGAAGTAATAAAAATAATGAAGAAGTAATGGTGTAGAAATAAGTCACGAAAAAGCTAGTAAAATACGCGCGGTATTGCTTGGCCGGACTGAAATTATCTGTTTGAATGCGCAATGGATTGTTTAGGTTATAAATTGCATAATGCGCAGCCAAACGGCTTACTTCAGTCCGACCGGCCAACGTGCACCGTGCGTACTGTAGTATTCTGAGCTAAACCATAGCTAAGTAGAATCCAAAGCGATTAAATGAAATCAGTAGCCGTCCGAGTATCGCACGACCACTTGTCGCCACCGCAGGTCGGCTAACCGTTACACGAAGATTCCTCGGCGTTTCCTAAATAATGCCGCATGAATGCGAGATGGCACGAATGCAAATTAACAAGTTTAGTATGTGGACCAGTTGACGTTGTTGGCTCAAAGTCGTATCAAAGCAAATAGAATGGTATTTGCGTCTAAGGATAAAAAAAAACGTTTAAGAATGCTTAGCGTTTGATGGTGTGCTATTCTTGTTAGATTTAATTATATATGCTCAACCAAGAATGGAATTTATTTGATGCTTGAATCACGATCTTAATGGATTCGGCTTGGTATGGTTAGAATGCAAAAGTAGATAATAATATTCAAAATACAAAATAATCATCAATAAAATAACTAGATCTTGCTTATTCCTATACGTTTACGCACACGAATATATCTATCTAGTTATTAAGATATATAACATTAAACTTTACAAGTATTTGTAAATTAAAAATGTTATTCAATGCAATAGGAACCTTTAGTAGCTCATTGATCAATAATAATTAACAAAATATAAACATTCACTAAAGAGTTTTCTCAAAGCTTTTGAGAATTAAGTTTGTTAGAATAGGCCACGGCACTCAGCCTCTTTAGGAAATTAATTTTACTTGGTACAGCATTCGAAAAGGATTTCGCAACTAGTTTACTCTTAAAGTTAGTCTTTTAACTAGCTACTTGTAATTATTTATACTTTAACTGACGTAAAGTAATGTTACAATTCAGTATGCTTTTTACCTGATACTAGTGTAAATTCTTCAAGCCAAATAGGTTCAATATTTTGATCGGATACTTAAAAAAAAGATAACCCAGTGTTATGATGTTTTCGGTTTAAAAATATCTGATTTTTATGAAGTTTTACCACAAAAATTTACTGTTGAAACGCAATTTTGACCTTGCATATAATGACTACTCGAAAAGCAATTAAAAGAACATGATGGCTTAAGTAATTTAATACTGGGCTGTAGATAAGTGCATGATCATTTTTGTAGTTGTAATTTCTTTAGTGTTAAATATAATTAATTGTTGTATTTTTATTTATTAAAATTCTAATATCTTCGTACCTTGGAGATAGCGATGTTACTTATATTTTAAAATTTTATTATTAATAAGTAATAAGTGCGTTTATTGTTTGTTTTACATTCTACTTCGATAATAATAATACCTAAGATATTTGTTTTCAGGAAGCTTGGAATCTAAAAATATTCATTCAAAGTACTTATTGTCTTACGTCTATCTCAACGAGTATCTCACGAGTTTTATTGTCTTCGATCTATCTCTACGAAATTATTTCACGAGGTGCATTCAAACTGTACCAGAATACAGGATGTATAGATAAATAGTTTAGTCTATTTAAACTAAGCATCTAAAATTATCACAACTTCATCGTTCCATTCATTCGATTTTCAGCTTTATCCCCTTTTCATAAGATTCACACGTTTGTGAATAAACGAGAAACTGTACTTACAGTCTGTTACACAGAATCGTCGGAAGCGTCTACGGAAGCGAATTCTCGGTGGATAATCGAATTCATTAGCAGTCTTTGTACCGTCATAAATGGAACGGAAGGTTTAGTTGCTTCGCATACTGAAATTTGTCGTTGATAAATTTGATAGCAATGAAAAAAAAAACAAACGAAATAATTGTAAATCAAAAAAATTATAATGAAATGTAAAAAAAAAATATAGAAAAAGTTCAAAATGTTTCGATCCTGCCAGGATTCGAACCTGGAATCTTCTGATCCGTAGTCAGACGCGTTATCCGTTGCGCCACAGGACCCTGTGACGAGTGTAACAAAAATCAAGTTTGGGTTAGACTTACTGGGGCGTGTCAAAAAAAGTGTACGGTAACTATTTAAATTTGGAATCAATTCTGTCAAGGTCTCTCTTTATGACTTCGTCACGCACGAAGTTCCTAATGCTATTTCAGTGTGTGTGTGCTTAGCTTTTTCACACTATTATTAGGCTAAAGGTGATTGAATTCAAATTGATGAAGTTTATTATTATTATTGAGTGGACTAACTTAACTGCCTCGTTAGCCTAGTGGTCTTCGGTTCGATTCCCAGGTTGAGTAATATGTTATTGGGGTTTCCTTTGAAATTCTATGTAACAGCTTGTGCCCGGTTAGCGGGCTTAGTAGGCTAGCTTCCCAATACATAGGACCTAAATATACCGAGGAACTGTGGTGTAAATTTTTTTCTTAGATATTGCTGTATTTCTTGATATTGCTGAGCTAAAATTTTCTCCAACGAGGTACGAAATTGGAACTAAGTTCACTTTACATAAAAAGACGAAAAATATAATTTCCTGATACGACGAACTGTTTATTATGGAGCATAATTTTATCACAATATTGATATTTTCTCATTACTGTTATAAGGAGATGTGTAACAAAACTATATTAAAACTAAATAAAAACGAGAGACGTGAATATTATTAAAAAAGCTTCATAACAAACAGGAACTTCCATTATACAGGCAGATTTGAAGTTTCTATGATTTTCTATGAATTTCATCTGCAGTACATTCTATTATGCACGTGTTTATGCATTTTCGATATCCCTACATAATATTAACTTTCATAATAATCAAGATACGGTAGACATTCTGCATAATGCCATTTCCAAACTTTCACTTACTCTGAAAACTTTCCAAAAATCGTCCCCCTAATATTTACATACTGTTTTTATGTGTTTTATTACTTAATAGTCGTAATATGGTAAGCAATACGAGCATCATGTAGTTATGTTTACATTAAAACGACGGATTTCTCCACATTTCATTGTCTCTCGTTTCAAAGTTTCTGCCCAAACGGCTTCAATGCAGCAATTCTAACTGCACCTTTCCTATTATAAGAAAATATTCGCGTATTCCAGGTCGAATACTAACTAATGTCGGGTGTGTTGAAAGTTGCGCACGCGACTCAAGCGCGCATGACCCCCTTAGCACTAACGGACTGGTAACCGTTGGCTCGGCTCACGTCTTCAAACGTATATTCTTGTATACTGTACAACATTGCGGTATTAACTCGAGCGAGTTATATAACAAAGGTATTAAGTAATTTGAGGGTCCAATGTGGGAGATGACTTAAGAAATATTTGAGAGTAGGTACCAATATTTGCTAATTAACAAAAATTTCTGTTTGCTTATACGTGTGAAATTCTCCATATGAAGAATGCTGTCGACATTCATTTGGAAAGATGCTTCAAATAATTGTTAGCTATAAGTACGTATATAGTACACTATGGCAACGAAAATTCGACAGCAATATAGAATCCTGAACCCTATTTTTCTGCAACTTCCAGGCTTTAACTTAGAAATGATGTCAGAAATAACCAGTTCTTACAAATATTACGGAATTTCAATCGTAAGGTGTTTTGTTTGATTCAAACTGAAGAATTCAGAAAAGAAATTTAAAGAATCCAAAGAGCATTTAGTATTAACTTTTTCACCGTCTTTTTACTACAATTAGACACAGTTTTACTTTGTGCAGTTTTTGCAACAATTATATTTTTGTTTGGTGCAAAATGCAGGTACTCTACTTTCCATGCGGGTCAATTTGTAGCGTGGATAGTGAAAATTTAATTATCTTTGGGCATATGTATCACTTTCACCTTATACACGAATATAGTAGCGTAATTACAGTGGGTGTTAAGTCAATCAGAGCATCATAATCATATGTGAATGGAGTAATTGGCTCAGTTTCTGTGAAACCCAAAGCTATAGGTACATCCGCATTATGCGTCAATGGGCATTTAGCTGACGTTAAACCAATTTTGTTGAATTTTTATGGTATTTGTGAGAGTATGGGAATATCGTGAGAAATAATACTAACAGAAAATCGTGTACTGTTAAGCAATAAAACAATTTCAGCTTAATTAAAGGTAATGTAAGCTTTGATTTCATATTGAACTATATTGGTAGTACGGTCATAATTATAATAATTGATTATTTTGAATTAATCATCTTACTAGACAACATTATCTACATAACCACTTGCAACTCTTAACTAATGTTGTCCTGATGTCATCATTTAATTTCAAGGTTTTAATAGTAATTTTAGTTTACTGATTTCTGACACTTACGCGAATACGTCGGGATTAAAATAATATCAATATAACGCGATAAAATCCGTAAAAAGTAGTTTTATTTCAGTAATTTTAGTTCTTCACAGATTCATGTTTTACAAGACATACCTACGTGTGTATAAACACTTTAAATTTTTATTTCAGAACCCAAGCGCACATGATTTTCCTTTTTGGATTCCTAAGTGATGATCAAACTAACACTTTATTTTGTTCTGAATGACCTCCTTGCCCCTTTTTTTCCTGTGCTTCGTTTTAATGTTCTCTTTGTTAGTAATTATAGAACATCATGATGTGCAGGTTTTTACTAACGTGGGATTTTAGTTCATCTTCTTAAGCATTATTATGAAGCGTTTCTGGTTTCGTCTAGTTCCTGCCTATTGTTACTGTTCTTTCTGCACCTCGGAAGGTTTGTCAATGTTTATTTACTTGTGCAGTTGTTTTTTCTCAATGGGTTTCGGTAGATTTATTTGCTGCATTGTTTTTATCAGATGTGTCATGTTTGCATTCAATTCTTCCATATTATAATACTTTGGGTTTCTTTCTGTCATCAGTAGTGCTTACATCATCTTCCTATTTTTCATTAAATATTTACCTACTAGTATCGATAAAATAAACATCAACAATTTTGTTTCATAATACCGGATAACAATTTCCCAATTACAAGAAGATATTTTTTATGAATATCGAGATCGAGTCATACGAATTTCTCCCAGAAAATGATTTATTCATCAGAGCGCGGCAACACCCTATCGGTACCACAAACCTAATTTAGTAGTACGATTGATATGGAATTGAATATTTTTATTATAATTAATTCCGATTCGTATAATAAAAAGTCCCTGAGGAATAAAAATGAACGAGCTCCTGAGATATGGAACAGTTATATTGGTTACATTTTTGAGCTCGACGACAGAGTTGGCTTTATAAGTTTTGTGACTGGGGTTTTAATTTAATTTCTAAGGAAACCCAGTTAGAATATTTCCATTTTCCTTGGAAAAGGGGTGAGCCAACATTTTAAAGAGATTAAAGTTTTTGTTAATTCTCCCTACGCTTTAATCGTTTGTTCGTATAATTTCTCCAAACGTGTGCAGAATTCTGTTTATCTACTTAGCCTTCTTAGAAGAGATTATTAAAAGCTAAGCTTGTTTGAACTGACAGCTTGCTAGATGAGGATTCATTTGAATAAGATCCCATTGAACTGTGCCAAATCTTCCCAGGTTTTGGCACTGTTTGTATGTTTGGTACTAAATATTGGTAGCATCAATATTAATTGTGATTTGTTTACATTAATAATGCATCTTATCATTTCTGATTCAGTGTTTATGTCATCTTTGATTAAGTAATAATCGAAACCAGTTCTAATTTCTATTCTAACTCAAGTTTGGTATCATTTACGGTAAACTGGGTTCTGCTTGGTCTCGGAATGATAAAAATACTTAATAATTGTTTTTTAAACAAGTACAGGCGGAAGTTGTACACAGGTTGCGCAACAATAAAGAAATATAGCAGGGAATCGCATATCTTTTAAGAGGCTTATTATAATTTATGAAAATAGAGACGCGAAGGATGCACTCAGGCGCATCACGAGTTACCGAGGCGACGAGTGAGGTGCGGAGGGAGCCGCGGGTAAGGGGAGGCGAGGAGACCGGTTCAACCTCGACACTAGGTATACTCGACTCTGTCCCCGTTTACCTCCACTTCTTGTTAATAGTGTAATAATTTTAATTTTCCACTAAATACTTCAATTGTTTTCCTTTGCTACAACAGCAAATTATTTATTTTTAGGTTTTAAAGGGTCTTGCAGTTTTGTTATCTTTACTTTGAGGAATATCTTTATATAAAGCTGTTTCAGGCATTTCTATTCCACTTTTTATTGAGATATTGTATCTATAATAAACGTAATCTTGGGTGAACTAGGTTAATGTTTCATTGATTTCTAGTGCAAACCGAAAGTTTTTTAAAAACTTAATCTGTTCAGGTTAAGGTAAACTTAAATAATGAAGTGACACTTTACATGTATTTCAAGATTTTCTTATTCTAGAGAATATTCAATGAAACTAGTTATAAAAACCTAAAGCGCTTGAGTATCTCAACGGTGCGCGTTGATGTCTTCCGTTTGATGGCATAATCTTGAGCTTTTATTATTACGAGAATTTCGGTTGTAACTCTTGCGTATTGTCAACATTTGTATTCATTGTCATCGACATAATAGGCCCATAGAACGATAGAGTCAAAAACCTCGGCCGGAAGAAAGTTGTCGAGCCGAAAGCGGTCTCTCGAGATCGGAATTTTGGTCGGACACGTATTACTGACATACAGCCGGCGCGCCCACCTGCTAGCAACCACACCTGAACCAAAAGTGTGTCAACATCGCTGACTCCTCGAACTCGGCGATCGATCGTCACAACTTTCACATTACCTTAAATTAACACTCGACTAGACTGATACGACTAGATAATACAAAAGATTTAGGCTGCACCCACCTTATGCACGCCGCGGGGCGTTCCAACTAAAAATCCGGTTAAGCACTATCAGGGGTTGGGGTTAATGCACGGCCACTGTGCTTGTACACAATTCACAACACTTGAGTCACAAGGTTTGCCACATGTCGGCAGGCCAGTGCGGTCGCGACGGCCGCCAAGTCAGCACTGACTGAGGCTTTCTTCGAGACGACGCGCGCGCGTGCGCAGGTAAGAATGAGACTACGGTTACCTACACACCGCTACGTTCATTACCTTGGTGTGCGTCGCCGTTGCCCATCGACGTGTTTCAGGCGTTCAGAATATTATGTGGAAATGAATATTTACTTTTGATGTTAGAGTCATACAATTTTTACATTGAATATTTTCATTGTCCTATTTCTTTTGAAGTTTTTTTTAAAGTATTGGTTTTCGAAGTAACGTAAATAACTTACAATATGTATCTTTATTATATAAAACATTTTCGCGGTATTCATGGACTTGATGCTTAATGTTAGACGCGTATAAGGAATAAAGATATCTCCATAAATTATACTGGTAACCGTGGAATCTGTCAGAAATTATGAAATAAATGATTAATTTTCTATTAGGTTCAATTAGGTACTTACCACCCGAGAGAAATATAAGTTCCTCCGATTGTTTTGGATCTTATTGTATCTTTGTATCCGTTAATTGTATCTATATTGGTAAAGTGACATTCCAATAATACGGCTTGTTCCCTAGTGTGGAATTAGTATTAAAAAAAGAAGTATCAATTTCGATAGTAGCCTGTTTCAATATCACCGTTACAATTGCTTATAATTATTTATTTTTAGCAGTCGTACAATGTGATGTTTAGGTACGGTGTGTCACTACTTCACTCTGTTCTGTTGTCATCAGAGAGAGATTGATTCAATAATGACAGTTTGGCAGTCTGTCACAAAGACCAATTTTTTTATATTTTTCTATTTTTATTTTTTTTACTAATTACATAAAATAGTGTTTTCAATAAAAAATATATGTTTGATTTTAGATAAAATCGTAAATTTTACAAACGGCTTAATAAGGTAACCTATGTACCTACATGTTTAAAACATTTTATTTCGTAATCTATGATCAACAAGCAGAAAACCTTTACTTACATAAAATCTTTGCTTCATATTCAACTGAACCGCAACGCTTCCCCGCTGCACTGTCACACTCTCAGGCTCTACAATCCGTACACACCACTACAAGTAAAACAGTTGTGGGTTATATATTAATATTCAAATTAGCTCCAAAGGCAACGGCATACTAACTTAACTAGCAAAAATTTTGATAATAATAAAATTATAAAACACATACCTGTATTTCCCGAAGGCTTAGGCAGAGATGTATTAATACACCGTACATCCACCAGCTCGCCTGTATGATCCTGAGAATTTCATAATTTTACCCAATAACACTTTGCTCGACCTGGGAATCGAACCCAGGACCTCAGGCGTAGCAGTCACCCTTGAGACCACTAGACTAACTAGACAGTCGAAAGCAAAAATATTAAATTATAAATATAATTTATATTTCATCTGTCATATTCTAGACTAAAAATTGATGCTATATTATCCTTGCGCAATATTATTATCAAAAGTAGGCTTAGTTAAACATAAGCCCGATATTATACATAAAATTTTAAGCGGCTCATGAATTTTTTAAAGATAAAATTGCCTAACAGTAAAATAAATGATGTCAAATATTTTCGGCGATCAATGTCAAAAGGTCAATGTTAACATTAACAAATCCTGACTATGAATATTTTACTTTTAAACCCTATACTATGCATTTTTTTGTTAACGAAAGCTTTGATCTAGAACAGACTATACATTTTGTTCTTTAAGTTTACATGAATCAGGTATCTTAAGTAGAACATGTGTGACAATAGGCTAAGAATGTGGTACTTTCCCCGGTCGATGACGTCATGGTATTCAGGCCGACGACTCATATAACAAGGATACCATTAAACACAAAACCGTTAAGTGTGAACCCAAGTAAGGTTAGCAAATGGCTGTAACACCAATACCTTGAATGGCAGGACCACCAATCTGTTTACTAGGAATGGTAAGTGATGAATATGTCGGTATTCTCTAGTGATCAAACCACAGACGATATTGATATGACATAAAAAAGAGAAAAGTAGAATTTCAACTCACAATTTTTATTTCACTAAGATGCATAAATTAATTTTTGAGCTGTAGGAGAATAACAGAGAGTCATCATGAATATAAGTACAACTTTCCTGTGGCCGTGTAGATAGAAAAAAAGAATCCTCCAGAAGATAAAATCATTCAATCAATTGATTTGACTCACTGTTTGACCATAAGAACTCACGATGCACTTTACATAATTTTTCATGGTTTAAATAATAAAAAGTTTTTAATAAGAAGTACTGTCTCAAGTAGAACGTCGTCCATCTTTGTAATAAATATCGAAGCAGAATCATATTATTTAAGCCGGATTTTTTAAAATATTTTTCCAAAAATCTAGGCCAGTGCCCGCATAACACCGGGCACCTTCTAAACTCTTATACTTAATTACTACTCATTACATTAATTTTAAATTGTAATAAATATTATGTAAAAAAATTATAAATTTATGTAATAGCTTATTTGAGCAAATCTTAGAAGAATAGAGTAGAATTTTAATTTTCTTTTATTTAACTCATACGTAACTTTCGTTACTAAAATTCATGCGTGAAAAGAAACATTATATTCTCCTAGGACATGAAAAAGGGACATCATTCCACGCCTCGTTGCCTTAAAAAATGTCTTGCAAAATACAACCTTATCAGGCAAATGTTATGACATTTTACAGCAATCTCTGGTTTGTGATCATGAATCAAAAGGGGCATTTTCATTATATGCGATGTGTGATGTCACAATTTTTCCAGCCCGTTCATTTCCTTGAACATGGGATGCGGAAGTACGATGACCTACATTTTGGGTGCTGATCTCGATTAGGGACCCGGATGGGTCCAAATAACGAACCGAACGTGGTCCGATGTTTTTTATGTTGCATACATAGATGTTGATCCAATTTGTGTTGGACCGATATTGATCTAACACTGTGTAAGTAGTATCTAAGTTTTAAAGGTAAAGTAATCTGTAGGAAAGAGATGATAAGTACCAGAAGTCGCTGTTGCGCCGCGCGTCGTAAGTTCGACTCCCACCAAAGGCAAATATTTTTTCAAGCCTGGCTAGACTTTGCACCTCTCAATGGTGGGAGCTGTCTTAAAAAATAAAAGTTTATAAAGTACTTATGTCGTATTGAAAATAAAAACCTTGATAATTAAAACGCGATTCGTAAACAGTAGTTTTATTTTTATTTTAAATCTAATATTCGGGTGTCGTAAATTAGTAAGCAAGTACTGCAATTACGACTGCAACTACAATTAAAAGAATTACATTATGGTTGCATCCAATTTTTTTTGTAATATGCAACAATTACAAAATATCATAAAATGTTTCATTGTTTAATAATTTGTTTATATCTAGACTAGCTTCCCGCCAGCGGCTTCGCCCGCGTGGTCCTACAAACTTTTATCCCCCGTTTTTGCAACATTTTTCATTGCTACTCCGCTCCTGTTAGTCGTAGCGTTCCCCGATAAATGGGCTAACCAACATTGAAAAAAAATTTCAAATCGGTCCAGTAGTTTCGGAGCGTATTCAATACAAACAAACAAAGAATACTTTTTCTTATAAATACTTATAAGAAAAATGCTGATGACTATACAGTTTATATACTAAGTTAACAATTTAAAGTTTTTATCAGTATTTTGAAGCTGGGCTGGCCATATCTGTCGTATGTCCGATTATCGGGGGGCCAAAATTATTACTAAGTCGAGCTCTGAGACCGATCAGTGGTGATATGGCAGACCAAAAAAGATGTATACGCAACGACCTTGATATATTTAACGCAGAATGGATCCAGTTAGGACAAGACTGAGACAGATGGAGGAATGAGGAGGAAGCCTTTGCTCAGCAATGGGACACATCGGGCGATGTGTCCCATTGCTGGGCAAAGGCCTAAGCCATTATTAGCCCTAATAATCGACCCCACAGTCAAACCATTGAAACGGTTTTGTGGGGCTTAGCTTATAAGTTTCTTACCTTTTTGGAATAAAGATAAATAAATAAATAAATAAAATAAATAGTAATCATTATTTTACATGACGAGACTGCTATGAGGCAATCGGAATCCAATTTTAGGGCCATGCCAATACCTTAATGTTCGTATGACATCCTAAACCGACTGTTTAACCGGCACGGAGAAAGTTATGGCCATCCATCCATATATTGACCGTGGCAAGCACAGCTTAACTTAGGATCGATTGATCAGCGTATTTATGAATTTATTTCATACTTTATTGTACACACAAAATATTATTTATTAGCTTCGAGCTTCTATGAATTCTCGCAATGCAATATCAAAAATATAACCAAAAAAACTTACGCTTTTCCACAATAAGTATTCGAAAGTCAAACCTTAATCCCGACAAAACCATTTTGCAAAAGCCTGCAGTGGTCGATATTTACAAAAGGTTAAAGAATCCCGGGATCACGTCAACCGGTAACCGATCACCATAATTCACGGGAATGTCACATCCCTATATAAATTGGACCTTTCCACTTAGTTGGGATAATACCGGCTAAGGAAAAATCGCTATGCGGGTTTGCTTGCTACTGTTAGCTTTGTGTTCTGTTCATTACTGGCTTCAAGTGAGGGTACTGTACCCTCAAGTTTTCATGCACCTAACTTTGATAAATACTGAGTTATCAATGTAGGATAAGTGTATGAAAACTTTCTAATGAGGCTCGATATTATTATTATTATTTTAGCCCGAACTGTCCCAAAATTGAGCAAAGGCCTCCCCCCTCTTTTTCCATGCCAGTCGTTTGCACGCGACTGTGGACGAGTCTGGTTGAAAACAATCCAAATCGTCCCGCCACTTACGACTTGGGCGTCCTCCGCGTCGCCTCGAAGTGGTATGCTACTTAGTTTTTTTTTTAATCTCCTTTTACTTAGAGGCTTTTACCTTACAAAGGTATAACAGCCTCATCGTACCGTATCGTATCGTATCTTAAATATAACAAAATTATTTACTATTGTGAGGGAGAGGGAGTCACTGACGCAACAACCATTCTGTACACAGATAGTGCTAATTTTGAACTCGGCTCGGCCAACATATTTACAAAAATCCCAATATTATGTTTATTCATTTTAAATTCACGTATCAGTGACTCTCTCTGTCTCTCGTTCATGCTACTTAGTTGTTATTGCAGCCCAGTGCTGGTCTGGCATGCGGCTGATATGGCCTGCCCAGTCCCACTTAAGTTTGGCAGCGACGCGGCGACGTCGGCGATCTTGGTTTTGGAGCGTAGTATACAGTTTACTAGGCTCGATATATAAGGAAATGCAAATGACAGTTGATGGTCAGTTACCAACTAAATACATATAACCTGTATTCCTGGAAGGGCTAGGCAGAGGTGTACTGCTTTAAACACATAGTTCGATGGTCTACAGGGAGCGAAATCCAATCTCCGAGATCCTACTGAGAATTTCATAAAAATCCCAATAACCCTGCCTAGCCTGGGAATTGAACCAGTGCAGCAGATGCGTTAATAACCATAAAATCAGTTCATAAACAACCAATTTATTCGCACAAAAGTATATAAATAAACTAACAAAAAGAATTACTCCAATTCCGAAGTGTGTATAAAATATTTTTAGCTTGTAGGAATTCATTGTAATTAGTCATTGAAAATTCCTATCAACATTTTTTTGTATGAGAGTTCATGGAACCTGAATGTTTTTAACTAATTAAATTAACCATTTCAGTATTGTGGTCAAGTAGGTCTCCGGAAATAATGTGAGATGTAAGTAAATATTTTAACGAAATAAACCGACTTATATGTATACATAACGAGCTGACGACGTTTGTGATCTGGTGGTTTGTGTGTGTGTGTGTTGTCTGGTTGGTTCGATTCCCACAGGACACAAATATTTATGGGATGATAATGATGATAAAGTGTTTGTGTTTGTCACAGACAAACACTTGATTGTCTGTACTAAATTACTAATATTCCTAAGAGGAAAGATTTGATTGTTTGTTTGTTTGTTTGTATTGAATAGGCTCCGAAACTACTGGACCGATTTGAAAAATTCTTTCAGTGTTAGATAGCCCAGTTATCGGGGAATATTATCACGCCACGACTAATAAAAAATAAAACGGGAAAAAAAATTATAAGACCTTGCGGGCGAAGCCGCTGGCGGAAAGTTAGTGTATAAATAAGTACGTAGGCATTTAAGACAAAAAAGTATACAAGTATTATTTATTTATTTATAAAAAAATAAAAAAATTATATCCATGTCTAGTACATATAGTATAAGCTCTGCTTAGTTTGGGACTGTTTGGTGCCGTGTAAAATGTCCTCAGAATAAATATAATTATAAAAATATACCTACCTGCTACAGACAACAACAGTTTCCTAACTTTAAAGGATAGTACAATTTTAGATCTCTCGCCTTTAGGGATTTCCTGTACTCAAAACGGCGAGGCCAACCCGACATAAGGATACAAATGTCTATTACTCAAATGTAGAAGGGAAGTTTGCTAACCCAGCAATTTGTTAATTATAAAGTTTGTCCAAAAACGACTTTTACCTTTTGATTAGGATAGCTAATTATGTCACGGCGACCGTTTTGTTAAAAACTACGAGTATTAAATTAGTTAATTCGGCATCGCACTTGCGCAAGGTGAACGTACTTTAGTAATTACGTGTCTTCGAAATATTTTCTGTTAAATTAATGCAGTGTCTCTTGTGTAATTAGTTCATTAATAACTTCAAATGTGTGAAATTCTTTAAGCGTGATTTTTCGGTTTGAAAAAATAAAATATAGGTACTTACCTAAACATCCGACTTGAGACCTCCGGATTTTCGTTTATCGATTAAACATAGGTAATATTAAAGACATAGTTTACACAGTAGAATGACGTTTCGTGAATATTGGGTATTTAAATAAAAAATCTCATTATCTCGTTTGTATTATGCCCGGATAATGGGAATAGGCTCACCTTTTCCCTATTACACGGAACCTAAAACATACCGGCAAACTGTAGGTTTTAATCTGTACCTACCCCTCTGCCTAACCTTATGGGGACACAGGATTGATGGTATGTTATGTTTTTACATTATGAAGTGCCTTGAAAGTAATGTTCAATCATCATTTACATGTTTTATTTCTATCATTATTTAAACTGCTTAATTTGCGGTCCTAAAACGTTGAGAATTGTCTAAAATATATACTCGTACATTACTTCAAGGTTTTGCCTACATTCTTAAATTGGAAGATTTTTCTAGAATTCGACAACGATTTGGAATGAAGAGGTAAAATCCAATGTTTTTGGTCTTGTCAATCAAGTCTGGGCCTCGCGCTTGTTCCAGTGCCTTGTGGGCCTCAGTATGAACTAAGTCTAGCCCAAATTTCATCCCACATGCGTCACACAAATCCAATGTTTATAATGTTGATATTTTTAAATGTTAACTACCGAAAATGATTTCATATTGCTGGAAAAAAGCTATGAAAAACAGTTTAAGTATTATTTTATTTTACAGTCTAACCCTTCCGGAACGGTTTGTACGTAGCGTGGTGAATCATGAATATGTAAACGGTTAGCCATTCTGATATTCACAAGTTTATCCAACTTTCCGGTAGTTTGGCACCTAGTGCTTGTAGCAACTTATAACTACTGGCCTGGATGCACTGCTTTGAAAACTTATAGTTATTCTCTGTCACTAGTAAGAACAATAAGAGTAATTTTACATAGCGGTAGAGGTGTACTAGGGTACACCTACAGCACACCATACAAACTTTCCGATACCGCTGCACACTACTATACCAAATGTCAAACTTGTCAAAATTACGTTTGTACACGTGCAAATATCTGGTTTCAATGCAATCGGCTAACTATTAATATATCAAAAACAAACTACATCATATTTACAGCAAAAAACAAAAAAATAACACATTACACACCATTAAAGATAAATAATCAAATTTTAAATAAAGTTGATGAAGAGAAATATCTTGGACTGATCTTAGACTCGCAGTTAACATGGAAATCACATATCTCTAAAATTAAAACTAAATTAACCTCTCTCTCTGGAGCCCTACGGGGTATGGTTACATGTTTACCGCACCGAATTCGGTATAATATATACAATTCTCTTATAAAACCGCATTTAGAATATTTGACTGAGATTTGGGGCACCGCTGCAAAAACAAACCTAGAACCACTCCAAAGGTCACAAAACAAATTAATTAAAACATTGTTCAAATATGACTTCCTCACACCAACAAACACATTATATAAAAAAACTAAATTATTAAATATAACTCAAACATACGTTTATAAAACTTGTATATTAATAAGAAAAATATTAAATAAAGATATATATACCCAAATAACATTCACCAAGAAGCAACAGATACAAAAAATTAGACTAAGACGCGCAAACTACCTTTGCCTTTTACACCCAAGAACTAATTATGGCAAAAAAAACTTAATGTATGATGGTGCCAAATTATATAACCAATTACCGAATAATATCAAAGATGCAAAATCAATGCCAACTTTTAAAAAATACCTAAAATGCTATTTAACATCTAAGCTGAGCGCACCTTAGTTCACTATTTCACATGTCTCTTCTAGCTACGCTCAATCTGTGTAACGTCTAAGCGTCTAAGCATTGTTTGCTCCTTGTAGTATAAGTTTTTTTTTTTTTTTTTTGCAAGTACCCTATATTTATAACATATTATTGTATTTCGTTTACCTTAGAACTAAAATAAAATATATATTACATAAATGTATACTTGTGATTTAAAGTGATGAGTGTAATGTATGTATTATAAATACGTCTAGGATAAGATTATTATTTGTTTGTGTATTTAAACTTTCTCATGTAAGTGAATTATTATAAATTCTTATGAGAAATAAAGATATCTCAAACCTCAAATGTGTGCGGGACGGTGCGTAGGGTTTGTTGGCAGTCCGGCAAGAACACCGGCAGAATGCGGGGGACCTGAGGTATCTGACGTTAGGGAGGGGCGGAGAGTGGCCATTCTGTTGTTATTTATTCTGTGCCTACAGTTCGTTGAGGAGCCTATTGCCATTAACCGGATGCTAATTCAAACTCCAAGCTGTATTTGATAATTTCATAGAGAAACCCAAGGCAATAATGATGCTGTGCTATTACGTTGGAGGGTATCAATCAGTGCGGTATCTACTGTAATTTAATTACTTATGTTTATGTTGTAATTGTCTTATGAAAATAAATAACAGTCCATAAATACAAATTCCGTGCGGCTAAGAATTTCATAGGCGAACCCAATATCACTGCTCGACCTGGGAATTGAACTCAGGACATCGTAGCAAACTCATACCTGCTCCAAAGTGTTCTTATTAATGAGAAAATAGCTTTTCATGTCAAAACCATTTTACAGATTGCGATAAAATGGCAAGGAGATAGGTGCTTGTCGTAGATTGCATCATGAGGAAGTTAGGCTATGAGTTGACTTGTTTCAGAGAGTCCTTTGAGAATGTGAGTGAAATCGTGGGCAACGGTTAGTTACATTTAAGTCTTTGTATATTCTCTACTGCATGTTCAGCCAGTTATATTTCCATTTCCTATGGAAGTGCTATCAAAGCAATAATTTCCATGTCGAAGCAATTTTCGCAGAAATTCATTTTCTTATAATTTGCACCGTCGTCAGCGCCATCCCTCATACTTTAGTTAACAAATTCAACCTCCATTTTTAGTGTCGTAACGTTTTCCACATCTTTCTCATTATGTAGGTACATACCTAGTATGAAAGAAATAATAAGAACTTTATTTAGATTTTTTCGCGTTGTTAAGAAAGAATCGGACGATTGTGTTAAAAGACCGGCAAGAATTTATTACTGTTCTTTATCCTTACAAATCCGAGACATTGTTCAAGGTCCTTAGTAAGCCTCCTTTTATTTAGTCCAATTTGTCTTGTAAGAAACGCAATTCACCAGCTTATACATAATATCTCTTTCTAAATCATAATACAGTCCAATTAAATATTTAATTCTAAACAAACCTTCCGTAACATGTCTCTCGTCAAACATCAAAATGCCAATTTATCTTCACTTTCATCTAATTTAGTGTCAATAAAGTTCACTAATCATTTTATTATGCAGTTGAGCGTTGATATATAACAATAGATCCGTCAAACAGTGTGTTTAAATTTTAAAAAATCATGACAGTGGTATGCTAGATGATTTTAGAAAGTGTATAATTTAGCTTTTGAATAGGTTATTACGATGTCTTATTACGAAGTGTGCGTGTAATTCCGTATTTTTTTTAAAGTTATTATAGCTGGTGGCACTTGCAAAACCCATAACAATTGTCTGTTAATTTCGTGGGAGAGTGCGAACGGGTACTTTGAGGTATGGTGCGAATAGTAGCGATTTAGTCATTTCTTAAAAGACGAAATATACCTTATATAGTTACGACCCGACGTATCATGTGCCAATAATTCTGCCTCTGCAACAAAAAAATCGTCTGTACTACATCTGATCAAATGTGGAGTGAGCGTTTTCTGAACCTACTTGTACTGTCTTCCGTGACCACAACGTATATCGCACGTACGTCGAGATAAATCAACAAATATTAACCAAATGTGGCTGAAATGGAAACGGACATGTGTGAATCATCATCATAATTTCATTTTTCATCATTATCTAAACCAAATATGACTAAATTTACCAGGGTGACTTACCTGAGTAAAGACTAAAAAATATTTGTTTTATTGGGATACATATCACGTCAAATGCGCATAAGAATAATATCTATGTAAATATGTAGACATTAGTTGCCGCTGATCCTTAGATCGAAACTAGGGAAACTATCGTTTTTAATTTCTTGGCGGCTCGACCAATTTCTATGACTGTTTTTTTTGCCGTGTTCGTAATTCTCAAAGCGAATTTTGTATGAAAGAACATATTTTAAAAATCCGTCTGTAAGCAGGCGAAGCAGTGCAATGTGCTGTTTTTAATACATGTTTCGCGAACGGGAGGGAGCGAGTGAGAAAACAGTTTTCTCATTCTCTTAGTTTCCTGCTAATAGTAGCTGTTAGTAAAGCCACGCAGATTAGAAGTGTAGGAAACGTTATGTGGACGACTCCCCATTGTTTCACTACGTTTTGTGTTTCCTTGTTCGGCAGTTTTGATCACACATTTTTGTACACAGCCATATTGTTTGATCGACCTATATTTTTAATTATGTGGATTTTTGGCGTCAACAAATTGTAATTAATTCTACAAGTTACGTTAGTCTTGTACCTATGTCTAAAGATTTTGTTTTGTAGGTTCGTCTCCGATATGGGAACTAAGCATACTGGCGAACTGTGGGTGTACACCTCTGCCTAATCCTTGGAGTAATACCGGCATGATGATAAAATATTGGCAAAACCGTAATAGTCTACTATCCGAAATTCCTTTAATCCTATTTAGATAATTTAGTCAAGAACTAATAAGTAGTAGTAATACTTTTCCTTATTTATATTTTTTTATTTTTTAAGCATTTTCCATGCTATTTTTAATGAAGTTCCAAGTGAAGCAATTGCTTTCCAATAGATGATGCCAACGTCATCTTGGGACGTATATTTAGAATGTGAAGGAAGATTTCAACTTGGCGTGTAGAGCTCACGGTGGCTTATCGGTCAATAGCGTCTGGTGTATTGAATTTGAACCAAACGACGCAGGTTCGATTTTTCCATCATTAAAAATAACTTTTCCTTATTTGTTAGAATTTAGGGGTAAATATGCAGATTTCCACAATTGTAAATGCACATGTATGTACTTAGTACGTAATGAGACATACAACATTGTATTTAGGTGATACTTACATAGTTTTTACATAACAACATCATAAGATTGCATTAATTGGTGAGATGGATTCCATCCTTTCATCATACATTATTATCATAGTCTCATAATTTAATGAATTCCCTTATGTTATAAGACTTACCACACACACTTCATATTCAAGTGCTAGTGATGCCAAAACATACGCTATGCCCGCAAACACCGGTTTATTCATGAAAGCGGCGTTTGGTCTCCTGGGAGAGATTTCAATTACGGTTTTTAGGGTCACGAGCCAAACTATTCGGTAGATGAGAATTTTCCCCACTAGACTAGACTTGGTAAGGTATGAGTGCAATACGTAGAAATCTACTGAGGGGCTCGTGGCTAGGTTATAACTACGGTGATCTTCTATAAAAATTAAAAAATAATTGCAAATTTTGTTTCCACCAAAAAAAGTAACAACTATAAAGTACGAAGGCTAGTCTGTTCTGAAGAATACATTGCCTCAAAAAGAAGTG
Organism: Acronicta psi; assembly: GCA_946251955.1. Taxonomy (NCBI): domain Eukaryota; kingdom Metazoa; phylum Arthropoda; class Insecta; order Lepidoptera; family Noctuidae; genus Acronicta; species Acronicta psi. The sequence continues at coordinate 5,418,660 of OX276476.1, forward strand.
CAATCGCCAAGTTTCGTTTCCTGGTTAATTTGCAAGCCTTTTTTATGCTTGCCACACTTTATTGGTACCATCCTTATATACCCCTTCCGACTAATTAGTTAAAATGATAATATTATTATTATGTATCCGAAATATAATTTTATTTTTATTAAACTGACCTTGAGGATAATGAGTGATTTAAAAATCTAAATTGCTACAATAACGCAGTTGTTAATTTTTATGCTTAGAAGTTGGCCAACATCAACAATGGTGTAAGTGGGTGGACTTGAACTTCCAACTACGCTCCCCGTCGCCGCCGGTCTGACCCGAACGAGTCCGACGTAGTGACTCGAATGATTTCGCAATTTCTTAAAAAGAGCTCGCTTAAACTCGTCACATTAATCAACGATTCCTGAACAATAAATTTAATGTGATATAGTTCGGGTATTGTAATTTTGATTTCAGTTTAAGTCGATATTTTTTCCACTATAGTATAGTAATACAACACAACATAATTCAAAATTTGCCATTGATATAATGATGTTAAGACATGAAGACTTTAAGTAATAAGATGTAGCCTTTTAGCCATTACATCCAAATCCAAGGCTGCAATAACGACCTTCCGAACCGAAAACACCCAATATCATTTTGGCAATTCGAATTCAGCACTTGCGAACATAAGACCAATGTAGGCAGTTTTGGAACAGTGCCCAGAAATGGTTTAAAGCTTGTCCATGGAATTACAATAAGAGTATAATTTAGGTTTTGAATAGGTAATAACGACGCTGTCCTATTATCACGAATGCGTATTTAAAAAAGATGATTATGCATAGCTCTGCAGTTGAAATTAAAACTAAGTTTGGAGGCAGTGCTACAAAATAAAGAAAAGAAAACCATTTACATCACGCTCAGAAAAAATAATGTGACAACACTATGACCTGCCGTGGTATATTTGTAACCTGTGACAATTTTCCCCGTAGGTTTGTACCTAAGTTTCCTTGTTTTATACTCAACTTCTAAGACTCATTTGCCCAGTAATTTCACTAGCTACATTACCCATTAAGAATTACTGCTTGGCGGCAGAATATTTAGTAATACAGCGGTACCAACACAGGCAAAGTTGTACCACCTCACAAAGCTTTTCAAAGATACCTTATCCTATGGTGTTGACAACCCCTTTCCCTTTAGAAACGTGACATGTGTTTAAGACTTATCGTCATTCGTGTTTAGCATCTGGTTCAGAATTACAACAAGGAATGATAGTGCGTTGACTTTTCCGCTTGACGTGATCTGTATGTGCAGGGCAATCCCAGTACGTGAATATACTCTCAACTTCGAGTCTCTGTTGTATCAACTATACAAAGGGTTTTGTTTGTGTGAAAATTTATATATCATTGTAATTTGTAAACATTGGTGGAGGATACGCATTTGTGAAGTCCATTTTATTTGCTTTTTATATTGTGACAATGTTGACTAGTCTTGTTTATTTTGGTTTTTTAGGCATTGAATCTGTGAATTTATTTCGGCTTTATAAGGGATTTATTTTCCTTTTCACGAATATGTTGGGATTGGCTCAAGTCTAACCAGATAGCAAATGCGGCAAGTCAGATAAGTAATAAGGATGAACTTGTAAAAAAATACATAATTTTGAGAATTCGACTGAAGAAAAGCTCGTGACAAATAAATCGAGGGTTTTTAATCTGATAGCGGATTTTTTCTGCTGAGACAGAAATGAAGAAATATTGTATACTTAATGGTTTAAAACCAATTTAGAGGAACGTAGGCTTTGCAGCAACAAGTGATATGAAGAGAATCAGCTAAGTTGAAATGAGTGGTTTTTTGTTACATTTGCCTAGTAAGCCTTAAATATGTAACAATATTTATTTAACTGTTCCAAAACAGCGACAACATTATTAAAAATTTTCGGTCACAAAGCGATTTGAGCCTTGAATGAGACTACCTATGTAAGTAGTCCGGTGATATCATAACAGCAATGTTTCGAAGAGTGTTTGTAATCGCTCGATTCGTGGGTTTATACGTATCGGCTAAGCAATTGTCTTCATACAAACATTCACGTTACAAGTAGCGTATTTAATTCCCACACAAAACAAATATAATTGTATGGCCTACGGATAGTTATTTCGGGTCATGTTTGTAAGCATCCACGATACTGCACCATAACAGTGTAGAGGAAAGTTTAATAAAACAATTATAAACATAATTATTTATACTATTTTTGTTTAATAATATAAACTAGCGTTTACTGTCCACTCGCTGTGACTCTTATACATATATATTCATTTATCTTTTCAAACCTGAAAGATATCGGAATGAAACATACCTACAAGAAAATTCGTTAGAGCTGTTTTTCATAGAGAGAGACAAAGATTCTAAAAATGGTCATTAAATGTTTTATAGTTATTTTGAAATGATAGACTGACACTTTAGTGTATTATTAGTATAATTTATACAAGAACTTAAACATTACACAAATATTACAGGTAATTTTAAATTCTTTAAAACTGTGCCCAGTTCGAGATAGTAGTTCTAATGGAGCCAAACCATACATAGAGAATAATATATTATACTGTAATACTGTACATATATTATCCATCTAACTACAAACGTTACTTTAGTTAACATGTAAGCCTGAGAATGTATGTCATGCCAATGTTAATTCTCTCAAGAACAGTCTAGCCTTCTCGTCACGCGAAGTGTCGGCCCTACGTTCTTAATGCCTGTGATTACGTCGCCTGCCCTTGGCCCCGGACAAGGCCTAAGAAATTCTGGGCCAAAATGGAAACTATGTAAGTAGTTAATTATGAGGTAGCATTGTGGGACTCGTGGTAGGGGCTCGTGGCAAATTTATAGCAACGCTGATCAACCGATCTGCTAGGTTATAAGCTACGCTTGTCGAGGTCAGTCTAAAGTCTAAAAAAAAAATGGATGAGTGACCTCGGACAGCACGTAAAGCCGTCGGTCCCGGTTGTCATACGAACACCTATGACAGTCGTTAGTGGTAGTCAAAATCCTGACCACCAGTTTATCCTTCAAATATCGGTATTGCCCAGAAATTGGGTTGCGGAGGTCTGACGGCAGTCGCTTCGTGTAAAATACTGATATCCAGCCGCATCTGGTTAGACTGGAAGCTGATCCCAACATGCTTGGGAAAAAGGCTAGGAGGATGATGATTGTGGGGCTCGCGGGTGTTTTTTATTGGTTTATGTCTGCAAATCAGCTAACGAAACACCAGAAGCGTTGCCAACCCTTAAAGGCCTGTACCGACTACAAAATAACCGACAGTAGGAACTGGCTCACATGTACAAAAGTTGGAATACACACTAAGTTGCTTTACGACACGTTCAGAGGTCCTGATCGTCAAGTAGGCAAACATTTAGGGATCGTACCAGCAGGTAAGTCAGATATTTTCTCGTCTTTAAGTGATGCCGATTTGTATGGTATTGAGAGAGCCAGGGTTGCAGGTATGACGTATGAAAAATAGTTTTTTTTAACCCCGACGCAAAAACGATACCCGTCGTCTGACGTGCCTGCGCGTGTGTGTGTGTCTTTCCTCGTGTGTGTGATGAATTGATTTTGATTTTTGATTCATGCCTAGAGTGTGTGTACGTACTTTATACACTACAAAGTACACATACTTTGACCCTACCATGTGATAAACGCATTTCTGCTGACAACAGTCATACCAATCCATCCCAATTAGTCTCCAAGTGACTTGTAACTATTACATTCTCATGCATTTAGGCGCTTTGTCGTAGAATGGCGTGAGCATGAATATTAATATGAGTGGAACGTCTGTTAGTGCTTGCTGTTCAGACTGCAAAGTACCATGTGTTTGCTACTTTCCAATAGGAGAAAATTGTTAGGCTTTTATTTATTATTATTAAAGTTGGCAATGGGCTCGCTCCCCATTAACCTAAACATGCCATACATAACATACCATCACAAATGTGAGTGTACAGTTACTACGCTTCTGCCTTACCTGTATTTCCACAGATAGGCGTGAATGTATTTGTATTAGTTATTTTATTTATTTTTTTTGAAGGAAACATTCACAAAAAGGTGAAACACGTCCATTAGTTTTGTACATCAGGAGCTTCTCAGGCTTATTATTTGTGGGTTATATTTAGCTGACCGGTGGGATCATTTAATCCTTCCGCTAGGCGGATTATTAAATATGACTAAATAGCTGCCACTTTCACAAAATACTAATTCAAACAGTTACGCTTCGTCGTTTGTACTTGCCGAAAGGGTATTAATTTGAATTGGGATCTCTATCTCCTCTCTATCTGCTTGGGCTTTTCATCAGCAAGACCTAGGGTAAGCAGTAAAGGCCCACAGTCGAAGTTTTTTGTCCCGAAATTATAGCTTTAGAATTCGCTTACCTTCGACCATTTTTCTTTCCTTAATTTTCATCCCTTATAGATAATACGGTTTAATGTTCCTATACATAGTTCCCAGAAAGGTAAAGGTTAACGATAGGATACATCTTTCACAGTAGAAATATAAGCCAAAGCTTTGTGCTGAGCAATAGTAGGCCTTCTGAGCCGTTATTTCTTTGAAGTTAAGATACTCCTTTTTAGCTTATATTTCTTTAAGTACTAGCTTTTGCCCGCGGCTTCGCTTACGTGGATGTAGGAACAAGAAATTGAACCCATTCATAAAAAACTTGTATTTTGAAGTAGTGTTTTAGAGGTTTGTAAAAAGGGCCTCGTGACTAAGTTATAACGGCGCTAAGCTCAATGAATATTGTGGGTTCGATTCCGGTCGACAATTAGTCTCGGTACTGAGGTACTTTATGAGGTACTGAGGTGATGCTGTTTGTGAAAATATGTCCAAAAGAAAACGGAAGCTTCAGTTAGTCGTAATAACTCGTAATTCTAACCAAACTTTACAACTATTGTTTAATTTAAGTCTATACCACTTAAAACGTTTATAACTAATCAACAATCACGATTTCTGCGCATATGACAACTTCATTAAAGAACCAACAATAATGATCCCTTATATCAATAGGAATACATACTACAGAGAGGTCAAGCTCTATCTCAGCATCTACGCAACCGAGTGGAATGAGATATACCTCATTTTTTTAGTTGAACGATGGACTTTTAAATAGAAAATTAAAAATCAAAAACCAGCAATGATGAACTCTTCTTTCTATGGGCTTGCATACAACAGAGAGGTCAAGCTCTATCTAAGGATCTATACTAATAATTGAAAAAAGCTTTACATCAGTTTTTAAGTTGGAAATTATGCTTTACAACAGTTAATACAAAATTCAAATCTATTCAGTAGGTTTAGCGCCAACCCCTAACAAACAGACAAACAGACAAGAATTCTAAAAATCTCATTTTTGGGTTCGCGATCGTTTATATACTCTAACCCAATTGTTTTTTTTTTAATATCTTCAATGTACAGAAATGACTTTTTTACAATTTTATAATAGTATAGATAGAAGATATTTGCCTACGGAAGGTAATGTTTTCTTCGCCATATAACCTACTGAATTAAAAATATAAAGATAGCATGTCGTTTTCATTTTCGACAAGCTTTTAAAAATAAAGTTATGATAATTTCTTACACGAGAGGTAGGGCACAGCCATTTATGCCTCAAATCTGGAGCAACTCATCTGGGGAAGTACCTCCACCTTACAGGAAACTGCAGCCAAATAACACACTTTATTATGTGTTGTGTTCCTGCAGTGAGTAAGGTCACCAGAGCTCCTTCTAAGGATGCGCTGCGCTGGCAGTAAGAGGAATATTCCCTCAAACCGTCGGCGCAGTGAATCCTCCATAAACCTCTAAGAGGTTTTTCGGGTCGGCAACGCGCGAGTGATACCCCTGGTGTTGCAAGCGTCTATAGGCTATGGTAACCGCTTACCATCAGGCGGGTCGTATGCTTGTTTGCCACCTTAGTGGTATAAAAAAAAACACAGAAACATTGAGAACCCTAACTGCCTATGAGAACAGCAGCCCTAACTGCTTAAGATCCTAACTTTAGGGCTGGTTAAAATTACAAAGTTTGTTTCGGAAAAAATATCTAAACAATACCTAAGTATGTAAAAGAATTATTGAGTTTTTTTGTCATTGAGTAGAGTATTAATCATACGTATCATAAAAAAATCCTTAGGAAACAAAATAGGCACATAAACGTAGCTCTAAGGGCTATTAAGGATTTATTTGCATGCCGCGGGTGCGGCACCGTTATTACTTCTAAACACGTCGCGATCCTGGCTCAATGAAAAGGGATAATTGCATATACCGAGCCATTATTTTTTTCTCATTTCACTTTGCGAGCCGTTTACTAAGGTAAATTGCCTTCTGAAAACTCGTTCTTTACCTCCGAGTTGGTTTATACAGTTTGATTTAGTACATCGTGTGAAGTGTTTTTTTCCGCTTGCTATGGAAATGTATCCAGGGAATGATGATGACTCTGGAGATACAACATCAACACAAAAAACCAATGTAATGTAAATATAATTTGTAAAATAAAATAATGAAAAAATCTAAGGGCCCACCCCTTAGTTTTTTCTTATTTTATCTATATTTTATCCTGGTGTCCTGAAAAACAGACCTCGAGTCTAGCTTAGGCACCAGTCTTTCACAATATATACGTATCTGATTGATGTATCTTAATTATAGCTGTCTATTTTAATATTTTATATCTGTATATTGTGGTGAGAAAATAAAAATTATTATTATTATTAATGTCAGGTGAAACTGAAAATCGCGGAACATACATAGGGGTGTTTCCGATACCCCCTTAATTAGAGGTATCTAAATGTTGTCTTTGGACGTCTCTTCTCCAGCCACCCTGTATAATAAATATAGTGAATTTCAATTTTACGCGGTCAATTTCCGGAGCCCCTATGGAAATCAGACTTCATGGCGTCACATCACGGGTCGATGCTGATTGCTACTACCGATCCTCATGGCATATTAACCCTATCGCAAAGGCCTGGCCTTATAAGTCAGAAGCTACAAAACGAGAAGGGTTCATTGTTTGTAAATACACGCCAAAATTAAGGGTTAATCGTCCAAATAGCCTTACAAATAACCCTTATCATTTCACCTCGTACCCAAATATGTAAACGCGGCAATCAAATATCTGATAGGTAACCTTTTGTTATATCACTCTAAGGTATTGCTCTAAACTGTAGTATATTTTGTCATGTACATGAAAGGTATTAAGCATGAATTATAGGGACTGGAGCGCTTGAATGGCGGCGTTCCATTGAGAAATTAGATATCTCCCCAACACCGGACGATTCATCGAATTTTGGGTAGGGTAGAGGTTCTCGTGCTCGTGGCTAAGTTATAACTACGCTAATCAAATGATGAGCAAGGTTAAGTGATCGTCGCGGTCTTAGGATAGGTGATCAGTCTTAACATATCGAGCCCCTCCATGCCTCGGAGAGCATATAAAGCCGTCAGGCCCGGTTACGTTAGTGGAATTTAGAAGCCCTAAAAGCCTGACAACCAGTCTCTCCTTCGAATATCGGTATAGTTCCGAAATGGCAGTCCCTTAGAGTAAAATACTAACATTCAACCGCATCCGTTTAGACTGGAAGCCAACATGGTTGGAAAAGGTTTGGAAGAATGAGGTCCTTGACAGCTTAACCTTTTTACGGGGTTAGCTTGGAGTAGTTAGATAAAGTAAGACGGTTTAGCTCTCTATGACCGTGACAGTCGTTTTAGTCGTTGTTTCCACGATATGTTGGGGCTTTGCAGTGAAGTGTGCTTCTGTTTGCCGTGATCTGTAATACAGCGGGCGTTGGCTGCAATATGCGAGATTGCGATGCGGAGTTTGTGGGTGTATGTTTAGATGTCAGCTTTAGTTGGACGGTTTTGTTTAATACAGTTTATTGAGAACAATTTGTAGCTCTATGTTACAAATTCCACATAAATTTCCAGTTTGGATTAATCTGATAGTATATTGGTTTGTAATTTATATAGGAATTATTGTCACAGGATCATCTTCCATGTTTTTTTTTCCAAAGGGGTCATAGAAAGCTTGTGTTCAACACACTGAAGCTTTTTTATTTTATCTTAGCGGTTTTATCATCATCTTCATCATATCAGCCTACAGAGGTCTACTGCTGAACAAAGGCCTCCCCATAGACTTCCAAAAGGACCGGTTATATGCCATCGGCATCCAATGACTTAGCGCTTTACAAAAGTAAAATATTAGAATTCATGTTATCAGATGATATGGTCTGATGGCAATTACTTTATGCAAAATACAGGCGCATTTTGGTTAGACTGGATGCCAACCACAACATAGGGAAAATGTTAGGATGATGAGTAATATTTTCAGATCAGCATGATGACGCAGCGATTATCAATCGAGGTTGCAGAGTCTCATCAATACGGTTGAATCCCTCGCGACCGTTCATTGTGGCCGCTTATGATCAGAAAGTCAATGCTTTCAATACTATCATTATTACTTATACAATATTATGTAAGGTATGTATGTAATTCCAAACTTTGAGCAATCTATTTGCTTAAGCCTAAACTAATCTGTAATTATTATTAAGCCTATTATAGTAAATACTAAGCCTAATAACTTATTGTAATTATTTGTAACCCCATGCCAACACGCAAGACAGAGAGAGAAAAAGAGAGAGATCTCCCCTGATGAACTGTCTCCGTTTTGCTTTTTCCCTCGAGTCAATGCCACGAGTTTTTTTACGCCACTTGTCGTTCAATGCCACGAGATTCTCTTCGTGATATACACCGCATCCAGGCTTCGGTCTGGTACAAATTAACTTGAAACACTAAACGTCTGATTACAGTAGCAATCAAGATTTTTACGGAAAATTTTAAAGTTTTTTCGCGCCAACGTGATAGACAACCGGTCCAAATTACACGGCGAGCAAATTCAGTCCGGGAACTTAATTGCTACAACGACTGGCGACATCTTTAATTTTATTTGCGTTTTATGTAATCCTTGCAAACACTGTAATGTTTTATTATACCTTAGTACTATGTAGCTTCCTAATTTAAATTATTTAAATAGAATTAAGTTATAAGTCGAAACTTTAAATCGGAATGAAACAACGACATGAAATGGACTTACGATTCAAATTTAAATAGATACACATCGTCAAATATGTTAGCACTTATAAATAGACGCACGACTTATCGAATCGATCGCGCCGGGCCGGATGAAATCTTTTGTGCAAAGGGAAACGAGCAAGCATTCAGTCGAAATTTGTAACCCCAGGCGCATTTGTTCTTCTTTGATTTCTAAGCACCTACAACTTTACAGTTTTCGAGAAAACAGAAAAGTTACATTAAACTAAAGATAATATTGATAACACATTAGCACTTTGATATTGTAGATATTCAAGCATGGCAGGGAATGTAACCTGCATGCTCGTTTAACCTTTCTGTTATAAAAAGAATCCAATCTAGACCCAGGCATCAACATAGTAGGAGCTTTCACCACAATTTTATGACTTATAAATATGCTTAATTTTCTCCCACAAACACGAGAAAACCAAAATACGAAGTTAATAACAAGAGAGCTTAACTTTACGGTGTCTATCGTAAAAAGAAAAACTCGCAGTTTATAGCCCTGATATCTTTAGTATTTCATACTCTGCTTGTGTGTGATAAGCTTAACTACATAGAGGATTTGTTAGAGCTGGTGTGTTTATATTTGTAGATTTCGTACAAGCGCAGCCAGCGGCGTCTTCTGTTAGGCTGATAACACACTTTGGCCAGAGTACATTAGCCGTTCTGAAGAATGCGGGTTTTCTGCGTAAATGAGTTTATAAGCAATTGCAATTATTGATGGTCGTGATCAGACCGGAATGACAAACTTTATAGTGGATCAAACAATTGAACTAAACCAGCAGAGTATCAGTTCAGGAAATCCTACCGGAATAACTCGTCAAAACAGTTCGGCCTTAAAAATATGTTGCAGAGCTTAGAATATGGATTAGAAGTAAATTTTTTTGGTGAGTAAAATAAAGTTAAACGTTACTTAAATGTAACGGTGTGAACGTGGACGTGGTATGAGGATAGAAAGGAGGAAGGGTTTTCCTCTGACTGACTTAGGGAATGCTTTTGCCCGGGAGTGGGACACAAAAGAAGCTACTTAAAAAAAGTTTTGGATATTATTGTCAATTTACTTAAGTAAATAGGTTTATAATGAGATAACAAACAGACGTCGAAAATAATGTCTGCAGCTCCTTTGGCCAAGGATTTCTCATACTCTCCCATAAAAATGTTCTATATCGGTAGGTATATACATATACCATATAATATGTCAATTTCACTCGAAACTTCAAAGCGAACGGAATCAGATTCATGAACGCTTTCATCGTTAATTTCATTTGAATTCACATCAATCAGTTCAAGCCTTGTAATGCTACAAATAAACAACGTTACCTATGATTTATGTACAAATCCGTTTTGAGTATACCGATTTACATGTACGAGTTGACATGGTTTTGTTAGATCAATTAAAATTGAACGATATATCGGCTTTTTTCTTTGCTTCATAATTGAATTTCGCTATTATTTTGAGTTTCAGATTGAAATCGTTGATTCGTTTTAACTTTTAATTTTTTTTGCCCACTTTGTCCCACTGCTGGGCGAAGGCGGAAGGCCTTCCCTCTTGGAATTAATAAACGTCAAATAACGAAATTAGCAGTGCCGTAGCAAAATAAATTGACAGTCGTCAACGCAAGACACAAAGTTAAATCGCGAAGACCGAATCGATCGTCGGACCGGATCGAAAATTCTTATAGTAGGCCCCAAGGGTAGGTGGATTTAGATTATATCCACATTAGGCTAACAAAAAAGAAAGTGAGTGATAAATTCTTTTAAACTAATACTATTTTTAAAATAGGTAGGTACCGTTTACACTATATGTATACAAGTCTTTCTCATAAAATAAAAGTTACATAATTTAATCGTAAATTCTCTCACTCAAGATTCATTTTCATTTAATTATAAAATAATTTAAGAATTACACTTTATACCTTTTCTTATAATGGAAAAATAAGACCTACCTTATTGAATTACGGTGGTAGTTTATTACAAATGTTGGCTCCCAAAACACACACAATTCACATATACCTAAAGATTATTTGTCATTACTAAAGCTCCCAATACAACTTCTAAAATGTATGGATTTAGAGGATAACATGTTAATACTTTGAAGTTTCTAGATTGCTTATTAATACTTCATGCAGATGCATAATACAGTCTGAACTGCAAATATCGTGCTTACCACAATCCAATCCCATTTGATATTCCAACTAGAAACGTGTGGAGGTGAGCAGTCCAGAATTCAAGACTATGAATATTTATCGCAAGTAAAGTATACTCAGACTTTCAAGAGTCTCTTTGATGCAGATTACATTGTTCACAAAGTTTTGATAGTTCATTTTGTAGGTATCTTATCTACATAGTCATCGTGAGATAGGTCTTCATGAGATAGTATCTCATGAAGACCTGTGTGATAACCTTTACGTCATTGACATAAAGTTTAAAATTTTACGGATTTTATGAGATAATCGCATCCAGATCTGTATTGTCAATGCCCACCTTTTTGACTTTTTTCTAGATCCCCCAATCTATTATTACTTACTATCTGACTCAAATCTAAAATAGCTACCATTTATTTAGATATAAATGTCGTAGTTGTACAATAATAAGTAAATAAAATATCAGTTATATGGAAAGCTGTGGAAGCTATTGTTTATCTCTATTAGTCTATTGTATTGTATTAGCAAACAATGACAATGAGTAGCCACAGGTGGCACGATACAAAATATTTTGGGCCAACCAAGGAGTTTATTAAGCCCATAAAACTGGCTACAATATCCTCTGTGGAGGACAACTTTCAGAAAATACATGTACTTATACAGGAAAAAGAACATACAATATACAGTTGAAACATGGCTGACTATCTAAGGCAGTCGGGTATGTAGTTTTTAAAAAACGATTTTGATATCTATCTCAGGTTCTATTTGTGTTGCATTTCTTTTTAAACCGTCAGTCAGCACGCCTATATTCCTCGAAGAGCAGTATTGCTATTACAGCCACAACTCACCAGTTTTTCAAGGGGTGTGCATATTACTATTTATTTTGCAAAAGCTAAACTCCGAGACAATACTGAAAATATCCTAATGGCTTTTTTAAATGTACCTAGTTTTTTTTATAAAGATATCGTATGGGGTTAATAAACCGCTACATAGGCCTTTTTATATCGCACGGGTACATCTCTTATGTGACAGCTCCGGCAAATGACGACCTACTTAATTCGCAACTAGGAACCACAAGACTTGCCGTGGTGTGACGATTACTTCTCATTAAATGCAAAACAGACAAACCCTCCCACTATATTACTCCAAATGACTTTACTACATCGCGTCTACATTAACCGAATTTATAGTTGTCTGAATAAATTCCTTTTGTGCGCCATAACAGGTGATTTGTCGAGGTTATGCTGTATTAGCGAGTGGAAATTACGAGACAGCGTAATGAGGGCGCCACGAACGCGTTTCAACTTTGCACCGTAATACTTTAATTTTATGTGTGAAGAAGATTCCTTTGCACATTTTATGTAAAAGGGTTTTAGTGTTTAAACGAAAGTTGAATGTGTGTCCGTACTTAAAAATTACTTATAGCAAGGACGTCCTCTAGTTTATTGCTCAAAGTTATTTTACAGGCGTTTTAATATTAAATTTTAAATGTATTTTGTGGACTACTTTTAAGCGTAATGTCCCCTTTGACTACGTACCTGTCTTGGAAATGTGACTTAATAAGATTTTGATGTAGGTCTAGGTATCTAGTTTTATAATACTCTTAGCTTTATTAAATAATGTTGTCTATGTTTTTAGTGTTTGGTCTCCATAATTTAAAAGCTGAATAATTTTTTTTTCTGAAATTTCTTTTTTCTTTCTTTCAACTGCGAGTGTACATTGGTACCTACATCTCTGCATAACCTTTCGGGCAGTACAGGCGTGATGATATTATGGATTATTGTCTTTGTACATAGATTACAAACAACAAAACATAACATAACATACCATCATCATGCCTGTAGGTATTCTTCAAAGGGTTAAGTAATAAGGGGTAGGTAATTTACACCCACAATACACCTTTTTTATCTTTTAAAATATATATTATACATTTCTAGATTGTTTCCTTATATTGTAAGTATCCATATATTATTGTAGCAGATATCATTGTAAAAAACCAAAATTTAAAAGAGTAACCATGGAGTTTCTTGCCGGTTCTTCTAGGAAACGACTAATTTGGAACCGTGCACCTAGTTTCGACATTTCATAAGGGCCTGCATAAGGTCTATGTGAAAATAAAACTATTTAGATTTTTTATTTTTACCGACGCTTATGTTTGATTTAATAGAGGACGAGCCTAACGCCATTAACCGGGCTCAGTTCCAAATTCATCCAGAAACCCAATAACATTTTGCCTGACTTGGGAATCGAACCCAGGACCTCGATGGTCTTTAGGACCACTAGACTAACGAGGTATTCAAATAAAAATCAACACATTTCACACGTGACACGTAAATGTCTGACTGGGTGAAAAGCACCCACAATATTGATTGGTAATAACTGACATTCGGAACTCGTTCACGCGAGTTTGCCTTCAGTATTCAGTTTGTAATTAGCGCCCTCGGGTTGATGTGATTACGACAATTATCTCTGATGACATGTGCGTTAATTGGGGATTTTACCCTGCGTTACCCATATTACTATAGTAACGTGGGAATTTTTTGCCCGTGTTACCACTATAACTGTTTTAGTAGTAACACAGCAGTAACACGGGCCAATTTCAATTTCATTTCACTAACTTTTTTCTCTATTTTTCCTGTTATTTCTCTGGATAAGAACCTTCTTCAGACCTCATCGGACAAAATAAAAAAGAACGCTTTAGCCGTTCTCGAGTTTCAACACATTTAGTGATTATTTTTTATTTATATGTATATATATATAGTTATACGAAGAAAACATAATTTTGGCAAATGAAACATTTTAAATATCTTGGGTATTTTTTTACAATAACAAAATACTTGTCTGCTTTTGTTTTTTTTTCTAATAAGTATTCAACTTTGGAATGTTATTTTGAATTGTTTTCATTTGATCGAATAACAACTGCAAATAACTACTTTTACGTTCCAGTTTCTCGTCCAAGATGAATACGAATTTATATCTTATCTTGTATAGAAGTTCTAGGGGCCAACTATAAAAAAAAAAACAAACATCGACGATTCGGATCGAAACGAAAAATGACGCACAATGCTAAGTATTGAACTAATAAGTATTACCTATATACAATATAATTATAATGTTAAACAAATAAGAAACTAAGCTTGATACAAGATCAAGTTAAGTTAAAGATTACCACTTCTAGGATTTGTCTACCACAAAGATTTTCAAAAGTGACGGAAATCGTGCGATCCGTAGGTACCGTAAATCGAAACTTCGTAGTGAGATTTCAGTAGTAGGCCTCGTGGTCGCAGCACAAACTTCTGAAAGGAAAGTGTTGTATCTATTTATTTTCTAATCTGCTACAAATTAGACTGATGTTTCTTTGGAACTTTGTTGAAACTCTGCTTGAACCGCAAGTATTGACGTCAAGTAACGTTTTACTTTAAAATTTTGACATTCAAAAGATTAGTTAAACATTAGAAAATAGCATTATCACAAATGTATATAAACGTATATAATTATCACTACTGGTGTTATTAGGTACCTACACTTTTTTGGGGTTCTGAAAATAAATCACTTTATCATATAAAATGAACTTAAAAATTCTATTGTATGTAAAAAAACTGTTCGAGACATTAGCGAGTGTTTGAGTTTGAACCCTTAAAAACTCAACTGAAATAATGTTACTTGTTACTAATCATTTATAAGTTCAACCCTCTCGGCATTCTCTTTTCAAATATAGTTAGTTACTTCTTTTATTTCATCACGAATATTGTTAAGCCCACTCGACCCATTGGGAATGTTCGGACTTGTTTAACGACGTGCGATCCCAAAGTGACGTATAGTTACGTCGTAGGTAAATGTCGGTATCAAACCAAGGTCATTATAAATGACTGGCTGTTGCACCCGGTTTCACTCTCATCCGAAAAGTCTTCTTGAGGTAAAAAGGTAGCCTAGTTCTACTTCAGCAGCTTCAGCAGTTTAGGCGTGCAAAAGGCTGACAGACACACACACTGACAGTTACTTTCATATTTATATTATGATAATAATATTAGGTAGTATGGATAAGAGACTGGGGGATATAACCAGTATAATCACTGATGTAGGTTTCAACTTGTGAAGTGTCTTTGATAGAGTTAAGGTTTTAAATTTAATAACATAAAAACATCATAGAGACCTAAGGATACACGGGTTGTCCAATTTTTGGGATTCTGACTATTCTTAATCGTGTAATTTATTTATTTCGTGGTCTCCAACACAGCACCATCTAGTCCCAAACTAAGCAGAGCTTGTATTATGGGTACTAGACAATGGATTATAATACTTATATACTTTTTTTTTGTAAATATATACTTATATTATATAAGAAACACCCAGACAAACACAAACACCTATGTTCATCACATAAATGTTTGTGTCTTGCGGGAATCGAACCCACGACCTCGTGATCAGCAGTCCGGTACTCGAACCACTAGTGGTTCGAGTGTTATGTTAATATTAACATTAGAACAATAAATAAAACTGAACACAACGTCTAAGAATGTCTCTTAATCCATAAACTGACCGCGGCTAGAGAAGCTTCACAGCTTGATGTATGAAGATCAAAAGATTAGCGTAGTATTTGTTTGCCACGAGCCCCTCAATCAGAGGTAATAATTCTACAAAATAATTTGAATTACATACTTTAAAACATTGCTGCAGTAATTGTACCTAATTGGACATTCATTTTAAATTGTTTCTACGTAGTTAGTTAGTTTAAATTGTTTCTACATAGTTAGTTGTACATCTAGTACAACAAATTGAGTACCTATTTTCTTAGACTAACATTGCGGAATTTCTAGGCTAGAATTTCATCTCATGTAACTTTAACCCTTTGTCCGCTGCTTTAATAGAAATACAAAGCTCATTGTTAGCTTTTAAGTTATTGTAATTTTATAAATGGAATATCAAAAATGAAACTACTATTTTATTGTTGTTATTAAATTAATTTGTAGAATTACTTCGTTTATAATAAATTGTCTAAGCTAGTTTATTATTCATTTATAAATAAATTGGGTTGTTGGGTCTGTGATCTATAGTGAAATAAAAGTAACGACCTCTGACTACGTGTGTGTGTGTGTGTGTGTGTGTGTGTGTGTGTGTGCGCGCGCGTGTGTGCGCGCGTGCGTGCGTGCGTGCGTGCGTGCGTGCGTGCGTGCGTGCGTGTGTGTGTGTGTGTGTGTGTGTACGCCGCTACAAAATAGCGAATTACATATTTTTTCACAACTCGGTCAATATGAGTATCAAATGAAAGGGCTTAACATGAAAGGGTTATAACAACTTGCGTCCCTTTTTTTAAAATCAAATCATTTGTGCAATGCAAATTGAATTTTAGAATATATCGCGGTCAGCAAGATTTCGCACGGGTTTAAATTAAGAAATGCAAATCCAATTACGTCAAAATAATTATTTTCACTACAGGCAAACCAAAGACACACGACAGGGTTTCCTAAAGTAGGCGGTTGTCAAGCCCTGCGGCTTCTCGTACAAGTGTCGCCTCCCTCGGAGCGGTAAGCCGCAAGCCGCAACACCACATCTGCCTCACTATCTTAACGTTTATTGGTCATTTATTAACTAGTAGCTCGTATTTCATGATTAATTTAACTGCTCTTAGGCATACTTCTTGCTTTATTCTTACACGCATTCCAATTGGACTTAAGCGAATAATATGAAGGATATCAATGTCTTGTTATTATTATACTAAAAGATATTCATACAGGACTTTTTCATTTAAAATAACAGTTTATGAATAAGGCATGTATTGAGAGATTCGAGGCTACATTATGAGACTCAAGTCCTCAAAATATGTTATTCAACGCTTCTAAACATATTTTATCTGTATAAATAATACCTACTGATGTATGAGACTTATAAAATTGCGAGTACATTTCAAGTTTTTATAAAAGTTTGGATGAAATTAAATTACATAAATATATTTTGCAAATAGTAACTAAGTATATCAAGTAGAAGTAAAACTACTTTGCTTTTTTATTTTTCTCTTTTTGATAGCACTACAATCAAACTAAAATGCAAGCAACAATCATTTGAAAGTTCACTGAAAGTGAATATCCGTCTAAGCAATTTCCAAACTTCGGTCGCACGAAGGGTGGATCCGTACAATCAGACTTGCGGTATGTTACAGATGTGTCCCGTCAACTGCGCTTGCGGTGACCAACTGTGCAACTTATTGCGGGATGCTCCAACTTTTATTAAACATTTGTGCCGAGTGAAGATCTTGTGATCGCTTTAGGGTTAACATTGTCGATGATGTCTTGAATTTTAAACGCAAGTACTGATTAAAGCTACGTGTGTGACGTACTTATGCGCGTCAGTCAGCGCCTTATTGCTTCCTAAATTAAAAATAAGTAAAGACCAGCTTACTTATTTAAAATAATGCTAATTTCAAGAGAGCAGTTTGCTTTAAAAAAAAACTGATGTATTTTTAACCAGTCTATTTATTTTATCCACAGCCATAAACTTAAGTCAATTAATTATATAATATTCAGTCACCATAGCCTTACTAAATAATCAATGTTAATTTGGTCGAATTTCAATAATAATAAATTTTTAAGTACTTACACTTATTGTACTTAAGCTAAATTGAGGACAATAATACAAGGATAATTTTATTTGCCCTAAACAATATGCTTTCAATATTATTTATTCTGAGATAGTCTGTTATCTCATGAAGACCTAGTATGAATTCCAAATTTCATAATTTGATGGATTTCGTGAGATAGAACTAGAACTTTCAAGTCACTTATACAAAAAAATACTTATCTTGAAGGAAAAAATCTGCAATCTGAGAATGCTTAAAAAAATACAAAAAGATAAATACTTTTAGATACTTAATCTTTAGTCAAAATTAGCCAACATAATACCGATATTTATTTATTTATAACTTTTCCATCTCTAAAATTATTTGGACGTTTTCTTATCATTTGCTTACTGGCACTTATCAAAGCTTCGTAGAAAGTATTGGTTTTTAATTGTGATTCAAATTTCTCACAATGTTCGATAAGTGTAGGGTACAAGTACTTTAATTCTGCGTGATCCAATGTAGGGAACAGGTGGTGGAGAGCGTGATCTCCGAACCGAGTAATCGATTTAAAGTGATGGCCAGCGTAATCGATTCTTTCCACAATCGCATCCAGCTGGTGTAAACCCCAATCAATATTTTCATTTCTGAAACAAGATAAATAGATTCAATCAATCAGCCGTGCGATGAATAAAAACAGCAATATATTAGTGAAGGGCAAAGTTTACAAGTTAGAGACAGACGTCGTTTTTATTGAATTCAGAAAATAAATTTATAATTTTTTGTGCTCACGTATAAATTATTTCTATGTCAATGCCTTCGATAGACATTGACTGACATGAAAAACATTTAGTTAATATATTGAAGTTCTAAGATCTCTAGCTTTTAGATTTTTGGTAAGGTACATTTTTTATATTATAAGCAATTTGATTTAACCAATAGGTACGGTGCCATTTAATAATTTATTTTTATTTGAACCAATGATTCATGAGTTGAATAGACAAATTGATGCATATTCATTAAAATCTATTGATTTAAGTGTAGAACATTTTAATGTAAATATGCCTACTTGTGTGGGAAAAAGGCGTGAGAGTGAGTATGTATGTAAATATTATTTTGTACAGCTTGTTATTTCGACAGAACGTATTCCGTCGTAATAGCAGTGATTTAAATGCAAGCTTACAGCTTTGTGTAATTTGTACCTACATTCATACAATACATACAGCTCGTAATAATGTAATCAGGGAATCACTACTTCTTACAGTTCTTAAACTGTTAAGAAGTAGTGATCGCCTAGGGGTATGACCACTGGACTGCCAAGTCAAAGGTCTCGTGTTCAAATCAAAGGCACGCACTTCTAACTTTTCGAAATCATGTGCGTAATTATCACTCCCTTTAACGGTGAAGGAAAACATCGTGAGGAAACCTGCATGCCTGAGAGGTTTTCTCGACGGTATGTGAAGTCTGCCAACCTGCTTAGGCTAGCGTGGTGGACTATAGTCTCTCCCTCTCTTACTGAGAGGAGAGGAGACCCGTGCCCAGCAGTGAGACAGTATATGGGTTGATGAAGAAGAAGGAGAATAATGTAATACCTAGGTAGTATTGTATCTTTAAGCCAAATTATTTAAAAAATCTATACTAATATTATAAAGAGGAAAATTTGATTATTTGTTTGTATTGAATAGGCTCCGAAACTACGGGACCGATTTGAAAAATTCTTTCAGTATTAGATAGCTCATTTATCGGGGAAGGCTATAGGGTTTATACCATCACGCTACGACTTATAGGAGCGGAGTAGCAAAGAAAAATGTTGCAAAAACGGGGGAAAAAAGTAATCAAGACCACGCGGGCGAAGCCGCTGGGGGAAGCTAGTTATTAATAAAATAAGTATTATATTTGGACACAGACCTGATTTCAAGCAGTCCATAGATAGATAGAGAGAAGGCAATAATGTTGTAGTGTACAACATACTGAGGAATACTACACCAAGGTAGTAAAAAAAATGTTGTACTCGACACGGGACGGTCCCACTGGCTGGTCACAGAAAATCTAGTTGAATACAGCAAAAGTTAATTTTAATTTTGTGAGGGCTGCAGTTTGCCAAAGGCCAGAAGTTGTCGGCCGTCGCCGAGTCAGTAGGTGGCTGGAACCGACTGTCATTAAAACTTTGCTATCGACTCAAAACTAAATGATATTAATTGCTATAACATTAATTTTATCGCTTTATACGTGCCATACTTTTAAAAAGAGGAAGGAAGAAGGAAATATTATAGATATTGAACTAGCGCCCGGTCCCGGCTTCACACGGCCTTAACGTAAGAGTGGCATTGAAAACATACTATAACATCTTAGACATAATTCGCATTTTATATCTTTATGCAATTCCGTGATGAAGTATTAATATTTAATTAGCCTAACAATCACCGCCGTACATCGAGTTAAGAACGCGGCAGCGGACGTGCGTTTTTTATGTACCTATCTATAGATATACCTACATATAAATACCTAGTATAGCTACCATAAGGTCAACGTCCGCGCTATGTCTTTGCATACGAAATTAAAGGGATTGTGAATATAAAAAATTAAGGTACCTATGTTTTTTTATTCATATGGGTAGTGTATATCGTGGACTGATTCACCTGCTAAAAGGATTCAGGTAATCAAATCGCCCATAAAAGATATAGCAATATTTGTTTACGTATAGGTACAACAAATTATGCGATGATTTGATCTTGCTGATGTTTTATTTAAAACACCTACCTACTTACCTAAGACATTATACTTAAGAGTTTGCAGCAAGGTTAGTGTCGAGGTCATGTTCAGACTGTGGTTACATAAAACCACAAATAATATTAAACCTGTAATAACCGCAGGCGCGAAATCTAGTTTGTCAGAAATTAAAAGAAACAAAAAACCCGACTGCGTAAAAAGTATTAGTTTTTTGTTTCATTTAATAATTGATTTTATTTTATTTCTTACTTTTTAGTTTATAAATCATCATAGAATCACTAGGTAGATCTTAAATGATAATTTAAAATTAAAATTGATACAACTAAAGTTCGCACATAAAAGAGTATAAAATCCGCCATCTTTTTTAAAATTATATACCCAGTGACACTCGTGCCATCAAGACGATTCTAATAAGGTCATTTATCTAAATCTGTTTAGCCGTTGAGTAGTTACGACCGGACATAGGAAGGGACATACATACATACATACGCGTCGAACACATAACCCTCTTTCGGCAGTCGAGTAACAAAACAGAGGCTACGGATATAAGACAACCGTGGTTTTAAAGTGACACCAGCTACTGAAAAGATGTACCATACCTTGGTATATCTCCCTCGAAGAAATTCCTGTGGCTATGGTGGCCTGCCGTCAACCCATATAACACAAAGAAGAAACTGGCAGGTATCAGAGTGAGTAGCCACAGAGCAACTGTCCATGGAAGGGACATGCCACCCGTCAGGTACATCCACGTGGGTACCGCGAAGGGTATCAAGTTCTTCCAACTTAGCGACTTGCCTTCATGCTTTGTAGCGCAGAGAACAATTCTGTAATGTAGAACATTGTTTTTTATGTACCTACTAAAACACAGGTAGCTCCAAATGCGTCACTAAGAGGTATGTTTTGTAATCAACTTTAAACATCAAATTACTTTAAAATACATATTGAACATAAAAAAACTAACACACAAACAACTAACACAATTTACGTAAAATGCGAATGTAAAAATAACTTTCTATTGAATATTCTTTAGACTTTGGACAGCTGAATTTAACATTTGGAATAGGTCTGAAAACTACAACAATGTTGATTATTAATTCAACTTAAAAATAATAGCATATTTTGTATGCTATCGGTGTAATACAAGGAGTTTGGTAAACAATCAAAAGATCATGACGAAACCTTGGTGCAAATTTAAAATCACTGTAATATTTTTTCTTTGCTGTGTTTGAAATAATTTTGAGAAAATGAACTCAACAATGTTGTAGAAGTCGTCTGTTGTCTGTCAACCTGCACTAGGGAACACGGTGAAATGATTAAACCATTGGGGAGACTAGCCAGAAGAAAAGGAAAAACGGCCTTTTGGTATTTTAATTCCATTTAAATCATATTTCATCAGAAACCTTAATTGGTCTTAACGGGGGAACCGAAAAGTAAAGAACGGGGAGGGTCCAACAACAGATGTGATCCCGCCACTATGTGGATGGAGGTGGTTTTAGTTGGTATGTTGGCCACCAGGGCGGAGAGCGCGAGATAATCGTCCCGTATCCCCGAGCGGGGCCCAAAAAAGGGCACTGCTAGTCATATAATATATTACTAGCTGTCCCGGCAAACGTTGTTTTGCCATATAGGGGTGGGTCATTTTAGGGGGATGAAAAATAGATGTTGGCCGATTCTAATAGATACCGGATAAGCACACAAAATTTCATACAAATCGGTCCAGCCGTTTCGGAGGAGTATGGCAACTAAAACTGTGACACGCGAATTTTATATATTAGATTATATATATTATCTCTTAGTTTGGTCCAGTAGGCACAATCCTCGAATCACAAACGTTCATTTGTATTACACATTGTACCCAAAGATCAGGGTTTAATTAAACCCGCAAACTTACGTAGTTTTCAGTAAATATTATTGGACCCAATTAAGTTATCTGTAGGTACAAATACAATACAATTAAATAATACGTAACACAATAATACCGGTGACAGTTCGTAACATACACATGATTTTGTGAACATACCCAAATTGTTAGGGCAATTTCGTTTGCCATTTAAGTGAAATGTTTCGTAAACTAGTATTATTAGTACGAAAGTTGTTTAACACAAACGGTTTCTGTATAATTTGGTTGTAGTGTTTGTGGTGGATCAACACCTATAGCAGTAATTGAACATTCATTAACTATACTAATAATATAAAGAGGAAAGATTTGATTGTTTGTTTGTATAGAATAGGCTCCGAAACTACTGGACCGATTTGAAAAATTCTTTCAGTGTTAGATAGCCCATTTATCGGAGAAGGCTATAGGCTATATATTATCACACTACGACGAATGGGAGCGGAGTAGCAATGAAAAATGTTGCAAAAACGGGGGAAAGTTATCAAGACCATGCGGGCGAAGCCGCTGGCGGAAAGCTAGTATTATGTAATTTAGAATTTAAATTTAGTGATAGATTAATTTATCTTTATCTGTAATAAAGGTAAAGGTGACTGACTGATCTATCAAACTACTTAACGGATTCAGCTGAAATTTATCACACAGGCGTAGACAAGTTGCAATTTGAAATTTGAATCGACAAACGAATAGAAACAAAATGTATGGAAATTTCATTAGTTACAGCCCGATTTGTCGAAAGCTTGTGTCATTTCCATACATTTTGTTTGTCGATTCGAATGTCAAAATGCAACTTGTCTAGCCCCCAGATAGTTATTATCATGTAGGCATCTGCTAAGAAACGATTTTGGGAAATTGCCACGGGAACATCGCGGTGAATAATCTATTCAATTCTATTCTATTTATCAAAATTACGAGAAGACAATTTAAGAATAGGGCTAGATGGCGTTGATAGGCTACTAATTGACCTCTATATCACGAGCTTGATTTGACTGATTAATTTGATAAAATCCTTAAAAAGTAGTTTTATTTCAATGTCTAGTATTCGTGTAAGTGTCAGAAATCAGTGTGATTAAATTTATGTTTTTAATAAGTCGACCACCTGACGGTATTGACTGCAGAAGTCACCCGATCGCTTTTACCAATGAACATTTATTGACGGTAGTGTTAATTTAACCTAAAAGTACCACCTTTATTCTCATTAGGTTGACATTACCCGTCATGTTAAGAAACGAAAAATAAAATAAACAAGAAATAAGTACTTACTCTATGAACAGGAGACTTACAAGTGATAAAGAATAAACAATTGGAAAGTAGAAGGCAGCCATTTGAGCCCAAATAGGTTTGTCTTTGTAGGGCAAGAAATGTATAAACGGCTCAAGCATGCTTAGCTCAATGTCCTGAACTGTATTGGTATGTAGGTGATGGGACATCGCATGGGACACTCGCCAGTCACTAGAAAAAAAAATAAAAGAACTTTGAAACACAATCATTGCTTGAAAGAAATTGAAACTTTTAATATTTTTTTCTGTTTATTTGAAGTTATGCTACAGTCCACCATACTGATACTTTAGCATTGAAAAGAAAGATGATCATCCAATAGCGACGTCATTACGAGAAACATAATTATTTGTAGAGCACCAAGGAGTTTTTGATTTGAGAATAATCAAAAACTCCTTGGTAAAAAAGGTTTTGATTATTCTCAAATCAAAAACTCCTTGGTATACCTAGTAAAGTATTAGCTTTACAGCGGTTTGGTGGAACCGAGAGCGAAATTGTCTTGTAAAGTTTTCATAAGTCAACACCCCGACAATGACTACAGCGTGCAATATCCGTGCGATGCGGTCAAACTTTATGTTTCTTCAGCCATGTTTGAGGAATATAAGCTTTCCTTCCCTCTAATTTCTGCCAAAAATAATATATGGTTTATAGCCTAGCTTGGAGTGATAGCCTACTGGTATAACTATAGGAATACGAACTACTGTCAAGTCATCATAGGTCCGTTCTTTCTTTCTAAACTCCACAATGCGCTGGAGTAGCCGCAAATTCACGGAACATTAAAGGTCATTATCAAAGTACATAGGTGAGCGTGCTTGAATAAATTGTTTATTATTAGTTGAATAGGTACTTAAAATGCGTATACGTCGGAGTTTTTTACTGACGAAAAACAAGGTTCTCAGTTTGACGTACTGGGTTTCCCGGCTTTGATGATTCTTTTTTATTCCGTAGGGTTTTCACTTCGATGGTGAACATAATTAAATTGAATTAAACAAGCCCTGATAATAGAAAACGAGAATGTCACTCTTTGTTCTACAAAGAAGTGATGTTGTATTAAACTGAGTGCCTTACACAGCTGGGCTTGCAGCCACTAGACAATCTTTGTTACCTATCCTATAGGTATTACAATGTGATTGTGAATCTTCAAAATATTAATTAATTCATTAACAAATCAGTAACCCTGAGGAGGGTAGCAGTAATTGTTTTTTATAAGAATCTCGCCTGTATTCCCAAAGGATTAGGCAGAGGACTGAGAAGTAGGTACAAATGTACACCAACATTTCCCCGATATATTTTGGTCATTATTATGTAATAGAGAGCGAGTGCTTTTTTATTGTGAGTGTTAATTGTTTCTGGAGAGGTAAAAAAAAACAAAAGGCGAACATACCTGTAACTCATTCCACTTAAGTTAAATAAGTACATCCTCCAATTGTCACCGCGGTGAAAATAATTATGGGCGCAAGTGACGACCGAACTTAGGACAAAGCTGTTTAGGACTGTCAATGTGGCTCCTAAGAGGAAGCTTTGAGTCCAGCCCCAACAGCTTAAAGGGCTAAGTACAATTAAACTCAAAAGTAAGCCGTCAGTAATGAAATCACTTTTATTTCGTAAGTCTTTTGGTATATCAGGCAGTTGAGCCATAACTTTTACTTTTAATGTCTTGTAAAATCCATCTTCTTTAAATGTAAACGGTTGATTTCTAGGCAGTTTTGCCTCTCTCACATAATATTTAGGTAGTAAGGATTCTGCTACTCCTCTTAAGTGATGAGTTTCGAAGGGTTCTGTGATGTCGGTGCCCTGTGAAAAAAAACGGTTTGGAATATAAACACCTCAGTCATGTCATGGAGTCTATCATGAAAAGCGAACCAAGATGCTAATGGATCGAAATGAAACAACGACGCACAATGATCTTACTATTTAACCTTTAAAATACCTTTAATGAAGGTAGAAGGTAGGTAGTGGTGCGCCTTCTGGTGTACCGAACCAGAAGGCGCAGGTTCGAACCCTGCCCGCCCGCCGATTTTTTCCTTCATTAAAAATAACTTGTAATCTTAGCATGGAAAATGCTTAAAAAATACAAAAAGATACTACTAGGTATTTTAAAAATACCATCAATTAGAGAAGCTTATATTGTTCAAAGTTCACGGAACCTTTGAACAGTCTTTGAGAATAATTTTATGTTTCCTTCGCAATTGTCCGGCTGATCTTCTGATTATACATTTGGTGAGACACCATAGTTGTGTTAATCCAAGATGGTAATATTAAAACAAAAGCTGGCTACACTGTGAATTTGTGTATTAAATTAAGTACTCAGATTGAAGCTTCACGTATATACAAAAACTTCTGACTTATACATAATATTATGTCAGATACATATTTTTTCTGAATAAGCTCAATCATTTAGAGGCCACTCAGCCTTATATTTGGCATCGAAACAGTTTAAAAAAAATAATAATTAGGTATATTATTATTCAAGACTAGGTTTCACGAGGTTTTTAATTTTGATTATGAATGTTATTCTAGTAAAAATAATGACTAACAATATTAGTCGTATAAATCAAAGAATAAAAATAATTATGAAAATTAAGAATTAAATAATTTTTATTTTATTATTTTAAGTCTGACTGGAATAATGATTTGTAAATGATTATTTAAATATTTTTAATGTGACTGAAAGTAAACCGAAATTCAGTGCATCATTATTTTATTTGAATCCATCTAATAATATTAAATAGTATGTTTTTTATATTCATGTTACTAGGTATTAAAAATCAATTTTAGCATGTGTTGTAATTCGGAGAAATTGAGTAAATAATGATCTCGACTCCCGTCCATAATACCTCAACGGTAGCAGTGCTGTATTATTTATTGTAATACTCGCTGCTCGCAAATGATAGTATCGGGTCTCAATGTAATAGAATTGGAGCTTGTCGCCATTTATCGCGATCGTATCCCAGCTGTGACGGTCATTTTTACTGTCGGACGATATAGAAAATCATATAATACCTGTGTCCGACTCCTGACATAGAAATGGTGAGATCAGATCAAATTGAGGATCAAATTTAAGGCTTTACGCATTAAAAAGGTTTAGTATAATTTGATATAGGAAAAAGGATATATTATTTTTTAATAATAATAAACAAAGTCGTCACAATATACTTAGGAAGCTCAAATACCCGATGTCCGACACTACCGATCACTAGAATGAGGTACAAATTTAATAAAATTGAGTTGGTTGTGAAATGGTGTCACCCGTCACGCATTATCTCTTTTTTACCCAATAATGCGAGCCATACAAAATTATTAACTCATCACTAGGAAGGTTGGTATTCTTGTTACACGTGCCACACGATGAATTAGATATCTACTCGTTCGAATTTTAAAAACCAAAATTTCTT
The DNA here is from genome assembly GCA_946251955.1 of Acronicta psi. Lineage (NCBI taxonomy): Eukaryota > Metazoa > Arthropoda > Insecta > Lepidoptera > Noctuidae > Acronicta > Acronicta psi. The sequence continues at coordinate 5,445,732 of OX276476.1, forward strand.
CGTGTCCCGTTTGAGCACCAAATTTTTTAATTCCCTTTTGAGAATATATTAGGTAAGTGTTCAATGCATTGGTTGCTCTAAAAACAGGTGCTCAAACGCAATACTCCGCCAGACGCAAAAAGAGGTTATTATTCATAAAAAATTGCCCCGACATACCTTAGTCACAGCCAACCAATCCGATCCTCCGGGATGTATTGACAAGAAATCAGTGAAATCATATAGACTGTCGTGAATCCTCCACAAGCCTTCGGCGCCATCTTGCGCTCGCTTTCCTTTCAGCCAAGTCGCAGCAGTTTTTGGTATTTCCTCCCGATGCAACGGATACTTCAATTGAGGGAAACTTATTTGACGTCTATCTGCATCAGGCGCCATTCTATTTTGGAACTGGAATAAAAAAAAGGTACTGGAAAAAGAAAATAGAAACAAGAACAGTTTCTACCTATTTATACAAAGACTGGCTTTTCGACAGCGGCTTCGTCCGTGTGGTCTGTAATTTCTTAATACCCAGACCACGCAGCCAAATTATACCCAGTATCACATGGGAATAGTGTAGCTTCCCAACGATGAAAGAATTTTTCAAATCGGTCCAGTAGTTACGGAGCCTATTTAATTCAAACAAACAAACAATCAAATCTTTCCTCTTTATAATATGAGAATAGGAGAGATAATATAGCTATAAAAATATGAGACGCCAGCAAATAGATGTAAATAAAGATGTAAGTAAGTTTTTTTTTCTATTCTACGGGGATAAGACAGGAAATTGTGGTATTCTTACCCAACTTTACCCGAATTCGATTATAATGTTTTACTATCTACTTACGTATTTGTTACAGAAAAATACTTATAATATTGTGTTTTATATTATTTTTGTTTGATTACATAGGTACGTACATAAGCAATGTAGTGCAGTGGTACCCGTTCGTTCGAACTTTGTACCATGAGTCTAATGCTGCCGTCCTCAAGCTAAAATGCCGTTATCTGACATTTGGCCGATTTTGAATTTTGAATGCCAACACAATCAGAAGTCGTGAGATCTCCTCGTGAGATCTGTTAGTCAGTACTTCTAAGTCTCAAATATGACTTCTAGTTATTAAGTAGCGTACTTTTTTAAAACTGCCCACTTTTTTGTGCAGAACTCAAAAAGTAGTTTTGTTACATAACGGCATTTTAGCTTGAGGACGGCAGAATGAAACTCTAGACACTGATTATACTCGTATAAACAATAATGACAATTTATTCACTGAGTAACAATTCTTCATTAAAACAAACTGTTTGAATACACACAAAAATACAAGACATGGGTTAAAGTTAGCTCGTGCCAACTTCATCTCGGACAATAAGTTTGGCGAGAACTGTAACTATAGACGTTTGTAATGTGAACAGTACCTCGACCATGAGTTTTTCTCACTAGACTCGCTAGCGACTCGGTAAAATATTTTTATGGAAAACCCTCGCAGTGCCTCTAGCGATTACGTAAGGAACTAATATCTGCTATGAGATTACAGTGTTTCGGTGCGTAAGAAACCTATCGAAACAATTCGAACTCATGGTTGAGGTACTGTACTATTATTATAAAGTAACAAGGTAACAGGTTTCTTAATTAACTTTCCTGTTTCATTATTCATTTGTGAATCTCATTTTTTCGGAAATATATAATTACTAGCTTCCCGCCAGCGGCTTCGCCCGCGTGGTATGTTATTATACATATAAACCTTTCTTAAGAATCACTCTATCTATTAAAAAAAACCACATAAAAATCCGTTGCGTAGTTTTAAAGATCTAAGCATACATAGGGACAGACAGACGCGACGGAGGACTTTGTTTTATAATATGTAGTGATGTCAAACAGTCAAAACTACAACTACAAGTCAAACAAGTAGTTTAATACTGCGAAAATCAATCAGAGGCCTTTTTAATGGTTTTTATATTATTCAGTATGCCTTTTGATATTGATCTCCCATTTGTTTGGCTAGGTTAGGTTAGAACTGTGACCAAACAATTGTGCCAGCACTGAATCTTACCTATAATTTAAAATCTGTATATTTGTAGGATTAACCGGTGAAGGAACATATTAGCAGACATAAAAGTCACGGTCAAGGGGGGCCTTGACCGTGACTTTTATGTCTGCCGTTCTTATTTTAGTCTTATATACCTACCTATCTTGGTTGCAAAATGCGTTTTTTCTGGAATAATAAAGCTACACAACAGACTACCTGGGGGGCTGGACAAGTTGCATTTTGACATTCGAATCGACAAACAAAATGTATGGAAATGACACAAACTTTCGAAAAGTCGGGCTGTCACTAATGTCATTTCCATACATTTTGTCTCTATTCGTTTGTCGATTCGAATGTCAAATTGCAACTTGTCTAGCCCCCCAGGTAGTCTGTTGCGTGGCTTTATTATTCCAGAAAAAACGCTTTTTGCAACCAAGATAGCCCCCCTGATTCAGAGATCATATTAATTCTAGCATTAAAATTGCATGCGTCAATGCCAAACAGAAAAAGCGTAACTGGAAATACCTGTTCACCTTAAGGGTTATAGAGGTCAGTGTTGACGTGATATAACAGAATACTTAGGTACACCTGATGTTACCGCATCAGGTATATATAAAGCAATCCTGACTTATATTATAAATGCCAAAGTAACTCCGTCTGTCTGTCTGTCTGTCAATCGCGCTTACACGTCAAAATAACTGAACCGATTTAAATGAAAGGCTTGGTACAGAATTAGTCTAGAGGCTGAGAAAGGACATAGGCTACTGCGAAAAAGGGCTGTAAGGGGTTGAAATAGGGGATGAAAATTATAGGAAATACCCAGACCTCGCGGGCAAAGCCGCTGGCGAAAAGCTAGTAATATAATATAAGTGCCTGTCTGTTAGTTTTTTTAAACTAAATGCCATTTTTTTCCTTCATTACAATAACAGGGGGGCTAGACAAGTTGCATTTTGACATTCGAATCGACAAACAAAATGTATGGAAATGACACAAGCTTTCGACAAATCGGGATGTCACTAATGTCATTTACATACATTTTGTTTGTCGATTCGAATGTCAAAATGCAACTTGTCTAGCCCCCCTGGTATTCTTAGAAAAGAAAATGCTTTAAAATACAATAATTAAATGCCAATATACGAGTATAAGAAAAACTGATAATAATACGATAAAACGAGACGCCTAATAAAAAAAGTTAGTTTTTCGATTTTTTGTGGGTCTATAAATCGTCGGTGGGCCTGAACGTTTCAAAGTCATAAAATTTGGTAACAATAATAGTGTTACCTATTACTTATATAAGATCCGATCCAGACAGAACCGATTCCAATATTTTTAATGGGTGAAAACAGATGTTGTATGTACCTAACTTAAATTTTCGTGTAACTGCTCGTATGTTCCATTTAAATATCATGCAGCATTTATTTTGACGTTGACGACGTCTGTGGTCTGGTGGTTCGAGTACCGGACTGACACACGACGTCGTGGGTTCGATTCCCACAGGACACAAACATTTACTGTGATGAACTTAAGTGTCTGTATTTGTCTGGGTGTTTTCTATGTATTATAATTATGTATTTACAAAATTGTCTAGTACCCATTGTACAAGCTCTGCTTAGTTTGGGACTAGATGGTGCTGTGTTAAAATGTCCCAGGATATCTAATTTTAATTTTATTTAATTAAATTCTCTATCAACGACTACGCCTAACAGGCTATATGCACCTATACAATTGGGATAGAGTAGCTAGACTCCTATTATTATAGTTTTTTTTTGTGTAGCGAATTAACATTATTACTTCTGTAATTAGAGGAGAACATAACATGCACAATAAGATCTTAGTTCTAATACCAAAAACTAAACAAACTTTTTGGGTATAACAAAAAAAGGTAAATAAAATGACATTATAATTTGAGAAGTCCCAGTAAAAAAACGAAACAATACAAAACAGATTCGCTTAAAATAAAAACAAAACATAATAGACCTTTAAAATTATTTAATAACTAGCTTCCTGCCAGCGGCTTCGCCCGCGTGGTCTTATGAATTTTTCCCCCGTTTCTGCAACATTTTGCATTGCTACTCTGCTCCTATTAGTCGTAGCGTTTTTTTATACCACTAAGGCGGCAAACAAGCACGGCTACGGCCCGCCTGATGGCAAGCGGTTACCATAGCCTATGGACGCCTGCAACACCAGGGGTATCACTCGCGCGTTGCCGACCCAAAAAACCTCTTAGAGGTTTATGGAGGATTCACTGGGCCGACAGTTTGAGGGAATATTCCTCTTACTGCCAGCGCAGCGCATCCTTAGAAGGAGCTCTGCACTGCGAAGGAGCGTGATGGTATATGGCCTATAACCTTCCTCGATAAATGGGCTATCTAACTCTGAAAGAAGTTTTCAAGTCGGTCCAGTAGTTTCGGAGTATTTTCAATACAAGCAAACAGCAATCAATCAAATATTTATTATATTAGTATAGATAAATAAAATGGCATTATAATTTGTGAAGTCCCAGTAAAAAACGAAACAAGACAAACAGATTGGTTTAAAATAAAAACAAAACATAAAAACACCTTTAAAATTATTTAAAAACTGAATTCTAAATTTAGAATACATGAATATAAATATGAGTCACCTACATTGGTATATAATTATGATCATATACTTAACTAGCTTTTGCCCGCGGCTTCGCTCTCCGTGGATAAAGAAACAAAATTGAAAGAAATCGATCCCGAATAAGATATCCTGAAGCAGCTCACTATAACAGTTTCATCATCCTCCCAGACTCCTAGGCTATGCCGAAAATATATTAAGCTCCGGTTCCAATCGAAACAGATGTGGTTAAATATAAATATCTTACACAAAGCAATAGCGTTCAGACTGGTTAAAACCGATAGGTATCCTAACTATAAATTGATCATCTGGTTTTTTGGCCTTCTGACTACGATTAACGATTTTCATAGGTTTTCGTATGGGGTCTATGTCGAATCAATTGCCATTTCTTAACGTGCTATATAAGGTACAGAGGGTCTCGATGTCTTAAGAATGTTCACCCATCCATTCCAAGAAGAATTTGACGAAAAAAAGTCGAATTATAAAACAAAATTAAAATTGTTTCATCAATAAGGAAGTTTTATATATAGTACCTACCTACCTATTTATATATACTATATCGACACTGTTGTGACTTTTTAACATTTCCGTACTTCATAATCATGGTCCAGAATCATGTACCTACTGAACTCATGGTATTCGGATGTGCGTCGATCGATGGGAGTATCCACCTTGTATATAGTTTAGCCTAGGGTAGAATTGTAGTCTGTGACCAAACAATGACAAACCCAAAAATAATACGTTAAATTTTAAGCAGTGTGTTATAGTGCACACATCTTTCGACTGTTTATCTCGCGAGATATACTCGTATTACAATCTAACGGTATTTACAATTTTATCGTTACATAACATACTTATTATACTCGTTTTGTAGTAAAGGGATTAAGGAACCGATCATCCTCTTTCAGTCCCTAAAGAAACTTAAAACGCTTATATCTCAGAAATTTCTTAGTCGATTGAAATATTTTTTCAATATACGAATTATATTTTTCTAAACATGTTATTTTTAACAAATTCAACGCCTGCAGTCAGTATTATTTTAAGCAAACTTGAGGGTAATGATAGGCCGGAATCATGCTTGGTCGACCGAGATAATAGTGTTAATTATGGACTGACAGACAACTTACTGCCTAACTGCATCAGTACGGAACCAGTGCCTCGACCATGAGTTTTTCTCACTAGACTCGCTAGCGACGCCGTAAAATATTTGTATGGAAAACCCTCGCAGGTCTCTAGCGGTTACGTAAGGAACGAAAATCTGCTATGAGATTACACCGTTTCGATGCGTAAAAAACCTATCGAAAGTCTATTGATAGAACTCATGGTTGAGGGGCAGATTGAGAATCTTACGTAGTCTAATCTAAATCACCTTCAAAAAAAGCCGGATATATGCGAGTCTGACTCGCTCACCGAGGCTTCCGTATAAAATTGTAAATAAAAAGTTCGTCTGTCAAGGCAATCGAGTCGGAAATATATTTACCCATTTAATAAAGTAATATTCCAAATAAACTGTGCGTACTATATTTGACGCGTTAAAAACTTATCGAAAGCGACTCATAAACTCATGGTTGAGGTGCTGATGTTAAGTTCCATTTACCCAGTTTACTTGATACAGAACCATTCAAACGAATAATAGGCCTAGCACATTATTGCATAGCGGCGGAATATATAAACACCCATAGAAGTAAATATAAATAAAAAAGAATTAACGTACAATATATGTGTTGTCTTATCCTTAAGAAAAGGTTTGCCAGTAAGGAAAAGGATCATAAAAATCGTTGAAAAAAAATTTGCGTTGACCAGGGACCTTGGATCGAGAAAAAGATTTAGGCTCTAGATCGACGGACTGCATTTTAACTGCACTCCAACTGCAAATTTGCAGTTTGAATGCAGTTAGTAAAACTGCAAACCAAGCGTGCAGCCCAATTGCAGTCGGTGTGCTGTTGGCGTGCAGTCTCAATGACTGCACGCTGACTACAAGCTCGCTGCATGGACGACGTGCAGTTCAAATGCAGTTGGACTAACTAGCAATCGGGCTGCAGGGTTGGTTTGCAGTTTTATTGCAGTCGTAAGAACTGCTGCAATCAGAGTGCAGTTGAAATGCAGTCCGTCTGTCTAGAGCCTTATAAGCGGCCTCGTAAGTGGTATGTCGACGATATAACTTAAGTCATTGACCGTTTCAACATGAGAATGATACGAGGCATTGTGATGGGATCACTTTACCGTGTCTTTACCAGATATTAATCCTTGTAGGTAATAAGTCGTTATTAGTATAACTATTTTAGATTATACGTCTACAATATGAGTGTTGTAATATTTTATTACATAAAATACAAATGTTGTTTATTACAATAAGCTATATAATTATCTATAAATAATTACTATACCTACTATAAAGTATAAATAATAATAGTTGCTATAATTATTCACCTACTTTAACTTCGCTATAGAACTTGTAAACTACCAACATTACAATATAACTACATAATTAGAATCACAGTCTTTGGTTAATTAGCTTAGACATTCAAATAATTGTACTGTAATTTGTTTACCAAATGAAATTTAGTACAACATTGATAACGCGATGATAAGCAATTATTACAAACTGGACAATTATCATTATTTTGTAGGTAAAAATACTAGCTGATTGATAGACAAAAATCACAAACTAACCTCAAAACTGGCGGTTCTACTTCCTCAAAGTTTTGTATACAATCACAGTAAACACTCAGTATTTTTTTAAATTAACTGTTGAACATTGAAAGCGGGTACGACCGCCAATTGGCGCAGGTTGGCCCTGACTGGGTGCGCTGGCGCACGCGACGCGATCGAGTTTAATTGATATGCACTGTTACGTTTATATCTAACTTGATTATGTATATCACTTATCTGTTTGTTTGTAAAGCGTTTTTAATTTAAGGAAGCAGTGGGCCAATTTGCAACTTACAAGTTGCTGTTGTTGATCGACAAACAAATAGAAGCAAAATGTATGGAAATGACATATAAGCTTTAGCTATGTGACTTTTATACATTTTTTTTCTATTGGTTTGTCGATCCAAACTATAGATTGCAGCCTTAGCTAAGTCCGCAGGGCTGATGTTAGATTCGGGGTTATTGTAAATGTTATTGCAAAGACCCGAGTCCTACGGTCAGTATGATGCAGCCCTATGGCAAGGGTAGGCCACTCTAGTTCTTGGTTCGTATGAGTACCTACTTATGACAGAACTCGCTGGCGACGCGAGGTGGTGAACGATCCATAGGAATTTCCCACACTACTCGTATAAAAAACTTAACTGTGTTGATAAATACCGACAAAACCGGTCTTTCTTGACTTTTTATTACAATGAGTATACATATTTTTAGCGGATGGTAACCCTTTATTAGAACTATCAGCTTTTTATATTTATAGTCTATGTAGCGCGTTATAATGGCTCGCGCGACTCTTCTAGTGATTGGCTTAAACAACGAATCTTTTATATTACCAACCTAAGAAATGTAATTGTCTCTATTTTCACCTGCTGTTTGTGCGCTTAGATCTTTTAAACTACGTAACGGATTTCAATGCAGTTTTCATCATTTAATAGAGATATTTAGAGGAAGGTTTAAATGTTATGTAATGCATACTATAATAGAAAATACACCCGTGCCAAGCTGGGGCGGGTCGCTAGTTACTTATAAGATAAATTAAGGTAAACGCAGCTATCAACGACCCATCGAAAATCTGTAGTTATTACCGACCTATAAAAGTAATTCGAAATATTTACGTGACCGAACTATTCTAGCTAAAGGTAGGTAAAGTTACACACGCGTTTATTCCTTGAGCATCGTATACTTTTACGTTAGTGTGAGTAGCTGTGCAAAAAAGACATAAAATACTTCAGTTACTGCGGGGCAGCGTGGACCCAGGATGTTTCGTACGGTTCCCTTGTTCCTTCAAGTAAGTACGTGACTTTTCTACTTAAGACATTTATACAAACAAATGACGTCTAATCTTTATCTTATATTACTAAATGTATTCTTTTAAGTGTCAACTCTTAATTCCTTACGACATTTTTTCAATAAAAAGTAATTTGAAACGATAAAACTTTAAATTAAAATGGGATGGTGTTAGCTTCATCAGTTTCAGTCGAGGCAGCTATCGACGACCCATAAGTCGGCAATGGCAGAAACGTAACTTTTCGTTTTTTATTTCTTTTATGTTATTATATCACACTTACACAAGTATTTTTATGCACCAGTTTAAACCTAAGCTATCAGTCTTTATAAAAATCTATTAGCGACTAAACTTTTTTGTCTAGTTTTTACCTTTTAGCGTTGTCAATTTAACCAAAGTTATGATATTTTTCGCGGATCGATATTGAAAAGTTACAGTAATAAATCACTGTTTTTTTGTTTAAAACAGTGTGCATTTGTTCATATTATTTGTGACATTAATCAATTATAATCAATTTTATAGTCCGAAGGTCAATTGAATTAAAATAACCATTTTTTATGAGTCGGTAATACAATTTACGTTTATATTTACATACTGTATTACCGACCCATTAGGGTCGGCAATGGCAACTATAAGAAGCTATTACCGTTTCGGACCCTTTTCAGCGTCCATGGTCACGGGCAGACTAACATCATATAATAAAATATATATGAGTATATATATAATATATAAATAATAAAATATATATGTGTTTTAATAGTAAGATGTTGATTAATTTAAAAGTTTATAATTATTTTGTTCATAGGTATTACTAAGAAGTACTAATTTGTTTTATTAAAAATAACGATAATAAAAAAATACGAATAAATATTTGCATTTTTGTTTTATTAAGATCGGTAATCATCATTATCACTAGCTTATATACATTCCATTGCTGGAGAAAGGCACGATCGGGGATAGCTGCATAAAAATCGTTAATAGCTTCACAGCCGTTTTTATGGGTCGGTAATTGCAACAATCGACTAAGTCACATTATAAATTATTTTTTACAAGATACTCCTTTATTTAAATGTATTTGATTCAGTAAATACATTTTTTATACATAACACTAGCATATAAAATGCAACTATTAATCTTTAGAGGAACCAGTATACTAAAAAAATATGGTTGATTTTCAAATTGCCTTAAGGGGGTCGTTAATACCTGCGTTTACCTTAATGGTTACTTACTCAATTTTGAGAATATTTTCTGAGTATAAATAACATCATAAAATCAAAAACCGTTGGGCACGGGTCCCCTCAGATTGAGAAGGGTTAGAAGAAGCTAACCCTGTCCCTAAAGGAAAGCCATGTCTATGTTCAGCATAGATGGCATGTCGCTCAGTGTAATTTCCATTCCGTTGAGAAAATCTCTCCCCCAAAAAAAAAAGAAAACATGCGTGTTTTCTCAAGATGTTTTCCTCCGCCGTTTAAGCGAGCGAAAATATATAATAACTGCACATAATGATTTCGAAAAGTCAAAGTCAAGGGCCTTAGATTCGAACTTGAGACTTACTTAAGACTGGCTGTATCCGAAACGTTAATATTTTGGCGAAATAAATACGTAATAGCAAAATATATATTTGTAACTAAGCACTGTTGTGAGAAACATGATTATTAACGATGTTTTTGAATGATTGACCGTCGCTTTGAGATTACTTCATGGTCAAGAGCGACGTATGGGAAAACTAGTCGGTGGATTATACTTATGCCACTATAATAAGTCACTTAAATAATATATCATCATACCTGTATTCCTCAAAAGGGGAGGCAGAGGTATAGTAATGTAGACCCGTAGTTCCCCGGTACCTTTAGATAATTAGGTCTCATGTTATAGGGAAACTATTACCATTAACCGGACATAAATCCCAACACTGATTCGATACTAATTTCTGAGAAACCCCTTAACACTGCTCGACATGGAAATCAAATCAAGACCTCTAGTGTCGCAGTCATGTTTACGACTAATGAGGCAGTTAAATAATTAACTGTGGTTACGAAACTGCGCTGGATCAAGCTCTACGAGAATATGATACTATGCGGAAGACCGAGGACCGGTCTTCATAGTGCAACTCATTTGATAGGTTTATACATACAGGTTGAATTTTATTTCACAGGTAACTCTTTACACACAGCTCAATAAATAAATATCCTGGGACATTTTACACAGCACCATGTAGTCCCAAACTAAGCAGAGCTTGTACTATAGGTACTCGACAATGGATATAATACTTATATACTTTTTACTTTTGTAAATACTTACTTATAATACATAAGAAACACCCAGACAAACACAAACATATTTGTGTCCTGTGGGAATCGAACCCACGACCTCGTCAGCACCACTCGAACCACTAGACCACAGACGTCATCAAACTCGGTGTCAATAAGTCATCTTCAACCCACTGTCCCACTGGTTTGGAACGAGTCTTCTCTCAAAATGAGAGGGGTTCGTCTATGTGTTTATGTGTCCATGTGGATTATAGACTAACCCCTTTCATTTTGAGAGGAGACCACAATGCTGGTCTACTACACGTTGCAGATGTCACACATACATACCATCACGCCTGTATTCCCCAAAGGGTTAGGTAGATGTGTATTAATGTACAACCCACAGTTCGCCGCCATCTGCATGCTTGAAATATTTTCTTGACGGCGTGTTACGACCTCTTTGGTATAGTGGTCCCAAGCGCGACTGCTACGCTAGAGGTTCGATTTCCAGGTCGATCAAAGTATAACACCCTATTTTATCGTACCTGAACATACCTTGTACGTTGTAGGTACATTAGTACACATCTGCCTTACCGTCCTGGCTAGCTCTAATACAGGCGTGATGGTATGTTTACAAGTTTGCAAAGTATTGACACAATATTTACTAAGTCACCCTGTAGTTTATGGCAATAATTTGATTGATGATACAAAAATAATTATAATTATCCTAGATTTATATTGTAATAGAAAGTAGTAGTAGTAGGCTATATGACTACGACATACAGTATAGACAATAAATTAACGCTATCTAGGAAGTATAAGGTAATTCCTGACTGAGAGTGATCTAGCGCCATTGATAACTTAAAAATTGTATTTATTTATTTATATTTTAAGGACCTCCAACAAGAGAAATACATAAATCTTTAATTTTTCATCATCATCATATACAGAAATGTACTCCCTCAATTATAGCATCCAAATTAAATAAGTGACATAACATACACATATGGCATATTATAAAATAAGTTAAATTAAATACAGTATTAATGAACAAAGCATTAACAAATTGGTACAAAATAATGAATAATTAATACAGAAAGCCCAGCGCTGGGCTGGTACATCACATGGTACACGGACCATAGAAACTACACGATGGAAAGGTCCTCAGGGAAAGGGGAATGCTGGTACACCAATAAGACGGTGGGCTGATGACTTTATCCAGGTGTCAGGAAACGACTGGACAAACATATAAAAACACAGCGATCTGTGTGGAAAAAGCTAGAGGAAGCCTATACCTAAAAAGGGGTCCATGTTCCAATGACAGAAGACTAACCATACTAACAATAAGTAAATGTATTAATACTCACAACATTTTAAATTTAACTTAGAAACATGGCATAAAACAGCTTTTTATTTATTTTTTCTTTATATTACAGAAATAATACAGTAGTTTAGAATAATGATCTTGGTTAACTATAAACATTATAAATATATATAGATGGCCTTATCGCTTAAAGCGATTTCTTTCAGTCAACCAAAGTGATATGAGCACTGGATAAGAAAACAAATATACGAGTGTACAAAAAGTAGGTCACCACTGCATGCAGTTTTTAACTAAATTAAGATTAAATCCTATCCTACTTAATATTATAAATGTGACAGTTTGAATGGATGGATGTTTGTTACTCTTACACGCAAAAACTGCTGAACGGATTTCGTTGAAACTTAACAGTATAAATAAGTTAATTGTTTATACATCAGAATGAAGCTATAATTTATAACAAGATTTTGGGAAATTCCCCCAGGATTAGGAAAAAATTGACGAATACCTGTAACACCGCAGGGAACACCTAGTAGTGTTATAAATGTATGACACTACAGCGAAATTATATTTAGAAGATTTAGAACATTTTCTTAAGGGTGCGTTTACAAATCTGACATAATCTAAAAAAAAGAGAATCTAGAATCTTAACCGGGCTTGGCGAGGCACCTTATGTGCCTTCAGCCAGGGACACTTATAAACTAAGCAACAGCAGCTAAGGGCGTCCCTTAACGGGACTCGGACCTCAGCTTAGGGCGTTGCTGGGGGGGCAGCTAGGGACAGCTGGATCTGGGTTTAAATTATTTTGGGACGAATTTAAAACTACTGGCTCGGCGCGGGCCGGCTCGAGCAAGGGACGGGGAGGGGTACCGTTTCGGGGTATTCGCGACAGGCCTCGCCGGCGAGGACGGTATATCGTATGGCTCCACGGAGAGATTACTCCTTCATGTTTAAAAGGTAGCGATTAATTTTGCAAAATTTTGGTTTATAATATTATTGTAAAAATTTAATTTTCGAAGCCACTACTTACTTAAAATTGACGATATCGTGTTGAGTTTACGAACTTTTCTTATATTTAATAACATAATTTCATTTATTTAAAAATATTGTATTTAAGCAGACATGTTTACCTCAAAAACGTAGCAAAAATAATTATAAAAAGTTACAAATAAGTCTATTTTTCCATAAAAATGTGTCATAAAGTATGAGACTGAAAACTTACTTAAAAATGACTACCTCTCTATTAGGTACCATAAATCTACTTCTGTTTACAACTATAAATCGATACTATACTGCTGATACTGCCATGTTAGGTTTTCTTTTTCTTGTATTTTTTGTGGAGATAATTTTATTATTAACAACACGTTACAACATAGCGGTACAATAGCACTGTAACCTACATATTTTTGACGAGTACATCGGTCATTCACCTCTATGATTCAAAATACAATGGAATTTTCGCATAACTGCCGTGTTAGTCTAGTAGTCGTGACTACCACGCTCGAGGTCCTGGATTCAATTTCATTGTCGAGCAAAGTGTTGTTGGATATTTCTGTGAATACTCGGTATTACTGAATACCCGGTACTGGGAACTCGGAGTCTGGAATTGTACTTGTTGATGGTAATAGACTCGCCTCCTATTACATGGTACCTATAAACAGCTCTTTTCACTTCTATTCGAGCTCTTAGAATATCGTTCCATCTAGATTAAAAATGTGAACGTACTCTATAAAGGCCAAGAGGTCATCACTCATAAAATAAGAAGCGCTGCTGTCTGCATATAAAGCATAGCCATCCCGCCGTGTGACTTATAAAGTGCATAAAATATATCACTGATGACATATTAATATAATTTTTATGTTTAAGAAATATATATTTTTATAAAACAGAAGTAGAATGTATTAAAAGAAATATAAGTTCACTGGTAACACAAAGATTTAATAGGGCCATAGGCCAAAGTAACAATTATTATTAACATTTTTATATACATATATTAACAATTTATTGACACAGTCATTGTGAAAATAGGCGGATAGTCTTGAACATTATTTTTATCAAATCTCTAACAATATATTAAAAATAAGTTCGCCCCCTATGGGACCGGGACCCAAACATATGGCGAACCCATGTTGTACATTAGTATACCTCTGCCTAAACTTTAGGGGAATACAGGCGTGATGGTATGTTATGTGTTTTTATATCTCCATTATGTATATGCTGGAGATACAAGAGCGAGCAAAACTAAAAGCAACTGGTGGAAAGTGTCAAAGAAATTTCGATATCAAAATATGGACAAGGGGAAATACGACCACTGGCATACCCCCCAAAAGAATATGCGACCCGACGTTTAAAAAAAGTTTCTAACTAAATAGATTTAAATTAATCTCAACGTCTTAAGTGTTTGTATAGGACACTCGAGATGAATTGCTCCATCTCGATATTTTATCACACGGGATGGCTATAAACTATCAAAGCGCCGTGGGGCGTGAAATATTGGTGCAACGTGTTTTAATAGTATACCTTGAAACTCACTCACATAGGTCTTCCTTGATGCAGTAGAATATAATGATCGTTGTATAGTTTCAATGATTACAGAAGACTTTATTCATCTGTTTTTACCCGACTGCCAAAGGAGGACAAACACAAGCAGGCCTATTTGTTATATTGGTGACTGAGGCCCCAACTCAGAGACGTCATGGCTACTATAATCTTGGCCTATTTTGCCATATTTGAATTTGTTGTTAGTGTACTAATATATGCTGGGTCTCATTAGTTAATGATTCATTAGGTTAAGTGACGGCCCTGAGTGCGGCCCTTAGACAAATAACTTGGAAAATAGATAAGAACGTTGAAATTACAAACAAAATAATAATCAGTCTTGTTTCTTTGCGACTGACTGCAATACATTTATCAACATATTTTTGGTGTTTTTTTTATTTTTTGAGGGCAATAAAACTATAGGTATCTATCATCTGCCATGTGCGAAATTCATCATCATCAAGCTATTTTACTGTCACACTTCTGGAAGCAGAAGCATTCAGCAATACCACTAGCCAAGCACAGGCCAACCCGCGGTATTGACTTTCATGCCGTCGAGAAAATATCCCAGACATGAGGCTTTTCTCACGACGTTTTCCCTCACCCTATTAAGAGACTGATATAAAAGAGAGTATAATGAATGAATGAATGATATATTAAAAAGCACATGATTATAAAAATTTTGAGGAGTGTCAGAAGCCATTTAACAAAATAGTATAACATTTCTATCTACATAAAATATGAGCGGAACTATATCAACTAAGAACCTGGTGACCCCACGGAATTACCCAACGAAATCTCTAGGCGTAACGTCAGCTTTTCAATCCAAAAGGTCGCCTGCCAATGTCAGTGTTTTAACAAGATTATCCGAAGTTCGTCAAAGATGTAAAATGAATTCGGGCCATCAGTGTTGAACTTTGATCCTTTTGTGAATTATGTATTGTAAGATGATAACTTGGTAACCTTTAAAAAACCTATATTGCTACAGAATTTGGAAAAGTTTTTTGTCCAAGTGATAGCTAGCAAGTCTCAAAAGTCTTATGTAGACTCACTATAATACGATTTTTGATTAGATTTTTCTAGTGTAAAAAGTATCATCATCATCATCAATCCATTAATTGTCCCACTGCTGGGTAATTAATTGTCCCACTAAGCCAGCTGATGGCCTAGTGCGGGATAGTAGACTTCACATGCCCACCGCAGCGCCTCGAGAAACTCTTACAAGTTTTCGTTCACGGTTCTAGACGAGTAATAATTTTATGATTGGGAAAACTCTGAGATATGTACCTTGGATTCGCACTTGAGACCTACGACTTGACAGTAATGGTTACGCCTATGCCATTACTGCTCACAGCATAGGTACCTCCCACTCTACTGATTAGTTACGAAATCTGCTACATTTATTTAAATAGCTTACAAACTTGAAATTTGGGACGTAAGTATGTTCAATGTTCATCGTAGGGTTAATTAAGACAGCTGCTAAAATGAATAGGGAAATTCCCATTTGACTGAGTAAACAGTTGGACATTGGACAGGTTACCTGTAAACGAATTAAAGGGCTATTATAATTCCTAGTGTCTCTTTGACTGTATCTCAAATTGCCAAAACTTAAATATTTTGGCACCTTTAAACTAAATGTTATTTACGCACAAAATTCCTGTTCATTATAATTTATAACGCTACGTACGCTTTTCTTTGAAGACATTATTTATCATGTAAATAAGGTTGAAAAGTGAGATAGTTACGTTCTAAATGGTCTTAGTAATAAGAAATAATTGTGTACCTACCTACCTCATTTTAGTTACTTCAAATTCTTTTGTGACCCATAGGGTTCGGTTAACAGACTCAAAAAGAATTCAAAAAGAAAATTAAAAAACAAATGACTGTTTTTGTTTTTTGTTCTAAACTAACCCCATACCAGTGCATATTTCTAAAAACCTAAAGCCTGCGCATTCCCGGTACATTGAGTGTGAATATGGGTATAAACACAAAAAGTAAAAGCTTGGTTTACGATACAGTGTTAGCTTTAGAATTATTTATTTACTGTAAATGTAGATTTGAATCCGGTTTTAACCGTTTAGTCAATGTGAAGTGTTCCATATTTTTATTATTGCACTAGCTGTTCTGGCAGACTTGTTCTGCCCTTTTTCTGTATTTTTTTACGGGTTTTCTTGAGAACCTTCCTCAGACTTCATCAAACACAACAAGAAAGAAATCAGCCAAATCGGTTCAGCCGTTCTCGAGTTTTTCCGCTTAGCAACACATTTAGTGATTCATTTTTATTTTATTTATATGCATTGTTGAGAAAATGAGTAAATATTTAAATAAGTGTTATTAATATGTTGCCGAGAGTTGAATCTCTTATAAAAAGTATCTGTAGAGCTCAGCGTCAAGGTCTTAATTCAGTTTTTCATTTTTATAATTGATTCTTATGAATTGTGCGTGCAACACCTAAACTTTGAAGGAGTTTTATTATGCTAATGAGTTTGTATGCTAATTATTTAAATTTAAATTTATTTTTAATCAAATCAGCTGTTTTTGTTCTTGTGACTTTATTTAAAAAAAGTTAGTATAGAATTTGTATGGTGTACTTGCTTGTGACGTCACAAGCAAGTATAGTGCGCTCTCTTTCTAATATAAAATTAAAATGCTTATAATTTCCTTATTTCCGAAACGATTTTGATTTTGTTTCTACTTTTCCGGCACTATTTATGTTCAACTTTTTTGTAAAGCCATAAAAAATAATCAGTCAAATAGCCTATTGTTCTATTCCAGTGGGCGAGTTCTATTATAATAGCTGAACCAATTTTCTAAATCACCGGTGTTATTTCTTTCGATAAATAATTGGATAGGTGTAAGAACACTTTGGATTTATTTCATTTGATCCTCGGCAGACTAGTGCATTCAATAAAGAGTTGCCAGAGGCAAGAGAATTTAGTTTAGAATAAGCACTGAATTTTTACCAACAATAGGGGTGAATAAATGTTGATTGTCTATATTGATACATATCCATACTAATATTATAAAGAGGAAAGATTTGATTGTTTGTTTATATTGAATAGGCTCCGAAACTACTGGACCGATTTGAAAAATTCTTTCAGTATCAGATAGCCCATTTATCGGGAAAGGCTATAGGCTATATACCATCACGCTATGACTTATAGGAGCAGAGTAGCAATGAAAAATGTTGCAAAAACGGAGGAAAAAGTTATCAAGACCGCGCGGGCGAAGCCGCTGGCGGGAAACTAGTATCTAATAAACAAATTATTCTGGCTATCCATCTTTTGGTATTAATGGCAATCCATCTTCCGTCAAGTACCCACTGCAGGGCAAAGATTTCCCCACACTTCTGCCACTTCTCTCAGTCCGCTGCAATTTTAAATCATTCCTTTTCGAATGACTCCAACTCATCCCGCTATATCCGTCTGGGGTTGTCCGTCGAGCCTTAAAATTAATTAACATAAAGTATTAATTTATATCTTTTTACTGTACGAGGACAACATGAATTTTAAAACATACAATGGTTGGTACTGAACAGAGCTGATCCAATAATAAAATTTAAGTTTAAATAACTACAACCCGCCGACTACGGAAGAAATCAACTGAAAATCATGTAACAAGAACATAATTCCTATGTCACCTTCCTGATAAACAATTTACTGAATTGAAATCAACAACAATAGAAACTGCTGTGTCCAAATTATAGCCGTCAGCGCATGCCACCCATATTATACTTAAGTTTGCAAGCCCAGGGCCCAGGGAAAAACCCTTCCTTCGGCTTTATTATACTATCTTGTCAGAAATTACCAAATTGTTTACTAATTTTGAACAGAAACAAAACATAAAGTTTGACAGTCTAAACTCCAAAATTACT
The DNA here is from genome assembly GCA_946251955.1 of Acronicta psi. Lineage (NCBI taxonomy): Eukaryota > Metazoa > Arthropoda > Insecta > Lepidoptera > Noctuidae > Acronicta > Acronicta psi. The sequence goes on from OX276476.1 coordinate 5,464,246, forward strand.
GGTATTATAGAACAGAACTTGAAGATTCAGGACTCCATTACCTTTATCTCAGAAAAATACGCCGAAGTTTTGAACCGCCTGCAGTCGTCTGAACGAGAAAACTCCGTTTTTAGGAAACAAATAAATTATTTGGAAGCTAAAATCAATCATTTAGAACGAAATTCTCGCGCTGCCCTGATTGAAGTTGGTAATCTACCCACCAACACTTCTGAAAACAAAGACACCTTAACGGAGACGCTGTGCGAAATTGGTGTGGTAATTAACCAACCTATCCAACGTACCGACGTTAAGAACATTTTCAGAATGAAATCCAAGAAGAATTCCAAGTCTCCCAGTACCGTGGTGGCGGAGCTTAACTCAGTCACGCAAAAGGAACAATTTCTAAAAGCCGTAAGACTTCATAACAAGCAAAATCCAAACTCTAAATTATCCACAGACAGCATTAGGATGTCTTGTCCACTCACGCCTCTATATATTGCTGAATCTCTTACCACATATGACAAACATCTTTTCTATCAGGCTCGAAAACTTCAAAAAGAGGGCAAGTGTGAGAGTTGCTGGACAAATTACGGAAAAATTTATATAAAGAAAACCTCCGACTCAACTCCGCAGTGCATTAATACGGAAAATGATTTACATAACATTTTGGCCTCTATAAAATGACTATATCATCTTTTAGGTTTATATACTTATAAAAATAAAACTTTTAATATACAAACCATGATTAACGGATTCGTAACATACCACACACAATCATATACATTTGAACAAATTAACACATACCATTCAACACACAAAACACCTCCAATCAGCTGCTTTCTTATTAAATCTCTCTCTTCCCCCCTTGCAATTATTAAAGTATCACATTATTATGTAGTCTGTAAAACATTAAAATGCTATAAATGGTTCAATAAACCTGCAATTGCTACGTTAAAGAGGCCGCACTATAGCGACTACATTATCTTGTTAACTTTTATCTTAACGTTAAATAAATATTCATACAATTCGGTAATGTAGATGATCTTCAAAAAGACATTGACCGTGTCTCGGTGGCAGATTCGGCTATTTGCCAGATTGAGGATTGTACTCAAATTTACAAATCTCACAAACAAGCACTCACACTAGTCTGTCAAAATATCAGAAGTATAAATAAAAATTTTGATAACTTAACCACACTGCTTGCACGTAGTGGTACTTCTTGGGATTTAATTATTCTAACCGAGTGCTGGCTGCGTACCTCTTATCACTTACCTACAATTCAAGGCTATACTTCGTCATCTACCACACGGCATAGAACCCAGAATGAAGGCGTAACTGTTTATTGCCGCAGTCATCATGAAATAACCGTAACAGAGCCCCCCATACACGACGCGAACTGTCTACTATTAATTATCAATAAAGAGACAGCTGTGATCGCAATATACCGACCACCTGCCACCCGTGATGTGTCTGGGTTTCTGGACTCCTTAAACGAACTTCTTAAGACAGTGTCGTCCTATAAAAATATTATTCTGACAGGCGATATCAACATTGATATTTCAGATAACAACAGTGACTCGCGCTCAGAAGATTACCTAAACCTAGTTGCCTCTCATGGTATGCTACCAGGACACATACTTCCGACGCGTCAAAACAATTCCTGTATTGACCACGTAGTCTTAAAGACTAAACTACCTGCTTCTTGTTATGTGGCAAACACATCCATTACCGATCACGACACGGTTCTACTATTCCTGGAACGTGCAAACAACTCGTCCAGTGTTGCCAAAAAAACAAAAAACATCTTAGACTACGATAAAATTGAATCTGTACTAGTCCAGACAGATTTTAGTCGAATTTATAGTACTGATGACGTTAACAAAGCCACTAACTTTTTCATTAACACCTTAAACTCAATTATTGTCTCAAATTCTATATTAAAATTAGTACCTTACCGGAAAAGAATTAGGAAACTGTGGATGACACCTGGCCTGCTCAAGTGTCTGAGAAACCGAGACAATCTGCATTTAAAACTTAAAAAATCACCCAATGATGAAATATTAATAATAACCTTTAAAAGATACAGAAATTTCTGTACAATGCTAGTTAAAAAGGCTAAAATAAACTTTGATAAGTCTCAATTAAATAAGGCACAAAATAACAGCAAAAAACTGTGGGAGACCGTAAAAACTATTACATATACGGCTAAGCAAAAAATCCAAGCTTCTGAACTATTATCATCTAATGACCCTGAGCGTTCAGTGAACGAAGCTAACTCATATTTTGTAAATATTGGACGTACCTTAGCTGAAAAGGTAGCCCTTACATCCCTTTCCCGTGATCCAGTAGTAAATATTCCCTCACATCATAAAACTTTTGTCATATATGAGACCGATGAATCTGAAATGGATCATCTAATCATGAACTTAAGAAGCGATTGCGCTGTAGGGTCGGATAATCTACCTGGGTCTTTCCTTAAAAAGTTCAAACATATTTTAATACCCCCGCTTATATATCTGTGTAATCTAGCTTTTTCTACTGGGACCTTCCCAGATGCATTCAAACTGGCGATAGTTCAACCTATTCATAAGGGTGGAGATAGAGATCGTGCGACTAACTACAGACCAATTTCTATTTTGCCAACTTTATCTAAATTACTAGAGAAATTGATAAATAACAGATTAGTAAAATACTTAGAGAAAAATCAACTTCTATCAGCTAGTCAGTATGGTTTTCGATCCGGAATTTCAACAAATAACGCCGTTTTAGATTTGACTAATGAAGTGGTAACAAAATTAGACCAAAAACTAAAAGTACTCGGAATCTTCTTAGATTTGGCAAAGGCCTTCGACACGATTTCTGTCCCCACACTTATAGCAAAGCTCGAAAAAATCGGCATTAGAGGTACCCAGCTCTCCCTTTTTCACAGCTACCTAACTGGTAGACGGCAGTGCCTCAGAATAGGCGAATGGACTAGCGATGAGCTACCCATTTCTTACGGCGTGCCCCAGGGCAGTATTATTGGCCCCACCTTATTCCTCATTTATATAAATGATCTGTGTCAATTAAACCTATTAAATGGGTCTATTTTCACCTATGCTGATGATACTGCCCTCATATTTCACGGGCCGTCTTGGGAATCTGTATTTGATTATGCTCAAGCAGGTCTAAATATGGTCACCCGTTGGCTTACTGATCATCTGCTCACTCTTAATATCGACAAAACAAAGTATTTGACGTTCTCATTATCAAGCTCTGGTAAGCTTGCCTCAATCCCGTATTCTCTGTCAGTTCACTCTTGCAATATCCCTCTCAGTAATACCTGTAACTGTCCTCTCCTCAGTCGCTGTAACTATATCAAATATCTAGGAGTAGTTATAGATGACTTGCTTTCTTTTCACAATCACATTGACATACTGACCTCTAGATTGCGCAAATTAATATTTATCTTCAAGAGGCTCCGACACGTTGCGGATGTAAAGGTCCTTAGGTTGGTTTACTTAGCTCTTGCCCAATCTCTTATACAGTACTGTATAGTCTCATGGGGTGGATCCACAAAAACGCATCTTATGAAACTGGAACGTGCCCAGAGAGCTGTCTTGAAAGTAGGATGGAAGCTGCCTCGCATGTATCCAACAATAAGACTATACGCAACTTGCAATGTGCTCTCGGTTCGAAAAATATTCCTACTAAACCTGATCCTTGTTACTCATTCCTTAACTCCCTACAATCTCAACAAATTAAAAAATTCACGACAAAAATATAATGCCTGCCCTCCAACGTTGGTAAACTCCAGCTTAGCTCAGCGCAGCTTTTGTTTCCTCAGCGGCTATGTTTATAACAAAATTAATAAAATCTTAAACATATATCCCAATTGCTTGTCAGATTGCAAAAAAATTGTAACAGATTGGCTAATTAAACTAGACTATGAAGAGACCGAAAAAACAATCGCCCCACTACTATAGACCCCACAGCTGATTAATACACACACACACACACACACACACACACACACACACACACACACACACTCACACACACACACACTCCCACACGCGCGCGCGCGCGCACGCACATGGACATTGACACACACATGAAACACGTATCTAATGTTAGTATTTTACATCTACCAAACATTTTCCTTTTTTCGTTTGTTGTACAATTTATGTAACACTACCACGTTAGCAGTTTTAAATTTAAATGTTATAAGGAGTAAAGAGAGCCTGGAGATCCGTCATACAGGCTTCGAACCTAGTACGGACTCCAGCTCTCAAAAAGTTAATACTTATGCTAAACTTAATATGATAATTTGTAAAAGTGTACTTTTTGAGAGAAAATAAATAAACTTATTATTATTATTAACTTATTAAATAAATAAACTTATTATTATTGCCGTGTCGTCAGGTAAAAATAGGGTGGACGGTGAATGACATTAAATTTCTCACTGATACATTATTGCAATAACAGGATGTATGGGCATTGTTATCTTAGTGAACTCAAAGTCGAGATTCTTGAAAACGTTTTCAGCATCCGAAAACTCAACCATCCTAAAAAAACAATACTATGTGGATGAATAGACTTTGTAGGGACACTATAAGCGCGAAAGGCAGAATGCTAGATAAGCGAAAATGTACGCAAGTGAAACGAATGAGCGTCGGACCAACTGGGTCCAAATGGAAGGTCGTCACTCCGGGTTTCTAGGTTTCTAGTGAATACACGGAACATTTTTATCATACAAGGACTCTGATTGAGAGAATCCCCACTCCCCAACCTTCCGTAACCAGATGCAGCAGCGTCCAGCCACACGACTTTCTATCACCAACCCCATATGCCAAGATCCCTAAAACTTCATCAAAATAATTTAGACTATGTATCTAATCAGACAGTAATAGGTACGATGTACTCACATTTACAGTGCCTGTTCTTAATAAGTTGTGATAAGCAATAACAGCTTGTTTTTATTCATAATAGGCCTACGCTTGACCGCCAGTTCGCCTGATGATAAGCGACACTGCGTTCTACGATGGAGATCGCTGTAAGACTTCTCACCAACCAGTGATCTTACGAGGAAGGCTATATTACATATCCTTTCCTGTATGTACAACCTCATTTTTATTCATCTTCTAGATATTTTTAATTATTTCTGAACAGCGTCTGACTGCTCCCACTTTTCGAAATCATGTGCGTAATAAAATTATCAGTCCCTTTAACGGCGAAGGAAAACATCGTGAGGAAACCTGCATGCCAGAAAGATTTTCATGACGGCATGTGAAGTTTGCCAACCCGCATTAGGCCAGCGTGGTAGACTATGGCCTCTCACTCTGAGCGGAGACCCGAGCCCAGGAGTGGGACAATTTATGGGTTGATGATGAATTTAATCGTTAAAAGAAAAAATATTTTTTTGATTTGACTCTAGCTCCCAAAAACACACTTAAATGGATGACAAAAAAAATATACAAATGGAGCGAAATTACTTCATAACAACTCGATTCGTTCAGAAAAATACGCTTCAAACGTTAATATGGATCGTACAGCAAAATATAATAAAAGAAAGCAATTTTTCACTCAAGCGCCTCCCTCGTAAATCCTTTAGACTTGTTAGAAATTAAGTGCACTTTTGTTTTTCTCATCACTGCCTCGGGGTATAAATTTGAAGACATTTTCGTTTTAAGTATAAAACTTTTTGAGTTAAATGGTTTATTGTTTGTGATCAGTTTATTGGATATCATTTGTGTGTTATTGTAAGATTATTATTAAGTTCTGTTTTTAAATTATCAACTTGAGGTATTTATATTTTTTAAAGCCGTTGATTTTTCTTGTGGTATGCGCACGCACCACATATTTTGGAGGTACATATTTAAATATTAAGTATTTTTAAGACACACATATTATAAAAGGGGAAGGGGGGGGGTTAGGCAGAGCTGTACTTATGTACACCCACAGGTCGTCGGTGTGTTTGGGTCCTATGTAATAGGTGCGAGTTTGTTGTCATCAAGCATTTCACAGAAAAACCCAACAACACTTTGCTTGACCCAGGAACAGTAGGTAGGTACAGTCACAGTACCCATTCTATATAATTATATAATCTCCGCAATGTTTGTACACGCATAACTTCAGAACAACTGCCCCAAATTGGATAATATTTTTTTTGCTGTGATCGTTATTTTCAGGACAAGGTTTGTATGTAAGATTTTTTTTAAACCACTGGGAAACGCAAGCGAAGCTTCGCACGGGCCGCTAGTACATGATACAATATCCCCACGAGTATCTACCGAGTTTCTTGGCCGAGCGAATACATACTTTATTTAAAGTAATTAAAGTTTCCTGCTTGTAATTCTGTCCTGCATCCGTGAGATGGCGAAAATCAAGAAAAAACTCTTTGACGTCTTTCATCCTAACTTCGTATGTTTCCGACTTGGGCTTTAAAAGAAAAAAAAAGTATAATTAGGTACACGTTTTAAAGGGGATTTTTATTACAAAGTGCACTTAAGAAGTTTCTAATGAATTCCTTTGAGATTTAAGAAAATGTCATCTTAGTTTTTTAATAAAGAAAGCCAGTCTGTGTTTGGTTCTTCTCGAGAAAGTGCTATGCAAGTAGTTCAAAAAAAATTAAGTTCTCAGATGCAGCTTGAGTTTTGAATTTACGAATTTACTTATATAATGGTTATTGGCAGATGGATCTGTAAATAAACCGGTAAACTGTGTCACATATGTCCTTTTAAACGGGTCTTGAAACTCAAGACCCGTTTGGCCCCGTAAATGTCAAAATTCATAATAATGTCAAAAAGATTATCTCAATCAAATTTACTGATCACTGCGAGCCAAGTAAAATCTATGACGGGAATCTAATAGTGTAAATGCACGTAAATTCTATATCCGCATTCCCCTTTAGTGGAGCCAATCTATTTTGATCAATCCTGACAAAGTGCTACATTCTCTTTGTTCATCTACAGTCAGCATCGAGAATTGCAAATTGGTATTCGAGTGAAAACTTTTTGATAATATTCTCTCTACTTGTGGTAATAAAGTCGACAGTTCTGTAAGATTAGGTACTGTTGTATTTCTTTTCGGTGTGAGTACAATAAATAATAATAATTATTATTTTTAACCAACGAAATAAAAAGGAGGTTCTGAATTTAAGCTGAGAGTCCCAAAGTTACAAGATGGGGTGAATCTTGTGATTCATTCAACTCCATTAGCTGGGGTGGCTATTTTAGTAACTTATTTGTAATCATCTACAATTCAAATTGGACTCTTCCAAATGGAGGTCTGTTCATAAATTTGCATTATGCTTATAACACACGAAACTATATTTTCGTCGACTTAGTTATGGTTATACTATGCAAAGATACATCCGATCCTGCAAGCAAGAATTGTACGTATTCTCTTGCTTAATGTCAACCGAAAATTTCGCAGGATAAAATCAATTACTTATTATCATTTTCAATCGAAGGTTTATTTTATTTTAGTTATATGTGAGGTACTACGTATTTGTATTATGGTTTCTCTTTCATAATCAGTACATTATAAGTAGATGCTGTGTAGTTTTTAAGTATTGTCGTGTAGATAGTCCTTATTCTGTTGTATAGAACAAGCAATATTATTTCATACTTGTTTCGAGAAATACCTAATAAATACATAAGTATTTGAACTTCATAAATTAAACTTGTGTAAGCTCGGCCAAACAATATTATTTCATTCTTATTTCTAGAAAAACCATTTACTTATAAGAACCAAAATATTAAACAATTTGAAGTTCATAAATTACCTTATTATACTTGGATAAGTTGGGCCGAACTTCAAGTATTGTTAAATATCTAAGTTAAAAAAATAAGTCATTTTTTTTGTTATTTACTTTGAAAATACATTTAGCTCCAACATAGTCTACGCTTGTAAAGTTTCTAGACTAAAACTTAGCAAGTATCTTAGTAAATCTAAGTTCGTTGAAAGAAAATAGCGGTTCGCTGAATCGTTTGAAAGATGTTTGCTATTAATTCTGTAGTCTTGTCTTCGGTAACCTAGCCACAATAAAATCGCAGAAAACATAATTTTTGTTTTCACTTTATTTTAATTATTGTTGATTTAAATTCATTAACATATACATTCCAGACCAGCTAAGCAACATTTGAAATCCCAGTTTTAATCTCAGATTTTAAAATACCTGTATTCTCCGAAGGGTAAGCAGAGGTGTACTAAGGTATAGTTTTTTTTTATTTTTAACAATGTCTCCTCTAACATGATTATAGAGCCTTTGTATAGTAGTTTTGTTTATTTGTCGTGACCTTTTTTGTCAATTCTTATAGTTTGTCTTGTTGATTGTTCTATAATAATTATCTTTGCGTTATTGTGTGTTATTTATATTATTTTCTTTTATCTTTTTTTATTATAATAATTTTGACATAATATTTTACTATTTATTCTACATAAATTATCGTTCCTGTTTGATTCGTTACACTCGCTTGTTTTTTATTTAATTCCGTGTTGTAGTTTCTGTCTTTATTTCACATTTAACTATTTTATTATTTCGCTCCTTTGTTTATTTCAGTTTTTTATTTTAATCTTTCTTATTTTTTCTCCCATTTTTTATCTTTCAATATTACTTTCCTGTGCCACCGTTCTTTAAACTACACTTTGTTTCACCTCCATCACTGCGGGGGAAATATACAGCGCACTCTTCATTTTTCGGTAGGTATTAATTCTGTCTCACCATCAACGTCCATCAATACATGCTTGCCCCATACCTGCGGGATAAGCGGAGACGAGTCAGGACAGACCTCCCTTACACTAACTGAGAATTTCATAGATAAACCCAGTAACACTTTGCTCGAGATGGGGATAGGACCCTAAGCTTAGCAGTCGCGCTTACAACGACTAGGTCAACGAAGCAGTTAGGTATATAAAAATATGGTTGTATACTCGGTAACGAACATGAACAATCAAACAAAAAGAAAAAAACTGGATTCAATAATGAGGAATGGAAGTAAGTTTGTAACATGACTCTAACAGCCGTACAGTCTCGGAGCGTGATTTATTAAACGCAGCTACAAATTGTACTGCAATTGTTTTTAACCCCCGACGCAAAAACGACGGGGTGTTATAAGTTTGACGTGTCTGTGTGTGTGTGTCTGTCTGTGGCATCGTAGCTCCCCAACGGATGAACCGATTTTGATTTTGTTTTTTTTTTATTTGAAAGGTGAATTAGTCGGGAGTGTTCTTAGCTATGCTTGATAAAAATCGGTCCAAGATGGCCACCGCCACAAAATAGCGAATTAGATATTTTTCACACCTCCCTCAATATGGGTATCAAATGAAAGGGCTTAACTAGGAGAATACTATACATTATAAAAATTTCAAATCCAAGATGGCCGCCACCACAAAATTACAAATAACGTTTCTTGTCGGGGGATTTTTAAATTTTTAATTTTGTTAGCAAAATAAGTTTAATTCTTACTTCGCTACGTTGATGCAATGTCCAGTAAATAAAATACCAACTAACTTTCTGCCAGCGGCTTCAGTGCACGTAACATTTTTTTCTTTCGCTGTATAAACAAATATAATAAAGAATTTTATGAAATTGATATTTTCTCGAACTCGTAACATACTTTTAAGAAAAATCTGTATTCTAAGTTAGCTACATAGTTCCAATCACTAAATACAAATACAAATTAATATCATGTGTTAATATGTTTCTGTTCAAAATTGTATTGTAATATCTACTAAGTCTAAATAAATCCTGTGCGATCACTAACTCTGCACGTCAACACACTTTTGTAAGATTTATCTGTAAGCGTCGACACTATTTGTCTATAAAATATTGTAATTTATATTATTAAGTATAAATGTTATGTTGACTGTTTGTGCCAAAATATAAATAAATGGTCTGGGTATTTCTGACAAATGATAGCCTACGTGTTAATAGGCTATAAAAGTTGTAGCTTTTTAATGGTGAAAGAATTTTTTAAATTGGTCCATTAGTTTCGGAGTCTATTTAATTCAAACAAATAATCAAATCTTTCCTCTTTATAATATTAGTGTGAACTAGCGGCACGTCCCGGCTTCGCACAGATAGACAATAAAAAATGGCGAATGCAACGCTGTGCCAAATTTTAAGTCGATCCATCGACTATTTTTCGAAGTTTGCGGACACCAATATACAAAAGAAAATAATAATAATAATCTTTATATTATAACATTCTATTCTGGCTATCGAGGCATTATTATATTTCTATCCTAGCTATCCCATTTGTTCTAATATAGAAACCGTCATCCTTTTAGCGTTCAAAGGCTAAATTCCTATTACCATCTAAAAGCACCTAATTCTAATCGCACAGTCAGATAGAATAATGTATGTATGTAGATGTAGATAGCACGACTGAAAACGCAAACATTAGCTGAGAGATTTGGAGATTAAGTACGCTATTACTAACCCGCACGGGTCCTCTTGGCACCTTTACCTATTCAACAGGCACACTAGTGCACCTCTAAATATAGACTTGCATTAGTGAGGTGGAAGAGAACGGCTAATATATTCTCCATTTATTATAACTCTAGCTTTTATCCGCAATTTCGTCTGCGTGGACTTCAGAATTAGAATGAGTTTTGTAGTCATTATTTCCGTGGGAACCAGCGATTGAAATAAAAATTATTATAATTATTTGTGTTAATCCAGAGCTAAGCTATCACAGAAAAGCTATCTGTTATGTATTTCAAATTTAAAATAGCCGAATCCATCCATGTGAAGGAGTTGCAAACAATCCAAATAAATACAAAAACTAACTATCATATTCTTAATATTATATATTGTATTATTACATAATATTACTAGGATGTAACGCATAAAACAGGATTACCTATGCATTTAGGCGACTGAGCTACGCTTTAGCTATAAACGGCTAAATTAATTTTGTGGACAAGTAATATTTGTTGCTTTGTGCGTAAAATCACGGAGGAAATGAATTTGCTCTGAAATGAGACCTCCAGTGTTACAGGTTTATATAAGGCGACGTTTCAATGCAGCGGCGACGTTTGCCGATGTATAAATCTATGTAAATATAAATAAATCGCTAAATGTGTTACTAAGCACACAACTCGAAAACTGGACCAACTCAGTTTTATTAATATTCATTGAATTCATTGGAAGGTTCATAAAATATCAAGAGAAAAATTGGAATTCATATAGATGGTGGTTTTAATGGGGGTTCAAACTTGGCGCGAGTGAAGCTGCAGCCAAAGCTAATAGATATATATAAAAAATAGCTAAAGCTAAAATACGTTAATATTTTGAAAATTTTAACACACTTGTACAGGATTGTGTGACTCAAAAGCGCAGTGGGGTGCACAATAAAACAGAAGTCTCGTCTCACTTCATAGTGCTGTAAATTTTCATTACTCTTTGTGTTCATTATTTATATAGTACCTACTTATTCGGCGCAGTTTATAATTCAACCATATTGTTTATTTACTTCTATGAACTACTGCTTAATATAAATTGTGTGCACGTTCCTTTTTATGGAGCGAATAATTATCTGACGAGAAGCTGCCTTTGCCTGCATGGTTTAAGCAAATTGTTGTTGGGTTTTTTGTGAAATTCCCATTATCAGCTCGGAGTCTGGATTTGTGCTCGATTGATGGCAATAGGCTCGCCCCTTTTTACATGGGACCTAAACATACCGACGAACTGCGGGTGTACATTAACACACCTGTCCCTAACCCTCTGGTTTTACATAACATACCAATCAAGCCTGTGGAATATAGGCTTGATTGGTATGTTATGTAAAAACTGCATTACAAAAATGAAAAAGCAGGCCTAGCCTTAAACAAATTTTTCCCAAATATGTGGGAATTTCCCAAAAGCGGATCAATCAGTCACATTTTCCTTTCCTATATACAGATAAAGTCATCAATATTACCTGATTTTTGTCAAAGACAATTGACAAATAAATTTGACGGGTAGCCATTCCCGACTTATAAAGTTTCTTGATTTGTATAATAAACTGTAGCTTAAACAGCAAACTTTTATTCCCACCTACACACCAGACTAATGGAGGTGACAACATAAAATCCTTATGAGCTGGATTTTACGACCATCCGTGATGGTTTCATTTTTATATTTCATTCTATGCTCCATAGCACACGTTAATTGAACAATAACGGTTCAAGAAATGGGGCATTTATTGACTTTCGGTATAGGATAGAGTATAAATCGTAAGGGTTGAAACCGAAAACCCCGAAGTTAAGGGACCGTGTGATGCGGGGGCTATTTGTCTTTATCTTAATGTTAGGGATGCTGCACATTGTTGGGGAATGATGAATTGTGGTGTACATTGTTCTGGTATTAATGTTGTATCTTATAGTTTCTCGTATGTTATTTATTTTATTTATAGACATAACTGTACGTCAACCATGAGTTCTATCGAATGGTTTTCGATAGGTTTTTTACGCATCGAAACGCTGTAATCTCATAGTAGATTTTAGTTCCTTACGTAGGCGCTGTGAGGGTTTTCCACACAAATATTTTACGGCATCGCTAGCGAGTCTAGTGAGAAAAACTCATGATCGAGGCACAGGTAACCCAAAGCGTCTACAAACTAGTTACAATTCACATATTATATTACTTATAAAGCACTACTACTAACCCACAGATAACATGATTAGACTTAGATGGTTTAGATAATAATTAAGTACTAAGAGATTCACATTGATTAAGCGAAGAGTGTTACAGCGACATCAATGCAACGACGACGACGACGGACGGACGGACGACATCTGTGGTCTAGTGGTTCGAGTACCGGACTGCTGATCACGAAGTCGTGGTTTCGATTCCCACAGGACACATATATTTATGTGATGAATATAAGTATTTGTGTTTGTCTGGGTGTTTCCTATATAATAATAAGTATGTATTTACAAAAAAAGTATATAAGTATTATATCCATTGTCTAGTACCCATAGTACAAGCTCTGCATAGTTTGGGACTAGATGGTGCTGTGTAAAAATGTCCCCAAAATATTTATTTTATTTATATTTCATGAAGAGTTGGTAGGATGTAAGGAAAGGAGGGTTATACTTCTTTTAAGAACATTACATCGCGCCTGCATTCTCCGGGTGGTTCAGCAGATGTGTACTAATACTACTAATTAAGTACCCTCGGAGTTCACCGGTATTTATTTATTCTTATGATTTATTTTCAATTCAGATAACATGATCCATTTTGTTAGTAACGCCTTATACTATGTTAGTAAAGATATGGTAATAAGGTATGTTTAGGTCCCATGTAATAAGGCATGCCAATCCATACTTCAAGCTGCTACTGAGAATTTCATAGACCCAATTGCACTTTGTTCGACCTGGAAATGGAACCCAGTACCTCAATTATATCAGTCATATTATCACGCTTGTATTCCCCGAAGGGTCAGGTGTACTATGTACATCCACAGACCACCGGTATGTTTAGGTTCTATGTAGTAGGGGGCGAGCCTATTGCCATCAACCGGGCATAAATCCAGAGTCCGAGCTGGTACTGGGAATTTCATAGAAAAACTTAACAACATTTTTCTCGACCCTGGAATCGAATCCAGGACCTCTAGCGTAGCAGTCACGCTTGGGACCACTAGAGCCACGAGACAGTCACATACTTAATATTTATATTATTATAACTTAATATTCAGACGAGAAATTTAATATTCGTTTTTAATTTATTTCGTCCCCAACTTAACAAAAGGCGTTTTTCTTGACGATACTTCTGCCATTAAATTGACAATTTCCTTAATATTTTCTAATTCAAACTTTTTCAATTTCTCTGCGAAATTAAATATCCTAATAGTCCATACAAAGCGAAGCCGACGACATTTAATTTTGATATCTGCAATTTACGTTAAAACATTTATGGGATGTTTTCATGTCGACGATGTTGTTATGTCCTTAATGCAATCAAAATTATACGACATAATATTTTTGAAGGCTTTGTGTTGTGTTCCCTTAGTTATGAGGCTTTAAATAAATCCAAATCATGATAAAAAGCCGTTTTTTTTGTTATGTTATTATTATAATTAAAGATTATTGTTTGTGCATGAAGTATTAAATAAACAAATATTCTATCTTTTTAGTCACTAATATACCGGGGGCGCTTTAAATACAGAGAGAGAATTATCTGTATTTTTTTAGTATAAAAAAATATTGACCATAGAAATCTAACATGAGTATTTTCAAAAACAACCTAATTAATCATCAGTGAAACATAAATTATATCTATCCATAAATTCGAGAATAACTTCGGATTTCGACACCGGAAGCGGAAGCTTTTCAGAGCGTTTGTGAATTCAGAATAGGGGCGAATCAGATCAGCGAAACAAGGGCGCTGGATGCTTTTGAAAAACAATTGATACCTAACCGTACTACTTAATATTGTTTTATTAATTATAAGTTATCTTTCACGCCATAACTAATGAACAGATTTCGATAAAATTTGACAAGGAGATAGATTTTATTCTGTAAAATATAGGATGTTTTAAAAAAAATATGTAAATAATAGAGAGTAATAACGTGCAACAGTTGCTTAGTAAAATAAAAAATAGATATCTCACGAAATAAAATAGTTTATGTAGTCTATGGCAACTAAAGCAATGTAACTTTATTCCAATGGGAAGAAATTAATTTTAGAATGTCAGTCGATGTTTACTCTAAAACGTGCATTGTATTTGTTAGGATATAGTTTAATTTTGAACAGTTTCTACATCTAGGAGTGTACTTTATTCATGATTGCCGTGCTGATTGTACTTCTTTCTATACTTTATTATTAAGAGAAATGATTTGATTATTTGTTTGTTTGTTTGAATTGAAAAGGCTCCGAAGTTACTACTCGACCGATTACAAATTCTTTCAACGTTGGGAAGTTACACTGGAAATTTCCGAGTGACATCTATACTATAATATTATAAAGAGGAAAGATTTGTTTGTTTGTTTGTAATGAATAGGCTCCGAAACTACTGGACTGATTTCAAAAATTCTTTCACCTTTGGAAAGCTACATTATCCCCGAGTAACATAGGCTATATATCATCACGCTACGACTAATAGGAGCGGAGTAGTAATGAAAAATGATGCAAAAACGGGGGAAAAAATTATAAGACCACGCGGGCGAAGCCGCTGGCGGGAAGCTAGTAGGTTATAATTTACATGATAAATCCATACCACACGGGTGACGCCGCTGGCGGAAAGCTAGTTACTCACAAGCACATATATAAGACATACAGCTTATAAGGCACAGGTACGTATCCGTAGATTTTTGCGAAAAAAAATATTCATCATCTTCCTAGCCTTTTCCCAACCATTTCGGGTCGGCTTCCAGTCTAACCAGATGCGACTGAATATCAGTATTTTACACGGAGCGACTGCCATCATACTTCCGCAACCCAATTTCTAGGCAATACCGATATTCGAAGGATAGACTGATTGTCAGGCTTTTTGGACTTCTGACTACCACTAACGATTGTCATTGTTCGTATGAAAACCGGGACCGACGCCTTTACGTACTCTCCGAGGCACAGAGGGGTCTCGATGTGTTAATAATGGTCACCCATCCACAGACCGACCTCGGCAAGCGTAGCTTAACCTTGCAGATCGATTCATCAGCGTTGCTATAACGTAGCCACGAGCCCCTCTGAGCGAAAAAAATATTCATTGTACGCAAATTAGCGCCCTGTGTTCATTCATATGCTCACGTTTCGAGCGAGTGGATGCTACTGTAGTGTTCTTTCAGTCCTCGTTATTTGACCCTCGTGCGCGTCACTGGTTAACTACTTGTGTACGTGTGATTTTGAATTACTGTTTTGCACTCGCATTCGCATTTCGCGCCATTTTGTGAACCAACTGAGCGTGTGTTGCGTTGGCGACTTCCAGTAAAATTGTAATTAGTTGAGTTGAGTTAAATGAGAATGAAATTATAAAACTTTAATTTAATTGTAATATTAAAGTCTTTAGATTAATTAAGGATTTTTTATCGTTAGTCATATTATGCCTATTGAAACGCCGGATGATAACATCGTCGACTGGTTATGTAAGTAAATTAAGTATGGAAAATCTACTTGTAAGTCATAAAAATATAAATACCGTGCGAGAATCGAATACACGAACTATTGTGTAGAAAGCGACCGCTCGGCTACTACTGACAGAGTATCGACAAAGTTTACAGATGACAGTGAATCACGATAATCTAATAAGTACTAATAATATCCTCTAATCAACTTGATATACCAAAGATAATCCTAAATGGGCAGAACAAGGTCTACCGGTGCAACTAGTAATATTTGTTTGGATTATTTTTAGCAATCTTTTGTTCTTGTTCATAAATTAAACACTGTTAAAAAAAGATAAAACGATATTATAAAAATATAAACGTAAAACCTTTTTTGCATTACCTTTGTCTATTTTGTGATATTAACCTTTTTGTCCTGCACACTTTTCCCTCTGTAATGGAAATATTATACGTCCCTATGAATGCCTTTACGAATATTATGCACCCTTTTAGGGTGCATAACTTCCTATACAAGGGCCGATCTCCATTTTGAGATCATTTGAGATGAAGGTTAGTGGACTAAAAGGATTTTATTTTGTGTATAGGCACTGGTCGTATAAAGACTGCCTCTTTGGTAACTAGTGGTCCCAAACACCCAAGCGTGACTGTTATTTATTTTATTTATTAAACTTTATGTACGGATGGTACAAAGGCGGTCTTAATGCCATTAGGCATTTTCTGCCAGCTAACCTTAGGGTGATGCAGAGATAGTAACGACACTTACTATGTATTTTAAAACCATAATGATGTGGTTCTTATAATAAAATTCTAATTTTGTTTTAATCGACGGCATGTGAAGTCTGCCAACCCGCATTAGGCTAGCATGGAGGACTATACCGTAATCTCTCACATACTAAGAGATGACCCGTGCCCAATAGTGGGACAGTATATGGGTTGATGATGATAATAATGATGACTGGTTAGGTTAGGTTCAAGCACTGCGTGAACAATCGAGTTTAGAGAATAAAAACAATAGGTACGCCTATTTCATTTCAGTTTTTGTTTTAAAGCTGTCTGGCTTTTGTTTTATTATTTGCGAATAGGTTGCGATAAGCTTTCAACGGGCATTTTTATGAAGCTCTTAAAACTGCACTTTGCAATTAATTAAGTTAACTACGGCTATGCCGATGACAATAAATTCATTTAGTGTGTGATTAATTGTATTAGGTACAAAGTCTTTTAGATTTAAGATGGATTTAAACCATGAATGTTTGCTGAATGAAAAGTCTTGTGGGGTTTATTTTATTACTTCTTTGAAAGGAATCAAAAGTAAATGGAATGCATAGAGTTTTTCTGCTCCTTATTCTTTGGGCTTGGGACTTTGGGACCTCTAAATAAATTAGTTTAGTATTATATCTCTGTCTCTATAATTAGTAGATCTCTGCCTAAGCATTCCGTGAGTACAGACGCGATTGTTCTATAAACAATCTTGTATTTGCTTCCCTCTTTTTAACCATATATAATGTCATTGTTTGCTTCTATACGTCATTTGCATACAACAAATGTAAATTAAATCGATGATTATAATTATCTGTGTTTTGACAAAGATCGTTTTTCGCAAAATGTGTCTAAACGCAGGTGTTACAAGCTCACAAACCAAACCCTTTGGCAGATATTAATTTATGTCACGATCTCTGTCAAAACAAATATATGTATAAATAATTGCCTGGATACCTAACTGTTTCGTTGACTGTACCAGCACACGCTGTCCAGCTCGTACTGTGCCTACAACGTATAACGTTGACAATAAAAGCTGGTGCAGCGTCCGTTGATAGATCACCTGCTAGTGTTTGTTTACGTTCTAGCGTACTACACGTCTAACGTACAAGTTCTATTCACGTTAGCTAGTTGCCAGCGGGCCTAGCCAAGTTGCAATAGTTCGTATCGACAAACGAATAGAAACAGAATGTATGGAAATGACATAAGCGAATTCGACAAATCGGGCTGTCTGTCGGCTGTCACTAATGTCATTTCCATGCATTTTCTTTCTAATCGTTTGTCGATCCGAATCGGGTTGACCAGCTGTTTATGCTACCTTTTTATCGTTTACTAGCTGTTCCCCGTTACTCGCGTTCATCAAATTTTTTAACATAAACGAAATTAAAGGAGGTCTTCAAAAACCCATACATTTCAGCCCAAATTTATACTGGAGGTATATGATAGCTGTCAAGTTGATAGTTTTTACCATTAAATCACTATGAAACTTATAATTTACCGTAATGGCTTGCGTTTGACATTCCGAAACTGACACTGACAATTGTTACTATGACATCATAACGAAACAGATAATAGTGTGCCAAAATAATGTGAGTTTTCTAAATTAAAAGTTTTTTTCTCATCCCCCAGTCAACATTAAAAAAAAATACGACTAGAGTTTTAACCAGCGTAATACAGGGTATTTTTCCCAATAAGTGTACCTTCGGTACATCATTTGGGCCGATTTCGATCTCCTCTAAAATTAAAGTACCTTAGCCTTAGATACTCCTTATAACTAGCTACCTGCGAGTGAGTTTCATGCATTTAGTGAAAATCTGTTAATTTTAAATTACAAAAAGACGTTTTTATTTATTTATTCGAATAGATAGGTATAGAATAGAATATTCTGTATTGCACACCAAAAAAACAATGTAAGGAACAATGTTATAAATTATAAATGATAGATTTGGCGGTCTTATCGCTAATAGAGATTTCTTACAGGCTACCTTTGGATAGACTCAAGTATGGACTCTTTAAGTATAGATGGCGGAAAAAGGTTATCGGTCTTTGGGAATTAGACCGGGGAGTGTAGGATTCTTAGCAACTATAACCACCCGTGGCCACCATTAGCTCAAAGAGGGGGGTACTGTTTCCTCATGATCACTCCAGAACCCTCAGTCTGTTCGTTAGGATACATTTTTAGTATCGTAACCAATTAAATTATGTTATAAGAACCGAAGTTTCGTTGCACATAATACGTATAAATAAATCTGTAGCTAGTAGGCATAGGTGGCATTGATGAGTTTGGTCAGACCAACCTCATCAATGCCACTTATGCCTACGCAACGAAACTTCGGTTCTTATAACATAATATAATTGGTTACGATACTTTCATTTTTTTTTATGTTATTGTTTTCTCTTCGAAACTCTAGAAAACAAATCAAAGCAGGAACAAAGTTTTTCATAAAAATGTTCCGAATGTCCGCTCTTGACTTTGTGTACGGCCTTTCGGTGCTTCTATTGAAGCACAAATTGCAATTAAACGTTCCAAATTCAAAGGCCCGTACTAGGGCTGCCTCTCTGTAAAGTAACATGGAAAACGTGTAGGTATACCATTAACATAGTTAACGCATTCAAGCTAAGCTTCACTTTATGGTGGAAGAGAAATCGAGGTGTTAAAATGGACATCTCTTTCTGGGATATGCAATTAGAAAGTGAGGATCTTTTTTTTTTTTCTACTTTTTTCTTTTCTTTAGTTTTCAATATCACTTTGATAAAAAGAAGGAACGAAGAAAGGCATTTAGTAACTTCATCAAATATTAAATATGTGAGCAACACTTAATTCGTAAAAGTTTGGACAAAGTTATATCAAGTCATTTCAAGTAGCATAGCTAGTCTTGGGTACCAACAAAAACATATCGAAAAACTGTAACTTATTTTTAAACATTAGTATCTACACTTACACGTTTAGGGATGTATGCTAATGGTCTAAAATATCCACAATAATTAAACACTATTTGTTTAAAAAAATCAAAACACATTCTAAAAACGGAAAACTAAAGAGCTTGTCAAAAACACCGGGTTTTTTGTCGTATATAAATTCTACTATTAATCTCTGTGGTTTGACACTACACGGGCGCGACTTATTCACGGAAAATTGCATTGTGAAGGGACGTGACCAAAATTTATGTACGGACCAGTGTTGGCCAAATTTTCGCAGTCAGCGGGCAAACTACTGGACTCCATGCTTGCTAAGTGGATTAGCCAGCCGACGTTGACGAACGACCGATGCTACCTACCTACCTTTGTTGAATTATTACTGTGGCATTTACCCTTAGAAACCGACTATTACCTAAAAGGGTACACGATCTCAAATTTGCAAGTCTGCTTGAAATTTTCTTTTGATCTCAACATTGGTTTCATCAACAAATCTTCTTTACATAAAATTGGAGCTATATTTATAAGCAATCTTATCTTTAATCCTGTAGGAGTCGGGAAATGTTTTTATAACTTCATTCGTTAGGAGTAGTCGGATTGTGGATCACCGGCACTGTAAGCCGCTTACAAGCAGCCTTCGTCGGGAAATATCTTTGCCCTCGGAAAATTCTAAATTTTCATACCTGTTGGCCATAAACCGCTTATAAAATTTATGTTTTATATATGACAAAAAAGTGTTTGATATTTAAAATATGATACTGCTCATTATGGTAGGTAATTTGTGTAAGTGAATATTGTTCTAAGCCTGAGCGAAATTAAAAGTATTTGTTTTTACTATAAACCTTCGTTTAGGTTTTAACACTATTATTTTCCTAACACTTGGATACTCAAAAGCTCTAAACTCAGGCTCCTAGTTTTATCCACAAAGACGTTATGGGGTCGAAAATGTATTGAACTGTAATTTATTTGGTTGGATCTCGCACTTTTTACCATGATTGCTTTTCATTAGTTTGCCTAGATTGTTTTTTCTTTGAGCAATAATTCAGTAGTAATTAATATTTACAACTACCGACATGTATAATAAAATGAATCGCTTTTATTGTTCGGAACTTTTTTATTTCCAGCGCCTCGTTCTTTTTAATAGCTGAAATCGGACATGGCATCACTTTCGCTTTAAAAACCACTTCAATAAAATCCCCGGAGATGCCCACTTAGCACTCCGGATAAACAAACTGAAGTAAAAGTGTTTGGGAACGGAAGCACTGGTTGGTTTAATGTTGATATTTCGATTTTTAATGGGCATACAGTTTATTATATTTGACAGAATATTATTTTAAGTAAAATACGACAGTAGGTGTCGGATTTCTAAGATTGTCGAGTTTTTTCGACCTTATACTACTTTATAATATAAAATATTTAATCATAATCATTTCTATAGTATGGAAATATTAAAAAAAACATAAATAGCTTTTACTCACTAGTGTGTTGAATGACTTAAATCCTTACCCGTATTTCTGTATTGTTTTGTAATGCACCATTTGATACCTCAAGTAATTGAATTCGAACGTATCTTGATCTCAGGCAATGGCTTAATTAATTAAATTACGTAATAACATTTAAAACCTTAATAATTAAAGAAATAGGAGGGAATTAAGAGCAGAAGACTAATTAATATTATAATAAAAGTCTATCTATGTGGCTGTTGAAATCTTAACAGCTTCAATTGGGATTGAGGGTCTATTTAAAATAACCGTTATGCAGCTAAATGGTTCTACTAAAATGAAAATCTATACTAATGATATAAAATGGAGTTTTGTTTTATGTTTGAACATGCTTCTCTGGGACTACCTACATAATTTTTATTTAATGTTCATACTTAGCCCAATTTTTAAAGAAGATAATAGGATATTCGACATTAGGTAAGCTACGACCCTTAGAAACCAAGTAAAAAAAAAAATGGACGTATTCTCTAACATAGTCACTGTTTTTTCTATATATAATATGGCACCTTTTCCACAGCCTCAGCTAGTCCCAAACTAAACAGAGTATATTATACAGTCAAATATGTATTTACAATTATAATACTGGCCACTAAATTATATATTATCGTGTTTAACTACGTGTCTACTCTTCACTTACTAACCCCCACATTGGTGACCCTGACGCGATATGAACACGCAACCTTCTTATATAATCTATACTAATATTATAAAGAGGAAAGATTTGTTTGTTTGTAATGAATAGGCTCCGAAACTACTGGACCGATTTCAAAAATTCTTTCACCTTTGGAAAGCTACATTATCCCCGAGTAACATAGGCTATATATCATCACGCTACGACTAATAGGAGCGGAGTAGTAATGAAAAATGATGCAAAAACGGGGGAAAAAATTATAAGACCACGCGGGCGAAGCCGCTGGCGGGAAGCTAGTGTATTTATAAATTTGTGACTGGCCAGTAAAATACATATAGATCATCGTGTCAAACATCATTTACTTAACCTCTAATAAAATAACAATCCTTAAAAAATAAAGACGCTATAAAGGACCTCCTAATTACTTAACTCAAAATCGTTTATGCTTTTATAAGCAATTCATTAATAGCCACGTACTATATAGAGAGTCCTTTACCATTTTGTCAATTTATTTCTTCGCGGTATTGGCAATTGTCTAGCTAGAGATAACATTCGTTACTTTTCTTATTAGTTCATGATATGCAAGACGACATTGAACCCAACATTGCCAAACCAATTTACGAGACTATTTATAGTCTAAAAAATATATTAAAAATGTTCGTAGTAAGTTCAATGGTTTTGTTGAACAAGGCACCATTTCTTTAAGGCCCCTTTGTTAAATCACTAGACAGAAAAAAAAGTTTAATCATGACCTTTTACTATTTTCTACTTGGCTTGACAATACATACCTGTCTGCGCTTTTATTCCTAAAAAGTTTAACTTTTAACAAGCGTAAAAAGCTTTCTAGAGCAGACCTACCAATTACGCGCAAAATTTTACCACGAGAATTTTTATTTCGTTAGAAATATCACACACATTATAGTTTTTGTACTGGATTTATCTAAGGACTACCGATGTTGGCATTGCAGACGCGCATTGGAATGCAAAATGGATTCAAAGCGTTCTGCACTTGCGTTGTGAATGCTGCCTTCATGAATGGGCACGTCTGAAGCATTTACATAATTGTATTACCCTGGGGTCGAATGCCAGCTGTTTGACATTGACACGTTATTACTCGTATCATAAGTTTTATGAAATTTTATAGCTCAAAACTATTGTAAGATTTCTAAGTCGATTGTGTCGCAATTATGTTAATGAGAATTGTGGTTTGATCAAGATTTCTCAATAAAAAAATAATCGTTTAGGTATTGGATTATCAGAATCAACAGCAAAACTATGCAGTTATTTTACTTATCTGCTGTACCTACATTGAAGATATTAAAAAAAACAATTGGGTTAGGGTATATAAATAGCCGCCAATCTAAAAGTTATTTTTTTTTTGTCTGTTTGTTAGGGGTCTGGCGCAAAAACTACTGAAAAGATTTGAATTTTCAGTTAACTGTTGCAAAGCATATTTTTCAACTTAAAAATGTCCGTACATATTTTCTCAATTATTTGAATAGATCCACGTGAGCGAAGCAGCTGGCAAGAGCTAGTATATTAGTCCATACATATATTAGTCCAAGGAGGGCCACGTTCTTGCTCCAGCCGGCCCGCGCCGAGCCAGTAGTTTTAAATTCGTCCCAAAATAATTTTAACCCAGATCCAGCTGTCCCTAGCTGTCCCCCCAGCAACGCCCTAAGCCGAGGTCCGAGTCCCGTTAGGGGACGCCCTTAGCTGCTGTTGCTTAGTTTATAAGTGTCCATGGCTGGAGGCACAAAAGGTGCCTCGCCACCAAGCCCGGTTAAGATTCAAAAGCTCCTGAGCTAGAATCTACATCCGTCATAAAAAAAAAACCACGTTTGCTAGTAAGCTACTTAATTATTGTTATTCATTCTCTCTGTGCTCTTTTTTTCCGTAGGTAATAACTCGTGTGAGAATGATGTATACCAATAATGCACTCTTAGGACTGGAGGCATTCTTTTCAAAACAAAATGTTCTCAAAGTAGGCGTAATAAGTTTGAGCGCTTGTGACGTAGATCATCATAATGAGGCAAGTGCGGTTATATTTGGGGCCTTAGCTAAAGTATATTATTTGTGTATATGTACAGTCACGAGCAAATATATGTATAAACACTTAGAAAAGTGCCAATGGTTTTTTTTTCATTAATTATGAATGTAACTTTGAGGTAATACCAACGTCACTATAGTATTAGTTTGTAAATACTATGTTCGTAATACCATAAAATTTGTGTCAGTACTTTAGGAGAAAATCGCTTTTGAATTTTGTCTAGTGTATACATATTTATGCTCGTGACTGTACATTAAGGTTTAAGTCAGTGTAAGTGAACTTCACTTTGTATAGCCTTTCCTTACAACGAGAGACATGTATAGCTGGGATTTGTACCCATGTGTACCTAGTCTAGATAAAACGCAGCCACACTGGGGATGCTGGTGACCTATTCGCTCTCAATTGATATTTATAGCATACACTGTCCAGTCCGTAAATAAAAAGGTCTCTGTATAATTTGTAGTAAAAATGTCAACTTGACAGCTATCTGCTGTGTAAATTGCAAAATGACAAATGCACGCCAATATAGCATATTACTAGCAGTTTTTTTTATACAACTAAGGTGGCAAACAAGCATGTGGCCCGCCTGATGGTAAGCGGTTACAATAGCCTATGGACGCTTGCAACGCCAGGGGTATTACTCGCGCGTTGCCGACCCGAAAAACCTCTTAGAGGTTTAGGAGGATTAACTGCGCCGACAGTTTGAGGGAATATTCCTCTTACTGCCAGCGCAGCGCATCCTTAGAAGGAGCTTTGGCGACCTTACTCACTGCAGGAATACAACACACAATAAAGTGTGTTATTTGGCTGCAGTTTTCTGTAAGGTGGAGGTACTTCCCCAGATGGGCTGCTCCAGATTTGAGCCATAAATGACTGTGCCCTACCTCTCTTAAGTTTCATAGTGATTTCATGGTAAAGACTGTCAACGTGACAGCTGTCAAATTTATGACACTGACAAATTTGGGCTGCGTTGTATGGGCTTTTGATGACCTCCTTTACTAATCTTAGAAATATTGACGAAGAACGTAAGAATTTACGATGACAAAACAACAGACATCTAAGCCATTTACAGTTAACAAATTATTTTTTTTAGTTCGGTAATAAACGAAAATTATATACAACCCCCACTAATACCGCTCAAATGCGCGTATATTACTTTTTATTACACCCAATTTGGTCCAAAAATACGCGCGCCACATAAATTCATGGAAAATAAAAGCATTATAGCACAGCAACAACAATAAGCCGACGTGGGTCGAATATTTATTAAGTGGAAAGCCTAATTGCGAGGTTATCTTGGTGTTGTAGTATAATATTGGGGAGTTTACGTCATTTTTCGCGTCGAGTCGGCGTCGCGTCGTTTGTAATTCGGAGCAATTTTCCCCTTAGTAGGGACTCGGGAGTCGGGTATGATTTCGTTTTGCGGACTACTTAATTGTCTGATTTAAGTTTGTATTTAATGTGTTGCGAGTTTCGTTATTAGGCAATAAAAGTATTAGGTAGGTTTTACAGGTTAAATAAGTTAGAAATGTCTAAAGGTAAGGCGAGGTAGCGAACCGTAATACATAATAACAGAAAGATAGGGTTGTAAAATAGTATCCTTACTCGTAGTTACTTACATTTACCTAGTACCTACCTACATTTAGTACACCTTTTTTTTAGGTATGGTAACTGTGTTATGTTATGTTAATAAATAATACTCTTCACATCCAACAAATATCATTACATTTGAGCTTATGTTTACAAAAACTTGACAAATTATATACTAAAACCTTCCTCGAGAACCACTCTATCCATTGGTGAAAACAGCATGAAAATCAATGCAGTACTTTTGAGTTTATTGCGAACAGACATACAGACAGACGCGACGGGGGACTTTGTTTTGTAATATGTAGTGATTTTTCGTCTCTGATAAATTCCTGTAGAAGTCTATGTGGAAGTCTTTGTTCAGCAGTGGACCTCTTTTAGCTGATTTAATGACAAAGTCAGTTTCAACTAAAATGCTAATAATTTTCAATTGTGCTCACAAGGTCCAATAAGCTAACAAAACAATGCGTATCCATTCATTAAACTAAATACGGACATCAACAGCAAACACTGATCGTAATACCGACACACTAATTCGAATACAGTGACAATAGTAGCTCAATCACAAAATAATACATCATGCCCAAACCGCTGTACGCAATTTAATTAGCACTATTAAAATCTGTCATTTGTTAAATTTGCGCGCGGTGCTAATTTGACTGGTAATAAATTAGGGAGCCGCTGGTAATATGCTAATCATGGAGTAAGAATTGGTGGATGAACCAATTATCTAAGAACAAGTGTTATTACGGAATATACCACCAACACGCCAGTATTCCCTGAAGCGTTAGGCAGAGGCGTACATACATCCGCAGTTCGCTTCGCAGTTCGCATCTTTAGGGCCCATGTAAAAAGTAGAGCATATTATAAATCCAAATTCCGAATTGCTACTACGAAATTCAAAGAAAAACACTGCTCGACCTGGGAATCGAATCCAGGGCCTGGAGTGTAGGATACGCGCTTACGACCAAGGCTAATGAATTATTAAATACTTGCGAAAATACACGAAATAATAAATAGATATACACAGATTAAGAAAGTTTACTTAATTTCATCTGCATCTACACTTAACAAGTAATGATTTTGGGCAGAGAACTTATTTGTTTATTTTATACTTTATTCGTGAATAAACAGTATTTGCTGTTTTACTTTGAATCTCGTTATTCACTTGTAAAAAGCAAATAGGCTCTGAAATTATAGGAAGGTACCAAGAATTCCGTCGGTTCTTAAATATTTAAACAATGTATTTCATGTCTGTAGTTATCTTTACATTTATAAATTTTTTACACGGCCTCTCATTAAATTATGAATGTTAAACGTAAAACTTGTTCAATGTTTCAGTTAATACGTATTCCGCCCGTAACCGAGGGTTGAGCGGTAACAAACACGATTACAGACTGTGGCTTGCTAATTAAAAATGCATATAAGTCGTTACTGTTTCTCGAATTTCTTAAATAAACTCCCAAGTAAGGGAAGAATCTGGGGTTTAATAGAAAATTATGGCTATAAGATGGAGAGAACGTTGTTCGATGGAACGGTTTATTATTATAATGCTGCAAATTTTGGTGTAGGATTTTTCTATAAAATTCCCGGTAACTCCTCGCAGTTGGTTTGTGCAATAGGCGCTAAACATATCGGCGAACTGTAGTGTACATATATTATGTATTTGATATATTATATATTTGATATATATATATTATTATATATTTGATACACCTCTGGCTAACCCTGCGGGCAATAAAGGCGTGATGGTATTTAAAATATTATTGACTCACATAATTCACACCGAACCCTAAACTTTTTGGAACAGCTGGAGTTTTGTTTACTTCAAAGAAAGTTTGAACTTCAAGTAAATATAAAGTCCCCCAAATGCCTTTAATCGTCCTCATAAATAAATGACACGAGAAAAGAACAACGTAGGATTTAAAGCGGGGTGAATTGAGAATCAATTGCAATATATCACGTGACAAGTCATTGTGGGAGAAAGAAATCCTTTTACCAATTATCTATGGGACCTAAATGTACGATGGTGTCCATTAGGGAGGCGCCAACCTAATATTCGATTTGCTTTCACATCGAAACTGACAGTAACCTTGTTATCCTTTTTATTGGGACGGACGGCTCCAATTGAAATTGAGATTTGAAAATTAAGAATCCAGAGAGCATGATTTCGACAAGGAATCGTAGTATACTTTCGGTAGAATCGAGTAAATAGATGATAGCTTTCAAAATTATATTTACCTGTAGATATCTTTGAGTCTAAAACTGAACATCAAAAACTATATTGAAAAAGTATTATTACCCGACTGCCGAAGGAGGAGGGTAATGTGTTTGACGCGTATGTATGTATGTATGTATGTATGTCCGTTCCTATGTCCGGTCGTAACTACTCAACGGCTCAACCGAATAAGATAAATGACACCTCATTAGATTCGTCTTGATGGCACGACTGTCACATGAAATTTAAAAAAAAACAATATGGCGGATTTTATACGCTTTAATGTGCGAACTGATTTTGAAAATGATCTTTAGTTGTATCAATTTATAGTTTAAATCATCATTTAGGATCTATCTAGTGATTTTATGATGATTTATAAACTAAAAAGAAGGAAATAAAATCAATTATTAAAAGAAACAAAAAACCCGACTGCGTAAAAACTACTAACTAAAAATCTAAAAACAAGCTCTGTGATGTTGGAAAATGTATTGCAGGCGGGACAAGCTGTTCGTTCATAAACAAAATTTTTTCTTTGCTTTCACACACAAAATTTCATACAAATCTAAATTCACGTTTTTTTCCACATAGGGTTAGGCACAGGCAGAAACGACAGAACACTATGATTATTGCATAATTCTTTTGTTTCTTCCACATTCAAAGATTATATTTTACTAGAAAGTAATTGTGAGCTGTCATAAAATAAAAAAGATAGTTTGGCTTAAGGATTTTTCTCCCATCAAAAGTGATATCAGTACAAGTAAAATAATTTGTATTATCATATAAGTAGGTATATAGTGTTGCAAAATGTAAAAGTGTAGTTTTCCTAATTGCCTAGCCGTCAAAGAGCTTGATAGACGGTCTCATACTATTAATACAAATAGCCCGAATGGCGGCGCGGCGGTGGCGTCAGGACTCTACTCATTAAGAAAAGTGGGAGAGCTTGCAGATCCGAGTAATGGCCGGCTGGCGTCCGCCTTCCTCGATTGCTCATTAAAATTATTTTTAAGACATTACAGATATTATACACTTTTATGTCCTCTGGTCTATTACTCCGACTATTAAAATAGTTGTTAGGGTAAATAGAATGACCAGAAAAACCTTTTTACTCCTAGATGCAATTCAAAAATTTATATTCATTCATATCAATCATACCATAGCTGCTAACTGCCAGATAAATGCAAAAATGGAACAACATTTTTATGTAATTATCTGCCAAGTAATTTAACGGGAAAGTATCAGGAGTTGGTGAAACGGGCCATAAAGGAGGTCATCGAAATCGGCCCAAATGATGTACCGAAGGTACACTTATTGGGAAAAATACCCTGTATTACGCTGGTTATAACTCTAGTCATTTTTTATTAATGCTGTATGGGGGACGAGAAAAAAAACTTTTAATTTGAGAAAAATCACGCCATTTTTGCACAATATTATTTGTTTCGTAAATGTTTCATAGTAAAAACTGTCAGTATCAGTTTCAGAATGTCAAACGCAAGCCATTACGGCAGATTATTATCAGTTTCATAGTAATTTCATGGTAAAAAACTATCAACTTGACAGCTGTCATGTACCTCCGGTACAAATTTGGGCAGCGCTTTTGATGACCTCCTTTTTTGTTAGTAAGAGGGTCAGTATTTTATTATTTATCACAATAAAGATAAAAAATATGAGTTATGAAGTAATTTGTAGTATGAATAAAATTAGGCTTTCCGAGAGGCTCGGTTATGACCTATATCCATTATGAAGCTAACAGACTTTCCACATAACGAGCTATGAACTGCAGACTAGGACCAGACGCATAAAAAATACTCTCGTTATCTTTATTGATGGTACCGTCTGCATCAGATATATTATCATGACGTAAAAACTGTTCAAAATGAAATTGAAAAACAAAGAAAATTCAAGTTTATCAAGAACTAGCTTTTGCCCGCGACTGACACTCCGCTCCTATTGGAAGTAGCGTTATGATATATATAACCTTCCTCGTAAAACAGGCTATCTAACACTGATAGATTTTTTTTAAATCGGACGAGTAGTTCCTGAGATAAGCACGTTCAATCAAACAAACAAAGTCTTCAGCTTTATAATATTAGTATAGATTTTCTTCGATTTTTTATAATTAACGGTGACGTGTCTAAAACATAACATCACTTCTGTTTTCCCTGAAGGGTAAGGTAGAGGTGTACTAATGTACACCCACAGTTCGCCGGTATGTTTAGGTCCCATATAAGCGGCGAACCTATTGCCATAATCCCGGCATAAATCCAAACTTAGCTGCTACTAAGATTTTCATAGAAAATGTCAATAACACTGCCCGACCTGGAAATTGAACCCAGGACCTCAAGCGTAACAGTCGCGTTAGGACTACTAGGCTACTACCGATATAATTTACCCGACTGTACGAACAAGTACAGATTGTTTTTCAATTAAAATTTAGCTACTACATGGTACGGAAGACATACCGGTAAACTTTGGGTGTACATAACTACAACTCTACCTAACTTCTTGGGGTATATGCGTGATTGTATTTATTTTGGGGCTGCTTAAGTCAACTCCAATGTGTGAGTTGAACTATTATAAATTTAATTTACCTTAATTACATTGCGTAAGGTATACTATTTTGGTTCCAGAATATTCCGGAATTAATATTTATACCGATAATTACTTAATAGCATTGCGGGAGTAAATTATTTAAACCAAATGTAATTAATTATCGGCCACACATTTATTTTACGAGGTATTAATAAATGTTACTCGATTGGCAGGGGAGGGTTAAATTTCCATTCAGTAGGTATACCGTTATTTTAGTGTTACATACAGGTTGACTACAGCATAAAATGAGCTAAAGATGCAATTTGAAGAAGACCTTTTTTCGCTTCTTACGATATGCCGAACTGAATGGCAGTGATAAATTGTATTAGAACCGCCCGTGTGTGGTCTCCACACAGGCGGAGACGGCATCAAGACATGACATCAATTTCTTAGAGGTACAAAATAGTCCTCATCTGATAAGAACAGTCACCCATCCAGAGACTGACCACGTCATCGTCATCATTGATCGTGGATATTATTAAGCCCCGAGCCCCTCCTACTTTCATTCTTCTGTATTCTTTAGACATCTTAGAAAGATTAACTTTATTTTACAAAATCTCTGTTGTCACTGGCAGGTGCCACGAAGTCATTTCAGAACGAATGATTCATTTTTTTTTACAAAATATTATCATTATTATATATTTTTTTTCGTTCAAGTCGTTTAGCGTGAAAGGAGGTTTTATATTGTAGAGCAAACAATAAAGAGCAGTCGGCAGCCGCCCTTTGTCCCTTTGTACACGGGCTTCACTTGCACAGTTTGCTTATTTTTTTTTATTATATTTTATAACTCGGAAAAACAAACCTCGGCGCTCATAGCCGCTTTTTGCTGTTTGCTTGTGGTTTCGCCTGCAAATTTTTTGAATGCAAATAAATATTCAAATTTTTGTATTTTATTCGGGATTTCACAAATAGTGAACGTATTGAAGGATTTATATTTATTGATGGTTTATGATATGCTATGCTCTTTGCGGTACATATACATTTACAAATAATATATTTAGATGAGGTTTCCTGTTTGCACTAATTACAAAATTTGAGGCCACGTTACTGACTTTGAATGACTTTGAATCGTCTATTTGATCGATTGGTAGTCGAGCAATCTGCTGCTAAGCAGAGATTGCTTGCAGTTTATAGTTTACGTATAGTTGCCAGATTTTTATCAGGAGAAAATATTAGCGTGGGCCAAAGTTTCTGTAATAATAGTAAAAAAACTGTACTCCAGTGAGCAATGAGATGGACGCAAAGACATCCAATTCTAGATAAAAAAAGTGCAAGTAAAATTCGATCAAGATTAAAACCGGCATTATTCCGATTAAGTACTTTATTATTAAGATTAAGTGCTTTAAATGCTGACTTACTTACTGTCACTAATGAATTACCGAGACAAGTGCCTCTGATGTCAAAATTTATATGTACCTATATTGATGCCAAATACCTACAATAAAAAAAACTAGACGTACGACCCACGTACTTATTTTTCTCGATAATAATAATAATAAATAAATAAACCCTGGACATTTTTACACAGCAACATCCAGTCCCAAACTAAGCAGAGCTTGTACTATAGGTACTAGACAATGGATATAATACTTATATACTTTTTTTTTTGTAAATACATACTTATAATATATAAAAAACACCCAGACAAACACAAACACCTAAGTTCATCACATAAATGTTTGTGTCTTGTGGGGATTGAACCCACGACCTCGTGATCAACAATCCAGTACTCGAACCACTAGACCACAGACGTCGTCGATAAATGGTTCAACTTAGCCAATCAGGCATTGACTTATGGCAAGAATGGTTTCTGGTTTCATTACTTTATACCGAGTAATACCTAAGGCGAGACAGTTCTATAGATTTCTGCCTAAGATTACTGAATAAACCTATTCACATACACTCCCAACAACCACATAATTCACC
Organism: Acronicta psi; assembly: GCA_946251955.1. Lineage (NCBI taxonomy): Eukaryota > Metazoa > Arthropoda > Insecta > Lepidoptera > Noctuidae > Acronicta > Acronicta psi. Next base: position 5,496,432 of record OX276476.1, read on the forward strand.
GGTTCACCCTTATTTGCGGATGAATGGCCAATTTGTGTGGAATTGATGGCAAGATCTGATGATAACTTCGGACCTGCTCATACAAAATAAGAGGGGAGGTACAGGTTACGGAAATTGGCTTATAAACTTACAAAACATGGAGGATTTTATGGGAAATGTCCGATACGATAGGAATTTATTTTTTCTGTAAATTATTCTGTTTTCAGTTTTCACTGTGTTGCCATTTAATAGATGATATTGATTTTTTTTTATAGTAATTTCATTTCAAGAACTTCGTAGATAGAGAAAACTTAATAACACTTTCCTTGACCCGGGAATCGAACCTTGAACCAGTAGATTAACGAGGAAGTTTTTTTTAGGTTTTTAGAATTATGTTCGTTCAGTTAATGGGTATACATATATTAATTTGTTCCACATAATCGTACAATACAATCATTCTATCACTAATACCAACCATCCATCACGCCTGTAGTCCCCGAAGGGTTAGGCAGAGGTGTACTAATGTACACCCACAGTTCACTGGTATGTTTAGGTCCCAAGTAATAGGGGGGCGAGCCTATTACCCTGCACTCCGAACTGCTACTGGTAATTTCACAGAAAAACCCAACAACACTGCCCGGGAATCGAACCCAGGACCTCTAGCGTAGTAGTCGCGCTTGGGGCCACTAGACCAACGAGGCAGTCTATCATTCATTAGTAACTTAAAAAAACCTATTACAGTACTTATTCATAAATAATGTGCAGAGTGCAAAGTTGTAGGTAATTAATTTGTCATGTACATGAGGTATACCAGGAAAACTCTTTACAATCCCGCGAGACGCATCTAATTTACATGACGAAGTAACGAGTCTCTTAGTTAATGTACTCAGCACTAAAATAGCTAGGAATTTATGCTAATCATACAGAGTGTATGATTATGAATTTGCATAAAATCGTTGATGTAGATTCTGCTATGTTTTTTGTTATAGTGGGCAAAGCAACACATGCCAACAAAAAGAAACCCAGCATTGTCAGCATTGATTTACTGCGTAGGGACTGGGCGGACCGCAAGTCATAGTAACATCCCCGAACTTGGTCCCAAAATGGTCTTCTCTAAGTATAGATAGATAATTGTTTGTTTTGTTTATGCAGTGTTGCCAATTGTATTGTCTTCTTTGTAGCTAAATCTTCTGCAAAAAGTAGCTAGATTCGTAAAACTTACCTCAAAAAAGTAGCCGGAAGAAAAAAAAAAAAAAAACTTTATACTTTACTTTGTTTTTAATTTTAATATAGTTATCATTTATATCATTATTTGAAAAGGTAGTTGTCAGGGTGCAAAATAGCTGGATCTAGCTACAAAATAGCTAAGTTGGCATTTCAGTGTTTTATGTTTAATTAGAATAGTTTTTTTTGTTGTTGTTGTTAATGCCATGGATTATGGGCTTTACAGTGTACGTTTTTTGTTTTTTTTTGTTTGTTTGTGTTTTTGCTCTGTGTGCAGAAATAAATGTTTTTTCTTCCTTTTCTTTCTTCTTTCTAAGTGAACTCCACGATCGGCTAAAAAACAAACGCCATGCGATACTAAAAAGACGGCGTTAATGTTTCTGTGTGTGGAGGAACGCGTCTGTCAAATGTTCGGAGGGCCCTATCTTCCGTAAGAAAGGTGGCAGTTTTGTAGACATTAAACTACTTTTGCGGAATTTACAACACTTGGAATTTGTATCGATGCCCTTGTTCCAATTTATTTGGGGTCGGCGCAACCTATTGTTTTCTTCTATCCATCCTTGTTAGCTTCCTCATTAACTCCCTTTTCCAACATATCGACTTTACCACAATCTCACCTTACCTCAATTCTTTGCCACATTCATCACTCTTTTAGTCACATGGATTTCATCCCTCCCCATCACGTGCCTATACCGAGACTTGGAATTCGTATCCATGGTAAACCATTTCCATATCTAACATTTGCGTAGGCAGTATCAGAAATCAGTAAATAATTATATTCCTGTGGTTCTTCTGTACGTTAACCATGAGTTCTATCAAATGGCTTTCGATAGGTTTTTTACGCATCGAAACGCTGTAATCTCATAGCAGATTTTAGTTCCTTACGTAACCGCTAGAGGCGCTGCGAGGGTTTTCCATACAAATATTTTACGTCGTCGCTAGCGAGTCTAGTGAGAAATACTCATGGTCGAGGCACTGTCCTAGTTTATAAAATCCATGCATCTAGCATACCCCATTTGATAATTACAGCTTCAGTAAATTGCGTGGTATCGACATTTCGTCTGATCTCGTTTTAAATTAGGGTTCGCACCCTCAACGCGGCTATGGACTTTTTACAATCCTGTCGAGGTTAATTCAAATTAAAGTGCAGTACCATCGTCCCTTCCGAAAGCTTTCGAAATTGTTGCTTGAATTTAAATTAGGGGTTAAAAGGTTGCGTAAACGGAATTACAGAGTGAATTGTCATCCTATTTCGCTTAATGGCCGTGATATAATTGCAAGACGAAAAGAGATCACACAGACAGTATATTCTCATAGTTTTCAGAAGAGCTGATCTTTTAATTCATGAAAACTATGAGAATCTAGAGACATAGAAACATAAGGGTTTTTCAGAAATCGTATCAGACCGAAAGAGATTGCGTTAATAAAAAACTATATTTTAAAAATTTTTGGAACAGAATGAAAATATGACATGCTATAGTTATTGAAATAAACCAAATTACGAAACTTGCGATTATTATCTATTGAATATGGTTTCTTTTTAGGTCTTTAAACTAATTTACTACTGCTACTATACTATAACTTGGTATTATTATCACTTTTAGATGGCTTTATAAAAATTATAAAAAATATATTTTTATAAAGCATCTATACCTATTACAATAAAACTATACAATCTTTTTTTTTTTACTAGCCCACTTTGTCCCACTGCTGCGCAAAGGCCTCCCTTCCCTCCTTCCAAGCCGCTCTGTCTGTTGACTTGAGAATCCAATCTCTCTCGTGTCTCTCCAACCTGTTATATAACTTAAATAGCTCCCTAGACCAAAATTGGGATTTAAATCAATTTATGAATCACATATAGGCACCTAATATGATACGTCGACACATAAAAATAAGGAAAAAGCAGAATAGCATACGCAGACATAATGTATTTAAAAGAAAAATGGGAAATATTGAACATGTTATTCTACAAGCACAATATGAATATCAAGTAAATACGTTTATGGAGAATAGAAATACAATGTTCAACGAATTTTCTCGAAGTTCATCTAAATGCTGTATTTACTGACAGAGAATGTAATGATAAGCTTGTTACGACATACTAAATTATATTATAATTTAAAAACTCATTTTCATGTTAAATTAAGTGTTAACTTGTTTTTTGCTTTTGAAGTCTGTACGCATTGTTTCCTTTATTTGTCCGAGGACCATTTTGAATTGTGTGGAGACCCTGTAATTCGCTTGGTATTTTTCACAGAGCTCGACAAACAGGGGATGGAGGTATTTGAGTAAGCTGTGATCTAGAGTTGGGAACATGTGGTGTAGGGCATGGTCTCCGAATAAAGTCATCACAGCGAAAACGTTGCCGTTTATATCCTTGCGGTCGAGGAGCGCTTCCACTTGATGCATTCCCCAGTCAGGCGTTTCGCTTCTGTAATGATAAAATAATCAACACAGATATTTTATAGTATGCTACACAGTAAAAAAAAATTTCGTTGTTCGATAGATTGACTCGAACCCACGAACCAGACGCTCTACCCGGGAATCGAACCCAGGAGTACAACGCAGCAGTTCTGAAAAACAAACTTACGCAGGTTGATCACCATCTTTGATAGCATCAGGATGATGATGAGCAGCATTAACCCCAATGGAATAGAAAATTAAGCTGCCAGTGCAATTGATCCATAGCCATGTGGAGACGACGTGCAGTATGGGGGCGCCACTAGCGAGCCCCATCCACACTGGAAGGAGTAATCCTATGGCATCGTGCCAACGATAATGACTCTTGAAAAATCCTTGACGAAGGAATATGGAAAGGAATCTGGAATACGCAAACGTTACTCTTTTGTTTTCATCATCAATATCATTTAATAGTATTTATTAGTAGCCCCACGATTTGTTTGTGCGAACACTCTAGAAAGAAAATTCTGGAATTTCAAGATAGGTGATATACTGATATACCTATCATGAAATTGCAAGTAAGTAATGTTAGTTGAAATATTGATAGGTATAATGTGTTGTTTACACAAACCATTAGCTGAAACAAATTTTGTTGCAGCTTAAGTGTAAAATACTTACGCAATAGATTGGTTAACAATAATTTCAATAGGTGTATAAATAGGTACATGCATGACATGGTTTTAATCCAATCACAAAAATAAATTATACTTCACTAAAATAGTGCATTGGGATTTATTCTAATAAAGCTCGTTTGATTATTATTTTTTTTGTAAATGGAACAAAGTGTATTCTGACGTTATAATATTTTTTTTGAGGGTTCGAACCAGCCTGAGATCAGAATAAGAAAACAAAAAATATATATTATTACAAGAATCGTATAGAATGGTATCAAATAAATTCGACGACGTCTGTGGTCTAGTGGTTCGAGTACCGGTTTGCTGATCACGAGGTGTTTGTGTTTGTCTGGGTGTTTCCTATATATTATAAGTATGTATTTACAAAAAAAAAGTATATTAGTATTATATCCATTGTCTAGTACCCATAGTACAAGCTTTGCTTAGTTTGGGTCTAGATGGTGCTGTGTAAAAATGTCCCAAGATATTTATTTATTTATTTAAATGTATATAATACTTTACCTCTTGGTAAAACTCAATAGGAAAACAAACGGGAAAAAGAAGATCTCAGTAATAAATCCCAACTTTGCGTGTAATGGTTTGTCTTTGCGAGGATTATAAAACAGAACTGGTTCCAGGGAGCTAATTTCCAAATCCATGAGGGTATTAGTATACAGATGATGAGATAGTACGTGGGACACTCGAAAATCTCTGAAAAATTAGGACATAAAAGTTAATACACTGAGTGAATTTTCACTAATACAATTCTTATCATCACATGAACAGCTTTTCCTTATAAACCATCAGTAGAAAAGGATAATAAGAAAATCGTTATGTTTAGCTAAAAAAATAGAAATAAATTATATTAGTTCAATGAACTATACATGGAAAGCTATTGGAATATCTATATATGCTTTACCATAGACAGTCAAATTTCGTGCGTTAGTAAGTCAAAACTCGAATAAAGAAAAATTAAAAACGCATTGCAATGCGTTAATATTAACAACAACAACAACATTGTTAATATTAATTACTAATTAAATATTACTGCAGAACAGTGTGTATAAGTAGCAACATCATTTAAAATAAATAATAGTTTTTCTATAATTTCTTACCTGTAAGACCACATGCTCATATTAAACAGATACATCCTCCAATTCGTTTTCCTGTGTATGAAATTATGGCAGGCAACCGTCAAAAAGGCTAAATTGATTGAAGCATATGCATACCAGAATTTCGCTGCAAAACCATTAGTTACCCAGCAAGCTAAGGCAGAACTAATTAGTAGCGATATAAACAACCCGTCTGTTATACTATCTGCAGTTCTAGATACATCCTTAGGGATTTTCTTAAGCTCCTCAAAAGCCGCTCTCTTTAGTGTTTTATAAAAGCCGTCTTCTTTGAACGTGAACGGCGAATTACGGGGAGTCTTTGCATCTCTGATATAATATTGTGTAAGAATTTTCTCTGTGGACGGGTTCAAGTGATGAGATTCAAAAGCCTCTGTTATGTCGGTTCCCTACAATATAAACATGATTAAATTAATTAGTTTGAGATTCAGTGTACGTAGGAGGGCCACCCCGTTGCGTTTAATTGGAGATTCAATAGAGGAGGAGCCTCAATATGTGGCTGTCTGATATAACCCTCTACCTATTCCAAGGCGAGAGACCGAGGGAATCCATGAAGTCACACAGATTTTTGTAATATTAAACAACTCTCGTTATATTTAAGAACTTTTGGAAATACTGTATACCTAAAACTCCCCGTGTGTCTAATGTGTTACTCGCGTCCATATTTTTTTCTTAGTAGTATACTTTATTAATACCTTCTTAAATAATATTTAATAACCCCTTTAAATTTTATTATTACACTTTTTCCCAATAACCTCTAAGAAGGTCAATATAAATCTCAACGTAAATACGGTTACTTAAATAAAATTTAATGGTACTTACTTCGGTAAGTTGAAGCCATTCTTCGCCTCCCGGGTGTCGTTTTATAAACTTCGTCAAGTCATATAGTTTGTCATGAATACGCCATAATCCTTCGGCACCGTCGTCCATAGCCTTTCCGGCGAGCCATTGTACTGGGTCTCTCAGTCCATCGTCTCTTAAAGATGGGTATTTTAACTGTGGGAAACTCACGTGTGTATTTTTGTCTATGGCACGTTGCTGGGCCCCAGCTGCCCATTCCGAATTTGGAGGCATGATTTAAATAAAGAACAAATAAAAAAAGTTTACGTAGAATACACGACTAGCCAGTATTGCATATTGCGTACAACTTAATCATCAATAGTGATTAGTCCCGATCTATTAATTTAATTACTGTTATCGTTTAGAATAAATATCAGATAATTAGTTCCTTTGATGTTGTAAATAGAATGGGAAATTACGTTACCCAATAGATTTACCATTAATTTGCAATCGCATTATGATTTAGTTCAATTCTGGTAAATATTTCTGTAAATAGAAATTTTGCTATAGGCAATATTGTTGACCTTATTTAGCTTATTTTTTTTATAATGTGTTTTCAACTGTATTTTCTTTTGACATTCACTACTAGCTATGTACAGCGGTTTCAATTGTAACACAAATGAGTTTTTTGAGACAAAAAGTAGCCTATGTTCAGGATGAAAAACTGTATCGAAATATTATGTGTGTCTATGTCTATCTATTTGGTACGGCCCAGAGTTCGTAAAGTAAGTAAGTTTGTGAGAGTGACTTGACGAAAACCACAGATTTCATGATACTTAGTTTATTCGTAAAAGTTACACGTTACACGACGTCTGTGGTCTAGTGGTTCCAGTAGCGGACTCCTGATCACGAGGTCGTGGGTCGGGACACAAATATTTTATGTGATGAATATAAGTGTTTGTGTTTGTCTGGGTGTTTCATATATAAATAATAAGTATGTATTTACTAGTATAAGCTCTGCTTAGTTTGGGACTAAATGGTGCTATGTAAAATGTCCCCAGACTATTTAATTCTTTATTATTGGGTTCTAGTTTGAAGAGCAAGCTAGCCAGTGAAATTACTGAACAAATGAGATTTAAGTAACACTAACAACTGATACTGGTTTGGCATTTATGGGATAAATTTTTTTTAGATAATTTTGCGTGCACATTGCACTGAATTGGAGCCCTAAGACAGTTAACCGGAATCGCGGCAGACCTAGAAGGAGATGGCGAGACGACTTGGATGCCTTCCTGGATAACTGGACACAAATAGCCCAACAAAGAGATAAATGGAAGAAATGAGGGGAGGCCTTTGCTCAGAATTGGGACAATACGGGCTAGTTAAAAAAAAACTGTGCGGTGCATCTTATCAAAGCTTAAAAGAGTTAGATTTCATTGAATTAATCCGGTTAGTGTATACAGCCCGTTATAATCTTGTTACTGTCAAGTGCAAAGGCTGGACTTGATAACCTAAGAGATATCTATGTGTTTATTAAACTTTGTGTAATAATGTTATGTACTTCTATTATGTTTCCGACTGTTAAGGAATTCAGCCAGACCAAAATCACATACGTTTTCGATATACAGAGGTGTATTAAATTTAAATCAACAACTCGTCGAAATGTTTAAGGTTTCACGTATTAGGGGGCGAGCCTATTGCTCGGATTAACTTAGCAGGAATCCAAACGCCGAGGAATTGAAACGCTATTACTAAGAATTTCGAACCCAGGACCTCAACCGTAGCAGTCGCGCTTACGGCCACTAGGCTGATAAGGCAGCAGCTTTATTGTTCTAATTAATTCATTGTACTAAACATGAAGAAACTTTAAAAAAATACAATGAATTCAAGGGCATAATTTCGACACGTTTACGTTTGGGCGCGGTTATAGTATTCTATTTTCCTCGTAGAATATGTAATAGAACGTTTGCCAGCTGACTCGTGGCCGCCTTTGGGGCTATATAGTTCTTCGAAAAAGGTCAAAAATCGTAAAAACGCCGTTTCAGGGCCCAATTTTATATGTACAGGTTTCTATAAAAGCTGTTACAGTTGGTAAACGTATGTTTTAAGATTCTGGGAAAAAAGGAAAAATAAGCCAATATTTTATGGTGTCATCCTTTCTGCAATTCAGTAAAGTTGTTAAGTTTGTGGGAGGAATATTCAAACCCAGGCAAGATGCGATTCTGAATCCTTCGTTTTTGGCTATTGGAAGCTATAACAAAGCTACCGAGATGTCTACACAATGTTCAATTCCTTTTACACAGGGAAATGTTATTTACAACTGACGACAGATTACGACGATAGATTATTACAATAGGTTCGCCCTAAACATAGCGGCGAAATGTGCGTGTATATTAGTACGCGTCTGTCTACCCCGTCGGGGTGTACAGGCGTGATGGTATATGATAGATTACTATAATAATATGATGTCCTTCAATTTCATATTTTATTCATGGATCAACCAATATAAAAATAGTTATAATGGGAAGAACTTAAGATTTAAAACAAAGTTTTCTTAAAACACTTCTTTTACACATACCTAACCGTTGCTGTGGAAGACAAGCTTTGTGGAGAAAATGTGATCGGCTTTATGAATTCACCGACTTTGAAGATAAGCATTCCGGGGTCACTAGACAAGTTGCATTTTGATATTCGAATCGCAAACAAAATGTATGGAAATGACACATGCTTTCGACAAATTGGGCTGTCACTAATGTCATTTCCATACATTTTGTTTGTCGATTCGAATGTCAAAATGCAACTTGTCTAGCCCCCCTGGTTCCTGAGGCAATATAATAATTACCAGTGAAATATTTTGTTGTGAATTAGGTGGGCCTAGTTGAGTAGGTACATATAAAATATGAAAGTCAATTCGTCTATCGAAAGATTTGTGATTTCTTATTCCATTTACGTGAAAGTTTGGAAAGTACTATTGTTGATGAATAATAAATTCTGGCACTATACGTAAGGTACTTTATTAGTTTTTACCCTATAAGCAAAATTCTGCAGGGTTGACCCCAGTAAAAAAACCATTTTCATTTCAAATAATTAACTAAGGCGGTGAGAGAAAAACTTAAGAAAATTTTCCAATGTACACACAGACGAACATATTATATTATGTGGTTGTTGACAGTAATTTTGCAATGGTTATTGTGATGAGATTTGTCTTGCTGGTTTACGAACTATTGGATAGACATGGTGACTTACTTGATAGCATCCGTTAGACGAGGGTATGGACCAGTATTATGGCACACAATTATCTTCACGGGAATTAATTTACATTTTGAATTTAGGCACACTAGGTACAGGTGATAAAATAAAGTATTATTTATTTAGTAGTTTTTTCTCCAGATTCGTTTATTTAAATTTCCATAAAGTAAACCTGCAATTAGAAATAGAAAAATTGAAATGGACGGAATAGTTATAAATAGAATAAAGTGTCACAAATACAATTTCAATTACGATTTTGGTTAAAAGAGAGTACCCTCCATCGACGAGCATGCATGGGGATATTGATGAGCATAGATTAAGCGAAAGTGGTTTACTAGGATTGTAGCAAGTGGTAATCTATAGTCTCTACCTACCCATATGGGAAACAGGCGAGGCGTGAAGCTATATATGTATGTACTTTTGAAAACGGGGGACAGAACCGTACCTACAAATTAGTTTATATTTAGTATTAGCATACGCATTCAGCGTAATAAATTTCTAGTTACAATCAATATGGCAATATTTTGCTACACAAAGATAGCCCTATGTCAGCGATAACGACGACCCCTGCATTGCATTCTGACTCTTCTTATCAAAAGTCATTCAATAAATAATTTTATCAAAAGCCAATAATTTATCCTAACATTAATAAAGTTTATTGGTGTGTTATGTTTAGTGAAAAGATAATATAATAATAATAATGCTGGTGTTGGTTGGGCCAAACTTGCTGCAAAGGAGGTCATCAAAAGCCCATACAACTCAGCCCAAATTTGTACCGGAGGTACATGACAGCTGTCAAGTTGATACTTTTTACCATGCAATCACTATGAAACTGATAATAATCTGCCGTAATGGTGTGCGTTTGACATTCCGAAACTGACCCTGACAGTTTTTACTTTGAAATCATTACGAAACAGATAAAAGTGTGCCAAACAGGCGTGATTTTTGTCTAATTAAAAGCATTTTTTTCTCATCCCCCAGTCAACATAAAAAAGTACGATGCGTAATATAGAGTATTTTTCATCATTTGGGCCGGATTCGATGACCTCCTTTAAACTGAAAAAAAGCCTTGTTATAATAAATAACCTTTTATAGTATACTATAAAATACAGTAGTAGAATATAGTATTCAAATGTTTTTGTATGATGATCGCTTAAAGCACAATAGGTCAATTTACAGTAGGTAAAATACCTACCTATCTAAATTACTTTTGAAAGCAATTTGTTAAACGAAAATATGTGGAAATGCGTAGTCTGACGTGAAACACTGTATTTTGTGGACTACTGTATTTTAATTTAGAGATTTATTAAAATACAATATGTAAAATGTTAAAGTTAATCGGATTAGGGCCGAACGAGCCGATTTGGTAGACTTTGGTAAATGGATGCGGGCACACTAACAAAACGGTTCTGTCCCATATGTGGGGCTAGCTACTAGCTAGTGATATCGAATAAATCTCCAGCCAATTGTATAGTTTCTCCTTTTATTTAAATATTATTCTTTTTCTTCATGCCAATGGTACGAGTTTCTTTAAAATCAAAACTTGTCCTAAAAATGGTACATGATGTGTGTAGAATCCAATATGAATAATGATCTAAATGATTTAATTTCGGTCGTTGCATTAATAGCCCAATACAACGAATTCTATTAAATTATGATATAAAAAAATCTGACGGTACAGATATAGACTAAAAGACAGACTTGCCTTCTAGACTAGTACAGTAAAAAAATGGTCTCATTATTACAGACAAAAATACCGAGCTGTAGGTTGTGAATGGATAAAGGCAAAAATGACAGTAGGCTAACATTTTTATCTTTTGCATTGGGTATTTTTACATTGGGTAGCCAAATAGCATTAAAAAAATTATGCCAAATCCTAGCAAAAATGTGCAAATTTTACACAAATACATTTATCAAAGTTCTTCTATTATTATTAAAAAAAAGTTTAAGTTACTTAAACGCCGTGACGCGACCTAGGCGTAAACTCTCTTGGCTTTAAGTCCCAAAACAATTAGTTCCATACTTTTTGTTTTTAATATTTAAAATTACTTCAGCCTCATTTTTTATTTGACTTTGGAAGAATTTTCTCAAGAGGCTCAGTGAAATGTAGAAATGATTCGATGTAAATCAGATGTACCTTTAAGTTTATGAATAAAATCCTACCTCAATGTTACAATAAACACCTCTTTTGTATTTTTTTATTTAGGTATTTTCCACGAAGTACCCACGTTTTTAATCTTCTGTTCGATGAAGTTTTTTAGATGAACTGTTAAGTAGTCTTTGTTACAATAGAAAGTTAGTGTTATTTTTTTAAATATTGTTTATAACTATTTACACCCTCACGCCTTTTTTTCGCAGGGGTAGGCAGGAACTACAGAAAGCCACTTGCTACAATTCTATCATACTTCTTTTGCTTACTTCATCGACATAATAAATAACTTGATACTGGCAAAATATTCACCAGCGAAGGAAATGAGAAAAATAATATAAAGGCAATGCTGATATATAATGATTAATAACCTGTGATTGTTAAATTTAATCATCAATTATATCATATTTTGACACAAGATACCAACATTTTTACAAACTATTGTAACATATATCCCTGATTTATTTAATAGGTAAGTAACTAGCTTTTAACATCTAAGTACTGTGTTTTATTATCTCTGCATCACCCTAAGGTTGTCTGGCAGAAAATACCTAATGACATTAAAGCCGCCTTTGTATCAACAGTAAAAAGTATAAAAAAAAAAGATGTAAGTTATATAGGTGCCATCTTTTTTTACATAAAAATAAAGGGCACTATAAAACTATTTTGCCGAGACACTACCTGTAAAGTTTTAAAGTAATGAACTTAGTAGGTATCCATCAAACAATATAGTAAAAGTAGTGGTTTGAAAACCGTCGTTGATCAATGTGGCAATGCTGCTTTAGGGTTCATACTATGCTGAGCTATCTCCATTTGCCATACCGTATATAAATATCTCTACTTATTTAAACATGTTTTTTCTGTAGCAATAAACATTTCTTCTTTCTTCAAATTATTATATAAATCGTTTTCCCCTAGGCGATAGAGATTGATACGACAGCTAATCCATTGGTAAAAAGAAATAACAAAAACAGCTTTACAATAAATAATCCAAAATAAATAAGCATGTACCTACCAGTGAAAAGAAAATTGGAGAAAAATGTAATTTCCGCTGGGATCCGAATCACATTTTAAGCGTTAAGTACACTTTTCTCTGTTGGGATACGTTTAGACTCGAATTTAAGGCTAATTCAGAGACGACGCTAAGCGTAAAGTAATGCTTCCGTATAATCCGTATGTCAAATTTGTATTAAAATCTGACATACGGAAGCGTAACTTTACGCTTAGCGCACTTTATGAAATTATCTGCCGTCTAATTTAACGGGAACTTATCAGTGAGTAGTGATCAGTGTATCTTAAAACAGTTATCACTGCCATAAGATCCTCAAATAATGGAACACATTAATCGTAATGAAAAATTCTGATAAGTCTTTATGCTTTAAAGATCATAAGTTACATATTGACCTCACGGGGGCAGTTAATACAAATGCTGTAAGGGTCGTAAATGTGTTTAAGGAGTATTTATGCTGTAATGAAGAGCTTGGCTATTATTACAAAATAAGGTTGTAAATGTAATGGCAGTGCACACACGGGACGTATAATTCACTTCCAGCGAAGAAGCTCTGATTGCGTTTACAGCTGATTTATTTTTGCACTCAATTTATTCCATTGCGCAAGTTACTTAGGACGAGCGTTAGCACTCGAGAGTGCTTGTTCTAAAGAAGTATTTATGATCATGATTTAAATTTAGAATTTCTAACCTTTTCAAAGGAGTTTTTATGCATTTTCTTTGGATTGCCTCATTATTTCTTCTGGGGCTAGACAAGTTGCATTTTGACATTCGAATCGACAAACAAAATGTATATAAATGACATTAGTGACAGCCCGATTTGTCGAAAGCTTATGTCATTTACATACATTTTTTTTGCGCAAAGGAATAAATTGAGTGCAAAAAGTGTCGACTCGAATGTCAAAATGCAACTTGTCTAGCCCCCTGTTCGTCTATATCAGAAGAGTTTGTCAATCATTTTGTGCTAATGTAATTAATGTTTATTATGATACGGAATAAAAATTTCACCTAGACGAAACATACTTTTATTATGCTTTGTAATTTTCTCGTAATTAGACGGTGCTAGGTTTGACGAAGGTCACTTGAACGTCCAAAAACTTTATAATCAAGTTTAATATAAATTTTAAAAGTTTAAGGTGCTATCCGTTACACAGGTTAATAATCTACAAGACATTGGCGCTTTAAGCTTTTAAAACATGTTCAACTTTTACCTAACGGTAATGGCTTTCAAAATATACTCGACGAAAGAATACGGAGATGTTGACAGATGACTGATGTTATGCGGTTGTCATTTAGTCAAACATATAAGAAAAACGATCTTCCTCGTTAGTCTAACCTAACGCTGGTTTTTTTTTTTTTTTTTTTTAGGACGGATGTAGATTCTAGCTCAGGAGCTTTAGAATCTTAACCGGGCTTGGTGGCGAGGCACCTTTTGTGCCTCCAGCCATGGACACTTATAAACTAAGCAACCGCAGCTAAGGGCGTCCCCTAACGGGACTCGGACCTCGGCTTAGGGCGTTGCTGGGGGGACAGCTAGGGACAGCTGGATCTGGGTTGAAATTATTTAGGGACGAATTTAAAACTACTGGCTCGGCGCGGGCCGGCTCGAGCAAGGGACGGGGAGGGGTACCGTTTCGGGGTCTTCGCGACGGGCCTCGCCGGCGAGGACGGTAAATCGGATGGCGTCGAGCCTGTTTGAGTGCTTCTTGTGCTACGGTAATCGGGTCGTCAGGGTAAGTGAGTGCGTGCCTTGGGCGGCGCACTCTACTTATCAGAGAGGGTTTGTAGTCTACGCTACTGACTACTAGGCGGTTTGGGTGGAGGGGGGCCTGATCGAAATAACGCTTGGAGGCGCGTTTCATGTACTGCTTGATGGTAGGCAGTTTTAGGTCGAGGTGGAGGTCCCTATTGCGCACGAACCACGGGGCGCCCGTGGCTTTGCGCATAAAACGGTTTTGGAGGGTCTGCATCCTATGGATTGCGGGACTTTCAATGTGAGCGAATACGACGCTCGCATAGGTCATGATGGGGCGAATACACATCAAGTAAATTCTCACCTTGTAATTAAGGGAGAGTTTACTGCGCGCATTGAGTATGCCGTGCAGGCGGCCGAGAGCGAAAGCGGCGCGCGAGCGCACCGTCTTTATGTGCTCTCGGAACGAGAGTCGGTGATCGAGAATCACGCCCAGGTATTTGGCTTTTGGTTCCCAAGGGATCCGTTGGCCGAATAGGGAGATGGGTTGGACTTGAGTGGAAAGATTGGAACTCTTGTGGAAGAGAACCGCTGCACTCTTGGAGGGATTCACCTCAATTCTCCATTTCCTGAACCACTTTCCGAGGGCAGTGACCGAGGCTTGGAGGACTTTGGTGATATTTGTTAGGCTAATGCCGGAATAATAGATGGCCGTATCATCAGCGAATAGGGCCAGTTGTGACTTTGAGCTCTTGGGAATATCGCTGGTGTACAGCGTGAAAAGGAGCGGAGAGAGCACGGAGCCCTGAGGGACCCCGGCTCGGATAGGATGAGGGGACGATAGCGTACCACCCTCAATGCGATAGCGAAAGGTGCGGTTTGACAAGAAGTCTCGAATGATGAGCACGAGACGATCCGGCACATTGAAGGAATACAGCTTGTATATCAAGCCATTGTGCCAGACTTTGTCAAAGGCTTTCGCCACGTCGAAGAAAAGCATGCCAGTCGTCATACCGCGTTGGAAACCAGCGCTGATATGTTCGACTATGCGATGCACTTGGTGGATGCAAGAGTGTTTGGTTCGAAAGCCAAACTGCTCGTCGGGAATGAGATTGTGGGATTCGGCAAAGTCCTTTAGTCGGGCATAGATTAGACGCTCATAAATCTTCCCTAGGACATTAAGAAGACTTATGGGGCGATAACTGGACGGCTCAGTCCTGGGTTTGCCGGGCTTGGGGATACCGATGACGGTGGCTTCTTTCCACGATTGTGGGAAGATGTTATTTTTTAGAGCCGCATTGAAAATGGCGGTCATTAGAATCATGAGGTGGGCGGGGAAGAGCTTTACCACCTTGTTGGTGATGCCGTCTGATCCGGGGGCTTTCCTGGGTCGTAAATTCTTAATGATTTTCTGGACTTCGTCCACAGTGACAGGGGGGACGGAGTCGTCTGGGTCGGGGTCAGGGCGGGAGGAGGGGGCGGGACTTACTGGGGCCGTAAGATTATCGGGGGATAGAGAGAGGGTGACTCTACGTTCGACTTCGGCGTTCACCTCGTCTAGGTGGGCCTGGTCTACAGGTAGAGTGCTGGGCGAGCATTGTGCCTCTAGACTGTCTGCTAGGCATTCGGATTTTTCGTCATCGTCAAAGGCCGGCCTTTGGTTTGGACGATTCAGAGGGGGCATGGTGGAAACTTGGTCGGATTTGAGTTTCCTAGTCAGATGCCAGAAGGCCTGGTGGGTGGGCTCCAGGTCCTTCAGCAAGTTGTCCCAGCGGGCCTCGCGCAGCTCACTTATGCGTTCCTTTACAGCGCGCTGTAAGTTGCGCATGTGAGTGCGGTTCGGCTCGCAGGGAAAACTATCGTACGCTCTGATAGCCGCGTTTTTCTCCGTCATCAGCCTTCGCACATCCTCCGGCAGATTCCAGCGGTCATCAAATTCCTCTGGAATCTGTCGCGAACATTCGTTCAACACGGATTGTACGTGACCAGTGAGGGAGTCAATCGCGCCCGTCGCGTCGGCTACTGACAGTAATGAGTCGGGGATGGCGTCCAGGTGAACGGATGAAGTCGACTTAAGGCGTTCCTCGAGTTTACTCCAGTCCGTTATCACCTTTGTTGGAGCGGGCTGACCTGGGTCTAAGGGATCTGTCCTAGGGCCTAGTTTGATGACCACAGGTCGGTGGTCGGAGTCGAGCTCTTGTAGCGTCTCCAAGGAGCGCAAACCTAGGTTCACGTTCCTTAAGAGGGCTATGTCGAGTACGTCAGGTCGGTGGTTTACGTCAGCGGGAAAGTGGGTGGGCGTCATTGGGGCGACTATGTCATAGTTAAGCAAGGTGCTCAGATTATCCAGCTCTCTGCCTCTCTGGTTGTTCGAGTGGCTGTTCCACGCGATATTTTTCGCGTTAAGGTCTCCAGCTATGATAACTGAGTCACCTAAGCCTAGGAGGGTTTCAAGGTCGGGGCGGAGGTGAAGCCTAGCATTGCCAGGTGGGATGTATGCCGATACGATGGTGATCGGTTGGTGTCCGGTCATGCCTACTCGACATATCGAGGTCTCAATATGCTCGAGGGTTGGGGGATCCATAGGGATGCAGTACAGGGACCTTTTGTAATATATGAGAGTACCACCTCCTCGAGAACGAGTCCTGTCATTACGCACTATGTGATAGTTTGCAATACCAGGGTTTCTCTTGGAGGGTTTGAGGTAGGTCTCCTGTATCAGGAATATGTCTATTTGATGATCGCGGAGGAAGGTGGCGATCTCATCGCGTTGACCATGCATGCTGTTTGCATTGAAAAAACCTATTTTAAGGGACCGGGGTTTGGTTCTGCCTTTATTTACCGCCATTTGTAAAAGAAGCACTGGTGAATGCATGCATTAGATCAGCATTCTTCACTATAATTTCAAAGATGGCTTGACCGTTGCCCTCATTGGCTCTGAGGGCGTTGGCCATATTTGTTATACGTTCGTAGGGAACGAGGTTGAACGCCTTATGACAGGTGTCCCAGTCAGACAAGGGGGGTTGCGCGGGCATAGGCGCGGGTGCAGGTCGAGAGACCTTTGCGGGCTCGGCCGGGTGGGCTTGGGATGTTCCCACGATGGTGGCCTGGGAGGCCGGTGCGCGGGAAGGAATACCCATAAGGGGTGGGATGTTGGCCACATGTTGTGGCGTTTTTAGGGGCGGGAACGCTTGCTGATGGTTCAGTGCGTTCCATGGCGAGGGCCTTTGGGGGCTGAGGCGGTTTGGGAGGGCCGCCGAGGGGCTTTCCCTCAGGAGTTTAGCAGAGGCACGATTTGCATGCTTGCGAGGGATTTTTGGGGCTTTTGGGCAGCCTCGGTAGTTGGCCGGATGGCCTTGTTCACCGCACAGAACGCAGCTGGGTGGCTCTGTGCAGAGCGTCCTGTCTTTGGGACGACTGCAGTCCGCGGTAGCGTGATCGCCTAGGCATTTCACGCACCGGGATTTTGCGTGACAATTGCGGGCAGAGTGACCATAAAGTTGGCAATTGTGGCATTGCCCGATTGGACCCCCCTTATGGGGTTTTTCGATCCGAATGCTGGACAAGTGGCAGACGGAGCGGATATTAAAAATGGCTTTAGCAGCCTCGGATTGCTCGATGATTGCGAGCACCATGTTATATTTTGTGGCTCCGCGGCCACCGTGCATGCGATGGATCTCGAGGGCGGGAATGTCTTGCGACTTAAGGTCGCTAAGGATGTCCTCCGTGTCTATCTCCTTGGGGATACCTCGGATGATTACACGGAAGGGTTTTTCTGATGCGAGCGTATAGGTGTGGTAGTTCACCTTACGCTCGGTTAGGAGGCTGGTAAAGCCTCTGAAGTCGGTGGGGGAGGGGAGGGTAACTTTAATACCCTCCAGTATTGTCCTGGCCTGGGTGTAGTTGATCTTGCGATCAACGCAGGCCTTTGAAATATTGACCCATGACTCTTTGTCATGGACAATGACGGGGGGTGGGGCTTTGTCCTTCTTGGGAGCAGTCGCGGAGGACTGCGAGGGCTGGGGGCGAGGGGCGGTATTTGGGAGGGAAGGGGCTGGAGCGGTGTTGACCGTATCGGTCCTGGGAGCCTTGGAGGGGGCGGTTGAGTTGGCCTTATTTTTGCGGGGCCGTTTTTTCCCTGTAACGGGAGTGAAGCCGTCTGAGGCTTCGGAACTAGAACTGGAGTCCGAGAGGGACGACTCGGACTCATGGTCACTCGGTGCCGATGTATCCATCGGCGCCGGGTTGGGAGGGGGCGGTGTCTGAGAAGTCGACGCACGTGCGTCGGCATTCTCGGAAGCGGACAATAGGGACGCGAACCTATTGTTTTCGAGATTCGGTTTCGGGGAATCCGGGTCGTAATAATTCTCCGGGCTTTCCGGAGAATCGTATTGTCTACGCAGGTGTCCCTTTTGGGTGTAAGGGACATCTGGGTCCGGCGAGGCCGGGCTATCGGGGATGGGAGCGCGGGCGGGGCGACGGACTAACTCACGCGGGAGCTTGGAGCCATATTTGGCTACGAAATCGGGGTCCTTTAGGAGGACCTCGTTGAGAAAAGTTAAAAATAGGGCTTCAGACATCTTGAAGAGATGTCTGAGAGGGAAATTGGGGGCGAATTATTAGGAGAAAAGTATCCTATTACTATCGTCCCCGGGTTGGATAAGCCCGGGGTTGTGTGGGTGAGTGAACCCTCCCTGCCGGGTATAGGCAGGGAGGCGTGAGTACCTGTAGTGTGCCCTAGAGTGTCTCCCGTCGCCAATCTTATTGTGCGAACGGGTTCCTATGCTCTAGTACCTAAGTACTAGAGGAGCTGGAAGAGAACGGGGTTAGAGCTAGGGTCGACTAGGAGACCCCCCAAGGCCGGTGGTCCTAGCTCCTTCCGATATATGCTTTGCCCAGAAGGGGCGCAGCGGGTGTATCGGGTTCCCCCACACCCCACTCGGTTTCGTTGGCACCGGATGGTTTCCACCGAGGACCACGAAACTGTGGATTTTACCCTGAAGGGGTCTAAAAACGCGAGCGAACCGTGGCTTGGTAAAGACAGAAAATCAGCCGCCGCCTTGAAAAAGGCAACTTTTGATCAAAAGGGTTGCAGTCGGGTCGACTGCGAGGCACTACGACGGGGCGTAGCGAGACGGACAGAGTGGGAGAGCGAAGCGCGAGCGGTGCGTCCTCTCACGGCGAGCGTCAGCCGAGAAGTGTGAAGGCCTAACGCTGGTCCTAACCCTTCGGGTAATATAGGCGCGATGGTATAAGTCCCGCAAATTGCTGATGCGCCTGGCTGCCATTTTGGTGACGTCAAAATGACGTACCCGCACTCAGTTACGTTAGCACCGCTGGCGAGTACGGCGGATGACGTCACGTGGTTGTTATTAGGCAAGGTTCAAGCGCATTAGCAAGTATAGGAGGTATGTTTGATGGTATGTATTACATCACGAAGTCATCATGTGAAAACACGATACTACCGGATAAAAAAGAAAGACAATGATTCTGCAACTTTAAATTATACTAAAGAATAGGTAGTTGATATTCAAAACATTGACGATATCTTTGTTATTTTTATTTAAAAAAACATTTGTGTCTGTTATGTAGTATGGAATATTACACAAGAGGTTGATCAAAATACATTTATATACCTACACTACACGTGCTAGCGTAGTATACGCGTTCGTCATATATTTCAAATTTCTCGAATATTGCTGTAATTGTTTTTTTGCGGATACCTAGTGGTTCACTTTTTTCTTTTCGTGGAATACTCGATTGTATGTGTGATTCTCGGAAATCTCTCAATAATAGAGGATACAGAAGAAATTGTAACTTTTAACTATCAATAAAAACTTGGGAATTACGGGTTTCAGCATATTTTAAAAGGGTTTTCTGGGGCCAATAATTTAGGCAGTTCAGACAGGCACCCTGAGTTTATTTCTGTTCGCTGTCTCTGCGCACGAAATCTAACTCACTCAGTCATGACTAGGTTTCACAAGATTAGAGTATGTTTTAAAAAAATACATTAAATTTAATCGTCCCGGTTAAGTCAAGCCGATGATAATCTTGTTACTGTCAAGTGCAAAGGCTGAACTGGATAACCTTTAAGATATCTGTGTTTTGTATATTTAAGGTTTGTTACCCGAAGGAGTAGGCCGAAGGAGGGTTATGTGTTTGACGTATATCCATTCCTATGTCCGTATATACTCAACGGCTCAACCGATTTGGATCTATACCATGTCATTCGTTTTGAATGTCACTGTCGCTACTAAAAGCAAATAAAATACGCTTAAAATAACGTTAATCACCTTAAAAAAATTGCAAACGATAACCGAACCATTAATTAGTAATTTGAAAACAAACAAAATTATCTGTTTGACGAATAAAAATGATATAAAACCGGCGTTTTAAACAGTAATTACAGTTTGAACAGTGTACGTCGGAGTGAATCAAAGTGGTATCAATATACCTAGTTAGATATGGCTCCCAATAGTTCGGAGTATATCGAATTGGCTCATCAAAGAGCAGCGGAAAAAAAAACTCATGTTAGCTTCCCACAATTAAGGTACCCTTCACTAAGGGATGAAGGGTACCCGGATCCCATACAATGGCTGAAAGGTAAAGCCATGGATGACGGAGCAGAAGATATTTGGAGAATACGTGATGGGCTTTATGATTTCACCGATTTTCAAGATAAGCATCCCGGTGGAGCTGAGTGGTTGCAGCTTTCTAAGGTAATCTCATTCATTATAATATGTTTTTTTTTGTTGTGGTTAAGGTCACGTGTTAGTTAAATTAAGATTTGTTCACACTAAGTAAAAGTAATTTCTTATTAAATTTTCACTTAAAGTTTAGAATGTCGATAAATAAGAAGTACTAAATGAGTTAATAAAGAAAATATTTTCAGGGGACTGACATTACCGAAGCATTCGAAGCTCATCATATCAATCCTATTGTAGAAAAAATGATAGAAAAGTATTATAAAAGAAATGCTAAAACACCCAGAAATTCGCCGTTTACTTTTGAAGAGGATGGTTTTTACAAAACATTAAAACGGGCTGTGAGAGAAGAACTCAAGAAAATTCCCCAAAGTGAACAAAAACGAACAGATATGGTTGTGGACTTTCTTTTTGCAACAGCTGTGATTATGTCAGCTTTGTCTTGTTGGTTAACGAACTATTGGATGGTCATGGCGACTTATTTGATAGCATCCGTTACCTTGGCATGGACAATGATTGGATCACACAATTACCTTCACAGAAAAACAAATTGGAGGATGTACCTTTTCAATTTAGGTTTATGGTCCTACAGGTAATGCATTTTATAAAGTTATTAAGTCTCTTCTGGATTTATTCAGCTATTCTAACTTAAGTTATTAAACTAGAATGAACTTGGAATTTTAAGGAACAAACATCAAAAATACTTGAGTTGTAGAATACCGATTAACCTAAGATTTTTAATAATTTTCCATTATTTTAATTGCTCCAAAGTGAGTATTTTTTTCTAATAAGGAGTAACTTGTAACTAGATTTGTTTAATATTATGATTAATACCTATAAATGTCCAAAGTCCCTGATTGGTCGGTCTTTTGATAACCAATGAATTGCCATTAAATGGCGGCGCGGGAATATGACATTCAACCAGCAGCGTACGCGGTATGTTCCATCGCATTTCAATTCACAATTTGACGGTTTCACTTCGATAGATTAAAATTTACCGAGTATCTTATGATTCACAATCTTTCGAAAGTTTACAATCCCGCGAAATAGGTTGTATTATCTAACGGGTTTTACGATTTTACGGTAACATAATATGTAGTTATACTTTTGTTTACGTTTATGTATTTCCTTAAAATTGTTTCATATGTAATTTCTAAATTATTTTGCAGGGATTTCAGAGTGATACACGCACTGTCTCATCACCTTTATACCAACACACTACTGGACATAGAAGTTAGTTCATTTGAGCCTCTAGTGTTTTGGAATCCAAGGAACAAGCCTTTCTACGCAAAACTTACGTTTATTATTGAACTCGTGGTTTTCCCATTTATATTTATTTCTAACTTCTTGAAGAGGTAAGATCGTTGTAACAGCTTTTCTAAATTTTCTTGGATTTGGATTTGGAATCTCTTGCTTCGTTTATGGATGTTTCAAAATAGCATTTTTATAATAAAACTAGCTTCCCACC
This sequence comes from Acronicta psi, assembly GCA_946251955.1. NCBI lineage: Eukaryota > Metazoa > Arthropoda > Insecta > Lepidoptera > Noctuidae > Acronicta > Acronicta psi. The sequence continues at coordinate 5,518,891 of OX276476.1, forward strand.
AGCGGCTTCGCCCGCAAGGTCTTATAAATTATTTTTTTTTCTGAATATTTTTTTTTCAAAATCCTTTCTAAGCAGCTGTCCACGTCATAATAACTATCTGTGTGGTATATTTTCATTCAGTGGTTTGAGCTGTGCTTGATAGATCAGTCAGTCAGTCGCCTTTTCCTTTAAATAGAGATACGCATATATCATAATATTATCTGAATCATAATATGTAGGTACATCTTTACTTACAGATTCATGAATAATTTTACCAGCAAGGGCTTCTACAGAAGCCACTACAAGTGGCATGATGGTGTTGGCTTCCTCCTACCCATCTGGATGTACTTAGCCAGTGGCGCTCCTTTGTACCACGTCATTTCTACGTGGTTGTGGATCATTTGTACTGCTAGCTTAACGTTTTTCATCATTGCGTCCAATGCGGCACACCATCATCCTAAAATCTTCAAAGATGGCGACCAAGTCAAGTATGTATTCGTAATTTATCATTAAAAAATCTACGACTATTATATGTATGTATGTAGATATGTACTCTTAAAAATGTAGCCAAATTCATACGAAGATCTCTTCATAACTATGTACATTTAGAGCATGGGGTTGTTAAGTTTTTTTTTAGTTTAGATTTCTTTCTGATTCTCATATTATATGGGACTCAAACATACCGGCAAACTATTCGGGGAATACAGGCATCTTATGTTGTATTTATATAATTTATTATTCTTCAGGAATACGACTGTCGACTGGGGCCTTCATGAGCTAGAAACTGTGATGGATCGCACTGATATAAATAGCAGCCTCTTCAGAGTAATAACATTTTTCGGCGATCACGCACTGCACCATCTCTTCCCTACTTTAGATCACGCTATATTAACACGTTTGTATCCAGTGTTCCTTGAGCATTGTGAAAAATTCAGAGCCAATTACAGAGTGACGTCATCATTTGAGTCTTTCTTAGGACAGCTTAAAATGGCTGTAAAGGAAAACCCTAACGTCTTGGAAGAATAACAGGTAGAATATAGTGGTTCAGATAGTAATTAAATGTCACACTAATATGGTAAACTGGTAATTAGTGAATTGAGTGGTTGATATAAAAGAACATACAATAGACTTGAAAACATTCTTCATTCCTTTGGTTGAAGGTACTCAGCGGTTTCACTCGCATCCCGAAGTACTTTTGGAGACAAAAGGACTTCTATACAGGATATTTTTTAGCCGTTGCGCAATTTTTTGGATGTTTAAGTATCAGAAATAGAACACAATGACATTAATTGATCAATACTTTTTTATTATCCGACTTGAAAGCCCACGGCTGCACGTGTACACGACGCGGATGCACGTAGTACAGCCCCCTCGCTGGTGGCTGTAAAAGATGTTTTCTTTTAAATTATTATACATTTACATTGATAATGAATATTCTTCCTTCAAGTCAGGTATTAAGTTTAGTGTCATTGTGGACAATACGGTATATACACAGATAGTAATACGTAGATACACAGTAGGTACAAACACGCCGAGTAATTTGATGGACCAAGTACCTAGTAACCATTAAGAAATCCGTAAAACTATTCCATCCTCTATGATCATAATCGTACATCTAAATAGTACTATAATATTTTACACGAAGTCAAGCTTAACACAAGAAATTTTATTTTACAATAAAATAAGTTTATTGATATAGATTAGAGTTTTATTTTCCATCACATTAGGAGTTAACCTATGTTTTGTCATAATAAAGTCTGTCAGCAAATACTTGCTTTAAATAAATTAAAAACATTAAGGACTTGTCTCACCGCCTCGGGATACTCGCTAACCATCAAATAAATTAAAAATGGAACAACATTTGTATTCTGCCAAGTATTTTAACTGGAACTTAATATGAGGTGAAACAGGCCCTAAGATAACAGCTGTACTTTAAATAAATATTTGTGTAACGAAGAGGTTTGAAACCTTTCCATTAATGTAATCCTAAAAGTTTAGGCCCTCGAAGTTTTAAAGAAAGAGTTATGGACTCTTTCTTTAAAACTTCTTGTACTAAAATTTTTCTCCGAAAAGTTATTAAGAAACTAGTAGAACTCGTTCGTCTGGGGTGGCACAACCGCATTTCCAATTATTAATGCTTAATGCTCGTAGAACTAATGGCTGCTGGGGCAGAAAGGTTCTTGAGTCGAAACCACGCACCGGAAAGCTCAGTGTGGGACGGCCTCCAACGAGATTGACCGACGAAGATGAACGTCGCTGGGAGTCGTTGGATATGGGCGGCGTGTAACTGGTCCCAGTGGAAGTCTATGGGGGACGCCTTTGTTCAGCAATAGACCTCTTTTGGCTGAGATGATGATGATGACGATGAAGCAATAATGTACCAAAATTAAATGTTTTTAAGAAAAAGGTCATATTTTTGTCCTAATAAAATGTTCCGACAATATACCGAGGTAATAGAATGTCGGTGCTAAGTTCGCCTGGGGTGTTATGTACGACGACATTTACAAGTATTCTGCTGCTAAGCAATAATGTGTTAGCAATATTAAGTATCGGTAATGTAGCCAGTGAAATGACTATGCATATGACAGTTAACAACTGTCTTCATTCAGTCAGATTTTCAGGAGATATAGTGTCCCATGTTTATGGGGCATTCTGGGGACAAAGATTTAGGCAGTTCAGACAGGCCCCTAGCACTAAATTTGTAATTGTAAGGTTGTATAAGGGTTTGTCTCTGTTTCGAGTTTCTATATATGTAGCAATTTGCATTTGAACGTGATTTTAAAGGCACGAAATCTATTTTATTAGAAAAAGTGAATTATTAAAATAATCTTGATATTGTCAGGGCAAAGGCTGAATTAGATAACCTTTGAAATAATATTTATGTTTTTTTAAACAAAATTAAAGTTTAATTTTAACATATTTTATGTATACTGTTTTTATTTACAATTCAATATCTGGAGAATACTAGACTATATTCATCGATTAAGTTATACAGGTAGGTATAGGACTGATACTGATAAAGAATTTAAGTGCATCATTTGGGTACGCTTACGTTTAGCACGATTTATTCTATTTCACACATAGAATAATTTTAGTTTCGAATAATGTTTTCCTGTATGTGAACCCAATAGTAAATTGAAACGATCTGTATAACCAGGGTAAAATAACCTGGTATAACCTGGGGGCCTAGACAATTACGAGATGCAATCGTCATCATCAAATCGATGAACTAGGCTTTAGGAGAATACAGTAGCAATATGTTTTGATTCTCGATTCAATCGTCAATAAGTATTAGGTTACAAAACACAGAAATAGCTTAAAATCATGCCAATCACCGCAATAACAAAAAGTTGCAAACGATAACCGAAACATTGATTAGTTAGTTTTAAACAAACATAATTATCTGTTTGACGAACAACAATGATATAAAACGGGCGAGTACGGACCCCCGCGATTTAAACAGTGTCTACAGTTTGAACAGTGTGCATCGGACTGAAACAAAGTGTTATCGGTATAGTTAGATATGGCTCCCAATAGTTCGGAGTACATCGAATTGGCACATCAAAGAGCAGCGGAAAAAAAAACTCATGTTAGCTTCCCACAATTAAGGTACCCTTCACTAAGGGATGAAGGGTTTCCGGATCCCATACAATGGCTGAAAGGAAAAGCCATGGATGACGGAGCAGAAGGTATTTGGAGAATACGTGATGGGCTTTATGATTTCACCGATTTTCAAGATAAGCACCCCGGTGGAGCTGAGTGGTTGCAGCTTTCTAAGGTAACCCATAAATATTTTTTTTTGTTGTTACTAGGGTCACGTTAGTTAAATTAAAAATTGTTGACGCTATTCTAAAGCAAAATTTGTGATTTCTTATTTAATTTGAAAGTTTGGGAAGTTGATGAATAATAAATCCAGGAAGAACTACGTTAATAAAGAAAATATTTGCAGGGGACCGACATTACCGAAGCATTCGAAGCTCATCATATTAATCCTATTGTAGAAAAAATGATAGAAAAGTATTATAAAAGAAATGCTAAAACACCCAGAAATTCTCCGTTTACTTTTGAAGAGGATGGTTTTTACAAAACATTAAAACGGGCTGTGAGAGAAGAACTCAAGAAAATTCCCCAAAGTGAACAAAAACGAACAGATATGGTTGTAGACTTTCTTTTTGCAACAGCTGTGATTATGTCAGCTTTGTCTTGCTGGTTAACGAACTATTGGATGGTCATGGCGACTTACTTGATAGCATCCGTTACCTTGGCATGGACAATGATTGGATCACACAATTACCTTCACAGAAAAACAAATTGGAGAATGTACCTTTTCAATTTAGGTTTATGGTCCTACAGGTAATACAGTTTTTTTTTTGGATTGATTATTTATTTTTACTTAAACTTAAATAGACGAGTGACGAAATTATTTAAACATTAATTAATCGTATAATACATGTTAAAAAAAACCCTGTCCGACCCGTGAAGGTATTATTAAGTATCGATATTAGATCCTTTTCGGTTTACAAGTGAATTTTCTTTTGCCAATAAAAGTAAATATTTTTTTTATAAAACCAGGAAACTTAGGTTTATAGCTACAGGGGTCATCGTCACAGGTGCCAAATATACCACGGTAGGTGATAGTGTTGTAATATTCAAGAAAATTTCTAGATTTTGGGTAATTTGGGATTTTTGCACAAAAATCGTGCATTTAAAACTTCTTTAATAGCCTTATTTTTATGAATATTTTAAGTTTTTTTATTTATTTGGTACTGTGATTGGGATACCTATATACCCTTTTTGGATCGAACAGGTTTTTTAAAACATTGTATACCTAATTATACTTGTTTACACAGAACTTTTGTATTTGACATACAATCAAATGGGCGGCCTTATTGTTGTCTGCAATTTCTTCTAAGCAAATTTTTGTTTCTTTAAATTATTCCTCAATTATTTTACAGGGATTTCAGGGTAACACACGCTCTGTCTCATCACCTTTATCCCAACACACTACTGGACATAGAAGTTAGTTCATTTGAGCCTCTGGTGTTTTGGAATCCTAGGAACAAGCCTTTCTACGCAAAATTTACGTTTGTTATTGAACTCATGGTTTTCCCATTTATATTTATTTCTAACTTCTTGAAGAGGTAAGGCATTGTAACAGCATTTTCTATTTTTTCTAAATATTTTAATTATGTTGGTATCATTGCAATATTATGTTATTTTGTTTACCGACGTGTCAAAAATAACATTTCACTGAAATTAGGTATTATGTTTTCTCATTGGATGAAGTAGAATTTGTAGGATGAAGTACGATCAATGGATGAAGTTCTTTTCAAGCACTACTTTATAGAACCATTAAATTTGTGACATAAACTCATGTATCACAATTATTTAAATTATAATACATATTGCTTCCAGATTTATGAATAATTTTACCACCAAGGGCTTCTTCAAAAACCACTATAAGTGGCATGATGGTGTTGGCTTCCTCCTTCCTATCTGGATGTACTTAGCCAGTGGCGCTTCTTTATATCACGTCATTACTACGTGGTTGTGGATCATTTGCACTGCTAGCTTCACATTTTTCATGATTGGGTCCAATGCGGCACACCATCATCCTAAAATCTTCAAAGATGGCGACCAAGTCAAGTATGTATTCGTAATTATTATTTTAAAGAATTTTTAATTATTGGACCGATTCATTGGTCGAGTGGTCGTATGCGCGAAAGTGAAAAACTTTCAACCCGGGAATCTACCCTAAGACCTCTAGTGTAGACTAGAGGTCTTAGGGTAGATTCCCGGGTTGAAAGTTTTTCACTTTTCTGTTAAATTGCCAGAAGCAGCTTTCAGGCTGGAACTGTCCCCGGTTGATGGTAATAGGCTGACCCCCATTACATGGGACCTAAACATACCAGCAAACTGTGGGTGTACAGCAGTACACTTCTCCTTAACCTTTAGGGGAAAAACAAGCATTTTGATATGCTATGTTTTCAGGAACACGACTGTGGACTGGGGCCTCCATGAGCTCGAAGCTGTGATGGATCGCACTGATATAAATTGCAGCCACTTCAGAGTAATGACATTTTTCGGCGAACATGCACTGCATCATCTCTTCCCTACTTTGGATCACGCTGTCTTAACACGTTTGTACCCAGTGTTCTTTGAGCATTGTGAAAAATTCAAAGCCAATTACAGAGCGACGTCATCCTTTGAACTTTTCTTAGGACAGCTTAAAATGGCCGTAAAAGAAAACCCTAACGTCTTGGAAGAATAACACATAAGTACCTTACCCGTTTTATCGGATTCAATTTGTTTATTTCCATCTTGCTAGCGAAAATACTGGTAGATTAAAGAGGTTAAGATAATAATGGCTTATCACGATCCTGGCACGCCTGGTAATGGTGAATTGAGTGGTCATTATAAAAAAACATACACTGAAATAAAACTACTTTTTACGGATTTAATCGCGTTATATTGATATTATTTTAATCCCGATGTTTCGGACCCTTTACAATCAAAACCCTATAATATCAATATAACGCGATAAAATCCGTAAAAAGTAGTGTTATTTCAATGACTAGTATTCACGTAAGTGTCAGAAATCAGTAAAACATACACTATTTAAAAACCTTATCTTCTTATTTTTCGTCGGTTCAAAATACTAGCCGTTGTCCGCGGTTTCACACGCACCCCAAAAGACATTTATAAAACCAAAGATTATGTTCTTAATGCCTAAGCATTAAGAACATAATCTTACGAGAACATAATCTTACGAGAACGACAGATAGACAGATATCGCATTTATAATGTTACCAGCTGTGTTTAATGAAAATTGTCCTATACCTATCCTTTCTTTGTTTTGGGTCAGCAGCAATATGTTCTTTGTATTATTATTAAAATAGATTAAAGAAAGTTATCTTTTTTTTATTATAAAGTAAACATTAACATTGTTATTAAATATTTTATCTCCAAGTCAGGTTTAAAGTTCAGTGTCATTGTCCAAATAATATTTTGATTAGGTAAATTAAATTGTTTACCGTATTTATCTTTATTTGTTATTTTTACGTATTGTGAGAGAACAGATAAAAGGCACAGATTAAATATTTATTAGTACTGGCAAGTACAAACACAGCATATTTATGATGGAAATGGCACATGTGCTTTAAATCTAATAATTTTTTTTTCAATCTGCCGGCGCGCCGTAAAAAAAAGGAAAATTCATATCAGTATAGACAATAAATTAATTCCACCACTACCTACTATAAAAATTTTCTGGTCATAATATTCTACCAAATACGCTACGAAAATCAAAGAAGCCGATCGAACTGAGCCGAGTAATTCGATGCACCAAGATTCCCTATAACTATCCGATCATCTATGATCATACATCTCCAAAGTACTACCATATTATAGATGGAAATCGAGCTATGAATTTTGTTAGTTCTTATATTTCAATAAAATATTTTTATTGATATCGATTTGAGTTTTATTTTCCTTAGCATCATTAAGGTTAGAAATCAACTTAGGTACCTATTTATGTATTGTAATAATAAAATAAGGCACCAGATCATTATTTAAGTAAATCAAAAACACAAATATCTTAATATTTTGCAACGATAAATAGTGTGGTATGGTATAGCTAATAGTGGTCGTAAGAGCGACTGCTATGCTCGTGGTCATGGGTTCCTCTCCCAGGTCAAGCAAAGTAATAATGGGAATTTTATCAAATTCTCAAAAAGTTACTCTGCGTTTGGAGATTCATCGTGGGTGCAGGAGTATTTAACTTAGTATTTATATACATCCTTTTTGAAAAGGAGGTTCTATGCAATTTCCTTTGGTGTTGCGGGCTTGCGTCATAATTTCCTGTTCGTCCTTTATTAGAAGAGTTTGTAACATCATTTTGTGTTAATACGAGTACAATGATGTTTTTTGTTAATATAAAAATTGTATGCCAGTTCCAGTAGTCAAATTTAATAAACAAGGAAAGTTTTTATTTGTTCATATTTTTATTTAATTCGACTACATATTGTATTAATAGTTTTGGAAATACTGTCTTATTAAGCCGCAATCTAACTACATATGAACTCTTAACAGGCGCCATCTTGTAAACAGAAATCATCTTTTGACGTCTCCCTGTAGAAGTTCAATAAATTTTACTCGTATATCTTCCATCTAACTTTGCAAGTATTTGTCGAAAACTCGTCTCCAATGCAAGTAAATACTCGTAATACTGAGTCACGATATTGAAATTCTGCGCCTGCTATCTGAATTTATCGATGCAAACCTTCCCTTCCGGTACGTTTCTACGAGTGCATTCTACTAGAATATGGTTTACTCTACGTGTTTACGGCAAAAGGTGACATATTCCACTTCACTCTGCATGTTATTCATCTGTCAAACGTGACATACGACAGGTTAAAACAGTTTGCACAAACACATTTCGCTTCGAAAGATCTCTGCATCTAATTCAACTCTGTGTAAACAATAAGGAGTCGGTCCCAAGCATTTGTCGGAGACGAGTGTTGAATGGAAGTAAAAACAGTTACGACTGCTACGGAGAAGGAAATTGTCATCATTTCCCACAATCCTTGTCGGAGCGTTTCCTCGAGCACAAAAAGAAAAGCCCACCGAGGAATGGTTCTTTATGCAGTTGAGTTCAAAGAACTTGCTTCTATTGAGTGGTACTCAGACATTATGAAGTGTAAGAAGTAAGAACGCTACGCACTGTTGCGGAGCATAGACGGGGTTTTCATCTTTTCATTTTTAGTTACTGCCTCATTTGTTTAGTGCTCGTAATTGCAGCTAAGGGTTGTAAAGTTTTATTAGGATTATATAGGTACCTATAAAAAAGTTAGCTCAAGTTTTGTGCCCGGTTTATACAATAGGGTCGTCCAACATGGGACTTTAGGTGAACTGCGGGTCAGTGCGTTACGTTGTCTTAATTTTAAATAGGAGTTTTGTAAAACGTATTAAATTTCGCGCCTAAGGTCTAGCTGGCTTGAATATTACCAAGACAGTAATCTTGGTGGGCTAAATGCTTTTACGTTGAAAAGGCGGTGCTGATACGTTCGTCTTTTGATGTCTAAAAAGCTTGTTAGCACATTTAGCTACAGGCTCTTGTGTAAGCTACATAAACATTTGAATACGTTGGCAGACAAATAAATATTTCAATGCGGAGTGGGGGCGAAGTGGGGCGAAGTGTTAGTCATTCATCGCCTGAGAGTGTCATTTAAATGTGATTCATGAAAATGTACTCGGTCGTTGAGTATTCAAAGCTAAGATGTTTCACACGTCACCCCTGAGACACACATTTAGTCTGCAATTACTTCCAGAGTTGTTTAAGCTTTTATGCTTACTTTTGGAATTTATAGTGTCTGTGTCGCTAGGAGTACTTATTCCATTGTTTTCTGTGGTAACTCAAAATCAAATGAGATTTGGCATAAAATGCAAAATTTTCTTGCATTGGTAAGTGAAATAGGTACCTACTTAGAAATTTAAATTAATTACTTAAAATAATCGACTTATTATGCTCGCACCTAAACATGGAACCAAAACTTACCGGTGATGAAGGAGGGTTGATCACGGATTAAGCGTAGCGTAAAGTTAATTTTATAAACGAGTTTCATCGGAAATATTCACGGAATAATTAATTCTCATAAAACTAGTCAAGTCACAGGCAAGCGAGCTTAAAAATTCTGCTCATCAAAAACTTTTGAACGAAAATTCCATTAAAGTAATCCTAAAAGTTTAGGCACTCGTAAAGTTTTTAAGAAAGACTCCATATTTCTTGTCCTAATAAAATTTTCCGACAAGATATTGAGGTAGTACAATTCTGTTGATGAGTTCTGGATGGTACAACCGCAATTCCAAATATTCTGCTGCTAAGCAATAATGTGCTAACATTAAAAGTTTTAAGTGTATCCATTATTTTTTGTCCTAAGAAATTTTCCAACAAGATATTGAGTACTGAGACCAGTAAAACTCCGTTGCTTCGTCTGGGGTTCTGATATGTACAACAGTATTTTCAAATATTCTGTTGCTAAGCAGTAATTTGCTAACATTATTGAGTTCGGGTAATGTGTGAAATTACTTTTACAGTGATACCTACTACTGTTGGCGGTTACAGGCAACCTATACTTGTTTGTCATAAAAGTCCTATTACTAAATGCATATCAAATAACTTATACACGCAGGTACATATGACACAATTCATTTGAAAATTTTAATATTTCCGTTCGTCCCGGCTAATATCCGAAATTGCTGCACCGATTTAGACGGGACTTTCATTAACAAATAGCTGATGTTGTAACGAATAACACATGATATTTATAATTAAGAAAAATAATTTAGGATCCGCGCAAAACAGATAAACGTAACAATCGTGAAACACAGCCGTGTGTCGGGCCCCTTACTCCACTAATATGTATGCGAGGCTGCAAGTCTCTAAAAGCTTTTGTCCAACACGCACGGTTATTTTCTTGAGATGTTCACATTCGCTTACAATGCATATTTTATTTGGGTAAACATGTAGCTACTTGGAAATTTACTGTTCCCGGTAACACTAGTTTACTTAAAAGCAACGTAATTTTTCATTGCCTTCGATATATAGTGAACAGACTAGAATGGGTGATCAGCGTCTTTTTAAATGTTATTTTCTTTTATTTCTAACTAGCTTTCCGCCAGCAGCGTCACCCGCATGGTGTCATATGGCTTTCATCCCCTATTTCAACCCCTTACAGCCCTTTTTCGCATTTAAAAGTGGCCTATATCCTTTCTCAGGCTCTAGACTATCTGTGTACTAAATTTCATTTAAATCGGTTCAGTGGTTTTGGCCCGAAAGCGAGACAGACAGGCAGAGTTACTTTCGCATTTATAATATAATATTGTAAGTATGATTGATTGTTAAAATAGCGGTGGATTGAATATTAATTAGCATAGGTAGATGGTAGAATATAATACTAACAACACACATTAACACATCGAGACCCCTCCGTGCTTCGGAGAGCATGTAAAGCGGTTCCGGTTGTCATACGAATATGACAAATCTGTCTGAAGTCTGCCAACCCGCACTAGACCAACGTCAGCGTGGTGGAGTATATAGCATACTACCTCTCTTATTGAGAGGAGACCCATGCCCAGCAGTACGAAGATTTCAAGGTTTAGTACCTCGTAAAATACTATGTCCGCCGAAATTCTTCTTGCTTAAAAATAAAGTCTAGTCTAAGTTGCTTAAAAAAGTCAACCAAAATACAAAAAATAATGTCTATATTTTTACTTAATACAAGATTCCGATCACTTTCTTATTTAGAATTATAATGGATCGTAAGCTAAATATAGCTGGTTTTTAATCTAGATGAAAGATTTTAATCAACAGGCGTTGAGTAAAAGGACGGCCTTGCTCGACGGAATATTATAAGCTACAGTTTAGTTACGGATAAGTTGAAGTGATTTCATCCACAGTATATATTTAATTAAAAATATAAGATTTTTTCTTTTGCTAAACTTGTAGATATTTGCTGTAATCTCTGCTGCTACTGAGAATTTCATAGAAAAATCCAATAACATTTAGCTCAACCTGGGAATCGAACCCCAGGACCTCAAGGCAGCAGCAAAATGTAGCGGATGATACATTCCTGAGTTTAATTAACTTACTGGTAAAGTATATTTTACAGATTACTGTAGGTAAACATTTTTTTCTGTGGCTCTTTAGCGAAAGATGTTCGGGTACCTATTTCATTTTCTTAATAAATCGGGATTTATCAGCTCAGACACATTAATCATCTGTAGTTGCCACAGGACCAAGGCCACGTTAAATGCAGTGTTACTTGCGATATTCTCTTATTAGGCGGGTAAGTGATTATAGTATGTTGAAATTGCACAGGTGGGTCCTACTATCCATTTTGTTCGTTGAATTTTATTAAGTACCTACTCCACTTACCGATGCTGCTAGGTAATAAGTTAGCCACCCCTAGGGGCGACCATACATTAAAAGTATTGAAACATTACGATACCTACCTATTTATTTAAAACATAACAAAATAAATATCTATTAAATAATTCAAGCAGGGGGGAGGGGGGCTATATAAGTTGCAATTTGCCATTCGAATCGAAAAACGAATACAAACAAAATGTATCCAAATGACACAAACTTTCGACAAAAAGTTCTGTCAATAATGTAATTTACATTTTCATACATTTTGTTAGGTCACTAGGCCCCTGTATGCTGCCTAATATTTATGACCGCTTGAGGGTTGGATTCCCAGGTCGAGTAGTGTCATTGGGTTTTTCTATTAAATTCTCAGTAGCAGCTCTGAGCTTTTCTGATCAGATATACTGGTCAAGGTCTGGCAATAGGCTCGTCCCCTATTCCATGAAGCCTAAACCAACCAGCACACTATACCTTTGTATAGCTCAGCCTAACTGTCCATTAATTAAATATAGACGTTACGTTTATTGAAAATGTTAAATATTATGTCAACAAGGAGTTTCAGCCAATAAATACGAGTGTTTGCGTATGAATCATAAAATAATACGTGTATTGTTAAAAGCAATTGCCGCATGCTGCCAATTTGTTAATCACAAACGACATACATTCGTTTGTGGGCTGTTTAATTGGAAGCGGTAATAGAATATTCAAAGAGAGAATGCTTGTCACGAGTGTATGAAAACATCAAAACACCCTTTAGAAGGTTTCCACAATCGCGCGTGATTCAAACGCCTGACAATGTTTATATAGCAATCATATTCTAAAACAGCGATTGATAAAGTGTGTTACGTCGAACCTTTATTTTTGGATGCTGAAATTCCTCATGCATCTCTGCCACCTGGGAAAAATATTAGACTTTAACAAATATACACGAAAACTCAAGTCGTAGGCTGTCGTTTTAAATCATTCTAATCAAATATTTTTCTATCCCCGATTTTTACGGCCGGGCTAAAGTTAGCTCATGCCAACTTCAACCCAGACAATAAGTATGGCGAGAACTGTATCTTAGCACTGAGTGTGGGGTTCCATAAAATGAAAAATAATTCTTAAAGACGTTTGAAAAAAAGTTTGGGAACCACTGTTACAACATGTCAACGTTATGCTAATGTTTTTTTGTACAGTTAAAGGGGAATACCTATAACATTGTTATGAGGAAGTTCCACATTGTCGATATTGTATGTTCAGTGTATTATTATGAATTGTAACATTGATTCATCGATGAGTGATACGAGTCCTAGAAGGTAGTAAATACAATACTTAGTTTAGTTTAAATATAACTGCAGTCCAGTGAAGGTGGATTAAATAGTTCTGCATTCTTATCGTCGTTGTTTCCAAGGTAAATAATTAAATTACTTGATATTTTTAATATCTAATAGCTTAGGGAAAATCACTCTCGTCTACGTCCGTATTTCCGTCTGTCACAGAGGTTATTTTCGAACAGCAATTCGGAATTTAGTACGTAACTATTTGATTTTGTGTAGGTAAGTCTTAAAAAATAAGTTTTATGAAATAATTGACAGATCACTGTTTACATTGACGGAACCCTAATTACAAGATTTTTCAAATTATATGCGTGAGTATATCGCAGTCGTTTATAATAGCTCGTTTATAATAGCCAAATTCATGTTTTTGTAAGAACAAAAACATGAATTTGGGTCATCTTCGCTTATAACCTACTTATTTTAACAATAAATAAAAACTGAATTAACTTCAAGCTAGATTACCCTTGTGGTTTTTATCTAAAAGATTGTGATCATCAATAAAATAAATGTTTAAAATTCTCTTTCTTCAAAAGCAGTTCCAAAGAATTAATCTGCCTTTACATTTTAATGCTGCAATCATTCACCCGTCTGCAGCTCATTTGATGTCATTATAACTTAATGAATCTTTTTACGTTTCAAGTTAATTAAGATAAGTTGAAATTAATTGAATAATTGTGTTGCCACACTTAGGAGGGCCTACTGCTGCTCTCTAATCATTGTGGAGTATTCACCGCACGTAATAATTATTCGCGGGCAACACTCGAATTCGAGGGTAATGAAAAAGAAAGTTCGGACTTCGTAACACGTCACAGTTTTTTAAAGTAGGTACCTATCTTTACTTTTTCTTGGTCGACCTAATTTCGGATTCATAAAGCTATCAAGACTTGTAGATTAGCATTACAAACGAACAATGGTGAGCGTGATTATCATACTTGTTATCTTGGATGTCGCCCCAAAATGGCCCTTATCGATTTCTTTTTGCGAATTGGTTCCTGTTTTCCTTAAAAAATTAACCTCACTAGATGACTGAGTGTCTTTGTTCTATTATAATAAAAACTGACAACTTGTCTTGTGTTGAACTGATGACTTTCGTTGTATGTATTACAGGTATAGCAATATTTTTTTAATAATTAATGATAACATTTCCTTGAGTTTGTTTATAGTTTTTACAATATGAATACACATAATATAAAATCTTCATCAGTCACCTTAACTTTTATAACTAACCAATAATTGGTGCTTTACGATAATCACGATAATTATTATAAAATAACAGATATTTTTTTAAAAAAACCACTATGTTTTTTATTAATTTTTTTTGTTACGTTAACTTAAGTATGACATTGAATCATTATAGGTATTTCTTTATATATAAAAATATATAAAAATGTGGGCGTAAATGGGGTTTCTGGCAGAAGTTAGTTCGATGATAAATGAGCTACGTTCAACCCTGTACGTGATCCGTGTATTTAGCTATATGTGTGCCTATGTATTGTGATCTAGAGCATTTCCTAGTCTCCCTAGGGTGCCGTTAGAAGTGACCGGGTACTTATAATATAGTTGGGTTACCAATCTACTGGGGGGATAGACAAGTTGCATTTTGACATTCGAATCGAATGTATGGAAAAATACAAAATGTATGGAAATGACACAAGCTTTCGACAAATCGGGCTGTCACTAATGTCATTTCCATACATTTTGTTTGTCGATTCTAATGTCAAAATGCAACTTGTTTAGCCCCCCTGAATTGCTATACTTACAACTAGGGTTGCAACCTCCTTTTTGTATGACAAGAGTAGATATGAAAATGGACGAAGCAACAGAAGTACAGCAAATAAAAATATTCTGATTCTGATTCTGATTCTGATTCTGATTCTGATTCAGATTCCGATTCTGATTCTGATTCTGATTCTGATTCTGATTCTGATTCTGATTCTGAAAAGTATGCACCAATCGTAGCAAGTGACGTTCTTCAGATTCTGCCTTTAAAATGTAATAGATGCCTGACCCCTAACGGAGAAAGCCGTTAGTATATTATATATGCATGTAAATATACCCAAGGCTAATCTATGAAACAAGTAGGAAGAGAAGTTTTGTATACACACATGAACCAATGAAGTTTAAAGTTGTTAAACAATTACGCACAAAATTAATTGCTCTCCGTTCTTGAATGAATTAAGGGCAAAATAGTTTTTTTTTTCTTAATTCTATTAATGTGAAGCTCTGGCCCAAATTACTTATAGAACAAAAAACTATAGGTATTTTACACGAATAGCATAATTTTTACACTTCTAAACTTAATTATGCTTTTGTGATAGTAGTGGTTCCAACAAAGTATTTAAACATTTTAATCATTTAAATTTATAGCCTGGCAAGCTTAGCATGGAGTAACCTGAATACTAAACTGAATTAACTTCATGTATAAATTATTTTTAAAGGTATTTTTTTGACTAATTGCTAGTCATTTCTTTAAACGTAATAGGCTAGACAACTTATTATTTTGAATAACCTCATAAAAAAGTTGACCATAAATAATAATATAGTTAAAACTCTTTAAATCTGTTGATTTATATTATTTTTTAAAGTATTTTATTGTAAAAAGTACTCGCAATCGGCGCGTGTGTATAAAAATATGTATGGACGTGGAATTAAAAGAAGTTTGCAGGAATAGCGGAAAAAGGTATTACTCTTTGTTTGTGGTTATACTCTTTTTCTTAACCATTGCTGTCCCACAGCTGTGCAAAGGCGGGAGGCTTTTGCCAAATCCTTCCATGTACTCTTATCTTGTGCCACCTTATGTATGTGTGCATCTTATGTATGCATGTTTATTTTAAGAATTTCAAGAATTTCATTTAAAATTCAACATATATATGAGTATGTGGTAGAATAGCTTCTTGGCATACGCCTAAATGTCTATACTGCCGCCTGACCTCCGCAACCCTTGGGGAAATCTGTTACCTTATGATGTTACTCGTGTATCATGTTATATTTGCATATATCTGTTGTCGAATCATTTGCAACGCAGATCATACCTTGAAATTTGAATGGGAACGAGCGCAAAGGATAACATTTCGAAAGACATTATTTCTGGTACATTACATGTACCTACCAGAAATAATACTATACATTTTCTTTGTTCTTTTGGCCTTTTCCCTGTGTTTTCTTGGCTGCTGCTGACTTCTAGCTAAACCAGATGCGGTTATATTTCAAGTTTTTTACATTGGAGTTGATAAAAAGGTGGAAAGTCCAGGATAGGCTGGACGATGGATTAAATAAAAACCAATTACGTAAAGTTCATCAATTCAAAACGATATGACCGATTTGGCTGAGTTTTTTTTTTATTTAAAAGAAAAGTTTTTGCAGAACCGCCAGAGAAGGACGAATGAGAAGCTCACGGCTCTTAGGCTTATATTCAGAGATGATGCTAAGCATAAACTTAGGCTTCCGTATGTCAAATTGGTATGACAATTTGACATACGGAAGCATTACTTTACGCTTAGCATCGTCTCTGAATAATAGCCTTAATGCACCATTCCACATAGGCAGACTAATTCTAATGATCTCAAAACGCGATAAATCAAGCTACTACTACTAGAAAAAATAAACAGCAGTACATTTTATTCGCAGGGATGCTAACACATAGACAAACATTGAAGGACTTCGACATAATACTTACACCTCTTTTTGCTTAAAAATTGTAAAACGAATAAGTACGTAACTGATACGTATTATCTATTAATGCACAGAAAAATACGTTAAGAAACACGTAGGTTCCTCACATTACTTCCAGGTCACGGTGAAATATAGCACGTCATGTTAGTACAATCGAAAACCGATTCACTGAAAATAAAGGCAGAGTTCACTCCAAGATTTTCCAATGTTTAAATTCTAGATAGCAGCTAGAGTGCTATTTCTGGGTGAATCGACACAGTCGATGTGTCCCCGATTTGCTGGAAACATCGATTTTCATTTCGCTCCAGTTTGTTCATTGTTAAACATATTTGTGACGCGTGAGACTGTGATAGCGTGTTTCAAATCGTTCTGCTTCACCGTCTATTGTGAGTCGACTATTTTTATTTACTTCAGGTCTTGTTACATTGTAGATAGAGAAAACGGGAAATGTTTAGTCAAAACTGAAGAATTTTCACACAATGTCATACTCATCATGTCAAGATTGACCAAAAATCAACAATAGTTCAACAGTAATTACTTGCTTTAGTCAGAACGGATTTTACGACTCAATGACATTCTATAGTTGAAAAAAATATTATAATTAGGTACGGGTGATTTTTTTTAATCAAATCTGTCGGTAGACTATTTCGCTTATTAGAGATAGAGAGAGAGATAGGATTAGGTTGACATAATTATGTCTAAATCCTATCTCATACTGACAACAATATTAAGGTTTAATTTATTTTCTAACCCATTGTTGTCATGGTATGTATATTTTGGTCATTTGTCGTACCCAAATACGAATCGGAATTGTAATATGTAGTTAGTAAAAAAATATGTATTGCAACACAGCAGTATTAGCAAAGTCAGCAAAAAATAAAATACGGAAAACAATCAAAATATCAGCTTACTAAATTCCCGAAACAATCTTATACTTCCTTCTTTCATCACCATCAAGTTATCGATGTGACACAAACACCAGTCGGAGTCACGCTATGAATTTGAATGAGCCAACTGAGTATTAATTTTATTCCATGATAATTATTTTCGCAAGCTAAATTGAACGTAATATCCATTATTACTTAGTGGATTTATGATGTTCTTCAATTAATTCTTTAATGTAATGAGATTTTAAATTTTATTGGCAATTAGCTCGCGTAATTTTTATTTAGAAAAGTTTTATTGAGATACATTTTGACGGTAACTTATATGGGTATTACATTAAATATTCTCATTTACTGAGATTGGCTTGTGCAATATATCTTCTACCTCTTCTACTTTTTTAAAATCACAGAAAAAATCAGTCATAAAAGTTTTCAGGGTTAAAGAAAGAATGGTTTGGAATGGAACTTTAAAAATATTATTTTAATAATTGTTAAAAACTTTTTGTGATTCAATTACGTTAATTGGACGCGGAGAATCATTTCCTTTTGTCTATGCATTGTTGAGTTTGATTGGGCTCCCTAATTGAAGCTACACTGTAGAATTTGCATTTCGACAGCACTGCGCAAATTGAAGCTGTTTTCTGGCTACATTGAAGCTCAAAAAATACCCATTGGTTTTACAGTGTTAGTTAAATAGAACGAATAAACGAAACGATATGATGCATTCCTAGATGATAGAGTTTCTTAAATAGTATATTTACCTGTTACATCGCCAAACAGCAAATTTTTTAAAGGTACAATGATTAAAAAATAAATATTCAAACCTTCCTGATCTCACTGCGTATAGGAATTACGTTAGTATGACGTAATTTAGTGTATTGCTTGCAGCACAATGATTGAGTCAAATGTGAACAAGTTTTTCCTGTTAAGATTTCCTCTGTCCAGAGACATTGCGCTAAGAGTCCATATATTTAATGCACAATTTATTTTACAGTATCTTGTCTTCTTTATTATACTATTCTATTCTTCCTGATAGCCACTAACCACTAGATAAATAAAAACATGGAAAATTTTTTGTATAAAGTTATCTGTCAAGTAATTTAACGGGAACTTACTAGGAGTTGGTGAAACACATCTAAATGTAGGAGTTTATTGGTAGGATTATAATAATCCTGAAGTTATTATTACGTCATAATGATGCTCAGTTCGCAGGCATAATTATATGAGACTGTCTATTTATAGGGTTTTTAGTTTTTACGCCTAACCCTCCGAATAGATTCCGATTAAAATTTTCTAGGAAATAGGTAGATTTTATTAAGGATATACCTAAATGAGCAACCGTTTGGCTCAAAAATTCCTTGAGGACTTAGTCAAAACTGCACTGAATTCATTATTTTCTAATAAACGAGTATTTATAATTTCCTCATAAATAAAGCACATGTTGAGAAACCGGTGAGTCTAGAGCAAGCATGATTTGTTTTGTTCACTACTCAAGTGGGAACTACAGCCATAAGTTGTCAAGAAATGATAGATGAGACAATACAGAACCCGTATTTGTCGGTGAAGAAATTTCTGAATGATTTGTGTTCTGCTTGGAACAATCCGTCTTATTCATCGGTTTTGATAAGGCAGATTTTTACAGGAAATAGTTTTTGGAAGGAAAGTAGGTACAGATATTTTTGGCTATTAGTTTATCCATAGAGGTTTAAAATATATTTATTTGATTTAAGTTGTTTGTTACCTCTGGATAGACACAAACCACCGGATGATATAAAAATGGAATGTGTATGAAATTATCTACCAAGTTATTATTTATCAGGAAAATACCTAATAGGCGGTAAAACAGGCCCTAAATATCCAAAGCATAATATTTGCATAGTTAAAGTTTTACACTAAATCGTGAGCTGACTCCAAATTAATGACAAAGGGGCAGGTGGATGACGATGATGATAAAGATGTTACATGATAAATAAAAATAAATATCCTGGGACATTTTACACTGCACGATCTAATCTCAAACTAAGCCAAGCTTGTACTACGGGTACTAGATAATGGATATAATACTTCTATACTTTTAATGAAGGAAAAAATAACTTGTAATCTTAGCATGGAAAATGCTTAAAAAAGTACAAAAAGATACTTCTATACTTTTTAGGAAAATACATAAGTACTTATAATACATAAGAAACCAGACAAACACAAACACTTAAGTTCATCATATAAATGTTTGTGTCCTGTGGGAATCGAACCCACGACTACTTCGTGATCAGTAGTCCGGTACTCGAACGACTAGATATATAAAGTTAGTTTGAGGTTTGAGAGAAATTCCAACGAAAACGTACTTAACTAAAGTTACTTATAATTTTTCTGATCACAAAGGTGCCTTCAATGAAACACAAATGAAACATAGTCCCCCAGTGTTGTACTCGATATCTTCAGCGCATTTAGGATGCGCAGCAGCGGTCGTCACAAGGGTCTCCCCGGACCATGCTGGGTGAAATATGGCGCAATAAATTACTATATTATCGCGCGCAGTCGATTTTGTGCTCCCAGCTTCTAGGCACTTCGTTACGGACACTGGGAGTTTGAATCTGAGTAGACTAATAATGTTCTTACGTCTATTTTGAGCTTTGTTCCTTTTTCATTGTATTTTGTTCTTACCACTTTCTTCTCAAGGTTTTTGTTCAATGATAGAATTACGATTTATTTCATAACGTTTTTAATTACAGTGGGCTTACACATTCACATTTTTGTCCATATTTACGATATACGATAATTATCGATGCAGTGCAGTATGTATATTGAAGCTTAGATCATTCAGATTTTTTAATTAAATGATGTCAATAAATGGGCTAACTAATAGTGTTAGTAATATTGATGTATAATAGTTACTATTCGTTTATCGATAGGCTTCGTTTTCTATTATTTTTCATTTCAAGATATTTAAAAACTAAACAAGCTCTTGATTGTATCCTTGGTTTTCGTGATTAGTATTTGGGATGTTTCTATTTAACAATTTTATGTCGTTATCCTCTTTTTTCGTCCTCCTCTTGCATTTGTTTGCCACTAATTTGGATAAGCCAAATTTACTTAGGGATGGCGCTACTGTTTGTGTTAGTTCCACATCTTTATTAACTGTCATCTAAATATTTTTCTTCATCTATATATCATCACATATGGCCTGGTTTTTATGTTCTTGCTTTAGCTTTCGATTTTCTTCTTGACGTTCTTTTTTGTTGACATGATTTGTTATACAAAAAAAATTACTTCCTTTCCTACCTCCCTAATTCTAAATTGATTCCGATTTCTCGATTCCAAACTTTGTTTAAGTGGTCCTATTTATTAATATGAGATAAGCTGGAGTATTTTTATTTAATGCAGTGATTCTTAATTCATGGTCACCGTTTATGGATCCATGAACTAAAAGATTGGTTGTTTGTTTGACACGGAATTCATTTGGAATAAAAGTGTGTTTCGCGATAATACACGATTATTCCAAACTGATTTTCCTTAGGTACACTTTATTAACATAATATTAAATGAATTTAATAATGTAATTTTCTTTTTATTAGATTATATATTCTCTGAATACAGAGCCACACAAACTTTATTAAAAACATTCACATTCTCACATTCACATTAAATAAATTTAAGAGCTTTACTGGATTTCCTTTACATATTGGTATTCCTATAAGAAATTCATGCAGTGGAGTGAGTATTTCATTTCATTTATAAGATATTTTCTGCTTCATTCCCAGTAAAGTAATCATAGAAGAACTTATTACATACGTAATTTATGCATTTTATTCGTACGAGTAAAATGGTTAGAATTAAATTCTTCGTATATATTTTAATCTATGTAGCAAACTTGTACACTTTAGAACAGTGATTTAAGACCATGTATTGGTCTCGAGTTCGAATTTTAGTCGCGCAACTCCAAATTTTACTCACTTACTAAGTACTTCTTCTATGTTTAATGGAGGTATGGAAAACTGTAGTTTTTTGAAGGGCGTTTTTAATTCTGCTTATTACCTAATTGTGGTGTTCTTAGCTATAGTGGAAGCTCTCGTCCTCCACGTACTCGGGATTCGATTGGTGCTTTTATTTATTTATTTAGGAGCACTAAATCATTGTACACGTCATTGTGTCCGTGACACCTTCTAGAACATACTACTATTTCTTTATGAACGCTTGTCTTAACTGCCAGTTATATACCCAATATTGGTAGCGACCTTTTTGGCCTCTACTCTATCAATTCATCAGCTTTATGATTTTGAATAACGAAAATTTTACATACATACATACCATCACGCCTATTTTCACCGAGTTAGGCAGAGGCGTACACCCACAGTTCCCCGCTATGTATGGGTCCCAAAGTATGCCAGCCTATACCTATTGCCATTCATAGGACAGTAAACAAAACTCCGAGCTAGTACTGAGAATTCCACAGAAAAACCCAAATTTACTTTGGTTGACTTGGGAATCGAACCTAGGGTCTATATCATAGCAGTCGTGCTTACGAATACTAGACTACATACACAAATTGTACCAGATAACAGAACAAAGTAACTCATTAATTAATTACTCGGTCAAAGGATATTGGCCTCAATAATAGGGGGAGGTGGGGCAGATTAATACCGTTTTTTTGTTTCGTCGCTAAAAACGATAGTTATAGAGTTATTGCAACAAAAACTATTATTCTGGGTCGAGAATGTATCTGGGTACAAACGTAGGTACACATTTCACTGCAAAAAGGCACGTAATTTTTAGTATGACGCTTTTTCTGAAAAATGGGTTTTGTATCAAAGTACCCCATGTACGGGGCAGTTTGATTCGCTTATATATCTTCTTACATAACTTATATGCATTTGTTTAGAAATTAAATAAATACATTTTGATTCGTTTTTAACTTTATTTATGAATTAATAACAGTTTCATTCTTATTTACCACAAATTAACTTCGTTAAGTATATAATTTTGTATATATGTATTTTTACATTTAATTAGTATCAATTATTTATATTTTTATTTTTTTTATATCCTAGAATATTAACTGGGCCCATTAGTATCAGAATTAGCAGAAGCTCTCTTCTTTTTTTTACTCGGTACATTAATACAGGTATCAATCTGCCCCATTGACCTCCGTATCAATGTGCCCCGAAGTACTTTTTCAAATTCAAAGTAATATTAAACAAATACTGGAAGTAACTATGGAAAACTTATAATTTTATATAAAAATTCACAGTATTTATTGACAGCATAATGTAGATGCCTTTAAAAAACAACATTAAAATTGCCGAATTATGCACTTCCTAAAGTTGACGAAATTTTTCTCGTGACCTATAAAAACATATTTTTGCTTGTCGAGTCCAGCGAAACGACCGGGCGGCGGCGATCTTAAGGTAGCTTATTGGGTGCGTCTGTGGTTTCTATGTGTGAGAAAATGAATAGTAAACTACCATTCGTTTAGTTTAAATGACCGCCGTATCTATGTGCCCCATGCATCAATGTACCCCGCTTCCCCCTATCTGTTTCGAAAGGTCCTTGGTTAAATGAACTGAATAAACTTGTATGTGTCAGCAGTTCAACACCCTAAATGTACCTAATTGATAAAGATGCCACTGACTGAACAAAAGAAAACAATTTCTGATATGTAACGTTATTGAATTTTATGAATATGTAAAGTAAAAACGTCAAAGAAATTATCTATAGCTACTTCCATACTATTTATGTGATGATGAATATAAGTATTTGTGTTTGTCTGGGTGTTTCCTATGTATAACAAGTATGTATTTACAAAAAAAAAGTATTTAAGTATTAGGTATATCCATTGTCTATTACCCGTACAAGTTCTGCTTAGTTTGGGACTAGATGGCGTTGTGTAAAAATGTCCCTAAATATTTATTTATATTTATACTAATAATCTATACTTATCACTACATAGTATAAAACAAAGTCGCTTTCTCTGTCCCTATATCCCTATTTATGCTTAAATCTTTAAAACTACGCAACGGATTTTGATGCGTTTTTTTTTAATAGATAGAGTGATTGAAGAGGAAGGTTTATATGTATAATAACATACAACGCGGGCGAAGCCGCTGGCGGGAAGCTAGTCTATTATAAAGAGGAAAGATTTGATTATTTGTATTGAATAGGCTCCGAAACTACTCGACCGATTTGAAAAAAATCTTTAAATAGTTAAAATTATATAATTAAATAGTTTAAAATTCTTTAAATTCTAGAAATAGTTTCACGCCTTATTACATGAAACCATTACACACACCTCTGCCCAACCCTTCGGAGAATACAGACGTGATGGTATGTAGTGTTACTATGTCTATTACCTTTTCACGCTGCGCCGTTTTCGATAAATGAGATATAGATAGGATCGTAAGGACAATACTTTATTCTCAAGTCTTTGTCAGACAGTGGACTTCTTTTGGCTAACATAATGATTGTGATGAATATTATAGAGACGCGACCCAAACAAGCCAAACTTACTATATTAAGGAACTTTCTTTCTTTTTTCTTTCTAGCTAGTACCTACTTACTTAGTTTTCAATGTCTCAGGAATATTTTTATCATCATGTAGGTATGGAATATTATAGGTATATAATGCAGAAATAATCATCCCGATAACTTGGTTTAACCTTTACAAAAGCAATAAATTAATTTATAAACAGACGAATGCGTAAATAAAACATTAGTGTTACCGTGAAGTTGTTGGGAACAAGTTGTACAATATTAAGGAAAAATATCAAACATTCGGAATATTTATTGTTGTTCATCTTTCATGGTATGTATTTTTAAATTGTTGCTTACTACAACCAATTCTTTAGATCTGTATTCATTATCTTCCTAGCTTTATCCCAAACCTGTTGGGTTCGCTCCAAGTCAGGCTTTTTGGGCTTCTGACTACCACTAACGATTGGCATATTCGTTCGGAGTTCCGTGCCTTGGAGTCCGTCGTAACAGCCGAGACCGACGGACTCCAAGGCACGGAGGGGCCTCCACTGTAACTATTAAGAATGGTCACCCATCCACAGACTGACCACGGCAAGCGTAGCTTAACCTTTCATAGCGGTTGATCAGCGCAGTTATAACTTAGCCACGAGCCACTTAAATCGTTTAGATTCCGATCGTTTAGCAGAGTAATAGTTTTAAGAAGTATATTTTGTACTGTATACTATGTTATTTGTTATTATGAAGATATGTGTAAATGTTGTTCATGAAAATATAACAAAATGAATAATCCTCTTTCGTGGAGGCCTAATAGCCTCTTTCCAAAAATCTTGGAAAACATTTAGAAACAAATTTAAATGTAGGTATGATTCAGAAATGGAGACAGTAACTAGATATCATTGCTACTAGAGACAATACTGTCGTCACCTATGCCTTAGTTAATGAAATTAATTTTAAAAATAAGGGAACAGGGGATACCCACTGCAAAATTTATGATTTCTAATTGTTCGTTTTCCCTAAACACACAAATGCAAACATTATCACATTCTTAATTAATTATTACTGCCGGATAAATTTAACGAGCAAATGTATTATCCTTAAAATATTATTAAGGATAATACATTTATATTTTAGTATTATTTCTGTGCCTTTATATGTATGTTAATTAATATGCTATCTTTGTTTACAACAATGTAATGCGATGTACAAAGCTAATTATAGTCGAACAAAGCCCTATAAATATTTGAACTTGATATCAATGAATGGTTATGGGTCTTTGGTTTTATAAAAACCGATGAATAGTTTACAATATTACATTTCAAATACTACATTGTTTCAAGTCCAGAAATTAAACTAACTGTTTTACAATGTCATATTGTTGTCGAAAGTCGGGCACCGCGTATATTTTTTATTCTTTCAATCGGACGGATTTATTTATATAATTTTAACAACCTTTGTTAAAACTACCAGACATCCTAGTATTTTTAATAAAACTCGATTATTGTTAACCAATGGAAGTTATAATAAGATTATGACTGGGTGACCGAGGCCTGCTAGGTGATAATAGAGACAATTATTATTTTGTTTAGATATTATAATATTGATACCTACTTATACTTACACTACAGATTTTTCTCTCCCTATATTGCAACTATCATCGATATTGTTTAAGCCGTTTTAGAGAACAGGATTACAAATAATATTG
Source organism: Acronicta psi (assembly GCA_946251955.1). Taxonomy (NCBI): domain Eukaryota; kingdom Metazoa; phylum Arthropoda; class Insecta; order Lepidoptera; family Noctuidae; genus Acronicta; species Acronicta psi. The sequence continues at coordinate 5,544,838 of OX276476.1, forward strand.
CTCAATTAAATAATTAACGATAGGATATCATTCTCTAAAACTATCCATACTGAAATTGTAAATATTTTTTAAATGAGTATCTATAGGTAGAGTTTCTTTGGCGGTTCTTTTCCATAAAAAACCACTATTTAGAACAATGCAATTGATTCTCGACTTTCCAAATCAATTAAAAGAAAACATTTAATCCAGACGATAAAGTATATTTTTTCTTTTCAGATGAAGTTCTTCGCTGCTGTGGTGATTTTATTTGCCGTTGCTGAAGCCGGTGTGATTACTCAAGATAGAAACTGTATCACTATTAACAACAGAAATTATGAAAAGGAAGTTTTAAAAGAACATGTAAATAGTCCGTACCAATTGACTATAGATTATGACACTAATACTCTGTTCTTTAGCTATACGGCACGAACTGATGAAATGTTCAAGATTGCTTCCCTCAGTTTGAAAACCGGCGCCTTCGGTGTGGTAGGTGGTGTCCACGGAGGGTTTGCAAACGCTGTAAATAACCTGGGTCACGTAGTTTACATGGGAGGAGAAGATGGTATATACAAATTCGATTACGACACAAAAAATGCTACCAATTTGCAAATTACAAATATGAACGTATGGCAAATGTTTTATAAAGATGGATTATATTTTACCACTTATCCAGAAGAAACAGCATTTTTATATAAAGATGGAAAAGTTGTGCAAGTCCCCGAATTTAAGAATATCAAAGTAATGTTACTTGCTGTTGATAAATATAAAAATTTCGTCTATTCTAATTCTTCAGGAGTGTTCATGTACAAGAAAGCTAAAGCTAAAACAATTGTCATAAGCAATTCCATCCCAAATGGATTCACGGCTGATATTGATGGTAACTTATATTTCTCAACGTCAATGGGAATTTATTATCTGAATGATAAGACAAAGAAAGTAGATGAAATAGTTAAGCTTGACAATATTTACGGTGCTGTAATCGAGGGTAATGGGAACATTATATACGCTGCTGAAGAGAGTATTGTTAGACTTAAGCAAACGAAAAAAGTGTGTATTGATGAAAATATGTTCGTAAAAAATGCGGTCAATCTTGATAACGTACACTAATTTTGCATATGCATTTAGATTTATATTTATAATAAATTAACATCAATTATTTGAGTACTTTTTTTAATAAAATATTCTTTCATGTATTATATTATGATATTTTGTTCTGAAATACCTCTTTAGTATTTTCGTCTACTTAGCTAATTCCAGCTAATGACAGCCCAGCTGTCGAGGGTGAGGTCCTGTATTAGACTCTTATCACTTTTAGGTCGAGCAGTGTTATTGCATTTTTCAGAAAATTCTTAGTAACTCTTACTCGGATTTTGGATTTATGCCCCGTTAATGGCAATTGGCTCCTATTTTAATGTTTCTATATAAAGTTGTATCCAGCTGGTCTTATTTGCATAACTTCGACCTTATTCAAAGCTTCTAGTATCTTAATAAACGGGGCTCCGATCGCAAGGAGCAGTAAGGGGACAGGTAAGATATTGCGCCATATTTCAACGACTACGCCACATGCTATTCATGGCTTTAGGCTTATAACTGATACCATGCCTTCATTTGATGAATTCGGTTCAATGTCTTCAGTTAACATACAAATTGTTGATTCTTATGAATATAGGTATTATTGTAATTTATTAAGTATCGTCCCTAGCTCTTTTTCATGGTTTATCATTGATCACTTAAGTCATAATTATGGAGCATTAATGAAACTTCGATTAAAACTTGCTTAAGCTAACGATCCGTTAGGTAAAAATATTCCTTTCTTGGTACGCTCTCAATAGTAGTAGGTACCATGTGTAAGATTAACTACACGAGAACATGCTATAAAAAACTCTAGTTTACTCATAACTTCCGCATTGAGATAAAAAGACAATGCAGAGTCTGAACTCTTGCTAACATGTTTTTTTCTAGCCGCGTTAGGGTCTTTGCATGCTTATCGACGTGGAATCAGTTTTGGCCGAGCAAACTCTGCTTCATTACGTGTGGACAGACCAATACCACACTAAAATGTCCCTAAACCAGATCTTAAGTAAAAATTTCACACCACCAAATTACTCATTCATAAGCATTCCGCCACCGCCGAAAATGACATCACTCGAGTTTTAACTGTCAACAGAAACCCACCCCAGCGGGAAATTAACTCGTGTGCATTAAATATGTATAAATTCGATTCTGTGTGATTTTAACATGCGGCTTCGTTACTTATACGAACTTTCGTTTGGAATAAATTATGCGGCGAAGCCACGTTTGCTCTGTAATTCATTTGGCGGTTCGTTAGCCTTAAAAAGACTGACAAAAAGACATGTAAACTCCCTTTAATTGAAAATTTTATGTGACAAAGATTTATTTAAAATATATTTGATTCGGCTTTGAATCAACGTTGTAGGGTAAAATTTAGGTATCGAAATTACTGTAACAAATGAAGGATACATTTTAAAACCTTTTATTCTTTCTTGAAACTTGAAACCGTTAAAGATCATTTCCTAGTCTGCGGTTTCTCATTTCCCAACTTTACTCAATATTTGATGGGCGAAGTCGAACTCCAATCAATGTTTAGACAAGGTGATGAACATGAAGTGAAGTCTGTAGAGGAAGGCTTTTGTTTAGGAATAGACTGATATGGTATTGTTGCTGACCCATCCACAGAGATACCATGGAAGTTCCTTGATACCTTGAGATTGTCATCAAGCCACGAGCCCCTCTTTATAAAGTAAGTAAGGAATAGCACACAATAATTTATTATTTAGTGTCGCGGTACGAGTCAGGCGCGTAGCTATGCGAACCGTGGTGTGCACTGTGCACTGTGCACTGTTGACATATTACAAATTGCGAGCGCATCGAATTCACACAGTGCGACATCTTGTGTACAATTTATTACATTAAATTCTGTATTGCATGGCACATGTACACATTGGTAGTACGTATTAGGTATGTTAAATGAATTTGGAGTAAGTACCTACAATGGAATATTAATGTGAACATTTATAGTCATCATAGCCATTACTGTCCCGCTGCTGGGCACGGGCCTCCTCTCAGAATGAGAGGGTTTAGGCTAGTACACCACGTAGTCCACCACGCTGAACTATATAAAATATACTATTATCATCATATCAATATGCTAGTCGATAAAATCTCCTCAAATCTCCTCTCCTTTCTCTTCAAACTATCTATCTAAATCAAACTAAATAATTGTTATATATTGGTTTATATTTTTTTTATAAATTATTTGATATGATTTCGATTTTAACATTACAATCGCTATTGTTCCACATAATAATGTTCTGCCATAGATCTAAAGCGTGCAATTGCTACTATATGTTACAAGAATTGAATTGATTGGGGCATAGCATGACGCCGATTATGAGTCTCCTTCCCCGTTCAAATCTACGGACGACGAACATATACCTATGAGGAAACCCAGGAAAAAACCCAGGAGGAAACCAACACATAAAAAGGAAATAGGTATCGGCAGAACTAAAATTAGTTTAAGTATTTTTATTTGGCTTGATATCTTTGACGGAAACGAATAGACCGAACCACAGACAGAATGGCCACTCTCCGCCCCTCCCTAACGTCAGATACCTCAGGTCCCCTGCATCCTTCTGGTGTTCTTGCCGGACTGCCAACAAACCCTACGCACCGTCACGCACACATTTGCACGTGTACAAACGTATTTTTAACAAGTTTGACATTTTGGTATTGTAGTGTGCAGCGGTATAGGTAAGTTTGTATGGAGTGTCACAGGTGTGACCGTACCTCGTCCCCTATTGAAATAATACTATATTAAAAGTAGAATTTATAATAATTAACACGCCTATATTCCCTGAAGAGATAGACGATAAGCCTGATGTACCCGGAGGAGGGTACTGACTGAGAGGGCGTTAACTAGCTGCAACACAGTTTATACTACTGCAGCAGTTACCGTTCAAATGTTGTAAAGTTCCATTGTAACTAATGTTTCCCAAATAAATTTATTATTATTATAGACAGAGGTGTAGGTACTGCTGCATAGCCATAGTTTGCCGGTATTTTTAAGTCCCATGCAATAAATGATGAGTTTAGATTATAACTTCTTAGACCTTCACTACATAGTATAAAACAAAGTCGCTTTCTCTGTCCCTATATCCCTATGTATGCTTAATTTTTTTTTTTTTGACATTTTACACAGCACCATCTAGTCCCAAACTAAGCAGAGCTTGTACTATGGGTGCTAGACAATATTTAAAACTACGCAACGGATTTTAATGCGGTTTAATAGATAGAGTGATTCAAGAGGAAGGTTTATATGTATAATGCATGACCACGCGGGTGAAGCCGCTGGCGGAAAGCTAGTAATATATATAATCCAATAACAATGCTCGACCTAGGAATCGAGCCCAGGACCTCAAGCATAGCAATCGCATACCACTACGCTGATGAAGCAGTTTATAATAACGCAATAGTAAAAAAAGTAGATGTTATATTTTTTTAAACATTTGGCCACAAATTCAGAAAATAAATTTAAAAAATAATAATTCACAAACTTGGCATTAAGAACTCTGAAGTTTTAATAACTTAGATTAATATGCCTAACAGCTGACACCTTCATAAACTTGTGATGGGATTATTTGAGATCTTAAAACCGCCAAACTGATTAGTTCTATAACAAAATTTAATGTAATCTAGCTTGTTTATGAAAACTTCAAGACTAGAATAGAATAGACGAAATGAATAATGTTTATCGTACACAGAAGCAAAATTATACAGGAATTAATAAAACTAAGCCCACTGTGCCTGATTGGTCTCATGGTCGGTAAAGCTACTGCTACGCTACTGCTAATCAAACTCAAGACCACAGGGTCATTCTTGGGTTTCATTCCCGGGTCGAGCAGTGTGTTGGTTGATGAATTCCCAGCTGCTCAGAGTATGGATTTGTCCCCGGATTGATGGCACTGACGCTGTATTAATGTAGCAATTTGGGAAACCCCATAAGATTGGGAAAAACGTGATCATCGTGAAACACTGCATAAGGTTGCGCTAAATAAAATTTCCTAAGTATTAATAACTCCTGTGTCAGTGTTACTGAACGGCTCGTGGCTAAATTATAACTCCGCTGATCAACTGATCTCTGCCGCGGTCAGTTTGTGGATGGGTGACCCTTTTTAACACATTAAGATCCATCCGTGCCTCAGAGAGCACGTAAACCAAACTAATTGTCATACGATTACCTATGACAATAAATTGTAGTCAAGAAGGTCAAAAAGCGTGACAACCAGTCTATCCTTCGAATATCGATATTGTCCAGAGATTGGGTTCGCAGTCGCTTCGTGTAAAATACTGATATTCAGCCGCATCTGATTATACTGCAAGCCGAACCCAACAAAAAAAAGGCTAGAAAAAGATTTAACATTAGTAACTCCAAAGATTTCCGTAATCAGAGAAAATAACGCTGTAAAGATGTAATCGTCACAAGTAACGACTTCTAAATCCACATAAAAGTAACATTTATCGTTGGTTTTATGAACTAGAACTAAGAAAGGAAACTAAGTCATATATTCTGATAAAATCGTTTACCCGACAATGTCTGTAACTCGTAATTGAATTCAACAAAGAAGATAGAAAAAAAAGTAAAGTTGGTACGTGATCTGCAAACAAGATTCAGGCTATCAACACTTGTTTTGTGAGTCAATGAGAAAGAACCAATATATGCTTGCAATATCGGATTCAAAGAATGAATTTCTTTTCGCAATAACAAATAATTGATTATGTTTATTTATGAACGGCAATATGACTGCATTACTTAGGACTATTTACGTTCCCATAACAATAAAGTATGAATGTAATATGCTCTATGTTCAATGTATTGCTCATTTGTATGGTCGATATTGGGTTTTCTATTCGAGAAAATCTTTATATATTTCTATTCAATTATATGACAAACAGGTGCTTAATTTCTTTTAGGTTGGTATGACCTTACTGAGCACTTTTTGAGTGTTGGATGCTCGACTTTATTTGCCCAACAAAATAAATGTAACTTGAAAAAAAAAAAAAAAAAGTTTCTTGGAAATATTTGAACTAAAGTCTTAAGGGTAACACTATTTGAATGTTGCATGCTCGGTTTTATTTGTCCAACATAGGAAAAGTATTTTAACGTTACATCATAGTTCACCCAATAATATATTATAAGCGTTTTAAATGGAAAATCACAATTTTTATTTGCAATACATTTTTTTTTCGAAATATTGCTGTTTGCTATTGCTGCACCTGTTTTTAGGGCTGTATTGAGCACTATATTCTTTAATTTTTTCGTCTACGTCATCATTGTTATTGAGACCGTCGATAACACACCATTACGTTTGTATTATCTGAAATGTTAGGCTGGAGTGTCCTAGTGTATACTGACACTTCACCGGTATATTTAGGTGCCATGCCTACTGCCATCAACAAGGCACAAATTTAGACTCCCCAACTATTATTGGGAATCTCATAAAAAACCCCAAAAATACTGCTCGATGTAGGAATCGGACCTAAGAATTAGAGTCCTCGGTCCGATTCCCTCATTGAGGTCTTTGCAGCATATCCGGTCTAAACAGTCGCGTTTACGACCATCTTAATTAAAATACGAAACAAAGAACGTGCCGATTTCATATTACAGTACGTACCATGAAAAATTATTACTTAGAATTATAAGAATGCCGAGAAAAAACGAAATAGACAGCTTATTATTCAGCGCAATGGTATTAAGTAAATTGTCCTACTTTGTCTCCCTAACAATATCCTTGTTGTTCTACGAAATTAGTTTCCTTTAGCGAAACTTCATTATGGTTTCCATTTTACTGTAAGTATAACTTTTCTTAAATAATTGTGATCACTAAGCCTTTGAACTTAGCACACAACTCTAAAGAAAGAAAGAATTTAATAAACACAGGAAAGGGAAAGAAAGAAATCAAGTGTTTTTTTATATCACTAAGGTGGCAAACAAGCATACGCCCGCCTGATGGTAAGCGGTACCGTAGCCTATGGACGGTTACAACTCCACGGGTATCACTCGCGCGTTGCCGACCCTATAGTGAAGTGGAGGAAATTGACCTTTGAACTAAAATCTAGCCTAACTCATTTAATTTTTATGTTGCAGTACGAATCGCGCAGCATTGGTACCATATTCTTTCATTTTGGTAAGATCCGGTTTCGTATTTGTGTATATCTGAAAGCACCCACGTAATAAACAATTTATTAATTTTGAAATGTTGATTTTGAAATGCACTAAAATTAAATGCGTTACCAATTTTGTCGATACGATAAACAAAGCATACCTTCTAATTGAAGTAAGTCCAGGATAAATTAATTTTCTCCACCCAAAAGCTTTGGTAGGTCTTGCTATATTAAATTTGTGGTAGGTACCTACTGTACAATATCGGATCGGTAAGGAGATTTACATATTACAAATACGCGATGCCAATATGTTTTGTAAAGGTCACATTTGAGTTAGGTTTTGGTGAAAATATTGAATACATTTCTTCCGATATTGCTCTTCTTATGATTTCCAACATCCTATTATACAAGGTGGAAGGGACATCGACGCACAAAGGTCGTGACAAGGTTAAAACTCAAGGTCGAAAATTAAATGAGCTAGGTCATTCATGTAGAAAATGATCGAATCGATCGATCATCGAAATCGATATAAAACAACCGAATAACGACGACTAGCGACCTACCCCGACTACAGATGGGTGCACAAATCATACACAAACCAATCGTGATTACCGCGTTTTGTATTAGTAAACACCTTATAAAAATCAGTCGTGTGAAACGGGTCTAACAATTTTGCACTAGTGATAGTAAATAATTAATAATATAAAATATAAAATAATCTATACTATTATAAAATTGTAAAAAAGTCATTTCTGTACATTGAAGATATTAAAAAAAAAACAATTGGGTTAGAGTATATAAACGATCGCGAACCCAAAAATGTGATTTTTAGAATTCTTGTCTGTTTGTCTGTTTGTTAGGGGTTGGCGCTAAACTTACTGAATAGATTTGAATTTTGGGTTAACTGTTGTAAAGCATAATTTCCAACTTAAAAACTGATGTAAAGCTTTTTTCAATTATCTGTATAGATCCTAAGATAGAGCTTGACCTCTCTGTTGTATGCAAGCCCATAGAAAGAAGAGATCATCATTGCTGGTTTTTTATTTTTTATTTTGTATTTAAAAGTCCTTCATTCAACTAAAAAAATGAGGTATATCTCATTCCACTCGGTTGCGTAGATGCTGAGATAGAGCTTGACCTCTCTATAGTATGTATTCCTATTGATATAAGGGATCATTATTGTTGGTTCTTTAATTAAGTTGTCATATGCGCAGAAATCGTGATTGTTGATTAGTTATAAACGTTTAAAGTGGTATAGACTTAAATTAAACAATAGTTGCTGTACGGTTTGGTTAGAATTACGAGTTATTACGACTAACTGTAGCTTCCGTTTTCTTTTGGACATATTTTCACAAACAGCATCACTTCAGTACCTCATAAAGTACCTCAGTACCGAGACTAATTGTCGACCGGAATCGAACCCACAATATTCATTGAGCTTAGCGCCGTTATAACTTAGGCACGAGGCCCTTTTTACAAACCACTACTTCAAAATACAAGTTTTTTATCAATAGGATCAATTTCTAATCCTAATTTTGTTTCTACATCTACGTAAGCGAAGCCGCGGGCAAAAGCTAGTATAAAATATATTGAGTATTGAGTATTGAATAGTGAGCTCTTATTTGCGTATGTCACTATCTTTCGTAGACATTAAGTTGGACGGGACATGAAAATTCTACAGAAATAATAACTGCAATCAAAATTTCGTCAAAATCAATCAATATCGAAACTGACGGCATTCTGCAAATAGATTGCTTGAGTTCACTAGCTCCGTAGTAGAGCAGACAGGTCTGAGCTGCGCTATCGATTTGTCTAAAGACGGTTAGGTATTAATATGAACCTGATATAGATCCGTTTGGACTGACTGGACAAGCATTTGAACATTTCAGTATGCTTGGTATGAAATGGAAACTCAATGAATGATGTTGTAGTTATGTGTATCGCCATAGAACAATATTCTTAAAGTGTACCCAGCGAGTAGATTTGTAAAATTCAACCACGAAAATTTTATGATTTTATTTATGTTTTCTTTGTAGTAATTAAAAGAAGATTGATACTTAACTATACAAAAAAGCCATCTTTATATTGAATACAATCTAAAATAATAATGAATTGGTACAGTGACATTATTAGAAACAGAAACTGAAAATTTCAACTCTTCATGAACCATAATAGATAGAGAATTGAAATTTTCATACTCATGCGAAAGCTTATTTTTAATTAATTTTGGTTTGCAATAAAAATAACACGATAACCTCACTCCTAGAAATCCACGAGGATGGTAATCGTGGCACCTTTGTTAGCAAAGGGCTCTTAGACCGAAATAAATCATTCATCGGAACGTGGAGGTAAATATTTGTATCGCGGAGGGTGACCCCGCTTGTGTCGCCGCGGGCTCATTAAAGTGAAAATAGACTTACGCCGATGGTTTACATCGATATTTAGATTAAAGCCCTTATAACCTTACTAAGCTTGTGCTAAAAAATAACATGATTTATAAGTATTATTTTAGTAAGTTGTAAGTCAAAACGATGATGTAGAAGCTCAATGCTTGCTATTGCTAGGTCAAAACGTCATAAAATTAATAAAAAAAAATTAGTAACAATCCTGTACCTATCTACAATAACGTCAAAAAGTCACAAGTGCTGAAAACTTCATAATAACAAAAAATATTGATAGTCTTGTATTTTAGTATTATGATAATCACTTCTTTTGTGACTTTTAAATTATTATGCCCAAAAAAACATAATTAGGTATGCCTCGATCGAACATTTCACCACTGTGTGTTAATTTCTTGTTTTGTTGGTGAAACGAAGTCCTTCAAGATAAGAACAAGAATACAATAAGGAAATAGCATGTGCCGCCGCGACGCTTCACAGAGTCTGTATTTTGTCAGCCTCTATGAATACATCTTCTACATCTCGCCTCTTGCAATTTCAGCGCATGATAATTTAAATTTTTGGGTATTCTTACGAATTTGTATTTAAGCCACTTATCCGTGACATGTATTATACATGTCAGCATAATAAACGGGTGTGTCATCAGACAAAAATATATTTACTTCTTATTATGTCTAGCTGGCTAGCTACGGCGCGGCAATCGTAGTGTGGGACGCCCGCCGACTAGGTGTACTGACGACTTGCAAAGGGCAGCTGGCAGTAACTGGAAGAAAAGACCTGCAGCTCGGGCTTTGTGGTCTTCACTAAAAAAGAGGCCTACGTTCAATAGTGTACGAATACGGGCTGACGATGATGCTGTTTTAACAAAATAAATTAATGTACTAGTATTAATATAATATTAAACTTAATGTAGCAGCTAATCCATTTTCGAAGCCACTACCAACATTTTAACATAAAAAGGTATCTTTTTAAAATACCAAAAGGAAGATTGCAGCGATGTCGATGCTCTTAACACTAAAGTACCTATTTGATCAATACATTCGCTCAACCATCTTGAATCTAAATAATATTATTATATCTGTACAAAAATATCAAATCATCTTAAAGGGCTATCAACTTTGAAGGACGATTCACGAATTGTTTAAGTCGTGAATCACGATTGGCCGATATCCCTCCATTAAGTCGGACATCGGAATAAATGGGCGTTTTCATTAGACCCCGCTCTATAGCCAGCTGAAAGGCGATTTGCGAGGCTTTTGAGGAGATAGGAAGGCATCGCCGTGTAAAAAAACCACTTTATCAACACTCCATTGCTCATAAAAAGGACGATTTTTTAAGGGAACAAAGGTATGGATATTTTTGCATCTGAAGGTATTTTATCAACGTCGTCTTTTCGTCAAAACTCTATTTTTAACCCCCGACGCAAAAACGACGGGGTGTTATTTACATTACATTTCGTGTCGGGGGTTTTCTAAATTTTTCATTTCGGTTAGGTTATAATAACATAGTCGGGGGCCGCGGAAGAATGCGTTGTTCCCGTAGCCCCCGACGCAAGTGCGAGTGGGAACACCGGGGTTGGTTTTAGTCAGTAGGAGTCTGACAGACCTCCCCGCCCTCCCAGATTTCCATGAGGATTTCCAACCTCGAAAAAAAAAAGGTTATAATAACAATTGTTTATAAGAAATAATACGATAGTAATAACCCTTCATTTGGCAGTCGTAAAAATAAGAATTTAATAATACAACAACTGGACTCTCTTGGGACTAAGTACAAAATTAAATCAAACGTTTTGATTTGTAAATACTTTATGAATACATACGTACACTCATGACTTGCTCTAAAGGGTAGGCAGAAACAACAGAATAATGAACCACCTCTAGATCATCAAGCGGCGATCACAATAGACCTACTAAGGTCACAGTGACATTAAAGCTGCAAACAAAAAAAATAAAAAAGTAAAACCGCTGAGTAGGTGAGATAATAAAAGTAAAACCGCTGACGTTGATATCATAACCACCTCAATATTGAAAGTCAAGCACTGAATGTATGTGGGTTTTTACCAGATCCTATTTATCTACGTCAATACAAATCTGCGGAGTTTCAATGTACCTTTTTGTAGCTATGTTAAGGGGAACCTTTATACCTAGTTGTATACATAGGTATACACGTTACCGTTTGCCATTGTGTGAAAATGTCCAACGAAAGTACACTTGAGATAAAAAAAAATCACCCGCACCAAATATTTGGTTACGTCAACTAATTTTGACATATTTTTATAATAGTATATAAAAGAGTGTATTTGCTATGATTGTTCATAGTAAATGATTGAATATATAAAATTATTTATTGAAATCGTATGATATTGTTCATAATTTTGGTAAATCAAATTATTATTATATATAATAACTATGATATTTACACCATCGGAATCATTGTGGATTATTTACAGCAATAAATAATTAATCTTTTGTTCATGAATGTGAAATAATTGTGGGAACCTGTTCGTACAATACCTGACACAGTTTCTAACGCTTTCTTTGTCAACGACCCTTACGTATTTAAAGCATTTGCGATGTATGGTGCCGCAAAAAGTACACTAATTAAACTCGACAGCGCTCGAAAAGCTGTAAACAATGTGATGTTAAAAATTCCACCCATTACCTGGCAGTCTGACTGCACACAACTTTCAACCTAAATAAAATAATATAAAGAACTTTTTTGGAAAATCACAAGCCTAGTAAGTGTGGTAGTATTTTATTTGGCATAAAATAATTATAATGCATTTAGGGCACACGCTTATTATTTTTAAAGAGGAAACGTTTCTTAAACGAGAAGGAAATTTTGAGTTACTTCGGAAATTATTTGGCTATAACTTGATCAACAGCATGGCATTATTATTTCGGAATTCGAATCTCTTACGCTAGAATAAGAGTAAACACACTTCTAAAGTAAAGCATTTCTTTTTCATAAAAAATACCGCAGAATCACTTCTTACAACTACTTATTTGTATTTTATTATTTTAATAATTGGGGTTTTTATTTTGCACCGCAAGTGTAACACGTTCGTCAGTGGCGGCTACAAACATGGGCGGGTCAACGCGCATGGTCCCCCTAACTCAATTAATGAATGCGAACGACTTGTCCATTGTAAGGCCCCTGACATATTCGCCCAAATTACCCCATTCTCCACTTACAAACGAAAATCACGCATAATAGGGAAAAATATTCTTTGCTCAGTTTTTTCTCCTTGAGATGTTGTCGTACAGGACATTAAGCGGGAAAAGAAAATAAAAGATTTGTTACTACTCAAGTTTCCGACACAAAGCTGCTCTTGCATGGAAAGCGTTTCAATAGTCTTTATAGCGCAACCAGTCACTCAAGACCTACGATCTTTCCTTAATTTACCCTTCTACTGCTGCTTATTAGTTGAACAAAAAGGGTATGGGAGCTCTCGTTTGTTGGTGTCAACTATAAAACAACAAGCCTTGTTATCACTAGTATATATTACGACCTCAATGCAGAACTATGTCTCGTAAAACGCCATTCCCTCGCAAATGAAATAAAGAATAAAGTTTACGTGGAATAATTCTAGTCACACAATTGATTTATCTGCTACACTATTTCTTCTGGTGGTTTGGCGGATTGACTGCGAATCTAATAACAATACCTGCTGATTAGTGCTTATGCACGTTATTTGCATTTAATTTTAATATGTTAGCTATAGATATTGTAGACCTCCCTTAAAATGTCACAATAAAATAGACAATGTGCGGTTCCAAAGAGTTGATACTATTGAAAAGAATCCGGCAAGAAATTTCATGGACACTGTCTCCATGTAAGATAACTTTAGCATCTCTCTAAGCCGGAGAACACAGACAAATACTTCTACTTTTCGCACAAAAATTCGTACAACAACTAAGAACAATATAATTTGTGCCAGAGTAATATATTTTAACAATGAACTACTCAATATAATCTAATATACGGAAACGCTGCTTCGAAGTTTTGGTTCTAAAATTGTATTATTAGATAATTGCTTAGGAACACGATTTAACTGCTTGGTCGAAGTTTGTACAAGGCCTTGTGTTGGGCCAAACCATCGGCACACAGTTAAGTTTGTTATAATTACAATCTTTGTTCAAGTTTGTCTTTACTTAAAAGAGAAGTCTATTTTCCTAATCGGTAACACTGAACACAATTACTATTATACCTACCACCCGGAGAGTTTACTTAGTACTCTTTATAACAAAAAAATATATTTATTTATTTATTTTATTGTAGTTCGGAAAACAAACAGTATCTTAATCTATTCCTTTCAACTATCTTATATAGCTATACACCATTTCTATGTTTTCGCATAATAATAACAATTTATAACATATGGTCAATATTGGCTTAAAAATGTCCAAGTTAATTAAGTTTTAAATATTTTTTGTGCTTATTAATTGTGTATATATTTAGTACAATTTGTTTTTGGTATCTTTATTCAAACCTCATGTTGTTGTTAGATACTAAACAATTAGAAATTTCTATTTGCTGTCTTTGATTGACTTCGTAACTGACGTCATAAATCAAGTAGCATATTCATTAAAGACTTGATCACATAATCAAGCTAATAACACAAAGGCTGTTTGCTTAATTAAATGGAATACCATCTGTTTGACTGCTTCGTTCCAAATGCTTGATGCTGCATTCAAATATTCAGTTAGGTGTCAGTTAACGTGAGTTTGACATGCTATCGGCCTGATAATCGCGTTCACTGAGTGGTGATGTTCACTTTAGCAAAGATGCTTGTAATATTTTGGATGGACATCCAAGTAAAAATAGTAACTACTACCTAGCATTCGTGGAATAACATTTAGATAGAAAAATAAAACATAATATTGGCATCTCGCTTACTGAAGCGAGATGCCAATGCCTTGCTGTAAAAATTACAAACGATTCTAACTAAACGTATGGTCTAATATTTGAACAAGATGCACTATATATTGTATTTCATCTGATAAGTTCGAAACACAGCTTGCAAAACAAACCGTTGAAACCGCGGGTCCAATATTGAAAAACTGTTTTTCTTTTGAATAAAATTCCGAATCACGTTTGTCCCGATTCTAAGAATACGTGAATGAAATGTTAAATGGTAAAATTCAAGTGCTGAAAATGTAAAAAGGAAGTTTTTCTTTAAACCTAATAGAATTACTTGGGAACAAAATATCGGTCTCCCTTGTTGTGGGATTAATGGAGTGGAAACGTTCTAGTCTCCTTTATATTCTGTTACTGAAGATTTATAATCGTATAACAAAGAATTGATGTACTTACCTGTTTTTGACAAATACATTTGTTTTTTTACTATTGTATTCTAACAAAGCCTATAGTAAAAACATTCAATATCGCATTGATATTCTGTACAGTGAAGATTTTGTTTGTACTTTCGTTTTCTTATTTATTGCTATTCTGAATAGTCCCGTATCGTTTTCATTTCACACTTCAGTAATTTCCTGATATTTATTTACGAGACGGTTTTTGGCGTAGGTTTTTGTACAAATATTAAACATAATGTTTGTGGGAGTTATTAAGGTACATTGATAAAAAATTGAAAGGCGTAATATGAGCAATTAGTGAGTCAGTTAACTTTTGAACTAGGTAGCTTGGAACGTTTTAGAATAGTACTTTGAGACTTGCTTTGGCTTAGAAGTCATAGCGTCCAAATCATGCCCGCCAGTCGATATTTTCCTTCATTAAAATAAAAAGATATATAATTTTACTCTCAAATTAAAAAATATTTGGACGCAGGATTTGGTTCTGCGAGATGGAAATAAAGCGATACGCATTTTCTCATACTTTTAGAAGGCCATAGTATTCTGTTATGATATAACGTTGGTTACAAGTATCTGCATATATAATGCACTTCTATAAGTGTCAAATTCAACCTATCAAAAGACAATGTATTTTATATAAATATAAACTGTATTTAGTGAATAAATCGTTGAAGTGCCTTGTCAAAATAAATAAATAATTTAAATTAAACATACTAGTTTAAATAAGAAAGTACCCACTAAAAATTGGTTTGTGTTAAGAGGTACATTTTTTAAATAAATTCATGAGTTTCGCTTCTCTTCGCTTATGTTTGTAGAGCTATAGGAGTGCGCCCTCTTACAATTTAACTGCTTACAATTTATTTCAGTTGAAAAGAATGCCTTGCCTTGCCTTGAAACGTACTGAATAACTAAGTGAGGTTTCCCAGCATTAAACTGAGGTACTTGAGACTGTTTTGCAGGCGTAAATTCTACCTATTTTTTACCAAACGACGTACGTTTCTACTTGTACATATCCTACCATCACGCCTCTATCCCCAAAGGGTTAGGCAGAAGAGGTAGATCCTTTGCATTTTTATAATATAAATCCTATTAAGATTCACTCACGGAACACACGATGACATACCTAGGTCAGTTTAAGCCCTCAGTGTAACGCCAGCTAAACAGGATTCCTATCAATTTTGATACTAATCCATTCAATTGACGTTGAAGTATGGCTTACATCGATCATGGAGTTTCGATGCCATTACGTATAACGTGACACTAGTTGTCAAATTGCCTGCGGCATCCACTCACATGAGTTAATCATGCATTTCTATTTGGCTAGATTTACTGAGATAGAAGGTGTTGTTAGACAGTAACACAAAAGGTATTGTGTTACAATTAACTCCAAACTTCAGTCGCCAAACTGTTACGATTAAAATCCGGTAACTGAAAACATAGATAAGAAACTTGCACATATACAAACTTCATAAAATTTGCAGCCTGATTTACTATAACCCACCCAATCTAGCAATAGATCTGTGCCCTAATGGTTTGACATATTATTTATATTCCACTAATGACCCGCCCCGGCTTCGCAGAATACACCCGTACTCTCTAATATAATATGCATATATACTACATAAACCTTTCTCTTGAATCGCTCTATCTAATGCCGAAAACTGCATACCTATTGCAACTTTGTTATAAACTATGTAAAGATTTATGTATCTATTCATACCTCATACGCAACTCTACGCTTTTTCAAATTGATTGAGAGGTCTCGGTCTGCCGGCAGACCCTTGAATGATGTGGCGAATAAACATTTACTTGCCTTTTTTTATTATATCAATGTGATGGTAACTAAACCCATCCTACATAATCAAAACAAAAAAAAAATGCAAAATTTATTTATTACTTCGAAATAACCATAATTCTTCTAGTCTTTCGTAAACAGTTTCGTCTGTGTCATGGGTGGGGTCTGTATAAAATTCTCTCCATAAATTTATTAAAGATTTAGCTCCTACTAACTTAAAGAATCGAGGAACCACAAAAAGTTAAATTGCTCAAGTTTTATTTTACGGAACTCTGTAACTCCTTTTACCGGCTCTTGTTAGGAAACTCATAAAAACGTGAAATGTCATCTTCATGCATAATATTAGACCAAAATTTGAATTACTTGAATTTGGATCTGTTAAATTTTTACAGGGATCACTAAAGAAATTGAAGTAGGTACTTGTAAGTTGAAGTCATTATACCTAACTGTTTTCAAAACGAATTTATAAAGACGCATAATATAATTATATATTTAAAAAAATCGTGTCTGATTGACGTCACAGGTCACTTAGTCCCCACTGAAAATCAGTGCTGCTGTAGCGCTGCCGAATTACGCTGTGGGCCTTATTCAAACGACGTTGACGTTGCAGCTTATAGAAATTGTTAGTTGTGAGTATAATATAGATAATCACACTATATAATGTACCTTCGTTAAACTTTTTCTAGTTGATATTTTCATAGCGGTAAAATCTTTTTTTCCAATAGGTTAAAAAAAATTCATTTCAGAAAAAAATAACACATTATTTTGTATAATCATACCAGTGTAAAATCAAGACTTAGCAAACTCATTAAATTCAGGATAAAAATTATGACAGCGTATCCCTTAATCACCCTATTTTTTAAATCAAACCTTTGTTAGGTAAGTAAAATTATTTT
The DNA here is from genome assembly GCA_946251955.1 of Acronicta psi. Taxonomy (NCBI): domain Eukaryota; kingdom Metazoa; phylum Arthropoda; class Insecta; order Lepidoptera; family Noctuidae; genus Acronicta; species Acronicta psi. The sequence goes on from OX276476.1 coordinate 5,562,404, forward strand.
TGACGCGGTAATTCTCTGAAGGGTCATAAACCCAACTTTTTGGCTCATTATAAATTTATTTAAATGTTTGGGTGACACTGACAAGCCCACTTTCAGTTTGTTTATTACAGTTTTGTGTTATAAAATTTATAAAATAACGGGACTCATTTTTTTGTTATTTTAGCTAACAGTTAATTTTGTTTAAGTAATTAAGTTATTTCATTAAGTCATTCTCCAGAGCTCAGCAAAAAAGACAGAATCCAAGTAATTTGTATTTCTCTTTAACAGAGGCGGAGGTAATACGTTTTTATATGAAATGTTCCTTTTAGTTCTCTCTATGTATGTTTTTTTTATTTTTTATAATCCGCTAAGGTGGCAAACAAGCATACGGCCCGCCTGGTGGTAAGCGGTTACCATAGCTTACGGAAGCTTGAACCCCAGGGGTTAACACTCGCGCGTTGCCGACCCGAAAAACCTCTTAGAGGTTTATGGAGGATTCACTCCGCCGACAGTATGTTCCGATAAATCCACAGTCCAATCGCGTTTTATTTGCCTGAAATGGTTGCCTACACAGAATATGAAATAAAAAAACATTCGTCATCAATTTGCAACAAGTGTGTTTTGAAGGGATCAATAATTTGAGTAAGATTGATCACGACAGATCTAATAACTTTCGTGTGAACAATTTCGTGCCCTTTTCGCAGTGTCATCAACCGATCATTTGTTAATGTTCCATTCGATATCATTTTGTAATCATACTGTTGAAAAAAGGTTTTTGAATAATTGCGAGTATTTTATTGCTGCTGGGAGGATTTTTTTATTCGGTATCTCTGAGTATTGATTGCATTTTGTTTGACACGGACTTCGTAAGATTTCCGTAAATTAATTTATCTGTTCAGAAATATTAAAGAAATTTTTTTGTAAGAATAAAATCTCATTAAATACTTAGTAACATTTATTTTAAATTAGTTTCTTATATTAAATTTAACACAAATTTCGCAAACAATTAAATCTTAATTATCTTCTAGCGACTCAATATACATTTCAAATAACACTCATTAAAAGATAACTCATTTTATGAATAACAATGGCGGATCGACTTTAACCTGACGTATGGCGATGAATATATTAATTGGCTTTTTAATGATTACTCTTGAAGCCATGTTAAATATTAATATGTTTCTTGCTAATGAGGGTATGTGTCATGGGTATGTCCCAGAATGAGACCCGTCCAGCAATAGGACGGTAAATAATTTGGTGAAGACGATGTTGATTATTATACCAATATAAAATGAATATTAAAGGTCCAAAATAAATTGTTCCTTTTAAAAATCATCAACATTAGAAAATTTTGTAGCTATATAAAGTTGAGATGCAACCAAAGCAAATGCAGATACTTTCAGTCCTTTTTCTACTGAATACTTACATGAATACGTGTGATACTTATTACATGTTTGAATTCAGGAAAGTCGAACATTTGAGAGGACTGGATATCTCCTCTGCAGATCATGTGTGTAGAATTTTCCTAATGTCTTTTAGTTCACAAGCTGGACGGTCCCATCTGATTCTATAATTTAACGTTTGAACGAGTAAACTCTAAAAAAATATGTATTTTGTAAGGGCTTGAACACACGTGCAAGCTTGCTGCAGCGGTTGAACTATAAACCTCGCACACTTGATCGCTAGTTGCTGTAAACCTGAAGTTAATTTTTTTATACATAGTAGAATATTAATAATAATTGTTACATAGTGATGTGCAACTTTTATTTCATAGAAAAAACTTAAGCTAATGTGAATATAAAAATAAACTAGACTCGAAATTAACTTTTTATTTGCTTATACTGGAATGAAATTGGGAATACCTGAAACAAAAGTAAATACAAAAGTAATTTAAGAGAAGGTTTTTTTCCAATTCCCAGGGAAGGGAAATTAATGATTAGAACAATGAAGATAGCAAACTTGGGTATTCAGTGGCTAATGTCGAAGTTTCTGCTGAGAAACGAATATCTAATTTCTGGCTAAGGAAGCAAAGCTGCCGTGGCACTAGACATGAATATTAAACGTTGAATATCTGCCAGAGTGCAGACATTGTGAAAATTCACTCCGATCGAGAAATGGAAATTCCACGCTTCACTTGCATTTTGTCATTAATATGATTTGAACTCGACATTCAAATAAGGCGAATTTCTGGAAGGAAATGGATGTATGAAAGGATATGTCATGTTTGTGCTAATATTGAGTGTTGATCGTCATTTTATTATGTTGATATTGAAGCGACGTTCAATTTGATATGCAGTAAGATCATATTTTGTGCAGTGAGATCAAAATATTATTATAATTCACATTAGATTTCTATTTTCCATCACCCTAACGTCTACTGGTACAAAATATCTTTAGACATTATAAAGTCTACTTCTGTACTTTCTTTGTGTATAACTAATTTTATTGGATAAAATAATAATTAATACTATGTACAGTAAAAGCAGTGATAGCCTAGGGGTATGACCACTGGACTGCCAAGTCAAAGGTCTCGAGTTCGAATCCAAGGCACGCACCTCTGACTTTTCGAAATCATGTGTGTAATTATCACTCGCTTAAACGGTGAAGGAAAACATCGTGAGGAAGCCTGCATGCCTGAGAGATTCTGCCAACCTGCATTAGGCTAGCGTGGTGGACTCCTAATCCCTCTCATACTGAGAGGAGACCCGTGCCCAGCAGTGGGACAGTATATGGGTTGATTATTACTATGTATCTTTATAACACAAAATGTTGTAAAATTATTGCCCAGGGTCGCCCCCTATAAGGGGGCCTCAATAATTGTGCAAACTTTGGGTGTCCCTTAGTACATATTATTATCTCTACGGGGAATATAGTCGTAATGGTATGTTTTTCCTAATTATCACCCTTCATGTACATTTTCACCGTACTATCAATTTTGGGTTTCATCTTCATTCATTATTCGGTCTTTATTTTCTTTACCTGTAGGCAACACACTGTAAAATATATTTTCATACTCCACTCCGCTCCTAAAAAGGTATTTAAAATAAAACCACCAAACAAAGCACCTAAGTACACTGTGAGTGTTTTCTAGCATAAATTCGCCGGAGAGTTCCATAACATTAGGCGTGGGAATCAGGAAAATGCATTCACTCCCGCCGCTAACAAGGAAAGTTTTATTAAACAAATACGACTCTATGACAAGAACAGGTACCTAAGTCGTAAGAGCACTCTGGCAACCAGTCTATAGTGTCTTCGTTGTATAGAGTAACCATAGGCAAATATTCTACGCAAAGGCACATGACCTAAATTATACGCACGTTGTCGACGTCACACGCCGCCCGTCTCATTTACGTTCTCCTTTAGTTTTTTCCAACTCTTATTGTTTTCCAAATCTGTACGTATGTAACTATAGGTAGTTCTTTATTATTATTTTTTTATAAAAATCCTTTCAAGTGTTTTAATTTTTATTTTATGACGATGACGCGTGACGGTAATAAAACGGCCACCAGTCGATTTTTACCTCCATTAAAATAACTAATAAAACATCTCATTCAACTGCTTCATTAACCTTGTGGTCCTATGCGCAAGTGCTACGGTCGAGGTCGGGTTCGATTCTCAAGTCGAGCAGTGTTAGTTTTCCCATGAAATACTTAGTAGCAGTAGTATGGGACTTCGACAGTTCGCCAATTGTCTATTACATTACACTTCTGCCGAACCCGCTGCGGAATACAGGCATGATGGTGTGTTATGTTATATTATTAATACATTTTAGATAAACTCAATCATTTCCCAAGACTTCAGTACCACTTACGAGTGCGCACTCACGTTTCAGTAATTTCAATTTCATATGTATTTCAACTGGTATGAATTGAAATTCTGTGTTCATCGGTAATTTCAAGAACATTCTAATAACTTCGAGTTGAATGCTATATAAGCTTATTTATTTACTCTACATAATTTTGTTTACTCCGAAAGATAATACGAGTACCTACATAATGTGGGATTAATGTGACACGTGTCAAAGTAGATATGATTTTATCGTCATTTCATATATTTTTTTGTACGGAAATCATTATAGAACATCAATTGATATATTCTGCAAGTTTCGGTTACTTAAAAACGAATTTTTATATACCTAATAAGTGGCAGTATCACAACAAATTTCAAGCTTTTAAAACCATTCGTATCAATCTGATTTTGGTTTTGATACCAATTCCTCTCCTCTTCCAGATGTTTGGATTTTATATTAGATGTTTCCAAAATAATCTTTTAAAGCTTAGGACAATAACACTTTGTTGGACCTGGGTATCAAACCCAGGATAACGCAGGACAAGAGAACCCCAATACCCCCGTATAAAAATATACCAAACTACCATTGTAATTCGTTATTTTTACGGGCTTTTACCACTAAGCAAAGTCTATGCATTTATAAGAGATAACTTGAGATATTACAGTAGGTACCTACATACGTACTAAGTTTATTTTACGAGACGGCCCAATCTCGTTATAAAATCCAAGCTATTAGAAAATCGATTAGAAGTAGATAGTTGTGACGTCAAGACTGTCTCGCTACAACATTTTCAACAATGTCAGGTCAAATGTTTCACTCAGTTTCCAAATTTGAATTTGTAGTAAAACATGTTGGCATGCTATTATTGCATTGTAAAACAAAAATGGTCACAAATCGTGCTTCAACGCTATCCGATGGACATATCGACATCCGATAGACTCTTGTACTCTCACAGGGATAGACTCGCAATTTCCACGGGTCCCACACCCGGAAATGGAAAGCGGGTATCTGTAGCCATCTTGATGCACTACCAAACACATTATTCATTGTTTTTCGGATTAATCAGAAGGTTTCTGGTGATTTGAAAATAATTTAACATCACGTCAGTATAGATTAGTTAGGTGTTTTGATGTAGGCCACAGTTCGTCGATGTTTTAGATGTCACGAAATAGGCTCCAACTCCGAACTGTTATTGAAAATTTAAAATAATATATAAAAAAACTATATACGCTGATACAAAATCAATATTAGGTAGCTATACGTATATAGAAAATATTATTTCTTTTCTACTTTTTAGTTGGGTTAACTATAGGGATAACTATACAAAAATGATTGCATTGTCATCGGTCTTGATTAGCGTGCAAAGTTGCAATCCGTCATTTTAAAAGGGTGAAAATCACGTTCAAAGATTTTGGTACATAGTCAGTCAGACAAACAGTTATCGACCGGGAATCGAACACAGATAAAACATAGGACGAATAAATACCTAAAGGTATATTTACACAAGCTTTGATTTAATGTTGTTTTGTTCGTATATGGAATCATCTAAGTTTCATAATTTATGAGGCAACTTGTATGGACTTACCTACGGGTTTAATTATTATACTTAGAGGTGGTTCGTGTTATATAGGTAATCATTTATCCGAATAATAGGTAGGGTAGTTCGAAGGGTAATAAATAAGGCTAAACGTGGTTACAGGAACTGCTAAGGGCTGCCACGCTCTAGGTCCTGGGTTCGATTTCCAGGTTGAGCAAGCTTTTGCTGTGAAATTGTCAGTAGTGGCTTGGTTTGGGTTTGTGTCTGGTTAATTGCAATAGCTTCGTACCCAATTACATGATACCGGTAAACTATGGTTTTTAGGCGTGATGTTATCTAAGATTTTTGTAAAGGATTTCATCGAAATCGGCCCAAATGATGTACGGAAGGTATATTTATTGGAAAAAATACTTTGTATTACGCTGGCTAGAACTCTAGTCGTACTTTTTTAAATGTTGAATAGGGGACGAGAAAAAAAATCATGCCATTTTGGCCCCCTTTTATCTGTTTCGTAATGATTTCATAGTAAAAACTGTCAGTGTTAGTTTCGGAATGTCAAACGCGGCGTGTATCTACGACATTACGGCAGATTATTATCAGTTTTATAGTGATTTAATGGTAAAAACTATCAACTTGACAGCTATTATGTACAAATTTGGGCTGAGTTGTATGGCCTTTTGATAACCTCCTTTAATGTTTTGTATATACCTTGTATATACCCTATGAACCTTGTAAAACTGGCTGGTGGAGGTATTACCCACCAAATCTGAGTCACATACGCAATACCCTAGAACCAGGCAAGATATCCAATGCAAAATTCTTCGTATATCAAAGCAATAATCCTGCACTATTGATTTGGCAATTCTATCAAACACCAGAAATCCAATTTGGCCCAGCCAGACAGATTTCGTGTCTCAGTTTGTGCATGTAGTCTGGCAGTTTGCCCCCCCCCCCCCCCCCCCCAGCTCTGAGCTCAACTCGGGGAAGTAATCTAGATATTGCACACTATGGGGTAATAGTTGCAAGATTGCTGCGTCTTAGTTCCCGTTACTTAGGCGCTATCGGTTCGAATACGGAGAATATTCAATAACATAATATTAATTGGTAACTGCCTCGTTAGGCTGGTGGTCCTAACCACCACTGCTACGCTTGTGATCCTGGGTTTGATTCCCAAGTCGGGCAAAGAGTTATTGGATTTTTCTATGAAATTTTTAGTAGCAGCTTGGATCATGTGTGCCAGGTTTATAACTCGCTCCTTTGATTAATTTGCTCTTCAATAGAAAACTATTATCCATTTGAATCAACAAAAAAATTATACACATCGACTTTATTGAAATCGATTTCCCTTCGATAGCTTATAAAGTTCATTGATAGGCAGATTGGTTAACCAAGCAATGAAAAATCTCATTTGAATTTTAATTGATTCTCGATGGAAATTAATCTGGGGAGAGCAGTCGTTCGGATATGGGTCCCGAGTGTGCTGTGCATACAATGTTATAAAAATAAAACATTGAGATTAACATAATACCATCGACGTGTACTAATGTATTCAAATTCAAATTTAAAATATTTTATTTCAATTAGACCATATAAATAGGTACTTTTGAAACGTTAAATTAGTTGCACGGTTCCAACGGAGACGGCAAGAAACTCCATAGATACACTTTTAAAAAAATATATGTAACAATTGTTGTGAGTAATGAGGATGATGCAGCTTGATGTGTAGTTGCAGAGATTAAAGAGTAGGTAAGTATTACAATTGAAATTACCGCCATAGCAGTAAGAGCCGACCAGTACCGACAGACAGCACTCGTTCACGAGCATGACGTGTGTATCGGCGCCGTTTGGACTCAACCATGTTGTAGGGAATAAAACGACCCGACACACAGCGCCACCGCCGTAGGTAGGTACACTCACAATTCACAGGTATATCGAGGTCCCATCTAATAGGGGTAAGCTTTTTACTATTAACCGGACATAAAACCAAACTCCTTCATAGAAAAACCTCTCCTTGCTTTGGAGAGCACGTTAAGCTGTCCGTTCGGGAAGTCGTAATACGTGTGATATTAATCGTTAGAAGCCCAAAAAGTCTGAGAGCCAGTCTATCTCTCGAATATTGGTATTACCTATAAAGTTTAAAATACTAATAGTCAGCCATGTCTGGGTACACTGGAAGCCAACCCCCACATGTTGGGAAGGAGAAGATTGCGAAGGTTAGGAGCATGCTCCTACAGATTCAATATCATGATATTGAATTGTCAACTATAAATATATTATCATTTAGATAATAAAATTAAAGTTTTTAGTAAAATGTTAGGTACATCATCATATGCGACATCAGAATAGGCCCCTGCCTCAACAGTATGCTAAAATCCAGATACAGTTCTCGTCAAACTTCTTGTCCGGTTTGAAGTTGGCACGAGCTAACTTCAGACCAGCAGTAAAAATCGGAGAATGAAAAATATTGGACTATTACATAAAAAGGAAAGCTCAAGTCGTAGGCTATCGTTTTAAATAATTTTAATTCAATTTTTTTTCCGGTTTTTACGGCTGGGTTGAATTTTGCTCGTGACCACTTCAAGCCGGACAATAAGTTTGGCGAGAACTGTACCTACTATTAAACAGAAGAAACTCATGGCAACTTGAAGCTTGTCTTACATGTATATAATTCAGAATTTAGTAAAGACGTACAGTACCTACATATCAATTGGGGGCACAGTTAGTTATGAAGCTCAAAATAACTGACTGCTGAACGATACAAGCCGCCGCTAAAATTAATGTAGAATTATAAACACATGAGTGCCAAAGTGTGAAGTTGATTTCAATTAGGTACGTTAATTGAAAACTTAGCTCGCGTTTCTCTCGAGCGTCTGTTGAAGTTTTAATCTTAGATCTATCTTCAAGGAAGTTGAGCGATTAAGCTGATAATAAGTTTTACAGTTCCGGTTCGGATACAAAAAAATAAGAAATCTTGCTTTCTTTGTATTTTGTTTACTTTAAACTTTCTTATTTCAGTACTAGGTTTTAGAGAGAGGACTCTGAAATCTAAAGATATGACAATATAGTATGCATTGACGGAAAGTTTCAGAAGCTTACATGTATTACAAACGAAACGAGGCTAATTCGATTAGTGTACCCGCAAAACTCACGAATCTTTTTCTGATCAATATTTTTTTTCATTTTTCATGCTACCATTATCAGTTATTTTAATAAAGGAAAAAATCGACTGGCGGGCAGGATTCAAACCTGCGTCGTCCGGTGGAATACACAAGACTCTAAGGCTGAAATTCAGAGAAGAGACTCAGCATGAACTTATGCTTCCGTATGTCAAATTGTAATACAAATTTGACATACGGAAGCCTTACTTTACGCTGAGCATCGTCTCTGAATGTTAGCCTAAGAACGCTAAGCCTAAGCCACCGAGAGTCCTACTCGCCAAAATTTTATTGAGTTCTAGAATCAAAACATGCGAATTTACATCACATTCTGCGGTCGCAATACGGAGCCCGTCACACAACACGTTGAATAGCGACACTTTAAAGATGTGAAGCTATTGTACCGCTTGTAGTTGTTTCACGGCGGAGGCTGTATTGTGTAGTCAGGCAAACGTCACTACCACGTCCTGTTTCCGGTAGGCTGCGCTTCAAAACTGCGCCATTCTCACCGCGTGTAGGGCTGCGCAACGGTTTTTGTTCGAACCTATGTAAAGTAAGAGTTGTAAAAGAGGATTTTGAAGAGAACGAAAGTTTTAGGTATTTATTTTACAGCTACAGTATCACTACGACCGTAGTCAGAGTAGGTATTTATATATTTAGTTATATATAAAAACGATATTAACTTAACAGGATACTTTAAAATTTAAAAATATATTATTACCTGGTCCGAGCCGGCACGAGATAAGAGTACATAAGACCCGGGGGAGGACTTTGCCCAACAGTGGGGCAGCAACGACTGACAAAAAAAAAATACCTCCTTAGCGCGACTGCTACGCTTGTGGTCATGACTTCGATTGCCAGGTCGAGTAGTGTGTGTTTTTTCTATTAAGAATTCTGAAGTTGTAACTGTTCATCTTGATGGCAATAGGGTCGCCCCGCAAAAGTTGTGAGTGAGAGAAAGCTATCGTCGCTGCCTACCCCCATACGAGACAGGCGTAAAGCAATTATGTATGTTCTTAATCAATTATTCTTAGAGGAATAAAACTTTCCTCAACAGTTAACCAAAACGTGATGCAATTAAGATCAGGATATCTTGGGATCGAAGTATCTAGAAGGGTCAGTATCTCATTGGATAATAAGTAGTAAACTAATTAGTCTTAGTTTTCTAACTTATCGTTCCCTACTGGATGAAACAACTGTAACTGTATCGTATTTCTTAAAGATACTCGTAAATGATTTATAAACTACAATAGTTCTGAGTAAAAATATTATAGATAAAGGGTGAATCGCTCCAGGTGCATTTTGACATTCGATTCGACAAACAAAATGTACGGAAATGACACAAGCTTTCGACAAATCGGGCTGTCACTAATGTCATTTACATACATTTTGTTTGTCGATTCGAATGTCAAAATGCACCTTGTCTGGCCCCCCAGGCCCCAGGGCCTATATGCTATACAAGTTACAATTTGACATTCGAATCGACAAACGAATAGAAACAAAACTATGGAACTAATGTCATATGCATATCCATACATTTTGTTTTTATTTGATTGTCTATTCGAATGTCAATTTGCAACTTGTCCAGCCAGGCTAACATGCGCGCCACGACAAAATGTTGTCTACTCTTGTGTCTCGCTCTTTCTTTTGCGAAAACGAGACAAAAGCACGACATAAGCGTCGACAAAATGTTCTCGCGGCGTGCATGTTAACCCGGCAGGTTCAGTTAGGTCAGTTCCGATCGCATATATCGAAATTGAAGCCCCAACGATAGAGTAGTCAGAGTTGTACCGACTAGACTGAACTTTATTTCTCTAGCCATACGGTCGAGGCCATCGGACTCGAGATCATTACTACTCCGATAGGTAAAAAAAAACCTATAATCATTGTACCTAAATTTAATAGCATAAAGTTTTCCTCGTGTACCGATAAAATTGTGTTCTTTACGTAATTGTTTTTGCAGTAGGTAAGGTACATACTTAGATAAAACACGATAAAAATGGTAAACTTATAATTTATCTACTGCCCTTAAAATTACGGTATACCTACTCATGTTTTATAACAAACAATATTTTTCAGCACGAGGCGTATATACTTTTTTTTCCAAAGTATTTCAATAACACTGTCCGTTTGTACAAGCATTTTTTAATCCCATGTTTGTGTAGGAACAAAAATATTTTGAACGAACCCAGTGCGGCCACCGTAATAGCATCGCTGGAGTTTGAATTAAATTGATTTACCTTAATTGATGAGGGACTGAACGAAATTACTCGTTTTTACCCCAGTTATTTTTGTTGATCTACTAGGTATCTTTAACAGAAATATCGATTAGCTATTATTATTTGTGTAATATTTATATATTTAATTTAAATAAATATTTTTTTCCTACAAAAATTGCAGTAATTTACAGTCAACAATGAAAAGACGATAATTAAAAATTCTGCCCATCTTAAAATATTTTTATTTTAGTGGCAACCAACCTAGTTTAAATTAAGATTTGGCAACCCTAGTGATTCTACTGAGGTTCTCTGGCCGCGTCACTTTTTACTCATTTAAATGCTATAATATGAATCATTCATCATATAATTTTCTCTTTTCATAATCAAGTGTTTTTTCACTGATGTGCATTGTCGTTTCTGAACTATATTTTTCAAGACAACTCCAATAAAAAAAAAAAATGATTGAAAATCTTAATGTAGATATTATAATTATGAAGTATGAATTGTATATTCGATATAAAATATTAAAAAAACTGTTCAAGCGTGAGTCGAACAAGTTTTTATACACATATCTACCAACACAATACTTTTAAATATTAGATTTAAAAATGTTGTTTACAAAATAAAGTTACTGAAAATGTGTTGTATTTTCACACATTGACTTGGGTACCTTTAGTTAGCAGTTTTAAGAAATCCTTCCATTCAAAGAAACTAACCGGCTTCAGTGACCGGTGATTCAAAAGTTTAAAGGAATTTCTCAAGTGAACTAAAGTTAGTTTCTTGTGACCGTTCTTTGAACGCGTGTTACCCAGTTTACCCAAGATTTCTACATCTACACTGTACAGTTGACGACAGGTCAAGCTATAGGTAGGTTCACTACAAAAATCAGCGCTATTGTAACGGAATACGGGTGGTCTAAGGACTAGATTATATAGCTTGGTTGATCTGTCGCCGTGTGTACAATGGGGTATTGTTCTTTAGTTCAATTACTAAAACCTTTTTACTTTAGAGTAGAACATCTAGTTCAACACAGTGTTGTTTTCCATCTTTACTTAAAACGGAGAGATACAGAGAACAAACATTTAATTTTAGGAAATACCATGACGTAACTTATCAACTTCAATATCATATTCTTCAATTACTGGACGTAGGCCTGGTCTAGTGAACGCCAGAGAACCCAGTCTTCTGCAAAGTTCTTCTCCTTCTGCAAGTCGTCACTCTACCTGCCGTCCGTCCGTGCCGGGCGTCCGACACTACGGTTGCGTCCTAGATGCCGTTTGTGAGTTCTCCGAGAGATGTGACCAGTCCATCCACTCTTCAGCTGACTAATCTTGTGTTCCATGCTGGTAATTTTGGCTTTCTGACGGATAACTTCGTTAATGATTTTATCAGAGTCTCCCAGCCTAGCTCTCTCTAACACGCTGTGTGACTTTGAGCTTCTAAACTAGTTTCACTTTTCGGCTCTGCCATATTTCAATTGAATAAATTTATTTATGAGGCAGTATAGTTTATTCATTTTATGCAGTAATATATTTACCTACGTATAAGGAGTTCATACAAAAGATAAATAGAAAATATTAAACGCAGTACAAACGTTTATTAAAAACAATTTGGACGTAGCACGTATTCGTAATATACATTAGAATGGGCGCAGCGAAGTTTGTTTGTTGGTGGAATTGGTCCGGAAATAAAAACTGTATGTGGAGCGCTGCACAACACTCGGATACGTGAACAGCATACGTTGGTATTGGTGGACACTGAAATTACATAAACTTCTCTTTTTGTATACAGTACTGTACATAGCCACCAATCTATCGTTCGAACATCAATAATACCCAGAAATTGGGTTGCAAAGCTCGCGTATACTGATATTCAGCCGCAGTAGCAGACTGGAAGCTGACCCCAACATATTTCGGAAAAAGTCAAAAAAATCATCTCATCTAATATTGTATATAGGTAAAGTTTGTGAGTTTGGATGTTCGGTGTAATCTCCAGTACTACTGCTCCGATTTTGAAAACTCTTTCAGTGGGTATATTATCTCTGAGTGCTATACACAAACTCATTGTACCCGGAGCGAAGTGGGGCTGGGTCGCTAGTGACTAATAAATTATCAATGTATACCTCGTCTCCTGAATTTGTAAGTGCGATTTTATTTACCGCTGAGCGAATGATCCTCGCTATCAACTTGCGATACAATAATGTCTCTGCTGTAAAAATAAACTTTTTTACTTAAATTAATGACCCAACCTAGGTCTTACACACATTAATACATGCGAGGATCAAACCTTCAATCCGTAGCGCTACCTAATTGTCGACTAAAGAAATAAATTGTAACAAATATACAAAAACAAATTCACAATTGACCCAGATATATAAATTTATCGACCCGTTTATTCATCTTTTAACCCTCCATTCTTCGTATCGTTAATTACGAAACGATATTTATGAAGTGTTGATACAATTGCTTGAAAAATATATTATTTCAGAGAGAGATATTCCGCTCGTTACGTGAAACACTGCATTCATAAACAGTTGGCTTTGTTCCAATGCTCTGCACAATTTGTAGAGTCTTCAACGGTCTATGACGAAGCAAAAACGTGACTAAGAGAACACTCTTGTATCAGCAAACTATTGTTTGAGATGCGGAAGCAGCTTAATTATAGCCAATAGGTTTATGTTAAGACGCCTCTCGAATATAGCGGCAACTTATTTGGATACGGCTTGGAAATATGTTTACGATGAAAGGGGAATTCGAGATTGAGGAAAATCTATAGAGTTTCTCGAATGTTCTTCTTCATAATCTTTGAGTTCGTAGAACAAGTTTTCGATGGTAACTCAAGAGTATTCTATTGAAATATATAACATTTGACTTTCGATAATAGAAACATAGATTAATTGCCTCTTCATTGCGTCGTCTTAATGACACAAGCGTTGCCGCGTTGCAGCCTTCTATTGTCAGGTCAAATGTCGTATCTCCCGATCCGCAGTAGATACACTGGGCGCCGGCCAGATCAAACAGCCTTCTGGCCCCATGAGGCCTGCGGGCGACTGACCTGGGAAGTCCGCCGCCCCACCAGATTATGACCCCATTTGGCGGCACGCGGGAAATCCGGTGGTTGCACTGTCCGCAGCCCGTCATGGTCGTGGTGAATGTTCCTGATCGGTTTTTAATAGGTGTGATAATAAATAATAAATATCCTGGGACATTTTACACAGCACCATCTAGTCCCAAACTAAGCAGAGCTTGTACTATGGGTACTAGACAATGGATATAATACTTATATATTTTTTTTTTGTAAATACGTACTTATAATACATAAGAAACACCCAGACAAACACAAACACTTAAGTTCATCACATAAATATTTGTGTCATGTGGGAATCGAACCTACGACCTCGTGATCAGCAGTCTACCCGAACCACTAGACCACAGATGTCGTCCGTGAGTCCGAAATAACCTGCCGCCTTCCCAGGTGGCGGAAAATCTTCATGGATCCCCCATGAAGATTTTCCGCACCAAAAAAAGGTGATACGTCGTATAAAATATTTGGCGTCGGAGTTTTTTACGCAGCCACCAGTATTTGCAACTGTGATAGTATGTAAAATCAGTACCTACGAGTATATTAGCAAAACAATACGCATTCAATTTCAATTCAATTCAATTCAATTCAATTCAATTCAATTCAAATATTTTATTTCAATTAGACCATATAAATAGGTACTTTCGAAAAGTCAAACTAGTTGCACGGTTCCAAAAAGTTGGACTTATGGATAAACCACATAAACCACAAATGTCCTCGACTACCTGGTGTTACGTAGCGTTACCCATTTCATGCTAAAAGGAAATCCTTGCCCAGTTGTGGAACGTGTGTATAAATGGGTTGATGATGATATTCATTTCATTTACCTAACCAATTTCCAATATTCTAGAGCAAGAAGCTTGCAAAATGCGTTCCGATTCACTCCCGAGAGAACTTTGTATGAAACCAAAGTTGTTCAACGATATGAATATGATAGTCTAATGTTTACACTTCACAATGGTTGGATGAATATGATATTTCGTGCAACTATAGGTGAACAGGTGTCATTTGTCCCAATGTTTTGAATAAAACATTATTCTAAGACCTCTAAAACGTAAAAAGGCGGGTCTAGCGGTCGTAAAAGAGTGTTGTTGGGTTTTTAGCAGAGGAATCTAGATTCTTGTCTGGTTGTAAAAAATAAGGCTAAACATAATTACTGGTCGGAAGCGCGATTGCCACGCTCCAGGTCCTGGATTCAATTCCCATGTCAAGCAAGGTGTTGTTGGGTCTTTCTGTCCAATTCTCAGTAGTAGTTTAGAGTCTACATTCTTGCCTTTGGTGACAATAGGCCCAAAATTACATGGGATTGGGACCTAAACTAAAATACCGGAGAACTGTGGGTGTACAAAGTATACCTCTGCTTAGCCTTTTGCAGGCTTACAGGCTGCAGTTGGTAATTGGTCTTAAGGGTTGGCAACACATCTACCATGCTTCAGATATTGAATCCAGGCGTAGCAATGACTACTTGACTCGGCTACTGATTTGCCAAAATAAATCATATAAAAAAAATACTTACCTAAATAATTTCTCTCAATTTTATGTCTTCAAACAAATAATTTTTGGAGTCGGTAGTACCAAGAACTTCTACATAAAATATAAGAGCTCAGTTACGTAGAAAATACACAGAAACTATTTCGTATAAAATGTTACTGTCTGCTGGCCATTTCCTGAGCTTTCCAGGTGCCTAATAAGCCGTTTAAACTACTTCACAAAAAATATACTGCGCAATTTCTCGTCAAGCGAACGTTGGAACTCATTTCGTTTCTCATTACTCGAAATCCGGCAGGTAGTGTGAAGTAGATAAAAAATACACGCTGCAATAAATTTAAAAAATGCGAGTATGGAGAGCCCTGGGGAGGCATAACCTTAACAGATTACGGCAATTTCCAATATGCAACGTATTTTGATGGCAATTTTCTCAGTTACCTATACCAAAAGTGTTCGATGCCATGTTTTACGACGTGCCATCAGCGTTGCGTAGCTAAACATCGTGAGATATTATATTATTGAGAAGTTTTAACTTGCTTAAAATTGATCATGGTCTAAAGATATTACGAAGTTATGTAATGCAGGTGGTCGAATAGTCTTCTTGCTTAGATTTTTCCATGGCGCTATGGTGTGGGGTACTTTAAACAGTGCGTGTACCTACTCTCTGTAGAGTAGGTAGAGACAGAGGTGATGTTTTTTTACCCGAGCCCTGGCCGTTGGGGCTGGGATAAAAAAACATCACCTCTTTCGTCACAAGTCACATCACGCACCATAGTGATGAGGAGGATGATGATGACATTTGATTCAAACGGTTGATCCTATTAAGTTTCCTTAAGGCTTTGAAAAAGACAAATTTAATGCTCTCTCACTTTAACGATAAAACTTAACACATTAATATTACATTAATTAGCACTAACATCGTTTGCTCTGTAATTCCCGTAGTCTTTGGATTAGGTAATACCTAAGTTAAAACTTACTTTATCCAAGGTAAGAGCCACTAATTCATACGTATGGCTCCAAGCTTACCTTATGACATTTGCACATAATTCCTTGAAATGTAATTCAGTTCCAGCCCGTTTGGCTCTAGGTAAATCTGGCACGAGCTTATGCCACAGTATGCCAGCAGTAAGCCAGTTATATCCATCTGTGAAGTTGTAAAATATTTCCATACACGAATATAATATGGATTTAATGTTATTATTTTACGGATTTGATAGCGTAGAGGTCGAGCAATCGGCAGGTAATACGAGTCGCGAGTTAGATTACCTGCAAGGGGCAAAAATAATAACGTTTATAGGTACTTGTTTTGAAATTAGGGGTCAGTATCGAGAGATTCATATTTGTAGACTCATCTACTGGGAGAAAAAAAGTTTGTGCTACTGAAACGACTATTTACAGAATAAAAAAACAGACCACAAAGGGCATACCACTAAAAAATGTCTGTTCAACATCTTGTTCCAAAATTTGATCGAATTTCTTTGACGAATAAAACTCTGCTCGTATATTGTATTAACAGACATAGTAATAAGTCTGTTTTCTATCTAAGCATCAACCTGAATTTGGACAGACTTAAAACATACACAGAAATTTCAATCATACCTGATCTAATTATTGTTTGCTTAGCCCGAAATCAACAAAACATGTTATCAATTCTTTTGAGTTTGACTAGTTGAGACATTAACCAGCAATACCTTTTCGATAGTAATATAATTCGTATCTCTTTTTCATTCCACAACATATTTAAATAACGTACGTGTGGAATCCTGTCCCATGGAATGGTTGCAGGGGAGACAGCTACTATTAAGTTCAATTAAAAGCTTGTATCTAGCTTGTGGAATAAATGAGACAACAGTTCGAGATGCATTACCTAATTATTGGTACAATGGTACATGAATGAAATAACAACATAACAACAACATATTTAATCTTTGTATTTAATCAAACAAAAAAAACAAATACAAATTTTCGGTAATTAAAATAGGGTATTGTAAAATATGGATATGATCTGACTATCCTTAGGACAAGTGCGGTTTTAAGACGACAACTGACGATCCATGAGGATATTCCGCACACGGTATATGAAAAAGGGGCTGTGCCATAAATAGAACAAAATATCCAGTCAAAACACTCACAAACAATGATTTTATCCTTCGGCCTGTCACTTTTCTAAATGCTGACGCGAAGTATCTGTAGATCCAGCCCCAAATACACCACAGAAAAACTTGAGGCTAAAACAAATCAAAAAGATAGCGCTTTATATACGTTTTTGTTTTATGATACGGAACCTTTTGCCCTTTATTGTTTTAGTAATATCGCGCAGAGATAAATGCGGGTTGCGTACCCGCAGTTCCACGAAGCTGCCCCTTTGTAGAAAATATCTGGATTATTCTTCAAAAGTGATAGCAGGTATCAATTAGAATAATTTTGGAATGCTTGTCCGTATTTTTGTGAGATTTTAATAATAAAGTTTATTACAGATATTAATTTTAGGCAGGATACGAACCTTAATCCTACCGTACACAATTTTTACGTTTCTAAAATTTATGTCTTTATAGATGTTTAGAAAACCTCATAATATTTTGTTGGATATTTGGCACTAACGCAACAATGCCAAATATCCAAAAAATATAATTATGAGGTACGTTTTCAACTTAATTTTGATCTGTCCTTATCTGAAAAAAAAAAAACTCTGAAAAAACAAATATAGGTACATGACAATTGTATATAGGTAAGTATGTATGTGTATTAAACAATCTTCAATGTATTTTTTTATCAAAATTTAATATAGTTGATTGATCAGTTATTAACGATTAGAAAAGTTTTCTGTATTTAACTTAGCACAAATTAATTTTAAGTATTCTTTGCATCGAGACAACCCTTGTTTTGGTTTAAAAAAGTAAACTAAAATCCAAAAATTAGCACATCTAAATAAGTTACAACAAATAGTCGTCAGTTTATCCTATTTTATTGAACTAACTTATCCATTTAAAGCTTTTCATCCATGAGTGAACGTAACCAAAACTTTAACGGTAGTTAAACGAAACGTCAAAAGTATATATACTTGGCGTTGCAAATGTGCAGCAACCCGCGAAGTTCCATAACTAGTAGAACGGGCCACCGTATTACTGGCGCGTTTAACTTGGCTTGATTAATGAAACAGTGCCAACTTGCCTTTCCAAGGTAACGGCTCAAAAAGACCTCCTTACTGAAAATTTTGGTAAAACACCTACCAACCTTTTTTTTGTATCTTTTTTTATCATAGATGGGTTTCCGCTTGACCACAATCTAACCTGATGGTAAGTGTAGATGTGGACTTACAAAAACGCGTGTCCCTTTGAAGGGTAATCGGCCTTCAGTAATATGACCGGGGAGTATGGAATTCTTACCTCACTATCACAAAAGCACAATCAGCACATAGATGCGCATCATACCATCCTATTATTCCCTGAAGAGTCAGGCAGAGGCGTACTTTAGTAGTGTAACAAGGGTTGAGGCTATTGCCATCAGCCGGGCACAAATACAAACTGAAAATAAAATCATTTTACTTTAAAATCTAGATCTCTCCTAAATTATATAAATTATAAGTTCACGTCCCTCTTACATTTTCTGATAAGTACCTATCTTAATCGATAGAAGCTTAAAGGTTTAACGTCTTTGGTTTTTCAAATCATATATTATTATGTACCTACCTAATCATAACTATATTGTAATTGTGAAACTAAACAGTTTCAATTAGTTACAACGCCTAAAATTTTCTTTAAGCAACTTACTAGCATGCAATTCATAACTTCAACATATTAATTCTATGTTATCATTGAACTATCACAATTTAAATTACCAATGTGTGTAGATAACATTAAAAAGGGTCGCAGTAATTTTCAAAAAATATGATTCTTTATCACGTTATAATTAACATTTAACTCGCTCATAAAAGTCTCTTAAATAAAGTTTTTTAACACAGTATAAAACTTAATTATATACCTATTAGTAAAATGATTTAAATTTTACTATTTATTTTTGTATAGCGTACCCGTACTGAAATGAAACAGATGAAGGACATTCACAAAATCTATTAAATTTCAAGAGAAGATCTGTTTTATTCAATTTAATTTTAAAATTAACATAATTGTAATTCAGAATTGAAATTATGGACTTGAATTACAAGTTAACATGGTTTTGGAATTCAAAATGTATTCGTTTAGTAATAAAAGTATGCAATTCCTTACATTTTCTTTAAGATCTGTTTTATTTCATTTTATTTTAAAATTAACATAATTGTAATTCAGAATTGAAATTGTGAATTGAATTACAAGTTAACATGGTTTTGGAATTCAAAATGTATTCGTTTAGTAATCAAAGCATGCAATTCCTTACATTTCCTTTAAGGGTCGGCACTAATCTCCGACCATGTTTGTGTTGTCACTTAACCTGTCCATTAGATGGGTCGTAAATCTCCAGGATTTACTGCATACGATCCTCTACCCTGGCACCTACTCCGACACTCGATGATCTTAGAGTCCATAAAGCCACTATTATAACGAATTAAACAGTGCGAATACAGTGAAAGTAGGGTTAACAGAAAGGAGAAAGTTGCAGTGCAGTGCAGATTTTTTCTGATGATTATGTAGGTAGGTATCTTGTGTGTATATGTTAAATATTCTGTGTACATAGACAAAAGCTTTGAAAAAGAAAATACTTATATTATATAGTATTAATGTCGTTAACAGAACATTTAATTCAAAAACAAATAATTAAACAGTTAAATAATTGCGTCGACAATTTCAATAACATAATATTAATAGCATTAATTTAAATCCTTAATTGAATTCCCAGCATTATAAACCTAGAATTTAATCAGTCCCGGTGGCGTTAATATGAAAGAAGAAAAATATCGAATGGCTCTGAAAGGGAAAGGTTCGCTATAAATCAGTATTTTCCGGATAATAAATCACACAGAAATTTGTGGATTTATTCCTATAAACGGTATTACGCTGGCTTAGAAGTGGTTTGTATGGGCATCCAACATAGGTATTAGTATTTTCACTTTAAAAAGTTTAAATTCGTTTTGATCAAATTTCGAAAAAGGTAGAGTTATGTCGACGCATGTTTTAACCGACTTCAAAAATTTGAGGTTCCTAATACGACTACGCGTAATTAATATAATCGCATAATTTGCTTGAATCATTGGTTCTAAAAAACACCACAAAATGCTTGAATTGTAATAACTGATTTTGACTGTAATAAGTTTTAATCAATTAATAGATTATACTCTATCACATTAAAAATTATCATGTTGGTATTTTGACGTAATTATTATGTAAAATGATAATAAAATGATAAAAAAGAAACAAAGTATTTACTTAAATTTCTTCATTGAAGAAAGTCCTTAAAATAAATAAATATAAATAAATATCCTGGGACATTTTTACACAGCACCATCTAGTCCCAAACTAAGCAGAGCTTGTACTATGGGTACTAGACAATGGATATAATACTTATATACTTTTTTTTTGTAAATACATACTTATAATATATAAGAAACACCCAGACAAACACAAACACCTAAGTTCATCACATAAATGTTTGTGTCTGTGGGAATCGAACCCACGACCTCGTGATCAGCAGTCCGGTACTCGAACCACTAGACCACAGACGTCGTCAAAAATAATAAATTATATGAAATGTTTATCATTTATATCTTTGTAATTTTGATATAAATAAAGTATTAGGGCACTAGATATAATATTTATAATGCCCGCTGAAGTCAATCTTTTAAAATAAAATGGATAAGACAACATTATTATTTTAAATTGCTTGCATCGTGTAGTTCGTGATAGGGGTAATTATCACGAATTATAATGTCTCACAAGTTTAATAGAAATATTTATTAAATATTCTATTTTATATCAAGAAGGCTTCGTCTATAATTACATTATAACTATAATTAATCACATTAACAATGTATCATATTTATATTGTAAGTTAAATGGATAAATTTAGCGTGCGTCTTGTTAATTGAATTCTGTTTGCTAACAATGATCGATGGCGTTGTCGGCATCGGTGTTTGATCTATTATGTAGATAATAATAGAGGTACATTCCTTATTATAGTCGTCGACAACCTATATGTACACCATTTATTTTATTTGTTTATAATATGTTGCCTCAACAACGAGTTTACAAAAAGATTACATAACATTTTCAACTTACGGGCACACCACAACAAACCAGTCACTTACAGGTACACAGCATTAGCATATTGGTTTCATGTACTTACTTAAATCAAATTTATATAATGTTAAGTTAAATTAAATTAATTTGGACAAAATATGTGATTATCATCATGCAAGCGTTACACAAATTGAACTGGTTATATTTATAAAACTTAATTGTATTTGCAATTATATTGATTATTGTCATGCAATGTCAAATGTATATGTAATAAACAAAACTAGAATTAAAACACCATCACACATACACGACGTGTTAATGTGATAATTTTCAGGGTGTAACACAGGGATTTACCCCGTGTGGGGAATGGGAATGACTTAGTGCCTGATCCGCCACCTCTTCATAAGTTCCCATTAAATTACTTGGCAGATAATTTCATATAAATTTTGTTCCATTTTTAATTTATCCGGTGGTTAGCAACTATCCGGAGGTGGTGAAACAGGTCCTTAGAATACAAATTCTTACTGCCATTCATATATTCTTTTAAGAGGCGAGAAAGGAACTGACGTGCTTGGTATCACTTTCTTGGGTTTGACTAAACAGTACCTCAACCATGAGTTCTATCGAATGCCTTTCGATAGGTTTTTTACGCATCGAAACGATGTAATCTCATAGCAGATTTTAGTTCCTTACGTAACCGCTAGAGGCGCTGCGAGGATTTTGCATACAAATATTTTACGGCGTCGCTAGCGAGTCTAGTGAGAAAAAATCATACTGGGCCTGTAGACAAGTTATTTGACATTCGAATTCGACAAACGAATACAAAGAAAGTGTATGGAAATTACATTAGTGACAGACGTCAGACGTGACAGCCCGACTTGTTAAACGCTTGTGTCGTTTCCATATATTTTGTTGTTGTTTCTATTCGTTTGTCGATTTGAATGTCAAATTGCAACTTGTCTAGGAAACTAACTAGGGGTGAGTGGTGACTACCTTTAACGTCGGAGTTTGCCGTAAAGCACCTTTGCGTGTATTCCGACTTTTGCTCGTCAGAGCCAGCTATCCTATAGTTAGCTTTGCAGTCGCAAAGCAACCGAGAGGGCTAGCGAGAGAAGCGTTGCAAGTGTCCATAGGCGGTTTGGCCGGCTCGGCTTAAAGCTATTAATATTTATTATGGTGCCAATTTTCAGCACCTGGGTCTCATCCGTGTTGAAAATCCACCTAAAAAGGTCAAATCGCGGCATCCCTTTCTCGCAGTCAAAAAAAAATTGTGATACAGCCTCTGTTATAAAATGCTATACATATATTATGTAGGTAACTAATTCGCGTCTGGCATTGATCAAAACAAAATACCAGTAATAGTGACGGCATGGGCTGATACCGTATTATATGAATACATTATTGTAAACGTGTATGTAGTAATAATAATTAATAATATATTCTGGTTAACGTCGGTTTTACGACCAATTTATTATGTATTAGCTCTGCCCGTGACTTCGTCTGCGTGATCATTAAATGTCGACTGTTTTTGATACAACTTTTTTATAGAAAATCCCAACAATTGTTTGTGCTCGACCTGAAAAACCTCAACCTTTCGCTCGGCATATAAATTGAGTTCAATATCTCTAAGTACCAGTCATAGTATTTCAACTAAACAAACATTCAATAAACTCAAATCAATGTATTCAATGTTTTTATTTATAAGTAATAAATAAATAAGTTCAATATCATATTTCCAAGCGGAGACATAAACATCGGAACCCGGAATCAAAGTCGGTAGTTATAGCCAAGTTCAAATCCGGTCACGAGTTCTACTCGGAGGGTTCCGCGTTATTACGAGTATTGTTTTAAGGAAGTTTTGCGAGCAGTAAATAACTTGCCCTTTCGTTTATCTTAATCGTTTCAAGTACGTATTGAAACTGCCTGTTTAGGCTAGTAGTAGTAGTTCAGCGCTAAGGCATTATAGCTAATTATTCAGAGATGACGCTTAGCGTAAACTTACGCTTCCGTATGTCAGATTGTAGTACAAATTAGACACACGGAAGCGTTACTTTAAGCTTAATGTCGTCTGGGAATATTAACCCCAGTGTAATTGGGTTTTCTATAAAATTCTCAGTAGGCAACCATGTAAAAAAAACATCTATGAATTATCATTTATTTTCCGGTATCGCTGTATGATTTTTGTTGCCTTTTATGTACTTACCTATATTTTTGTTCCACGGTCAAATTTTATTGATACACGTAAAATTAATTAAAATAAATGTTAAGTACCACAACAATTCATCGTAATCGTATACCATGACACGAACGAATTTCGTTTTATTTGTTTATACTTAAATTAATTGCAAACACTGTATAAAGGAAGAATGAAGTACTTACTGAAGAATGTGAAGAGACTTCTCTTGTATCAAGAAGGCTCTCGACGTATTTTTCGCCTTATATTACATTTATCTACTCAGAACTTCATGAGAGGCTGTATCGGAACCCTGGTAATAAAAATGTTTATATAAACATACATCATCACTATGTTCCCCGAAGAGCTAGATACAGTTCACCGGTATGTACGGCCCATGTAATAAGGCACTTATCGAAACTTCGAGTTACTACTAAGAATTTCATAACAAAAACCAAATAAAACTTTGCGCGTCCTGGAAATCGAGGACCAATGATACCGAGGAAGTCTTAAAAATGTTTAATGGAAAGATTAATATATTCCACGCGGACGAAGTGTTGTTTGCACGTTTATTAAGTCATACGTGACCGTTTGACTGTCGACCAGTCGTGTTTAAATACGTATTAATTACTGGAGCTTAAACAGACATCGGTGTTATGAAGTCCTAAAAATGAATTTATCATTTGACTTCTAAATCCACAGATGTTCAATACATATATATCTACATACATACAACTGCGTGAACTATTTATTAAGTAGGTAATACTATTTCTGATCTTATTTTTTATTTAGAATTTTAAATTTATCAAAATAATGTTTAAAAACAAGGAATTGCAGCACATGGCAGCATAAGACTTGCTATCTTAACCGAAATATTATGATGCCCAGGTTCCATTCCACTAGGAACCGAGTTCAGTCGTCTTCTAAAATAAATCTAAGATATCTTCTCCCAAATATTACTGCACATAATATAAACAAGAATAAATTAAATAATCTACACAGCTTATAATAAGGGGTAACCTAATTACACAACAAAAAGTATTATTTCTATTTCTAGAAATATATACAGTATATAACATAGGTAGGTCTTGATTTAATTTGCCTGTACAGGTAGCAGGCACCATATGGACATACAAGTAATACAGGGCTGGGCACTCTGTATACGGCTTAATCCTTATGCGTGTCGTATAAACGGTACGTTGCTTCGTTTAATTAAATTCAAGTGACGCCTTTACGAAACCGATAACAATGTAATTGTTTAATATCGCATATATGCTCGGTAGTGCACCAGTCAAGTCGATATGAGGTTTTCCTTTATATGTTGTTCTATTTTTTATTCAACTTTAAAGTAATGGTACGTATGTTTGAACAAAAATGCTTTAACATAAGGTTTTACATTTACTAATATATTTTCTAAAACAGGTATCAAGTATCTATTCTTATAATTAGTATTTTTTTTAGTGTAACTAAAAGCACGCGTAACAGAATTCAGTTTTTCATTCGAAGAGACTTCCGGACAGTTACTATATCAAATCAGTCGATAAGTCGATAGATTTCCTCACTACGACGACGAGAGATAGAATTTTGACAGTATTTGTATGGATGTTATCTCAAAATCCTATCTGTAGTAAGCAAATGTATCGATTGATTTGATACAGGAACCAGCTATAAGAGACTGCCACCTGATATTAGACACACCCATCCCCTTTATTGAATAAAACTAAGTAGTATCCTAAGATAATATTGTAAAAGACAGATTTGTTAGACTTTTGTTACTTATTTGTTGTAGATATTATCTGTTTGGCAAATCTGAGTGTGTATTCCGGTAATTTTTGCTACATCACAAGACTTGGCTCTCATTTTTACATTTGTGCTTTGATGTGTGAGCTCATATTGAATATTATCACACGTGCAAGTTTCTATTTATGGGAATGCTGACAATAATTAATTTGGAAGGAAATTGACATCGTTTTGCGACAGATATCTACAGCTCAATTATTCTGCTATCGCTTTAATTTAGGCAGGTATACCTAGTCACTTGACATTCATGATTTTTAGTAATTAATATCTTATCATATAATATAGGTGCCTGCCGACTGCCGTTTGCCCGTGGTCTCGGTACTCGCGATCCTGGTTTCGATTCCCGGGCCGAGTCAAGTGATATTAGGATTTTCTATGAAATTCTCAATAGCTACTCCTGATTTGGGTTTGTGCCTGGTTAATAGCAATAAGCTAAAGATCGGCAATATGGAACGTAAAGCGCTAGTGGTATTGCAAGCGTCCATAGCCTACGGTAACCGCTTACAATCAGGTGGGCCGTAGGCTTGTTGGCCATCTTAGTGGTATAAAAAAAGGCTCACCCCCTAGTAATGGGGCCTAAAAATGCTATCGAACTGTGGGTGTACCTTAGTACGCCTCTGCCTAACCCTCCGGGAAATACAGGCGTGGTATGTGTTATGTTATGTTTTATGTTATTTCATTTCTCACACAGACCAATCTTCCCATATATTAATATCTAACATTTTAAACATCCCAGAAAATTAAAAACATCCTTTTTTCATACATACGTAATTCACTTTCTCATTACTTTAGTCCTCTCCACAAAATTCACCATATTTTTTTTTTATTAACATTAAATTCACCATAAAAAAAATTTTGTTAACAGATAAACACGATACCTACGAGTTGAACAGGTCACAAAGTTCCACCCTTTCGATAGTAAGTCTCGAAACCTTCACGGGAGCTCCATTTTAATTGTGACCATTACGAGCCTGGTTTAATTAGCGCAGCCGACCACTAATACTAGCTAATTAAGAAGGGAATGAGAAGTAAAACATTTCTCTCTAAGAACAGTTTTTAAAGTAGCCTTTAAAGTAACTAGATTTAACGAAGATATTTCTACAATTATTTTAAAACAAAGTAAGAACTTACTTGATTCCTTCTTTGAAACATAAGCGGCACCATAAGAAGAACAATGTATTCCGGGAACAGCACCGAGCTTAATAGCACTGAATTCCACGAAAAGCAACTATCAATAAAATATAATTATTAAAGATTCCTCGAATAGCACGTACTAGTTGTAGAGAGCATATCTACTGAAAGGAATCTAAAACAAACACCCTACATGCTAAAACCAAAAAGTAAATTCTGCATGAACTTTCGGAACTCTTGTATAGCCGATGAAACCCAATCCCAAGACCGATTCACTTTGAGTTAATGGCGTAAGGATGGGTACCGAAGGCGACCCTATTCCCTTGACGTCCACAAGTTGCGTGAGATGTTTCTCGTTAAGTCCCCAAAGAGCACCAAAAGTGTTTAGACAGTTTTCTTGATAAGAAAGTTGTTAAGCACGTATTTAACCGACTTCAGAGGAGATGAGGCTCTCAGTGCACCTATATGTTTTTTGGGAATGGTACCTCATCCTTATTTAGAAAAGATTCTTGTGTCTGGTTAGTCCCATGTAATATTATTAACTAAGTTTTGAGTTTTGCGCTCAACAATAGATCCTCTAAATTTACACATTTATTTTTATGTTTATGCACTTGTAAAAGGTAAGTGTCCTTGAAAGTTCTATTTACAGAAGCAAATAACATTTAGTGGGCTCCAATGTTATTATGGAACCTAAAACATGCCTACAGATGTACATAGCCACATGAATTAAGTATAACTTAGCCTAAACCTTTAGAGATACACCCCACAGGCGTGTTGGTATGACTAAGTTTTTCGTTTGCGCTTCCAAAGTGATTAATCACTGCATCGTTTAAATAAGTTTTAGTTATTTCAACTCTGGCAAAAGACGGTCTATCAAACTTGTCCCTAATTTTTTATTCAGTTAAATAATAAAATTCTTGGTAGCTTTTCCCGCCTTAAATTATGACCTCCAGTGATTAAGTTTTTATTAAAAGGGTAAAGTGGTTATTAAAATGAATTTAGGAAGCGTCGACTGGTTAATTGAATGAAAAATGTGGTTCTTGGAGTGTTTTAAATCTTTCCTTACCACCAATGATTTATGCGCTCGATGATCCTTTTTGTTACTACGAGTATAAAAAGATTGGTTGGGCACATTTATTTTGTCTTCCCTCTTCTCATTTTTATTGGTAAGCAAACATACTATAATCACAGGATGACTAATATGCATAGATGTAGGGTTAGAAAATAGTAATATCTGATCGACCACAGAGGTTCACTTTTAGTTATGATTACAATCATTCATTCGATGCAAATATCCGAACACCGGATGTGGTGGGACGAAAGTAGGAAATTCTCTGTCTCTCTCTTTCTCTCTCTTGCTCTAGCCGGACTGTGAAGATGTGATGTGTGTTGCTCCGTTACAAAAAAACAGTATTTTTATGTAATCAACTAATTAATGTGTGATTTGGTCAATTAATAAACGTCGTGGTGTTCTTTCTTAGCATTTACTGCGTTTCATTTGTTAAAAGATTATAAATTCATACAGTTTATCATTGACAACAACGTTAATAAATACGTTTTAAAAAAGCTGAAGGCAAAAACTTTGGTATTTTCAAAGTTATTGAGAACGATAATACTCGGTCTAAATCCAGAGTGAACTGCCCCCGGGATACAGGCATAATGTTATATTGTGTTATTTTTAAGTTATTTGATTTTTTTACTCTTCATGCAAGACTTCATGCAAGGTTCCCTTTGAGAGATTTCAGTACATCTTACGATTGATTTCACATGATTTATTTGCTTTGACTACAAAAAGTCTGAGTAAAACGGATAAACATTAATTTGTACTATAATTTTTAATTGTATTTAAAGTAAAACGCCAGTTCTATAATAAAATTTGAACACGTCACAAGGTTAGCAAACATGACTTATGATTATTACACGAATCGATTAATGATATTAACGCGTAGCTTATTATAATGATTAAGTCACCGGAATTGATTAGCATCTCATTAATATAATATATCTGGTTATATTTAACAATTGTCGTACCTAGGTACGTATTGGTTTGAACATTTTTGTGGTTGATTTATGGTAACTGGTCTAAAATTTAAAGATTCTGAGTAATCCAATATTCAGAAGTGGAGTTATTATGACGGACTTGACAATAACACTTGAATAATACTGTTTGTTTCCACTTGAATTGTATAATGGAATCTAACTTGTTTACATAATTTTGTAACATTAACGTTATAATGTTTCTCTGTGCTCATAATTTGTTTTTCTTTTAATTAGATTCCAATTGTTACCTACGTTTATTGAATAAAGGACCAGTTCCGTCCCCAAAGGGTCGTAACTAGTTTACGGGGAAAATAAATAAATAGGGAAATAGAAAATGGCGCAAAGGGAACGGGAAGAACTAATAAATCAACTTGTCGGCTTATTGTTTAATGTATAATTTATCAGTTGGACCCATTTAGAGTAAAACCTACCTATAGGACAAGCAATTAGTAAGAAACAAAGGCCCAACAATGTTTAATTTATCAAGGCGCCTTATGCGACGACTATTTCACTAGTGGGCTGCTAATAAACTAATTATAATAATACTAGCTTGGCGCCAGCGGCTTCGCCCGCGTGGTCTTTCACGACTATGTTATGACATGTCATGTCGCCTTTTTTCCCCACAGGGATTGGCAGAAATTAGAGACCGCCATTTGTTAAGATTCTTGGATACGTCTTTGCTTCTTCTACGTCCATACATTTTATCATTTACTCGCACCATGGAAGAGATTTATGATCATCACAAACCACCGTAGAGTTTTAAGAGAGGTAGCCACAGCCATTTATGGCTCAAATCTGGAGCAGCCCATCTAGGGAAGTCAAAACTGAAACTCACAGAAAACTGCAGCCAAATAACACACTTTATTGTGTTGTGTTCCTGCAGTGAGTAAGGTCGCCAGAGCTTCTTCTAAGGATGCGCTGCGCTGGCAGCAAGAGGAGTATTCCCTCAAACTGTCGGCGCAGTGAATCCTCCATAAACCTCTAAGAGTTTTTTAGGGTCGGCATCGCGCGAGTGATGCCCCCGGTTTAGCAAGTGTCCATAGGCTATGGTAACCAGGCGGGCCGTATACTTGTTTGCCACCTTAGCGGTATAAAAAAAAGTTATTGACCCAATTACGATATGCTAGACTGAATGTAAGTATTAACAAGTTTTTATTTAAATTAAAATAAAATAATGAATTATTTATTAACATCTGGCTATTATCACATTCAACAATGTTGGAAATAATTGTTGTGTGAACCATAATCTTGAATGCAAATGAAACTGTTGTAATTAAAGTATCTGCATTTTTTGTACCGACGATTGAGGTATTAGTACCTTCGATTAGTATTCGTACCGTACTCAAATATAAGTACTCTGATCATTCTGTAAAGTTAAGCTGAACGAACCACGGTCAGTCTATAGATGAGGGACCAGTGATGATCATGAGACTTCTATGTGCCCCAAAGATCACATTGGGCTCTTGGTAAAGGTTGTCATACGAGCTATAACAATAAATATAATTGATGATAGGCAGAAGTCCGAAGAGCCTGTAATAAGATTATGCTCAGAATAGAAAAGAAAACCAGTAATTAGGTTGCAGAGGTCTGATAGTAGTCTCTTCATAATAGTACTGACATTCAAACATATTGTAGACTGGAAGCATACCCCAAGTTATATGGAGGTATATAACATTCTCTCTATGCTTTAGTTACCATAGAAAGAAAGGTTTAAAAGCTCTATATTCATCACCCATTTAATGTCCCATTACTGAGGTCTTCATTCTTAATAAGAGGGGTTAGGCTAAGCCCCACATAACTACATCGTGTGTTCGCTGGTGTGGTGGGCACACATGAATTCTCCGACTAAAACAAGTACCGATGTACTACTAACAGCCTTGTGGGTTATTTTACGGCCGAAATTAATAACGTATCTGTAGATTGTTTTCCCTACTGGGGGGCTAGACAAGTTGCATTTTGACATTCGAATCGACAAACAAAATGTATGGAAATGACACAAGCTTTCGGCAAATCAGACTGCCACTAATGTCATTTACATACATTTTGTTTGTCGATTCGAATGTCAAAATGCAACTTGTCTAGCCCCCCTGGAGATCGAAATTTAACATAAGCTCCATAGAAGTAATGTCAAATTTCTATTGAAGTTAATGAAGGAAAAAATCGACTCGCGGATAGGACTCGAACCTGCGTCTTCTGGTTTAATTCCACCAAACGCTATGACCGCTAAGCCGCCGCGAGTCCGTCTCGTCAAGTCGAAATCCTCCTTCATATTTAAATTTACGTCTCAGGGTGACGTTAGCATGGAAAATGATTAAAAATACAAAAAGATAACCTTGTAGGTTTGCAAACTTGATATCTGTATTGTAGTTAAGATAGTCGAAATCAATTAGTTTTTGAAATTGTATAAGTATGTCTATATTTCTGAATCTATCAATATTCAAAAGTAGCCCTACGTCACAGTACACCAAGAAAGCTTTTTTGAACTTACCTGATACATTTACCTACATTCCTTTTAGCTAATGAATTTGGTTACTTACCCAAAATTAGGTCGAAATCAACCAAAATACTCCTGTCAAAACACAAAGAATTGCTTTTAAAGTGAACCTCTATTTTCAATGTAGAACAGTGTCTATTTCAATTCACCGAGATCTCTCTGTCTGGGTGAGAGAATAGAAAATTTGAACTTTAGAAATAGCTGACCTAACTAGAAGTAACTTCAGTAGTTTCGTGTTTATTCGAGACAGCAATATCTTCGGCTTGGGAAACGTAGTTCAACTTTGCAGCTTTGTTTTGTAGCTGCCATATTGTGTGGTTTACGATGTTTTTGTGGTTTTAAGATTGGCTTAAAGATTCTGAGTAGCTACTTCTTGTGTAAAGATTTTAGTCTTGGAGGGTTCAAAATAAGTCTTGCTTACTTGATAAATAATGTAAGTACTGGTTGAAGATATGGTTGATTTATTTACAGGTTGGAATAGATAATCCGCTGTGCGTTTAATATTAGCTGATATTGTTGTGGTTAGTATCTAGGTTAATGGAAAATATTTTGAATGGAAAAAGGACTAAGAATGAAAAATTTAATTTTAGCGAAAGAAAATACGAAAATAGGCAGGACGCGAACCTGCGTCCATTCACTCTAGCCTCTAAGCTACTGACGTCATCAAGGTGACGTGTGTTGAGATCGCATTTCAAATCACTAAAATAGCTAAGCAAAACAAAAACAAATAACTAAGCTTTTATACTTAGATTAGCTGAATTTTATATAATGTTAAAACATCTGCAAACAACAGCTTCAAGTCTGACTTACAAAAACACTAAGACAAAGGTTTGCAAAGCCATTTTAAAGCGATAATGAGCTAGTAATAGCCACGAACTTGTTGCAAGTCTATTAACCAACTAAACACAGAAGCAATTAGTGGTATAATGATCGTGTTTAGCTACCTACCAACGGCGTTTGGTCGAGTTAACACGTTTCTATTAATACCCACAAGCTGTTTTATCTTTGCTACCACTGAACAATTATTAGATCAAGACAGAGAAATTTAAGCTTCACGGTTGAAATAATTTACTCTGTGAATACTAATTTAGAAAGTTTTAGGATTATAAATGAATGCAGCGATAGCCTAGGCTTATTATTACATACGACTGCCAAGTTGTAGGTCTCGAGTTTGAATCCAAGGCACGAACTTTTCGTAATCATGTGCGTATTAATAAATTAATACCTACTTACAAGTAACCGCTTACAACAGTGAAGGAAAACATCGTAATGAAACCTGCATACCTGAGAGATTTTCTCAACGGCATGTGATCAGTCTGCCAGATCGCACTGACCGCCTCTTATTCTGAGATCCTTGCCCAACAGTGGGACGATAAATAGGTTGATGATAATGATATGATGATAAATTATGTTATAATGATAAATGATTCGGAGTCATGTTGAATGTGGTTACAAATCCCAAGACGATAGAGCGACTTAAGGAAGTGAGGTTTTTAGTCAGTAGGTGCTGTACGAGATACAAGCGTTGGATGATCCATAAGGATTTCTTCACTATTCAAATAAGACCGCTTGATTGATCTAGTGGTGCTAAATGCGACTGCTACGCTAGAGATCTTGGGCTCGTTTCCCACGTCGAGCAAAGCATTGTTGGATTTTTCTATGAAATTTCCAGTAGCGGCTTAGAATTTAGTTTTGTGCCCTGTTAATGGCAATAGGCTCATTCGCCATATTTTACATGCAACAGTGGGTGTACTCTGTCATACACTTCGGGGAATCTGAAAGAGTATATAATAATAATAATTTATTCAAGATAAACACTTTTGAACTAGGTAATACAAAGTATAAATTAAGTATTATATAACACATATGCCTGAACTTGGTAATCCTGTATTTCAGGCGAGAAGGGCTAAGTTTACAGTAAATAATCACAATAAAAGGGTAAAAAATATTAATAAATGAAGAAGTAAAGGTACCTATAGGTAACTTAATTAAAAATTTAAACTAAAAATACTTAACAAATCGGTTTTAAGGATCAGTTTATTTTAAAGCAATCAATAATTTCTCTGTATCATCGTACGACATAGTTTGGAGGGCTTCAAGGAGTTTATGTAGATGAGTAGTACATAGTAATGTTTGTAAGCAGTAAACATGTGCTAACATTCTAATGTTCCGGTTTGAAGGGCAATAAAGCTTGTGAATTTAATGGGACACTTATTATAAAGATCTTCAGGTTCAACTCGCTAGTCATACGGTTTGTGTTACTGGCGACTAGTTATTAAATAGACGGGTGCAGTTATCACGCAGCTGGTTGCAATAAAAAAAATGTCAGTCTACAATGTAGGCGTAACTTAGTATTAATTTAATAAATAATTTAGTCTCTCTATGTATAAATTAATAATGTAATAGCTATTCGCGGTAAGTCACGATTATTTAGAATCGATATTTAAATAATGAAAGAGAAACAATAGTTCAATAATATCTTAAGGCGAAGTTTCGTCATGTCTCGTCGACCTTAAAATAGACTAAGGTATTAGCAACTTGACTGTTTCAGCCACACAGCTGTCCAGTGTGGGCGTAACTTAGTATTATCGACTAACAATCAAAGCTGTAGTCATAACTAACGATGCAAATTACTCTGTAGTCTAACTAGTTTGGCAAAATTTGATGAATTTAATCGATTCTATGAATCGATTACCAAATCGATAGAGGGTCTTAGTTTGCATTATCATTCCCGTTGACATGTGTAGTTGGTCAGACTTGATAAGCCCTAATTCATTGTATACTGTATTTTAAATCGAAATGATATTTGTCGTTATCATTTTCCATGCTGAAAGGCTTAATTTGTTGTACTCCTATTACCTATAATATGTATCATCCTCTTACCCATATTATGCAGATAAAGACATTTGAATTTGAATCTATTTCGATTTAAACGGGGTTCAAACTTGACGCGAGTGAAGCTGTAGGAAAAAGCTAGTATTTAAATAAATAATTTATTTTATATGTAACTAGCTTCCCGCCAGCGGCTTCGCCCGCGTGGTCTTATAATTTTTTCCCCCGTTTTTGCATCATTTTTTATTACTACTCCGCTCCTATTAGTCGTAGCGTGATGATATATAGCCTATGTTACTCGGGGATAATGTAGCTTTCCAAAGGTGAAAGAATTTTTGAAATCGGTCCAGTAGTTTCGGAGCCTATTCATTACAAACAAACAAACAAACAAACAAACAAACAAACAAATCTTTCCTCTTTATAATATTAGTATAGATAAGCTTTCTAATCTAGATATTGATGGTGATCCGTAGGCGGCCTCATGTAGTTGAAATCAACTTTGCGAGTTTTTACAGTGTTCTTATAGGCCTTCGCAGAAAGCTTCGGTGTTCGCGTCCGGTTTGGACTGCTGAAGTCCACTTGATAGAGCCCAAACTTCTCCCTTAAACATAATAATAATAATACATACTATCACGCCTGTATTTCTCGCAGTGTTAAGCAGAGATGTCCACCCACAATTCGCCATGATTCTTAGGTTAGGCTTTCATTGCTATCAATCGGGCACAAATCCAGACTACGAGCTACTAGGAAGTTCACAGAAAAACCCAATTGCACTTTTCCCGACCTGGAAATCGAAGCCGGGACCTCTAGCGTAGCGGTCGCGCTTGTGACCAGTGGTCATGAAATTATCAGCCATTAACTTATCAATAAGCTGTGAAACTGGCGCTTAAAGTTTTATTAGGTCCACGCGGAACTAGTTGGCCTCGCCTTAGGTAGGGATGGGGGTGAGGCGGCGGGTTACTGTGAGCCCCCGCAGCAAATCAAGCGCCCCCGCCCCTCTGTCCCACCGCGCGCAGGCGACCCCGCTCCTCCGTCCCACCACATACATACCTAAGGCGCGACCAACTAGATCCGCGCAGACTATAATTAAATACTTACGTATACCCAAAGTCCCACTCAAAGTTGTCCATAAGTGTCCATGCAAAATAGCCCTTTACATTGCATCCATCTTCATGTATAGCCAGCAGCAACTGATACATGTACTCGTTCAAGTAAGATACACGGTCGTAGTCATCTAGCTGACCATGATCGGCCATACCGCTTTCGGTTACAATGATTGGTATATCTTTTCCGTATCTCTTAGAGAACCAGTTGATCATTTCCCGGAAACCTGGTGGGTAAACCTGTAACATTTTAGATGCATTTAAATAAAACTTTTATTTATATTACTTTATAGCTCATATTCGTGAAAATAAATACCGTCTTTTTACGGATTTTATCGTAATAATTATAAATTTATTCAGTTTACCAGTGACCATGAATGATGTAAAGGATCCGAACGTCGGGGATTAGATAATAATATTTCTTTAACGCGATAGAATCAATAAAATAGCTTTATTTCAATGTCTAATTTAATAACACACACTATTAGCTTAAGAACCAGTGGCATTCAATCTTTTTTCCAATATCGTGTTTTCGCAAAGGTTTTATGACTAATCTGTTAGTGCGGTACAGTCGGCGCCAAAAGTCCTTAAAACATTACTGCTTTAACATTTTTGTTTCGATTCTAATTAAGGTTCATAATAATCTAAATATATAAAACTCAAAGATGACTGACTGACTGACATAGTGATCTATCAACACACAGCCCAAACCACTGGAGGGATCGAGCTGAAATTTGGCATGCAGGTAGATATTATAACGTTGGAATTCGCTAAGAAAGGATTTTGATAAATTCTGCCCCCAAGGGGATGAAATAGGGGATGAAAGTTTGTATAAATCTTCTTAGATTTTCGACTGATTGAACTGAAATTAAAGATTGGAGCTGCTATGATGAAGATGTCCGCTTAAATAGGATTTTGATAAATTCAACCCCCATGGGGATAAAATAAGGGATCATGGAGGATTTAAATGTATTAGTTTGTTTGAGTTACAGACGTTAAACAAAACTAAAGCCGCAAAAATATACCTAATTAATAAATAATAATAATACTTCTTAACGCGAGCGAAGCTGCGGGCAAAATAATTAATAAATTTCCACCTATGTAGGGGTGAAATAGGGGGCGAAAGTTCATATATGGAACAAAGTAACTATTCCACGCGGACAAAGTCGCGGCATAAAAGGTAATTGTTTTATATGCACAGAACTCGTATTATAATATATTCTTGACTCCGAAACTTTTAGCTAATAACGATGTAAAAACGTTTTGCATTTTATTACACTGTGTTCAGTTACTTTTGGCGTTGATTGTACCACGGACCGCTGAGACGTAACAATTTAAGTCTGTAATTAACTTGAGTTTATTATAAACTTACTGCCACCCTAAATAGACATCAATAAACGAGAATAATAATTAGCTAATAATGCCCCTGTACCTACGTCTTAATAACTACGACAACAAACCCATAAACGGATAAAAGCCATGATGTAATAACAACTCTTAGTTAACGATTATTAAAGGTTAAATTACGACTTTAAGTGCATTTTAATTTCATCCTATGCGTGATCAATGCCCAAGCATTCAAGAATGTTCTTCTCCACAAATGTAAAGTTTTTCAATAAGTGTTTCTTCCTTCTCATATATTTCAAAGAAATTTAACTATGAGTCTTTGAAGTCATTTCATGCTAGACAGTTCTTAAAGTAATCTCAAATGGCCTTGTATTAATAATATAAGTATATTTTAGCATATTTTATTGGCAGAGTTGTAGAGTCAAAGTTTAAATTCCGGTCATTACACGCTTGCCAAATGCGGGTTTGCAGACTTCACACGCCGTCGAGAAAATCTCTCAGGTATACAGTTTCCCTTAGGATGTATTCCTTAACCGTTTAAGCGAGTGATCATTAATTATGATATAATACTCTAATGGAATATGACAATCATTTATTAAATTGGCCTTGGGAATCCAAGGTGTGTGATACTCCGCACGAAGTTGAAATCCACTCGAGACTTTTTTGACTTGGTAGTCCAAAGGTACCACTACGCTATCACTGCTTGCTATGTATGTATGTATCTTTATTAAAACTTTCAAAAATTACAAAGTTAAGCAAAGCCCCACAAAACCGTCTTTACGGTTTGTCTGTGGGTTCAGAAAACCAATGCCAAATTCTATCATTTATATCATAGTTGTATACTCACTGATAACCAAGGGATCCCTGGTACAGGCCATAAAGGATTCAGCTCCAATTTAACGCCAGCGTCATGTTCGTACGATGGGATTTGCCATCCCTCCTCCATCGACGATGGAGACATCAGGAAAGTGGTGTAGTGGTTTAGTCCGAAGAAGTCAGCACTGCCCCGTAACGCCTCAATCTGTGAGGATAACCTTACTAATATTATAAAATATGCGAAAGTTACTCTGTCTGTCTGTCTGTCTGTCGCGCTTAGACGCCAAAACTACTGAACCGATTGAAATGAAATTTGGTACACAGATAGTTTAGAGCCTGAGAAAGAAGATAGGCTACTTTTTAATGAGAAAAGGGCTGTAAGGGGTTGAAATAGGGGATGAAAGTAATAAGAAACACCCAGACCACGCGGGCGAAGCCACTGGCGGAAAGCTAGTATAAAATATACCTCATCATAACAGCTAAAAGAACTTGTCCACTGTTGAACAAAGGCCTCCCCCGTAAACACAGGGACTGGTCATATGTCACCTGCATCCAATGACTCCCAGCGACCTTTACATGGATCGTCAGTCCATCTCGTTGGAGGCCGTCCCACGCTGCGCTCTCCGGTGCGTGGGATCGGATAATTGAAATGTTTGAATAATCTCATTAATTCAAAATGTCCAGTTTTTTTTTTTTATTACCCTACCCTATGCAATGTGTGAATTTCATAAATTCACACATTGCATAGGGTTAACCATATTTACAAAGAACAATAGAGTGGTTTAAGTTACTACGAGCGGATTTCAAAACGAAAAATCGATAGAAAGTCGCTATCTACTCGTACATATTTTATTCTTTTATTAGCGTTTCCAACAGAAAGAAGAAGAAAATCGTTTCCACTAAAAGCTTCACAGCAGCTTCACTTTGTCTTAACTGCATATTAATTGAAAAAAATGTTGAATAAAGTGAAACTCACACTACAACGCGCCCACACAGACACGAAATGTGTGTTTTTTATAGTCTAGGCCGACCAGCGGGATGAGTTGAAAAATAAAAAATATTACATGTAATGATTAGACAAATTCATCCCGCGGATGCGCGGATGAATCCCAGTGGACTTTACTAAAGAGCTGTCATGCGGTCGCGTACTTATCTTAATGGCAAATATAAATTCTATTTCCTAATCATCAATGTTTCTTCTCAGCAATTGTTCGGCATCTGCGAGGTCACTAAGCATGGTTCAAGGAAATTAAAACGTTGCTGCTAGAAAATAGAATTCAAATTTACAAATATCATACGTGATTGCAGCCTGACGGTCAACGTTTTGTAGGGTTTCAATGCACGCCATTGCTGGGCGCGTCGCAATGTGAAATTTGCCTAAGGGACTGTGCCTATAGCTGAAAATTATTTAATCGCCTGCCTCTTCAAATATTGCAAAAAAGCCTTAATATTTATTTACTTAACGTTTTAATGTTGAATTTTATTTAAGTAATATTAAGTGTATTCAGTGTAATTTCCACACACGATAAATTTAAATATTTTACTAAATGTTATTTATTATAGTGGGGTGTGGGATGTGTATGTGGAGAGTATACACAAAGGTAAACAAACGGTATCCCTCATTAAATAATTAGCAATTGAACAAATAAATCAATTGCACTAAACATTACAACAAAATATTACATGTTAAAATAAATATTCATAATTATTATGGAGCTATGTATAAATGTTAAAAATAAATATTCATAATTATTAGGTACGGAGTTAAGTATAAATGTTTAATAATACGTAATGTAATTTATCTTAAATAATTATCATAATTATTATGGAAATTAGGTAAACCACAAAAACTAAACAATTCCACATAATAATATGAGAATTGCTCATAATTATCACGCAACCGTCACATACTTAAATAAACTAAAAATAATAATTAATTATATTCATTGAATTAAACCGGATAGCCGGTAGCAGCTGGATGCGGAAGGCAGAGGACCGGGAGAAATGGCGCGCCATGAAGGAGGCTTATGTCCAGCAGTGGACAACAGTAGGCTGAAGTGATGATGATGATGATGATTGAATTAAACTACAAAAGCCTATTACAAAACTAAATAATACCTAGGTAACATGAGGAATAGTGTTCTGAAAAAACTGAGACATAGACATAAAATGTCATAATATAACTATTACAGTTCTCGCCAAACTTATTGTCTGGGTTGAAGTTGGCACGAGCTAACTTGAACCCGGCCGTAAAAATCGGAGAGCGAAAAATATTGAATAAAAGTGGCTTGAAATGACAGTCTATGACTTGAGCTTTTATTTTTATATTTATAACAATCCAATATTTTTCTTTCTTCGATTTTTACGGCCGGGCTAAAGTTATCTCGTACCAACTTTAACCCGGACAATAAGTATGGCGAGAACTGTACTAATTGTATTATAATTATGTAAATCAGTATTTGTACAGTCACGAGCAAAAACATGTAAGTATACACTAACAAAAGTGCTAAATCGATTTTCTCCTAAAGTAATAGAACTTTTGTGATATTACGAACATAGTATTTACGAACCAATGCTATAGTGACATTGGTGTTGTCACAAAGTTGCAATCATTCATTCATGAAAAAATCACTTTAGCCCGTTTGTAAGTGGTTTTATGGCTGTGCCCGTGACAAGATTAGAAGACAAAAACATCAAGTAATTGGTACAAACCTCTTCCTTCGTAAAATACGGGAGACGTGATCTGAAGAAACCTTGTTCGATGCTGGCGTTGTCAACTCGCTGCCGAACTAAGGCAGGGTAGTCACCGGCCTCGGAGAATATTGGGTCGGTAAACATAGCTACCTGATGAAGAAAATCTTTTGATTACCTGAATACTCAATATTTAAAAAGTCAATATTCGATATTAATTACCTACATAACACTGAATACACAATACATTTATTAGGATTAGGGAGATCGTCGGTACGTACGTGTTAACATTGTAGAGTTACATGATCTCCTTTTTCTCAATCTTAGTATTACTGTTAAGGATCAATCAGCTGTTTATCAATCTAACTTTCGATAAATTGCAAGTTAAAAATTTTAGTTTTTTTTTTAAATGATTTAAATAATAATAATAATCTGTTCCCGATACCGGTGGGCTACTATTTTTTTTATATTTTTAAATGTTTTTATTATTTTTGTTTTTTATAAAAATATTTAAAAATACAAATAATATGTAAAAAAATGAATAAAGGAAATAATAATCAACCCATATACTGTCCCACTGCTGGGCACGGGTCGCCTCTCAGTACGAGAGGGATTAGGCTACAGTCCACCACGCTAGCCTAATGCGGGTTGGCAGACTTCACAAGCCGTCGAGAAAATCTCTCAGGCATGCCAGGTTTCCTCACGATATTTTCCTTCACCGTTAAAGCGAGTGATAATAATTACGCGCATGATTTCGAAAAGTAAGACGTGCGTGCCTTGGATTCGAACTCGAGACCTTGGACTTGGCAGTCCAGTGGTCATACCGACAAAAATAAAAATTATTTATTTATTAAAAATCTAATACCACTTCTATTAAATTTAAGCTGTTGTTTTCAAATTTCAATACATATTGTACATAGATGGGTGCGATTTAAGAATTATTCTCATTTTCAGTTCCATTATATATTTTTTAATCTACGTGCATCACCCAAAA
Source organism: Acronicta psi (assembly GCA_946251955.1). Classification (NCBI taxonomy): domain Eukaryota; kingdom Metazoa; phylum Arthropoda; class Insecta; order Lepidoptera; family Noctuidae; genus Acronicta; species Acronicta psi. The sequence continues at coordinate 5,603,244 of OX276476.1, forward strand.
TAGTGCAACATGAGCAATTGAGCATGCATAATATAATGTGATGAATGTATGATGTGATGATATTGTATGATGAATAGGTACTCACATGCATTTCAAGATGACGGTCCGCAGCTTCTTGATCTTCGGGCCTATTAGGATGTTTAGGCATTATCCAGTTAGCATCTAGCGCTATGCTGATTTTTCCTAGATAAGTAAAAATATTATTTATATGTTGCAACAATAAGGAAACTATAACATTATGATGAAGGCTTAAATTTGTTAAGAACCAAATTTTTGTTGTATTAGCATATACAAGTTTTTATGTTGGTACATGAGCTCATTATTTTTAAGTAGGTATTCAAAAAAGAACTTACCTTTCTGATAAAACCGGAATTCTCTTTCGTACAACCGATAAATCCGGGCATGAGCCAACAGTAAGTGATGAGCACAAAGGTAAAAGGCTACACCGGGTGACGCAATTCCTGGTATTGACTTTCCTCCGTAAGCCTAAATCAATAAAATACGAGACACTGTTATCGTGGATTTAGCGGGTATAGCGACCGCAGTTTGTAGGACATTACTTGTTGGAAATGGAAGAAAAAACATTTGGTGAAAATAAAGAATTCAAACGTAAGCAAATTCACAAAAATAAAACGCTACTCAGGGCCTGTTTAACAGGGGGGCTAGACAAGTTGCATTTTGAGATTCGGATCGACAAACAAAGTGACAGCCCGATTTGTCGAAAGCTTGTGCCATTTCCATACATTTTGTTTGTCGATTCGAATGTCAAAATGCAACTTGTCTAGCCCCCTTGCTTACTGATAAGTTCCCGTTAAATTAACCAGCATATAATTTCATAGATGTTCCATTTTTGAATTTATCTGGCGGTTAGTAGCTATCCATAGAAGGTGAAATAGTGTAAATGTAAAAATGGAGTATGGGAGACCAAAAGAAAAGATGACTGGATTGTATGATACCTATTATTGACACGTGAGTGAATGATGAAATAATGAACAGACAGGAAAGAATGAAGGAAAATTCATCGAACTAAATTATATTGAACTAGGAAACCTGTTAACGGGAAATTACAAAATACAATTACACATGTAGACATGTGAGTAGAGAAGTACCTACATCTGTACACTTACATTTCGCAGGTATTTTAAGATTCCACGTAATGTAGCGTCAGTATATAGTCAACCCAAACTCCAACGCTGTGCTACATGAAGTTCATATAAACCCGTTTCATAAAAATACTTACACTAACGCAATGTTGGTGAGGTTCATTCACTGTCACCCAATGCTTGACTAGATCACCAAAATAACGGAAAAGAACGTTGGCAAAGTCTTCAAGATAGTCCACTATCTTAGGATTGCTCAGCCCGCCAAGATCCATCAAGAGTACTGGCATGTCCCAATGATAAATAGTGATGACTGGATTGATATTGGCTTTAAGAAGCTGCTTAAAGAATCTTCGGTAGAACATGACCCCTTCCATGTTTATATTATTGTCAGTCCCATTTGGCAGAACACTAAAATTATCAAAATTCAAGTTGAATTGAAGAATCAGATCAAATTTTGTATCTATGGATCAAATATGTATTGTGTACAGATTAATTATAAAGTTCTAGCTAAAGTTTCAGCTAAATATGTTACCGAGGTTTTCATCAAATCTATAGGTGATTTAAGCAAAATCTATTGTCTAGATATATTTCAATAGACATGAATTACTTCGTCCTTTACTAACTAGGACTGTTTTCGACCAATCATAAATGTGATTATTTCGTCGATTCAATGTGTATGAGCACCAGTATTAATGAAACATACATACCGCGGCCAAGAAATAGATGTACGGTAGAAACCAACACCAAGATTTTTGATCATATCGATGTCTTCCATGTACTTGTGATATGAGTCCGTTGCTATATCACCATTTGACTTATCTGGCGTATGATCAGGGTTATCATGGAGATATTTATCCCATATACTTTCACCTTTACCTACAACCATTAACGAGCAACTCGATAAATGGAAATGCATGCATGATGACACAGTTTCTTCCTGCGGATCGCGGGATAAGAGACAATCAAGCAGATTGTCATCGACCCATTTATTGTCCCACTGCGCTGAGAACGAGTCTACTCTTAGAATGAGAGGGGTCAGGCTATAGTCCACCACGCTGGCCTAGTGTGGGTACGCAGACTTCGTATGCCGTTGAGAAAATCTCTCCTCAGGCATGCAGGTTTCCTTACGATGTTTTCCTTCATAGTTGTAAGCCAGTGATAATTAATTATCATCACTACATAGTACCTATAAAACAAAGTCACTTTCTCTGTCCCTATATCCGTATGTATGCTTAAATCTTTAAAACTACGCAACGGGTTTTGATGCGGTTTTTTTTAATAGATAGAGTGATTGAAGAGAAAGGTTTATAATTATAATAACATACCACGCGGGCGAAGCCGCTGGCGGGAAGCTAATTACTAATAAAAGTAAAAGTGAAAAATAGTAGGTATTTTAAACTATTAAATGCCATAAATACTTACTAGTTTCTTTTAGTATTTCTTTTGGCAATTTATGATGCATTGAGTTCCATGCTTCATTCGACTAACTCGAAAGAAAATTTATATAATGTAACGTTATAATAATGGGAACTTCGTCTAGATCGCAAAAATGACATTTTAGGCTCAACATTATCTTTATAGCCTAACAACTTCGCCTTGAAGTGCTTATCTCAAATTCAGACAGCGTTGCAATTCAAATAAAATTAAATGTTTGACAAATACAGTTGAGACAACCTAGCTGTGTTGTGTAACAGTAGTAGTTGTCATAACCTAGGCCTTTTTAGAATGTGTTAGTAATATTATGGACTTGTGTCTCGCTTAAAGAATTTTTAACACTACGATCTACGATACGGTTTTACGGAAAGTAAGTATGAGGCATGAAGTACTGACTTCAATAACCGAAGTCCTGGAATTAATAATTAATTAATGATCAACCACTTACAACGGTAAAGGAAAATATCGTGAGGAAACAAGCACACTTGTGAGATTTTCTTGACGAGACGTGTGAAAAGAGCTGACGATCGGGCTTTGTGGTATTCAGTTATAGAGGCCTTCGTCCCGCAGAGGATGAATAAGAGCTGATGATTATGTGTGAAGTCTGCCAAGCCACAAAAGGCCATCGTGGTGGACTATAGTCTAACCGTCTAAACCCTCTCATTCTGAGTCTGACTCATGCCCAGCAGTGAGACAGTTAATTGGTTAATGATATTTTTTTGTATTATTTTAGCATTTTCCATGATCGTAGCTTAGAGACGTAAATTTAGAATGTGAAGGAAAATTTCGACCTGGTGGTCATAGCGTCTGCTGTATATTAACCAGAAGACGCAGGCTCGAAAGTTGCCATCAGTCGACTATAATTTAAATCAATGTGTCAAACATTAATTAAATTTTACAGTAAATACCTTCTTCATTCCATGCTCCTTCTATTTGAAATGCTGCAGTCGATACACCAAACATAAAATCGTCAGGAAAAGAGTACTTATTTACTCTATTATCTAATTCCAAGTAACTTCCTTTAGATTTCTGTAGGAAGCTGTAAGTGGTCAAATTAGAGCATTTAAAACAAAAGAAAATCAATCATGCATGCTATTAGACAGATATGTAGATATTTTATCATAACACGTAATAAAAATTCTGTGTAATCTATAAAAATATTCGTATCACTATAAAGCACATTGTGGAAAACTCTAGATTTCCACTTGCTAGGATTTCGGCACACTATTTTCGCGTCATCTAAGTACATTAACCTTTCATGCTCTATTGAATTGTAAACGCATGCAATTATATGAGTCATCTAATACCAAAGGCGGCAATATCCACTCTAGGTCAAAATTGAACTATGAATGTAGTTTTATTGTCTGTGGTCGTAGTTTTGTAAGGAAATCTACATTACGCATCAATTACGGCATTATCCCATAGAAAATCGCAGAAATATGTGTTCATTATATTATAATGAACACATATTTCTGCGATTGTAGTAACACTACTAATACTAGAATAAATACTTGATAAAGAATCCCGAAAATATTTATAACTAGAAGGCGTATACTCGTAAAGATTCTACATTTTAAGTTAAACATCTAACAATACAACTGTGAAAACTGCATAAGTACAATTTCGTGGCTTAGTTTTTATGCACACCATTTTAATACACACAGACAAAAATTCAAATAAAAAAATCTAAAGTTTATTGGTGTTTTAAAATAAATAAATATTTTTTAATAATTACTAAATAAACTTAAATAATTTTCGAATATTTAAGACATCACAATTTATGCACAAAACCTTACCTTAAAATAACTAGAATCAATCCTTTCAAGATGTCTTTTCTTGATGTCAACATTGTTCTAACTGAATCTTCACAGATTAACTAAGTAAATGTTTAATTTCGAAGAAACAATCACTTGTTATCATTCAGATAGTCGTGAGAAAAACTGTTTCAATTGTTTTAATTACTGTTTGCTATTTAATTTGTATTGTCCAACTTTACTTGTGTTTTATAGTTTATAATTTTATGTAGCCATTTTAAAACGTAATTACCTATATTACATCATTTTTGTAATTATAAAGAAACTTCATAGATTTACAAGCAACTAGTACCAGTGTTAACTCTGCATAAGATACCCAAAAGTAGATTTACACTGAATTATGCTACGTACACGTTATAAACAGAGCCTGTAATGTGGCACAAAAATTTAAGTAATAATACGAGTAATGAAGGGTCGATCGAGACAGGTTTTTCGTTCTCGGTCAAGGCCGAGCTGTTATCAGTTCCGGTCGAGTGAAAGAGATAAATCGTGAAAAAAAATGAATCAAAATTTCAAAGACTTTCCGAAGATAGGTACATACTACATAAATAAATAGCGTTATTTTTACTAAAGAAAAAAAACATCATTATGGCAGATCTTAGTTTTATTTCATAAATTATACTTAAATTACTAAGTTAACATATTTAAAAAAATAGCCTACGAAATATGATTTTTGTTTGCATTTTGTCTATTCAAGTAATAATTTATTTAGGATTGAGGGCGGTTTGATATAGTTGAAGTCAACGCGACGCGTGCGCACGATGTTGCTCAAACTTTTCGCAGACAGTTTCGGTGTCCGTGTTTTCTTTGGACTGTCAAAGTCCACTTTGAATAGACCGAACTTTGTCCTGGAATAAAAAAAATATATTTACATTCCAACCCACTGCTGGGCACGGGTCTCCTCTCAGGAAGAGAGGGATTAAGCTACAACACTAGCCTATAATGCGGGATAAGATCACACTTCACATTCAGGTATCAATTAAGCAAAAAATGTGAACCCTAATAGAGGAAAAAATAATAGAGACTATAGGACTATAGAAAAACAATGGAACGACCCTCTTGAGGGTCCCGGACCACGGTTCTTTGATGACATTTTATAGATACTCAATGTACTCATAGTACGCACAGCTACACATCAAGCTATAGTATTCCAATATAACCTGACCTATCATTATACTGAATGCCTCTACAATGCGAGGTCATCTTATACTGGTATATAACTTTATTTGTATCCGTGTGTACCAACCAGGAAATTTTAAAGCATGCATTAAAACTAGACTAAGTGTTTAGCAAAGATAAATTCTTGCAAAACTACTTTATTGAAATGTAATCAGACAAACGCAATGCGTAGCAATGAATAAGGATCAGTTGCGCAAGAGAACACAGGCTGTATATTAAACAGTGAATGTAAAGGAAGTAACCTCGAGGCATCTAAAATGGCATAATAACGTTGAACCTTGCTAAATAATTATGACGTCACGTCACAGAGTGACGTTGTGGCAGCTGAAGGTCAATATGTCAGTGAGGTCAATAACCCTGTCAGGTCTTGGCATTAAATCGGAAGTATTTTATTTAAGTAGGTCCTTGTCAGTGAAAGCGTGTTATCAGTGGCGTATAGTCAATGTTGATAAGAATGAAGCCGGATCAAAAATGCATGCATTGATTATCTGCTGTTAAGCAAAAATAAACATAAAGATATAAGACATAAAGTAGAATAATGACTATTCAAAAGGCAGCTAGTAGAAAGATTAGGTTAATTTTATAGAGCTAGTCGTCCTGAAGCCTAGTTATATGATCATGGATTGCCTGATTTCGTATCCTCGTATGTAGAAAAGACAGCCTCATTGGTGCAGTGATCGCAAGCGCGATTGCTGTGCTAAAGCTTGGGTTCAATTTCCAGGTTGAGCAATTTGTTATTGTGTCTTATATAAAATTCTCCGTGTGTCCGGGCTCTCCGCTATTACATTGATCGAAAAATAAAAACAAATCAAGCAAACTGTGAATATACAGTAGTACACCTCTGCCCAACCCTTTCGAGAATACAGGCGTGATGGTACGTAACAATAATAATTAATCAGAAACACAATAATTATCTGCATGTATTCAAGTACCTATTCAATTAATACATCTGACCTGTTAATTATAATTTATCTATTTTATTTTGAACGATAAAATAATTATTACGTTCAATGCTTAGTGTACCTATTTATTTTATACGATAATAAATATTCTGATCCCTATAATAATCAGATACACGTTTCAAATCAAATGCTCTACAAATGAATTAATTGCTGCAGTTATTAACATAGTAAATATAGTTTGCAGTAACTGAATATTTAAATACATTAAAATTGCTACACGAAACCAACAACAAGTTGATAAAATGCATATTGTTACTTATTTATTACTAGCCTTTGCACACGATTTCGTTCCCATAGAAGTTGAATTTTTCGCCCGTTTTTGCAACATTTTTAATTTATACTCAGCTCCTATAAGTCGTAGCGTGATGATATATAGCCTTCCTCGATAAATGGGCTATCTAACACTGAAAGAATTTTTCGATTTAGATAAAGATTAGTACGTTAAACCAAGCAAATAAACAAACTCAGTTTTATAATATTTATAGCGAAATACTGCAAAGAAGTCTGCAAGAAACTTTGTACATTTTGGAAATGCTCAGAGAAACAGAGATAGTCGTGGTTAAAAAATAAATACACTAATCAATCGATTTACAGGGGACTGACCCCGATGTCATAAGTACACCTATAAAAATATGTCATAGGAACATTTATGACAATACGTCATAGGAACACCTATGACAATAAGATATGTCAAGAACACATATAAAACTCATTAGTGGTCGTCAGAAGCCCAATAAACCTGATTATTGCCCAGATATTAGGTTGCTGAGGTCTGATGGCAGTCATGTCTGATGGTGTAAAATAGTCATATTCTGTCTTAGTTGGTTATACTGAAACTTGAACCCAACATAATTAAGATGGTGATGATGGTATTTGATCACAATAGGTACCTCTATAAATTCTTTTTTATAGATATGTAACATTCTACGAATATCAAACAACCGGAAGACATTTGAATATGATATTAATTAAAGGTACAGTTTAACAAAATGGAGATATTATTCCTTACTTACACCCCAACTCAGAGACGTCACTTAACCTTAATGAATCATTAACAAACAGTGGCTACTATATCTTGACCTATTTTTCCATATTCGCGTTTGTTGTCAGTGTACTAAGATATACTGGGTGTCATTAGCTAATGATTCATTAAGGTTAAGTGACGTCTCTGAGTGCGGCCCTTAGTATTTAAGTAACACAGCGTGTCAAGGACTTCAGTAACGTTCGGTCTACTTACAATTTTACTTCTCAACTGAATAATAATGCTGTGCTCATTATTACTGGTATCGTAAGGAATTCTAATGTCGTCTACATAGACGATGAAAGAACTGTTTTAATTTAATGTGAAAGTTAGTTTTTAAAATGTTGAACTGAAATGTTTTGAGGTAGAAGAAATCTGTTATTGAATTCTTCTGGCGTAGCACCACTTCATTGCCAAATATTCAACCGAAATTAATGTTCTAATATTATTGTGAACTTAATAACTAACCTAACCTAAATTAAACATTTTGAAAACCCCCGACAAGCAATGTATTTTGCGATTTTGTGGTGGCGGCCATCTTGGATTTGAAATTATCATAGTGTACAGTATTCTCCTAATTAACCCCTTTCATTTGATACCCATATTGAGGGAGTTCTGAAAAAGTATGTAATTCGCAAATTTTTGGCGGCGGCCATCTTAGACCGATTATCATCAAACATAGCTAAGAACACTCGACTAATTCACCTTTCAAATAAAAAAAACAAAATTAAAATCGGTTCATCCGTTCGGGAGCTACGATGCCACAGACAGACACACACACATAGAGACACGCCAAACTTATAACACGCCGTCGTTTTTGCGTCGGGGGTTAAAAATCATCATCAGCATCACCACCATAACAGACAAAAGAGGTCCAGTGCTGAACAAAGACTAGATATAATATAGACTTCTTTCTAAAAGGATCGGCCTTATACCACCTGCATCCAAAAACTCCCAGTCACTTTTACAAGGTCATCTGTCCATCTTGGTACAGGCCGTCCCACGCTGCACTTTACGGTGCGTGGACTTCACTCAAGAATCTTTCTGCCCCAGCGACTATTTATTGGATTGTACTACCAATTAAAAACGAAGACCTCAAGATAATACCAGTTGCTACTGTCTAGGCTGCGGTTGCCCTACGCTCGTTTTTTATCTTATTACAGTAAAATAAAAAAGATTAAGAGGTTAAGGCTGGGCAATACAGGTCATAATTTAACTACTCGTATCTTCTATTACCAAATTGCAAGTAAGGTAAAAAAAAATCAGCTTCCTTCTTCATAAAGTTAGCATTTCTCATAATATTATTATCTTCAGTCCAGTTTGTTTCACTGCCAAGCAAAGGCCTCCCCACCCTCTTATCCATTCCTATAGACTCAGTGCTTTATCAGACAGCTTATACTAGTGCTCTGGTGTTTGATTTTACTTACGAATATCCATCGCTCCATTCGAAGTCGTCCATCAAAGTCCAGGCGAAATAGCCCTTCACATTGCACCCATCTTCGTGTATTGCTAGGAGCAGTTGATGCAGATATTCATTGAAGTACGAAACTCTTTCATAGTCGTCCGTTTGGCCCCAGTCACACATTCCGTTCTCTGTTACTAGGATCGGAACTTTCTTTATCATTCTGTAGTTGAGATGTATCCAGTTTATGAGTCTGCGGAAACCGGGAGGGTATACCTGCGATAAAAAATATAACACTGCTTTATAAGACAAGGGCTAGTTTTCCAGATGTAAGCTATGATTGGTTTTAGAATAGAACGAAATGTATTTATTAACTGTATTCAAAAGTAGATGTTAACATTTTTGTACTTCTATCTCCCTTTCTTTCTTTGTAATATGAACGCTATTAAAATCTTCGGATGTAGGTACAACATAATAAATATATTTACTGGATTTAATGGATTTAAAAATACTTAGTTACTAAACATACACATACAACACGTGTATGTCACATCATTATGCATCTAACTCTTCAGTCAACTGATGGAGTAACAAATAAACCATGCTTAGTCATAACAACATAACCATGTTAAAGATTTAATTTATTGAGCTTTCTGCGCCCCGAAATACTCGTTATCGTGCAATCTAAAATATCTATGATAATCCCAGACTTACAAACTAGTCATCCTTGAGATTTCTGCATTGTTCAGTCTTTGGGCTGCAGAAGCCTTTGATAGAGCAACAAAAATACAGGTTTGACGAAATTCATTGTATTAATTGTATCTTAGAGCAATACAATATACAAAACATCGTATTATGCGATATTCTATATTCGAACACTAGTGAATGGATTTATATATGATAGCTTTTATCTTTTCTATATTATCCTTCTTTCTTTTATTTACGTACACAACCAACTATGCTTCAAATATGGATAATAATTATGTAAAGGTGTATTCAATTATACAAACACACAACTTTTTGATGTCTTTCTATGGCTTTTGAATAAATAAATTATTATCATTCTAGTATTAGTTACTTACGTAGATGCTTACCGCTTAATTGTAATAAAAATAAACATACATACATGCAATTATATACACACAGTTTATGATAGTCAAGTTTTTATGAACATGACCTTTAATTTGTTTAACTTATTGGATAGGTACTCTAATAGTTGCTTGTAGGTTGACGCAATACTGTACATTATTGAACAAGCCAGGAGACTACATCCGCTTCAAGTGTAGGTGTAAATATTATATAATTGTTGCCTGCAGCAAAGAGATTTAACCCTTAAGTGGTCGCGTCCAAAGAGTCACCTTAAGATCAGATGAAATACAAAGACATAAAAAACCACTACTAAGTATTTAATTGATTATAAAGTAATCAATTAGTGCAAATCCGTTATGTATTTAATTGATTACAGTGTAATTTATAACCGATTAAAGCATTACTTAGCTAAGAAAATTTAAAATATTTTAGAAGGAATCTTTAAAGATATTTAGCATAAATTGTTAATTATAGTGTATATATAATATAGAGTTTAGTGTTAAAGAAGCTCGTCTCCAATTACATGAGACCTGATACCGGTGCATACCCATACAGGCGTATTATGTAGGGTACAAAGGGTAAAACTCACTGTTAGCCAGTCAGCTCCAGGTTTAGGCCAATTTGGATTTTGATCCATCCTTACACCAGTGTCATGGTCTAAAGACGGGACCAACCAACCTGGCTCCATTTTAGACGGGCTCATCAAATACGTTGTGTAGTGATTGAGACCGAAGAAGTCTGCGCTTCCTTGAAGTGCTACGATCTAGAACAACATTATATATGTAATTACTTGCTTCAACCTTATTGCTGGTATATAAAGCCTTCTTTCCCTTGTGTCAATTGTTTCTACTCCCTAAACATTATTCCGTTGGCGTGAACAGGTCACGACTATACTGGTTTCAGATAATTTAAATAATAATTAGGGCCTGGTTCACCACCACCTAGTAAGTTACCGTTAAATTACTTGGCAGATAATTTTATACAAATTTTGTTGCATTTTTTAATTTATCCGGCAGTCACTATCCAGAGGTGGTGAAAAGTATCTTTTTTTTTATTTCAACGTGTCGATAAGATATTATATGTTTAAATTCAAATCATTTATTTGCTTACTGAGTGTACTTATAAGTACAGGCCTTATTACTCAGTAGTGGTGCTTAGATCTTAGAAAAGGAAGGAGACTGCATCGTTGGTCTAGTGGTACCAAGCGTGACTGCTACGCTAGAAGTCCTGGGTTTGATCAACGGGTCGAGCAGTGTTGTTGTGTTTTTTTGTGAAGTTCCCAGTAGCAGCTCGGAATCTGGATTTGTGCACGGTTGATGGCAATAGGTAGGGTCGACCCCTAATACACCCACGTGTGGGGGTACATTAGTACGCCTCTGCCTACCCGTTCGGGAAATATAGGCGGCATGGTATGTATTCGATCACGTAGTTAGTGTCAGACCCATCTATTTTATATTTATAAAGCTTGTAATATCCTAAATATACCGATTACGTATACTGACCTCTTCATCAGTAAAATATGGCAGTCGGGATCGCGAGTATCCTTGCTGAAAACTCATTTTGTTAACCCGCTCACGAACGAAAGCAGGATAGTCGCCAATATCCGAGAATATTGGATGAGCATAAATTGCCAGCTGATAAAGAAAATAAAACAGATTTAAAAATAAAAATAGAATCGACTCTCCAAAGAGGTTTTAGTTCGGAAAACAAATGAACTTGAATAAACACCGACGCGACGACGGACAATATTAGTCGGGTAAATGGATTTCGGGATACGAAAATAACAGGTGATAGTTTTAGCAACGTATGACGTCACATTCTCGTCATCCAAATAATATTAAGGACTATTTCACCACATCCAAGAAAGTTCCCATTTAGTTAATTACGGCAGATTTCTTCCATTTTTGAATTTATTCAAGTGGCGGCTACTCGTAGATATGGTGAAATAGACCTTATTACTATCATTGTTTTGTTTGTGTATGTAGACAAGATGAATACAACCAACATGCATTTGAATATACTCCTCAGCAGCCCTTATGTCTTCAGTTTTATTAATGTCTTTCGGTTCAGCCCAAAATGCGTCAAGCGTTATGCCAACTTTTCCTGAAAAACATGATTGGATAAAACATTGAGTGAAATATGATGACAGCTTGCTTTATTACAGAAAGGATGGATTATCCAATTAAGGAAGTATTTTATCTATACTCAAACCAATTAAGTATTTCCAATTAAAGGTCTATTTATATGTACCTATGTACAAAAACGGGTCTTTAAACATTTAATACATGCAAATAAACAATTGAAAAAAATATATAATTGAAAATGATTTTTTTTTTGTACCAAATATAGATGTTTTTTCGGTAGAAGAATTATTGCTACCAATTCAGAATTCGGTATGCAAATTATAACTAAAATAAATAACAGTTATATGTATAAACTTCATACCATTTTGATAAGGCTTAAATTCCTTTTCATACAGGCGGTAGGCACGAGCGTGGGCAAGTAAGGTGTAGTGGGTGCATAAGTATTCGCCGACTCCATGAGAGTTTAGAGCGGGTACAAAAAACTCACGGCCATAACCCTAGGAAAAAAATAAAATGGAACCTTTTTATTGTAATAAAATGACAAATAGGCATACAAGCTGCCTGATGGTAAGCGGTAACTACAGTCCCGAGTAACACCATTAGTTAAGTGTTAAAGCCAATATTCCCAGTAATTTTACCTTCTGGCCAAATTGCTTTTGAAATCGGAACATGTTAGGGTCGAAATATTCTGCCAATTTAAGGCTATAGTAACAAAATAGTCATGTATAATGTCAGCTAACGACATCTTGTCTACATCTTGACAAAGGTTGCGGTATAAATAACTATTATCCATCAAATGGTTTGGTATATAGGGTAGCTATATTATCGTATATCTAACAGATGTACTAAGCTGCATACCTCACCCTTTAGCTGACTGTACTGGTACTTACATTATAGCACTGTTGGTGAGGTTCGTTGATAGTCGTCCATGTTTTGATAATATCACCATACAGGTTGTATGCGACCCGCGCGTAATCTTCAAAATATTCGACGACTTTTGGGTTCGTCCAACCACCGAGGTCCATCATTGGTGTAGGCATGTCCCAGTGGTATAACGTTACTATAGGAGTAATGTTGGCCTTTAGGAGTTCTTCAAACAACGTTCGGTAGTACGTCGCGCCATCATGGCTTATGTTGTTGTCGGTGCCATTTGGGAGTAACCTGTGAGAAATATAATATATTTTTAGATAACTTGTTATGATATTAGCTTTCCCCGCAGCTTCGGTCGCGCCAAGTTTGAACCCCGTTTTAATTGCTATTCTGCTATTCGGGATGGAGACAAATCCAACAAATCAAAGATCTTGAAAATCGGTCCAGCAGCTCTCGGGTTATAAGTGTTGTAACAGTAAAACAATGTTGGTACACTAGACAAGTAACATTGATACACATAACAGATTTAGGGCCTGTTTTATCACCTCTGGATAGCCAGTAACCGTTGGATAAATTATATTATACAAGGTGGAAGGGACATCGAAGCACAAAAGTCGTAACAAGGTTTCACTCAAGGTCAAAAATAAAATGACCTAGGTCATTCGTGTAGAAAATGATCGGTTATTACAGATATTGAAATTTTTGAGCGCGCAGTGTATTTCTAAAAATGCGATTATAACGCTCCGTGGTCAATGTGATCGCGCGCGCGATCCGAAATAAATAGAAATAATGTTTTTTTACACGTTCAAGTAAAAAACTGCAGGAAAAACTGCAGAAATAATTGATTAAGTCCAGAATCATGTACTGAACTCATGGTATTCAGATGTGCGTCGATATCCCTTCCACCTTGTATAATTAGACCCAAATCTAAACTTTGGTCTACTGGGTGCTGTGCATTTTATACGTAGTAATACATTTTGCTCAACCTAGGAATTGAAACAAAGGCCTCTCACTCAGTAGTCACGCTTGTGACCTTGACTTGACTAATGAGGAAATCTTTTATCACTTCAAAAGTACTCGGTATGTTCATTTCTTCTGACTGAGCAACTATACAAGTGCCATGCAAAATATTTTTGAGTTGATTTAAAGTTTTTATGACTGCCTCGTTGGTCTAGTGGTCCCAAGCGTGACTGCTACGCTATAGGTCCTGTGGTTCGATCCCCAGGTCGAGCAAAGTGTTCTTGGGTTTTCTGTGAAATTCCCCTTAGAAGCTCGGATTCTGGATTTGTGCCCGGTTGATGCCAATAAGCTCGCCCCCTATTACGTGGGAACTAAAATATACCAGCGAAATGTGGGTGTATAGTTTTCGCCAAACTTATTGCCCGGGTTGAAGTTGGCACGACCTGACTTCAACCGGTCCGTAAAAATCGGAGAAGGAAAAATATTGGACTATATTAGATCCCATACGAAATGAAGCGACAGCGTGGTCGGCCCAGACGGAGGTGGCGTGACGAACTCGACTCCCACGAGAGAGACTGGATGTTTAAGGTAACAGATAGAGCGGCATGGAAGGAGGGAAGGGAGGGAAAAAGAGGGCTCGCCCAGGCTTTGCCCAGCAGTGGGAAAAAGAGGGCTCGTAAAAAAAAAATTAGATAAAAATGAAATCACAAATCGTAGCCTGTCGTTTTAATCCAATATTTAGCTCTCTCCGATTTTTACGGCTGGGTTGAAGTTAGCAAGTGCCAATTTCAACCCGGACAATAAGTTTGGCGAGAACTTTTGCCTACCCCTTCGGGGAATACAGGTGTGATGGTATGTATGTAATATAAAGTTTAATACAAGGAAATTCGTAGTAATAATTATCTTAAGCTGATGCAAGAATTTCAAGTAATATTATAACAATATTATTTACACAACCAGGGCAGCTTATGAGGCAGCCAGTTAATTGCCAATTATATCGAAATAGGATTGAGATTCGAGGTGCAATACGGCTTGCGCTATAATTAAAAAAAATCTGCTCTATCTATATGCAAATTTTTAATTTTCAATTCTCAAACCCCGTGACAATAAACTGCTTAATGCTTAAAGGCCTAGAGTTCAAATTCAAAGCACGCACACCTGATTTTAATAACAATTATTTATCACTCGTATATACGACGAAGGAAAACTTGGCGAAACATAGACACTTATGTGAATTTCTACCATCTAAAATCTACCATTTTTTACGTCGGTTTGAACTTTTATACACTGAGGAGATTTGCGTGCCCAGCATTAACCATTTCTCTTACATCCCTTTTTCGCATTAAAAGGTAGCCTATGTCCTTTCTCAGGCTGTAGACTATCTGTGTACCAAATTTCATTTAAATCGGTTCAGTATTTTTGGCGTGAAAGCGCGACAGACAGACAGACAGAGTTACTTTTTTATTTATAATATTAGTAATAAAAATAGTAATATTTATAATTATGTAGATCTATGTTATATTCAAAAACAACTTAATCCTATTATCCTATTATGGCCATAATTTTATGTTACTATGGACAACCAATAGCAGTATGTTAAACATAACTGTAGAAACAAATTAACTAATTTAATGTCAAATGACACTCACGTCACAGTCTACATTAAAAATCTTTATAATAAAATTTTAATAATCTGTACTTTATTGCCAAGAGTCGTGACTACTAAAACGAGTTATACCAATACCTAGATAACAATAATAAAAATTTAATAATGTATACTTAATTAAAAAACCTAACGTATGTCACTAAGTAGCGTCACAGTTGTATGCAAATATTTAAATTTAAGTATAATAAATACATTTTTGTTAATGGGCGAGTTGACAAACCCTGTCTACTAATGTTGCCTGTTTTTGTTGGTATCATCATTCCCAACAAAACACAGACACTTATTTACACAATTGCAATACAAAAGTCACTTAACCTTTGTATTGATCGTCTGGCAATAAAAAATGAGAATCAGTTTGCTTGTATTTATTAAATTATTTCCAAATTGAATGTTTAATCAGATGCATTCGCTGAATCCTGATGATTTCGCGAAAAATCGGGGCCTCGACCCAAGGCATGCATGATACCCTTCTCAATGTGTTAAGAATGGTTACCCATTCACCAAGTGCAGTTTAACTTGGTTATATGATAAATGACATATATTTCTGCAAATAGATCTTTCAAACACACATTTACAAGTCAATGTTTCTAGCTGAAGACCTCTGAGAAGGAATGCCGAAACGAACTCAGAGCATGTTCTCTTTTAAGTCCAGACATAGTAAGATTAGGTATATGTGTGTTAAAATGCAGGAAAATGTCTCAAAAGGTTTTTTGGAGAAAGAGCCATTGCTTTGAGTAGGCCAGCCCTTGGCGACGGCACGCACGCATTAGTCATTGTGTAGCTCAACCATATCCGAGAACACACAGTAGAAATTGAATTCTTTAATAAAAACACCAAAGAAATCCAAAGTATACGTTCTGACAAGGAAGTTATCAACGCCTCCATCCCACAGGGCAGTGTCATCGGATGTCTACTATTCCTGCTGTATATTAATGACTTACCAAAAAATACACACGGTCCCTGCGTTTTATTCGCGGACGATATCTCCCTACTAGTGTCATGCCGGAATAGTATAAATTTAAATAACCAACTCGCAACCCTCCTAAACAATATAAAATCCTGGATGAACCTACATAACTTAGAAATAAATTATTCCAAAACCAAATTGATAACTTTCCATCCGCCTCAAAAAGCCCCATTAAATCTAAATTTTGCGTTCCAGGATCAAAGGTTAGAAGTAGTTAGCAACTTTACCCTATTAGGTTTAAACATAGACACCCATATAAATTGGAAATCTCATATAAATAAAATTAAATCAAAATTAGCTAAGTTTTCATATGCTCTTCGCGAAGTAAAAAAATCCACAGATATCCAAACTGCACTCGTCACCTATTACGCCTATGCTTACGCTTGGCTCAGCTATGGCATTATCCTGTGGGGAAACAGCACAGAAGCACCATCACTTTTTACTTTTCAAAAGAAACTTATACGAATACTTGTACATATAGAGGATACTGATAGCTGTAAGCCGCATTTTAAAGAACACAAAATACTAACGCTACCTAGTCTATACATTTTGGAAATATGTAAGTTTGTTAGAAGCCACCAAAATTTCTATACAACACGAGAAGACAAAAACCAGAGTCTAAGACATAAAAATAGATTAAACCTACCAAGCTCCCGTCTTAAAATGCACTCTTCTAGTCCACATGTCATGTCGATAAAAATATATAATAAACTACCCCCACGAATAAAAAATGAAATTAAAGACAGCATATTTATAAAAAAATTAAAACATATCCTATTAACTAAATGTTACTACCATATAAATGAATACCTAAATGATAAAAGTATATGAAATATAATAAATGGAGATTTAAATGAATAATAATATACCTAATAAAAACATAAACACAAATATATACATATTATATAAACAAACATGACATACATTTATACATTTATAATAACAATATCTGGGACATTTAATTTAATTTCTTTTCTTTTTACAAACTGATAATAATGACATAACTACAATAATATATAGTTAATAAAAATATAATTACATATAAATAGAACAATATAGTTATAACTACATAATAGAATACCATATAATAAAAAAAGTTGTAGTAATATAATATATATATATATATATAGAAATCGCAGCTTAATAATTACCTATATAGTTGCCTATATAATTACCTATATAATATACCTAATAGTCAATGAATATCCATTTAAGTAAAATATGAAAATAATAAAATAAATATAAAACTTCCTCCTCTCTCCTACATCTTGCCGTGCCGACAAGGCCCACACATGTTTCTTATATTATACCATTGTAACATCTATTTAACTTGTGGAGTGCAATAAATGTATTGAGTATTGAGTATTGAGTATCGTAGGGAGCTCAACAACCCGTCGCGCGACTATACTAGATCGGCGGGATCTTGAAGATAGAATGATCAGATGTATTAGCATACTGTCACACAATTCACGTGGAACATAGAATGCACGTGACACTTGTTTGCATAACCATTTTGTATTGACGCATTTTGTGGTCACATTACTTTTTATTTTGTCTGAAGTGCGAGGATCGTTTATTTATTATGTTCAATCCAACACATACATTATAAAAAACCACATTTGCGTTTGAAATAATTATTTATCCGCCAAAAGGTTTGATACGTAGAAAGATATTAAATAAGGAGGTGACGTCTAAACAGGGATGAATGGTAGAAAAAATTCGCTGCGCCTACCCCAGATAAATTGGGACAAGGGTAGGAAGATGATGATGGTTTATTAGGTAGGCAACTAACAAAACCTGTGTTTTGACAAATATTGCGTGCTATTTACACAATCCTTGTCAAAACACAGATGTCGAAGATACTCTACTATATGGATATTATAAACAAAAAATATATTATACATTGGGCGTCGTACACGTAATGATTAGTTTTTGCAACCACAGACTAACATGGTATCATTTTTTTACTTAATTACTTGTACTTATACTTAATTAAATGTATTCATAAGAAAATGCCGATTATGGAACGTGTATATACATACTAGTCATAGCGACTGTTATATAATTCTTACAGAATAAAGAGCTCGTAGTTAGGTAACAGAAAAAGTACATGATAATCTTACCTAGGCCAAGAAATAGACAATCGGTAGTATTTGACACCCATGCTTTTGATCATTTCAATGTCATCCATGAATAAGTGGTAGGAATCAGCAGCTACGTCTCCGTTTGTATGATCCACAGTATAATTTGGATGTTTGTGTATGTATGTGTCCCACATGCCTTCACCTTTGCCTGTGAAAAAAATGTTTGTAATACAAGTATAATACAGGTGCTTCTGGAAGCCTATGGGGAGGCCTTTGTTAAATAGTGCACACATTTTGGCTGATATAATGATGACGATTTTACGTTAATATACGGTAGTTTTTACATAATAGGCTGTGAGCTTAGTATTAAATCGGATACGAATACAACTCAGATGAATGATAATATTTTAACAGGAAAAAACAACGTCCATACATACACAATAACCACTAAACGAAACGAATTTAGAAATGAACATCAAAAGGATTAGTTATGATTCATATAATTTGAGGCAAGCTGGTTCTTACCAGCTTGTCAAAAATTCCAATACCTACTGCTAAACTTATATGTGGTATCGTATATTCACAAGTGTTCGTTCACCTTTAGTATTTCGTGGTTTTATTAATTTGTAGGCAATATAACCTTATCATAGGCTTAACTTTTGCTTTGTCTTCCTAGCGTTGTTATACAATATAATATTGCACACACACATTATCCAATTAGAAGTATTTACGGAAACGTCCATCAAATCAGAGTAGAATTAGCCACCAACTACTTTAATTAAACAACACATTTACCGTAATAAACTATACATACACGTATAGCTCTGTTTTTATGCATTTCACAATCCATTTTACATTACAGAGGCATGAACCCATTTTCGAGGTCACATGCTACCCACAAAGCTTTTATGTCGTCAACCCATAAAGTAATTAAAGTGCAAACAGCCAACAGGTATAAAAATATATTATTTTTGAAGTGCCAAAAGCTCAAAGGGCATTGCGGGAGAGAACACTTATTAATCAAATAGGTATAGTTTTGTTGACACTGGACTGTTTACAACTTAGTCAAATATTTAAACGACTGCCTCGTTGGTCTAGTAGTCCCAAACGCTACTGCTACGTTAGAGGTCCTGGGTTCGATCCCCGTGTCGAGCAAAGTGGTGTTGGGTTCTCTTTGAAATTTCCAATAGCAGCTCGGAGTCTAGATTTGTGTCCGGTTGATGGCAATAGGCTCGCCCCCTTTTACATGGGACTTAAACACACCGGCGAAACGTGGTTGTACATTAGTACGCCTCCGGCGTTATGTTATGATGATTTAAACATTTTTATGAGACGATTAAAGTTTTTTAACTGCCTCGTTAGCTTAGTGGTCTCGCGTACCTACGCTTCAGGTCTTAAGCTGATATTCAGAAACGAGACTCAACATGAACTTATGCTTCCGTATGTCAAATTTGTATAACAATTTGATATACGGGAGCCTAAGTTTATGCTTAGCATCGTCTTTGAATATTAGCCTTAGGTCCCCAGATTGAGCAATGTTATGCAGTTTTTCTATGAATTTCTCTATTTCTGATGGTAAATAACCTACTACTACCGAATTATGTTTTATATTTGTCTAGGTGTTCCCCCTGGGTGTTATTCGCGTTTATCTATCGTTCCCAATGCCCTGGGAATTTTCCAAAATACTTTCTTAGCGGATGCCTACGTCATATCCACTATCGGTGTGCCAAAGTGCATTGATTAGTCAGTCATCTTTTCCTTACATACAAAAGGTAGGTCTGCAAGGTTTGTATAGGTACTGTAGAGACTCAAGGAGGTTTCTACAGAGGCTGCGTCGTAAAAGCGCTGGATGACAGCTCTTAATGCCATTAAGAGCTGTCATCATTGTTAAAAAATATAGTTTGAATTAAAATCGTAGTTGAATTGTTTAGAAGACTTGAAGAAAATTTTAAATGTCATTCTAGGACTAGCCTTCAGATCGAATATATCGCAGCATTAGCTGTGTTCTAAAAATTGTGTGTTTCTTTTTATTTTAGCTTTCAGATAACGCTCCTGTGGAGGACTGGTAAGCCTCCACAGTACCTATGTACCTAAGTATAGTATGATGTAAAATATTAAAAAAGTATTTTGTAACTGTATTTTACATACTCATTATTGCTCACCTCCACACAAGCATAACACAAAAAGATCATACAAATTTTTCTGTCTTACAAAAGTTAAAATAAAAGATATTTTATATACCCGTACTTGTGTATTCAACTACGCCTTAGCGCTACTTTTTATCCAAGGATCCTCACATAAAGAAACCAGGTCACCTGTTTGCAGATGTAGCCAATGCGGCAAATTTTAAATTAGGCTAGTTTTTAATTTGGAACTAAGAATATTACAACCTTGTGATTTGATGTTTAATATTTTACTCTATCGTTGAAAGTAAACTAAAATTTCCTCGATAGCTTAGTAGTCGTAGGTGCGACTGCTATTCTCGAGGTCTTAGGTTCGATTCCTGAGCAGTGTTATTGAATTTAGCTATGACTTTTTATAAAAATGGCCACATCCCATATTTCATCTTGAAATTTAGTTAAATAATGATTGTATTGACGACGTCTGTGGTCTAGTGGTTCCAATACCGGACTGATGATCACGATGTCGTGGGTTCGATTCCCACACACACGGGACACAAATATTTATGTAATGAATATTATTGTGTTAGTGTTTGTCTGGTTGTTTCTTATATATTACAACTATGTATTTACAAATAAGTATATAATTATATCCATTGTTTAGTACCCAATGTACAAGCTCTGCTCTTTTGGAGCTGATAGTTTGGCTAGATGGTGCTGTGTAAAACGTCAATTAAAAAAAAAAAAAAAATTATTACGATGATAATCCTGGATACATTTAACCTCCTTTCTATGATCATTAAGAGATTCCATTCACCTTTACAACATGTAAACATATAAACGCATTCAAATGTATTCAATGTTTTAGATAAATACGCAATATTAATTATCAGATAAGCTATCTTATAATTGTGCAACTATCTAGACGCCTTAGTAGGTATTCTAAGGCGTCTGATATGGGAGATTAATATTACTGTACTTATACTGATTAATAACATTGTAACTGGGGGGCTAGACAAGTTGCATTTTGACATTCGAATCGGCAAACCAAATGTATGGAAATGACACAAGCTTTAGACAAATCGGGCTGTCACTAATGTCATTTACATACTTTTTTTTTGTCGACTCGAATGTCAAAATGCAACTTGTCTAGCCCCCCTGGTCGATGTCTGTACCTACATAAAATATATATTAAAAAAACTAATATGGGGATTTTCATAGAGCAACAAAAACCAAAAATATATTTTTATAATGTTTGACTGTGTCTGTATGTTTGTATTCGCATTACGCAGAAACTATAGCCACAGTATTAATAATAACAGAATGGCCACTCTCCGCCCCTCCCTAACGTCAGGTACCTCAGGTCCCCCGCATCCTGCCGGTGTTCTTGCCGGACTGCCAACAAACCATTCGCACCGTTACGCACACATTTGGTATTGTAGTGTGCAGCGGTATCGGAAAGTTTGTATGGAGTGTCACAGGTGTGCTATTGCATAGTATTGAATGCAGTTTTCAGTTTTAAATAAAGGGTTGATATTATAATGTAATAATAGTAAACGAAGCGAGGTCGGATCGCTAGTATTGAATAAATCTTTCAACATCATCAAACAGTTTTATCTTCACATCTTACTTGGATTGTGTGAATCCCCGACTTACTTTTAACATATAGTGTTATAATGAAACCTTTACTGAGTCACCACTGTTGACAGATACATTTTGAATGATTGATGTATCAGAAGAAAATAGAGGTTGAGCGATTGGATTGTAATAATTGTAAGGTGAGGCTCGACTCCCGCACAGAGCAACATAGTAAAGAAATTCAGAAATAAATTTATTTGCATACAAAACGCATAACTCATAACTTGTACAGAAATTACTTGTAGTTGTTTACGATTTTTTCGTAACTTAAAGTCTACCTATTTCAGAACAATGGAACCCCCAATAATTCTAAAGAATTTATCACAGTTTTAGCGGCAGAGTGCGTACCTATATTCATTCAAATAAATCAAATTCTAACGAAAGCGATTATCTTTTTCTAAAGGACGGGTAGCCAGCAGAAGCCGACTGGAGATTAGATAAGATTTAGATAAGTCATATTTGTAGATTAGATAAAAAAAATATTATAGTAATTATGTCGAAATGCTTCTGACCGAAATTCATGGGATTCGCAAATGGATTTCTTCAACAAATCCTACCTATACTCAATGGCAACATCTTCCATCTTTCTACCTCACTTTCTTTTTAGTTCAAGTTTAGTTTCAATAACACAATCACAAATGCTATTCAAAATAACGTATTAACATACCATCACGCCTGTATTTCCCTAAGGATTAGGCAGAGGTATACTGTTATAAACCCACAGTTAGCCAAAAGACGGCGAGTTAGATGACAAACACACTTAGGTACAGAAGAATTATAAGTTATTATTATGGATTACCCTTGGCCATACAGGGGCCTAATCGGCACCTATACAACGTTAGTTTTTGTTTACACTAAAGCCGCAACATGTCAACTTCATTTTGATTAGATAGGCAAGAAAAAGATACAAAATAAAAGAAATGGTTAAAACTTACGCGGTGACGAGCTCCGAAAGTTAGTAACCCCCGGTGCACCGCGGGTAGGGGGCGGTATGCGCGCGCGCGGAAGGGCCTTAAGTATCTTAGGGCGAGTGAGTGACTTCCCTGTTCGGTTATTGCGCCGATTTTCGTAATAAAAATGGCTGTCCTACTTGAATAAATTTTTACTTATTATTTTTTTTGAGGAAAAAATATAACATAGGTTGAACACCATTGCAATCGATTCAGTTACTGATTCAGTACAAACTACTTTCAGCTTTTGTATACACAAAATTTTACATTGTATAGGGACTGTGACTGAGTTCCGACCCGATCCTATTGCCATTTACCTACAAATCCAAACCAAGTCACTATAGAGAATTTCATAAAAAATGCAATAACACTTTGATTGACCTATACGAACCATGGACCTCGAAGAGATGAGTTTAGGATGACTAGGCCAATAAATATCCTGGGACCTGGGACATTTTTACACAGCACCATCTAGTCCCAAACTAAGCAGAGCTTGTACTATGGGTACTAGACAATGGATATAATACTTATATACTTGTAAATACATACTTATAATACATAGGAAACACCCAGACAAACACAAACACTTCATCGCAATAAATGTTTGTGTCCTGTGGGAATCGAACCCACGACCCCATGATCAGCAGTCCGGTACTCGAACCACTAGACCACAGACGTCGTCAAGACCACAGACGTCGTCGTCGTAAGTCAGTTAAATAACGTATTATGTTAGACAATTAAAGATTGAATACTCTTACCTCCTGCGTTCCATCCTCCTTCGATTTGAAATGCAGCCGTCGAGACTCCGAGAATGAAATCATCGGGAAAGGAGTAATTGCTTGCCCTAACGTCCACTTCATAACTCCCCCTTGCTAAATGTAGCAAGCTATTAAAATAAACAAGAGGTAATTAATAATAATATCAAATATTTTTAATTGCAGCATAAGATCATAATAGGATCTGCCAGAAATTATTTCTTGGAAAAAAGTAAATGAGTTTTTATTAAATAATAGAGATCTTAGAACAATCAATTACTTATGTTATTTTTATTTTGTTTTACTTATAATAATTTTTGGTTTGGACTAAAAACTCAAAAAGAACCGCGATGGGAGTAATCAATCAATTAAATCAAGAGTTTAAATACATATGTTTTATACATTCGCAATGAAAACTCAATGGGCAATAATATCAAGTATTGTAGGATAAATATTAACTTGGAAATGTATGTGCTATTATTTAATCACCGCCAAAACAAAAACGATAAGAACGATAGATACAAAAACAATTATTTAGTTGCACTAAAATTCACAATATCACATTTATCGACACTAACTTCCACGCTACTAGCACAACATTCTTAATTTAAATTTCAAATGTTTTAAAAAAAACACTTTGGTCTCACCTAAGAGTTACCAAAAGTGCTCCGTTCAGGGCGACTCTGCTCGAGCTCTGCATTGTACTAACTAAAACAAGGCACAGGTGCGTTTACCTATTCAATACGACACTTAATCATAGCCTTTAACTTTCATGACCTTCTGACTTTTCTGCAAGGAAACTAGTTCAGCGGGAACCATAACGTTTTAAAAAAAATTTGATCACGGAGTAGGTATGCATAAATTCCTACTTAATTTATTAGTTACAATATTATTAATATTCTTTAATGTCGCATCATCATCAGTTACGTTGGAATACATTAGCGTATACTTACATTAATTTTTAATAGGAGCTTTAGTTCGGTTCCGTGGTTATCAAGGCTACGTTAACGTTTTAACTAGTTCCTATTAACCAGACGATTAGTTGATTATTTGATCATCTATACTAATATTATAAAGAGAAAATGTTTGGATGTTTGTGTTTAAATTGAACCGAAACTACTTAACCAATTTGAAAAATTCTTTCACCGTTTGGAAGCTCCACTATCCCCGGGTCACACGGGCGAAGCCGCTGGTGGAAAGTTAGTTATCAATATTTATTCTTATTTTGCTCAACAGTGAACCTTGATTTTGGGTGTTTTTTTATATATTATAAGTATATATTTACAACAAAAAAAGTATATAAGTATTATATCCATTGTCTAGTACCCATAGTACAAGCTCTGCTTAGTTTGGGACTAGATGGGGCTGTGTAAAAATGTAAAAAAAAATTGTATAGAAGTGGGTGAGAGGTAAGTGACTGGTTTACTTGTGATGGCTTTACGGCTGCTATTATTCCTATTCGGGAGCCCTAATCTTATTAATGATTTTTTTGCTGTAATGTATTTCTGGTGATGTCCTTTGCTAATGTCACGATCACTTCAGTGGTCTTCCGTATTATTCCTTGTAACATAACGAAGTAATTTTATTTAAAATCTATTTGTCATTAAGTAGCTAATCTATTTAAATAATTATGGCCACCCTTTTCTCAAAGTTAAAGACAAGTCTCAAACATCACGATTTGCAGTCTGTCCTGTATATTTTCCCTTTCTGATGGGTTTACGCTGAGGTAAGAAATTTAGTAAATTTATGTTTAGATATACTTTGTTATGTAATATTTATATTAGTCGTGTCCATCCAAGGGTTGTCTGGAAAAACAGACAGCGATAAAGCCGCTCATTGGGTACACCCAATGAGCGGGATACATTCCAGGAATAGCAATTATTTGAATGGCAATTGCCATATTCAACGAAGGATAATTTTCAATATTTTGATCTATTTAGTTAAATTGCCCTTCGTGGACTTTATATTCAATTTAATTCCTCGAAGGGCAATTTTATCATAATAGCTACTGCTACTACAGACTGGGCGTCTCCCACCGGAAACTGGAACTAGAACTGGAACCGGGACTGCCTCCAACGAGATGGATATACGACATGGTAAAGGGCGCTGGGCGTCATTGAATGCAAGCGGCTTACGACCGCTTCTTTCCTTTGATCAGCAGTGAATCTTTTTGTTTGATATGATGATGAATGATGATAATGAGAGGCGTCGAGACCTGAAGCAGTTATCAACTAGTAAAAAAGAAAGAAAACCATTTTTAACTCATAATAATGAGTCGGATGGATGGAAAATACGTGTATGTATGTGTTTTAGATCATTAAAAGCTTTACCAACTTAGCACATTTATCTAATTGGTTGCACCGTGACTGCACCATTAAAGCTCGAGCTACAGATACACAAACTTTACGAATCCGATTCGAATACTACTTAATTAGTTACACATTTCACACACATACTACGGAATGTGAAAACTATTTCAATTAACAACAATTTAAATTAGCTTGTATTATTCGCTTGGTGATAGCATTGATATCACCAAAGACATTGTATAAATATAAGTTAGTATTGTGTAGAAAGTTTGCTCCCGTGTCCATGGAAGAATATCAATGTAACGACGAGTTAATTTCAATTAATATTTGCGTTAGGTAGTGTCAGCACCACCAACACCACCAATATTTTTACTACAGAAAATTTACTATAAATATTCGTAGCGTAGGTTTTCTGATACGTACAGTTAGATGTTAATCCTATACACCTCTTATATTTTAACTGTCCACCTAAAGTCGTGGTGAATAGGTATATCAGTAGACTCCAAGTTAAATAATGTTCAATCAAGTAATTCATAAAGTATAATTAACACTCCGGTATACATCTCCCGCCTATACTACACCACAAAGGCGGAGGATATCGTGGAGTACGTCCGCCAAAGGATCAAGTACACGCCGAGAGTGCAGCTGCTGGAATCGCGCCGCAACGTCAACTTTAAGGCGTTTGTAGTGCGAGTACCAACATGCTATCTGCATCTCGTCATGGAAGGTGACTTTTGGGCGCAGGACGTGGTGTTCCGTCGCTTCCGCGGACAAGTGCCACTGGATCGCACTGTGACTAATGCTAATTGAAGTGTTTACTAACATAGATTAAGTTTTTAAATTTACTAACATAAACTGTAATATTGTCATATATATGCTACCTATTCTGTAATCTATGGGCTATAATAATTTATTATTATTATTATTAATTATCTAAGTAGTAATCACATCCACTATCTAGTAACCATAGTGCAAGTTCTGCTCAGTTTGGGACTAAATTCCATGTAAAATGTATGTACTATTAATGCATGACGTTCAATAATATCGTAAATATTGATTTCTATAAGAAGTCGTATGCTTATTGTTTTATATACCTATCAAATATCCATAAAGCTTACCATAATAGTAAGATACATAAAAATAAATAAGTAAGAATTTACTTGATTTCGGAAATTTCACGATTTAAAAAAGATCTCCTGTACCTAAGGTATAAAGTATCGTAATCATGTCAGTAAGTAATATAAACGATCACTATTTAAAAACATTGCACACTCCTTCTACGGGGAATGAACAGCGTATAAAATAAAGGTTGAAATGACACCTGATTCTGTTTTGATACAATGGGAAAGACATCTGTTTTATCTGAGAGAAAGTTATGGTTCCCATGGGCAATGCTACGACATAATTTCAGGTGGGCAAAGCCATGGGCAAAATAATGGATGAGATGGTGGTTGTGAAGGACATTTCTATGGTGGCTAGGGAACGATAAAAATAATGTTGGTGTATCAGCTGTTTATCATTCTTTGTAAGTGTTGTGTTCTAAAATATTACCAAACGATGTGTCTGTTTTATTGCTCTAACAATGGACTAAATTGACCTTCATATACTTTTTGTGGAATTCCTCATACCTTCATATATAGTACGTAAAGGGTTACCAACGAACTCCACAAACTAAATTGTATAATTTGATCAATTTCAGTTGGTTGACGAAAAATTTATGAATGTTAATTTGGAATGAAATATTTGCGCCTGACAGAATATTTCAGGCAAACTCTATCTATAGGTAAGTGAGGAATTTACGTGAAGTGTTGCAGTACTATTATTGTTTTTCTATCATATATACATAGAATACATACAGTGACACCTTTTTGCTACAGGGGTAGGCAGACACTACAGAACACTATTTGCGATTCACGCATTCCTCCCTACTAACTACTTCCCTTTCTTCGTCCGCGTTCATAGATCTCGTCATGCCCACGCCGGCGATACCGGGCCTGTTTTTCAATCATTTTATAAATTTTATATTTAGCGAATAAAATATAATATTATTATAAGCACATACCCACTATCGCGTTTGTTTTTACGCGATTGGTGACGATGGAGGGTAATGTTTTAAAGTTTTTAAAGTTGTACTAACAAAAATTTATCAATTTATTGATAATATTTTTTCCCAAAATTTGGAGTCCGTCCGTCCGAATCCGGGCTTAAGTATTTCCAGTTTTCCGCTGGAACTGTATCACCTAGGCGTTTGTTCAATCGTAAGAAAGTTGTAGGTAGGTGCCAAGCCAAATAAAAGAATAATATATAAGTCACAGTCCACCGACGACGTTTTTACTCGAATAAAAGCCTTTCATGATCAGAGAAGAGTTTCTGCCTTCAACTACTTCAATCGTCTTGGAAGTCATCCAAAACTATTTATGGCAAATATTCGGTGACTTACGTCTAGACGTCTTGTAGCACTGGAAATAGTTTGGCGCATCTCTAGAGGGTAAGATGAACTTCTCAAAAATTTAAAAGCAAAGTTTCTTTCTTAGGAAACGTATACATTGGAAAACCCACTAGATTTTGACTTAATTTATCACAGTTTCCCCATCTTTGAACTCTACTTTATGTTACTGGTGGTGGAAAAAAAAAACAAATATACGTATTAATTCTACTTCACGAAGACCTTTATGTCATTGACATACAGTTCATTTTTTATAATTTAACTGTCTTCATGAAACGCAGACCGTCAATAGTTATTAATTACTTGTGAAAATATCAAATATTTTGTAGAACAGAAGTAGAATTTATTAATAAAAAATATCAGTACACACACACACACAACACACACAAAGATTTAATAGGACCAGAGGCCAAAGTAACAATTTATATAGTCAGGATCTTATTAGGATTAAATACATAACGATCGGACAGAGATTCGATATCACTGACACAATTACCAGCGGCGAATATAGACGGACATAGCACGTCTGGACTATCCGAGATCTCGAGCAGAAGAGAGTGAAGTGACGTTCCGGCAAGCCTTTTATACATTCTGACACAGTCATTATGAAAATAGGCGGGTCCCTAACAAATATGTATTTATAAATATAAATTAGGAAGCAATAACGATTTTCTTGGATAAAATTTAATCCAATGTGATCAATAAGACCAACATTAATAAAATCAAAAATTCAAATTGAAAGGGAAATAAATTTTCACAAATATTACCAAGATGAGCACATTTCAAATTCCAATCTTGCACTTTAGTCCGATGGTAGACATGCAGATGGGCCGGAAATTTTCAACGATTTGCATCGGTTGCAAAACTAAGTTATGGTAATCTGGCTATAAGTTACAAGCTCGAGCTGGTAAGCTTTTCAATTTTATTGGGGGATTCAATATTTTGAGCCTTAACTCCCAGGGGAAATAGGTTCCTCGCTTTTAGTGAGGCGAAGAAATTAATTTGCATAGCGTTCGCTGAATCATAATTATTAGCCATTGGGTTTGTACATATCTGTCAAAGGAATTATTTAACTGGATTCCTTTGAAGTCTTAAAAAATAAAATTGGACTGCAAAAACCTCTGACTTTTCGAAATCATGTGCGTATTTATCACTCGCTTTAAGGTAAAGGAAAACATCGTGAGGAAACCGGCATGCCTTAGAGATTTAGCAAACCTGCCAACCCGCATTAGGCCAGCGTGGCGGACTATAGCCTTATCCCTCTCATACTGAGAGGAGACCCGTGCCCAACAGTGGAACAGTATGATGATGACCTAGATGTTATAAAAAAAATAAGTCTCCCGCTGTGTTGAGTTTGTGTTTGTTTTTATCAATAGAAAAAGATATTATCTGGATAAGTGATATAGGTTATAATTTATTGCTACTCGTATAGTCGAAGCCGGGGCGGATCGCTAGTTACACATTATACTCGTAAAATTTTGTTCTTTTTCATTTAATGAAATGATCTACAATGTTTATTTAGGTCATACTAAGACTTCTTGCTGTGATTTGGAATACATTCAATAGGAATAGAGCAATAAATGCTTACAGTTGCAGATTCGTATTACTCTTTTTCCGGAAATAAACTTGCGGGGACATAGCTCGTGTGTCAACGAAAACTCAGCCGAGATTTATGGGGGCTTGCGACCAACGATATTGATATTCAAAAGCTATGATAAAATATTCTAGACCAAAAATATTATTGTTATCCTTTTCTAGATTTGGAATTTATTGCAGTCTCGTGCTGTGTGGTATATGTTTATGTTTAATATATACATTATTATATACTTATTCGTTTATTTTAGATTTTGGTGACGGCTAATAGAGATGTATGGAAGAAAAATACATACTGCAACGACCCTAAGTGAATTGGGATAAGAGCAGGATGATGACGATGATGATTGTAGGTTTTGTTAGATAAGGGTGGCCTTATCCTTAAGTTGACAAGAAAAAAGATCTTTACAGATTTTCGTTTTCTGCAGGGTAGCTTAAGGTTGTCTGTAAATTAGGGTAGCAAGTAATTTCTTGCATTGATTCCTAGTACTAAAATAATTTCGCACGTACGTATTGTTACTTAAAATCGATCCGAAATCTCACCGAAAGCCATAAAGCATGCCTTTATTTTGAATAATAATAAACTCACCTCCCAACATAATTTCCTTAAATACTAATTAATTTATTCCGTCACAGCCTTTTTGCATTAACAATAATGCTTAAAATTCTTAAAAGTTTTACTTTAACATTCTCTGTACGCGTTGCATTTTACTCCCGCCGCCATAATTTATAACCTTTATATAAAGTTGCATAACTGAAAATTTTAATTTTAACGCTATTGCGTAACTCAATAGCCAGAGACCACAAAGAAGCCTTGAAAAAAAGTTTATGCATATTTTAAGTCTAGTTTTTTCCTCGAAGCTTTACACTTGCCAACATAAAGTAACTAGTATTTTATACTAATGAAAATATGTACATTACTGAATATTTTAGTAGGTATCGAAAAATATCAACTATCGCCGACACGTGTGCTATTTCAACTACTTATTCGTGACAATTAGGCTAATATTCAGAGACGATGCTAAGCGTAAAGTAACGCTTCCGTATGTCAAATTTACCGTAAACGTATTACCGAGTGGAGCCCATACAACGTTAGATGACGTCGCGGTAGGCCCAAAAGGAGATGGCGGGACGAGCTAGACCTTTACTGGAAGGATTGGCCGTAGATAGCCCTTAATCGTGACGAGTGGAAGGTGGGTAGGCTGGCCTTTGCCCTGCAGTGGGACGATAACGGCTGATAATAATTATAATAATGTCAAATTTGTATGACAATTTGACATACGGAAGCCTAAGTTAATGCTTACTTTCGTCTCTGAATATGAGCCTTACTTACTACCTACATACTTAACAAAAAAAACTTAAGCAAATCCGTTCAGCCATTATCAACTGATTATCATACGTTTTTACTGGCTGTTCCTCGCGATGTTACTCACGTTTATCCATTTTTTTAAATAAATAATTTACTTTTCTATCTGCGAGTGAGGTCCAGTTAAAATCGGTCCAGCCGCTTCAGAGATTAGCCAGAACAAACAGACAAAGATTTTAAAAATTGAGTTTTTGATGTAAGTAGGTACCGTATATAGTTTCATAGTCATTTAGTGAAAAATTGTTAATTTGAAATTACAAACAGACACTTGAATTCAATTTATTTGTATAGATGTAGTGTCAATACCAAAGAAGGTAAGTTTGTATCTCTTAAATCGTTTCACAGTTAGGTTTCATTATCAGACGTTACGAGAGCTGGCTCGCGAGGGTTATTATTCGCATGCGTAAACCTTGCTACCGTATCAAAGCTTTCAGTAGCAAGCAGACACCGGGGTGGGTAGACGTGCTGCCCCAAGGTAACACCGACGTTATATATTACGCGATCGCGACAGAAGTCAGAAATGTTAAATGAAAACTGTTTGTGATGCAAATCAAAATGTGAATGTGAAATTAACAATAAAACTTAATAGTGATTTTAAAATAAATAATTTTAAAATGCGTAATTTAAGATGAATTTGTATATAGAATAAAAACTCTTTTGTGAAAAATTAAGGTGTAGATTAAATAAGTTCAAAATGTGGATTAAAGGTAAAAGAGTGTGAACTTAAATTCAAATATTGGAGTGAATTTATCTGCATTTTTGTTAATGTTTTTTTCTGTAGGTGAACTTGCCTAAACTGCCCTACTCTTGTACTTTATAAGAATTAATAACACAGATTATTTTAAAATGTTCCGTTTTTATGTGACATTATTTAACTCCGGTCACACTTCGATATAGCTTAGAATGTTTTAATCAAATCACTCTTCAGACAGAAATACTACGTTCTTGAGTCAATCCATTGCCTTATACTGTTTGAAATAAGAGACAAACATACGGAAGCTGAATTTTTATAAATAAAGATTAGGGTCCGTCCATTGTACCGCAAGTCGTTTGCACAGCGATGATCCTCTACTTGTCATTCCCTCCGCTCAGCACTTTATCATCGCTATAATCTATCTATTGTCAGTCCTAAGCGTATCTGGCCTAATAATCTTCTTTGAAAACTACGTCGAAACCGTAGTTAATCCGATAATTCCCGTCTAAAGTAACATGTAGTTTACCAGTTTATCAAAATAGAAATGTTTTACTAATAAATTAAATAGAATCAAAATAATATAATAGACAGACAATCACGCATAGATATAAAGGGATTATGCAGAGGCGTATTACTGGACACCCATAGTTCACCACTACACCATTACGTATACCTACGTATTTAGGTCCCATGTCATATGTTTAGGTACCAATCATAACCTCAAGTTGATCTAAGAATCATACCATCACGCCTGTATTTCCGAAGTGTTAGGCAGATGTGTATTATAAATTTACACTCACAGTTCGCGGGTACGTTTAGGTTCCATGTAAGAATTTTATAAATAAACACCAACTATACTTTGCTTGACCTGGGAAACGAACCCAGGACTTCATGTTCAGCAACTGCGCCTATGACAACAGTAGATGTACGACCGTTGAAATTGAAATCAAAATTCAATCATATTTCAATTTTCAGGGCAAAAATTAACTCTCATTTATGAAAAAGCTCTTTTCGGGAGGCTTCTGAAATTATTATGGGAAATACTTTCAATGTTTCATTCAATATTTTAAGCCCTTTCAAAAGGCTCTTGGAGGGGATTTGAGCTGAATAACGCAGGAATTATACGAAAATAACATTTTAATGTTTAAAATATTACATTACCGTTTATACATATCGATATAAAATGTATACAATATTTTATTTTATTTAAGGTAAGGCTAAAGTAGAAATTCGCTTGTTCTTCATCTAGGGCGGTACAACCGCGTTGTCGAATATTCTGCCATTAACATGTTCTGATTTTAAGGGATCTGTAATTAGTGAAGCAGTGATAGCCTAGGGGTATGCCCACTAGACTGCTGGTCTTGAATTTGAATCCAAGGCACGAGCTTTTGATATTTCGTAATCATGTGCGTATTCATAATTAACACATAATTAACACTCACGGTGAATGAAAACATTGGGAATAAGCCTGCTTGCCTGAGAGTTTCCTCGACGGCGTGTGAAGACTACCTGCATTAAGCCAGTGTGGTGGACCTTATTCTCATTCTGAGAGGCTTATCAATAGGACATTTAAAGGGTTAATGATGGATGATGATGTAGGTAGTGAAATTACTGGACATATGTATATTGTGAACAACTGAGGACTCAAATTGAGACTGTGCTATTGCTAGTACTGGTGTTGCTGGCATATAAGCTCCTTTCCACTTACCAACAAGCAGCCCTAGGGGCTAGACAAGTTACTTTTGACATTCGAATCGACAAACGAATAGAAACACAATTGTATGGAAATGACATTAGTGACAGCCCGACTTGTCGAAAGCTTGTGTCAATTCCATACATTTTATTTCTCTTCGAATGTCAAATTGCAACTTTTCTACAGGCCCTATGTGCCCAAGTCCAAGTGCCTGTTTGTCATATTGTTACATTATAAAAAGGAACACAATAGCTATATAATGGTTATTATACACAAGCATCAACATTTCGTTATGCAAATTTAAAGAGCAAACAAATTGTGTTATCTTTATGACTGCCACAATTCAACGTTCTGGGTGAGTGAGCTCCCAAAATGTAATACAGTTATGAGTTCTGATGTGCCGATTAGCAAAGTTCTCACAAACAACTAAATGAGAACTTTGCAATACCCGTATTTGAGTAACAATCTAAATTGTAGAGAAATAATATTTACTTATTTGTACGTACCGGCATTTTCTCGGCTCGTTGCCAGAATTTGTGCGGGCCTTTTTTTACTTTGCCCAACTTTGGTGCAATCCTTAAATTAATTGCCTGCATATGGTCAAGACAAGACTAAAGTAACAAGATTTTATAATGAGATTTTTTTGCAAACATCTCCTGTGTATAACGAAGACATAATTATACTCAGCTTTTAAATTCGAACTCGAAGCCCATTGCACAGAAAACAAACTACGGACGGTACCATAAAGCCGAAATAAGAAATACTTTTTATAAGTGCTTCGTTACTGAATGACCGACGGCCGAGGAGACGTTGGAGAGATGACCTTGATCGCTTTTTACCAACGTGGTATGAGGAGGCCCAGGACAGAACGTCTTGGACTAAGTTAGGGGAGGCCTTTGCCCAGCAGTGGGACACAAAAGAGGCAACATAAAAAAAGTGCTTCGTTACTACGCTAGAAATCCTGAGATAGATTTCCAACTCAAGTTAAATGTGTTTAGAGTTTTCGATGACATTTTCAGTAGCAGCTCGGAGTCTGGATGTCTTTTCTAATGTCTAATGGCAATAGGCTCGCCCCATAGTATCCAAACACACCTGTACATCCTACGGTAAATACCGGTATGATTGGTACCTATGTGTTTTTTATTAAGACAGAAATAGTATTTTCTTACATTTATTCATTCTTTCTTGAAAAATATTGATGGATGATTTCGTTAATGTGAAAGAAGATAAAATATATACGATCATGTTTCAAGCAAAGCAAATAAAATCTTAACCAAATAATAAATCATGGAGACTAATAAGGCTTTACCTATATATAGGTACCATTAGCGATTGACAGCTGAGGGGTTAACTGATCAGCTTACCCGTCACTTCAACCCCCTTGTATTTGCTTTTATTGATTTTAGTGGGGTAAGCTATAAATAGCCCTTTGTCTACGAGTATTATATCGTGTTAAAAACAAGAGATATACCGAGGTTAAAACTTTTTGCGATCCATTTTGCACATTATTTTGACACAACACATACCATCACGCATGTATTCTTCGAAGAGTTAGGCAGCGGTTCTGTAATACCCACAATTCGCCGGTATGTTTAAGTGTTGTTGGGGTTTTCTATGAAATTCTCAGTTGTAGCTTTGAGTTTGGATTTATACTCGGGTAATGGCTATCGGCTTCTCGGCGTATGGTAATCTGAGGCCACTATCTGGATGGCCCAGATCCCAACAGGCAGTCACACGCAGAAGATGGCAGATGACCTAATGAAGCCTTCTTGGCGGATTGAATTGTGTAACTCTAAAATGTATACATTTTCATAACGCATATACTTGTTCGAAGAGTAATAATAATAATAATAATTCATTTTCTCACCACAATACAGATAATATAAGCATTTAGCATAGTATCAGAAATTACATAAAATCAATATTGTGGGAGACGCTTACTAGACGAAAAGCCTGTAATTCAGGACACGTGTACAGGTCAGTACGTGAACAGTGATAGCCTAGGGGTATGTCCACTGGACTGCCAAGTCAAAGGTCTCAAGTCCAAGACACGCACCTCTAACTTTTCGAAATCATGTGCGTAAATATCACTCGCTTTATGGTGATGGAAAACATCGTGAGAGATCTTCTCGTGGCATGTAAAGTCTGCCAACCCGCATTAGGCCAGCGTGGTGGATGGCTTAATCCCTCTCATAGGAGACCCGTGCCCAGCAGTGGGACAGTTAATGGGTTGATGATGAATGAAGGAAATATTCGAATAGTAATTCTACATGAAACCAACTGTAACTTCACATAGTACACCGAAAAGCGTAGCACGTAAATTTAATATTTCACTCCTAATTCAGCACAAATCCGCTCTGGGTGAGATACTCCCAGAGAATGAAGGATTATTTTCAACAGTAATCTGACGGTAGAATTTTTAGTGGCTCATCCGTAAAATGAATAAATTGATGTAACAACGTAGAGATCTTGTAGGTATTTACTGGTTCAACATTGAAAAGTTGGTACAGTAAATAGCAATATAGCAATTTGGTGATTATATTTTCAATTCAGTAGGTTGTCCGACTTGATACATAGTTTTCTCTTCCAGGCTATGTCTCTCACATGAGCATTCCAATTTATATCTAAAAACCCACACTATATATAGCATAACTGTTGGGTATATACTACGCTAACAACACTGCTCGGTGCGAAAATCGAACTCAGGATTTCTGACGTAGCAGTTGCGCTTGCAACCATAAGACATAATAATATCGCTCAATCCTTGAATCAAAAATTAAGCCTGTTATATGAGCATAACATCAATTGTTTAGTGAAGTACCGATTGCTATTCACCTTCTTGCCGTTTAGATATTGTGGGTTTATTTGTTGTATCGAAAATGAATCCCCAATTACATAGATGTGCAAATTAATATCATTCTCTAGATATTTTTAGACTAATAAGGAAAGTAACGATGAAAATCTTACTTTATAATTTCGTGAATATAACTACGCATTGTCAATTCTTCAGCCACTGTCGTGTTTCGGCTTGAAGGATAGAATGTATTCAGTGAAATTATTGAGCAACCAAGATCTCAAGATGCGCGAGATAACACTGATGTTGCTGACGTCATCAGTCGGCCTATTAAACTAATATCATCATTAACACTATCATGTTATAAATTATAGTCCCTGCCGCGCTGATTTAATGTTTGTTTAGGCTAATCTCTAGGATTACTGTACGGATTTTCATACTGTTTTCACCAACAGATAGTAGGTCGATTGGCCTTCTAATAAATTATTGCTATAATTTAGTGCTACCTATAGCAAGTCTGGGTATTTCGCTACTATAACATAGTTAACAAAAGATTAGACTTATAAAATTTTATAATAAAAAATAATTTTCCGCGTTTCATTTTAACAAATCAAATATTCAATTTGCATTGTAGTTATTAACCCAGCTAAAAGCCATTTATCTATTCGTTGACAAAACAGTAATCCATAATTTTTCATCACTTTTTCATGGAATATTTGTTCAAACAGACCATTATGCTTTTAAAACCAAATCAAATAAAAATAACGGAACGAGATAAAATTAAAACTAAACAGAGTTAGTTTTAAACCGCAGTTCTTGAAGTTGAATCTGTTTCCATTAAATATTCCTAGCATCATCATCGATCCATTTACTATAGTGGGCACGGTCCCTTGGGTCTTCTCTTAAATGTGAGGGGTAAGACTAATAATCCACCACGCTGGCCTAACGCGAGTTGACAGATTTGACACGCCATCGATAAAGTCTCTCGATACTATATGATACGATGTTTTTTTTTTTCACCGACAATCTAGTGACGATTAATTTAATACACACACACATGTTATTGAAATTGAGGTAAGTGCCTTGCAGTCATTTAAATAAGCTGTCAAAGCTTCTTCTTCTTCTAAATGTTTAATTTAAAATTTGCAATTCTAAGGGCCTGTTTTAGTGTTTTACCACCTCTGGATATCCGCTAAGCACCAGATAAATTAAAAAATCGAAACAATATTTTTATAAATTATCTGAAAAGTAAGTTAATAAGAACTTATAGTATAGTTTTAC
The DNA here is from genome assembly GCA_946251955.1 of Acronicta psi. Taxonomy (NCBI): domain Eukaryota; kingdom Metazoa; phylum Arthropoda; class Insecta; order Lepidoptera; family Noctuidae; genus Acronicta; species Acronicta psi. Next base: position 5,641,518 of record OX276476.1, read on the forward strand.
ATTAAAAAAAGGTAATCAACAGTTAAGTGAAAAGTTCTTTCAGATGACTGATCATTGCGCGGCATAAAACGACCTAAATTCTTCAGATGTGAAAAATAATACAATTTATCATCACGCATATTATATTCCATTCACTGGGCAGAGATATACTTACTGCGGTCAAGTTTGCTGCTACTGGGAATTTTATAAAATACCTAAATCAATAATATTTCGCTTATCCTGAGAATGTAATCAAAGACAGTAGTCGCTAACGTCCAATAGACTAATCAGGTGTAAAAGATACACGAAAACCAACAGCTAGATAGGCTAGGTCTTCTAGATAATAAATGTAATAAAAAATTCAAGGATTTAATAATGACCATAACAGTAGTTATCCCAAGCGTGACATAAAATCCGGCTCGGAGCTTACAACTGGAGAACACTGTTCGACATGCCGCGGTAACTAATCTAGTTTTTAAGCGAGGTGATTACAACTGAACCCTCGGCAAACATACCTTTATTTTAACTCACAACACATTATACCGACACTGATTCGCAGTGATAATATAGCCGCAAAATCCTACTAATGTTATTAGGCTGCTTTTCTCCCAGAGATGACGTGCTATGCTACGATGCCATGGATGCGTTTGATATCCACCAATCATATTCATTGGTGCACATAGCTTAGCACTGGTGGAAACGAATCCAACTAAGATATGTTTTTATATGGAAGGATGCGTGCTATAGATGTGTGCTATGGATGCGTGCTATGGATGCGTGCTATAGATGCGTACTTTGCGGCGGGGCATCTTCGTAGCGCATCTTCCTCGCACAGCTACCTAGCTTAGTATTGGTGGAAACGGTCACATATTTTCGTAGCGTAGATTTCACATCTTCGCAGCATAGCTGCATAGCACATCTCTGGTGGAAAAGCACCCATAATATGAAAGTTTGGATGGATGGATGGATAGATATTTGTTACTCTTTCACGCAAAAACTACTGAACGGATCTGGATGAGATTTGACACAGAGATAGATTATAGTTAGGATTAGTACATATGCTACTTTTATCTTGGTAAAATATATGGTTCCTGTAGGATAGATTTGTTTTAAGAAGATGAGTAATTACGTCGTGAACATAGAATAATTTTTCAGAAATACCCAGACCACCTAGCCAGAAACCTAGTAAACAATAAAATCCACTCATTTTCAAACACCTACAGCGTGTCGATGATGACGATTGTGAGTGTATTAACCTTATAATTATCTTTACCTTCTGTGTATTTAAAACTAATCCAATTGATTGATCTATCGACGCACAGCATACACAACTGAACGGATTGGGCTGAAATATCACAGATGGTTTTTTTAAAATTGTTTATTCATATTAAAATACATATATGTACAAGTAGGTACACATTAAAGATAACACACACAATATATCTTATTCAAAATATTTTTTTATATATATATTTTTTGTTATAATTGTAGTGGCCTCCCTATTAAAGATTATTTAATAATATATCCTTCAGTCTTTTCTTTAATATTGCAGTACTTATGTCTTTGGATGTATCTCTTAGAAAATCTACTTTATTATATATTAATGGGATTAGGTATTGCCTAATTCTTTTACCATAATAATTCCTTACATGAGATGTCACATAGTTATTATGACATGATCACATGACATAGGCTTCCGCTAAGAGAGGATTTGAGAAATTCCCACTGGATCGGAAAAATCGAACGCGAGTAATACCGCGAAGAACAGCTAGTCATTCACAGTATTACATAAAAGCTGTTATAAACATAAATAGCTGAAAGGTAAAAGGAAAAACAGCTTTTATTCCAACCCAGTTAGGGTTCGTTTTCATAGACGAGCTCGGTCCTCAGAAAGCATCGGAGAGCATTAAAATTTGTTTTTCACACAGACTGGAGATTCTATCAGAAGAGCTTGGTGCCAATGGTGTATCTTGCTTGCTTTTTATATTTCACACTGCGCGAGAGGTTGCGAGCATCCTCTTATTACAAAATTACTGGGCCTGTAGACAAGTTACAATTGGACATTCAAATCGAGAAACGAATAGAATCAAAATGTCGTATGGAAATGACACAAGCTTTTGATAAATCAGGCTGTCACTAATGTTACTTCCATACATTTTCTTTCCATTCGTTTGTCGATGCGAATGTCAAATTTCAACTTGTCGAGCTCGTCTGATATGTCAAAATAAACCAGAATTCAATGTACTAAAGCTTTATTTTAAATACTTTAAAAACTTGCTCTGCTTTCAGAGAACAGACCTTTACAAGAGAATTTATCCTTAGTACCAAACCCGTATTCATACTTTTCCGGCTTTCCCGTTAACCAACTTGTGCGGGTAGCGAAATGGAACAAAGTTACAATGACATAATATTAGGTGGGAAATTTAAATTACGCTTCATATTTCAACCAAATGGCGTCAGATGTGAAAAGCTCGCTTTTTTAACTTTAATGAATGGTATGTACTCTTTGTTGTACTTCTAAATAATGATACTGCAATGTTTTTCCTGCACACATGTTTACTCCGAAAGGTAGGGTATATGTGAACTGCTCGGTAGTCCTCCAGTATGTTTTTAGGTCTCTTATTAGGCCATTGCCATATGAATTCCAGCATTCCTAGAAATCTTACTAGAACCGTACGCAATGCAGGGACTCGACTAGACTTGGAAGTATTGTTTATTAAGTGAAACACGTTATCTGTTCAAAGCTCTTTTGTACATAAGCCCTTAATAAAAACATAACTGATATATAGCATTGTTTACCAACTTCTGTTTTTCCAACCGGGTTCTTTGTCATTTTCCGCCGAAACAGCAAAAAAATACTAAAGGCTTAGGTGGAATTTAGAAGCATTTGTTAGGGACCGAAATATTTATCTGACGTGAAGAAAGGATTCCAAGGCCACGCTTAAGTTTTTTGTCAGTCTGTTGCCTACCAGAAAAACTTGCGCGTGTATTCAGTAGGACGTACTTAACGTTATAATATACAAGTTTTTCACGCATTGGTCGTTAATCATAATCTAACCTGCGATATCATCTATCTCAGTCTTGCGCGAATTTCCTAAGAACCCATGTTATAACCTTTACACTACCAAATAAAACTGGCTACTTAAAATTATGGATACTGGATATTTAAAATTATAATTTATTCCAAGTGCCAAATATACCGAAATCATAATCAAGTTACCCGTTTTGCCAGTAACGTCTTGAAAAAAAAATATTTTTCCTTCCGTTCCAATATTACGCTAGTAAATTTTCAATAATTTCCGGTGTTATGAAAGAAAAATTGTCGTGAATATTGATTTCGAGGGCCAGGCGTCGGTAACCGAGCCCTTGGGAACCAATAATACGAGAACCGTAAAAATCTTTTACAGTAAGTATTTAATCATTAATTTGGAACGAGCATTTGGGCGATCGGTTGTGACGAATTGATATTTTTCATGAGTCCTTCACGGCAAGGAGGGCCATTTATATCATGAGTTCTGTAATTTATTACTCTCATTTATCATTTCATCGAGTTGGGGCCCTCTGACATATCGCAGCGGAGCCTCCTATTGTGCGTTGCTCTTTTATTTATCCTCCCTTATATCGTCCTAATTAATGCTCGTATGTCCTTTCAACTCGTTCGGAAATATATTGGTTATTTTGTGATAAACAAAAGAGGGTCTAATTGTGCGTATAAAATTATGGTCTTTTGGTATTTTTATTCGAAAATAATCTTTGGCTGACTTAATTATTACGACGATACTAAATAGAATTACAATATGCAGGTTTCCTAAAATATATGAATATTTTAGAAATAAGGCAAACTATTTTTTATTTGGATACAGCTAGGAAAAATTCTGTATAGGCTGAAGGCTCAGATAATTCTACAAAAATCGGGAAATCTATACTAATATTATAAAGAGGAAAGATTTGTTTGTTTGTTTGTTTGTTTGTTTGTTTGTTTGTAATGAATAGGCTCCGAAACTACTGGACCGATTTCAAAAATTCTTTCACCTTTGGAAAGCTACATTATCCCCGAGTAACATAGGCTATATATCATCACGCTACGACTAATAGGAGCGGAGTAGTAATGAAAAATGTAGCAATAACGGGGATAAAATTATAAGACCACGCGGGCGAAGCCGCTGGCGGGAAGCTAGTAATTATATAAGATTGCAATTTTTACTGCCTTTTTAGTCTAGTGGTCCAAAGCGCGTTGCGCTATTGGGGTTTTCTAAAAATACCAACTTGGAGTTAGTATTTGTGCCCCCTATTACATGGGACCCATACATATCGGGCAACTGTGCGTGTACATTAGGACACCCCTGCTTATACCGTCGGGGAATACAGGCGTGATTACGATATGATGTTTTTTTATAATTTTGACAGATGTAGAAATTGAGTAAGAAGGAATTACTCTGCCCATATTTTGATAAAAAGGACAATGAGAATCAAATTCAACTTTTAGCATGGGTATAAAATAGAGCTTCAGTGTATAATTAATAATTATAAATTTAGAGAATAAAATAACAACATTGAAAATAAATAATCGAACAACTATCTTAACCATTACGCGTTGATGTTGGTGAAGTGAAATGAAACGAGAAGTGATAACTTAAAATAAAATAGACGATATATAAGTATACCCTACGCATCGAATCAGTGAAAAAGTTGTATCTGTGTCGTTGATGAAGGGTAGTGTGTTATGGTGGCAGTAGTAGTCACAGCATGACCACGTGGATGGCGCTGTTCGGGCTAGTGTGGCTGCTCCGCGTGCGTGGCTCGCTCTGCGGCTGCGCGGCGTGCAGGCGCGCGCGCCACGATGCGCACGAGTCGCAGCGCACGCCCAGCCCGCGCGCGCCCAGCCCCGAGGAGCAGGCCCCGTTTGACGTCATCACGCTCGAACATTATACCCGTGATGTCACCGTGCAGACTGACTTCGATGACGAAGATGTTGAGGATCTCGATAAAATCGAGATGCAGATTACTGAAGAATGTGAGTAGTATTTTTTTTTTTGCATTGTTATCTGACATATTGTCGGAGGTTTTAGAGGTTTGTGCTTTTAAAATAGTATCAAAAACAAACAAAAACTATTGAAAATAAGTTGGGTATTCCAAAATTAAATATATTCGTATCTTTACATTATCGATATTTATTAAACGCTTGCGTAAGCGGCTGAAATGTATGAAAGATAAAGTAACATTTCAGCCGATTGTATTAGGAACTTTTGTTCATTTAATAATCTGCTGAATGGGCGCAGTTTTTAACACTGTTTTCATTATACTGGTTTGTTAACATTTCCATTACATTCTGCCACACACAAAATAATAAGGTCCGTCAAATTTTATACAAAAAAACATATTATTTCATTAAAAAAAAATGGGTGTTGTAGGTAAACGAGCACTTATTTATATGTAGTCATCGCCACCAAGGGATACTTGCAACACCAGAGGTATTGCTTATCTATAAATAGTGTTGTAAAACCTTTCAAGTGATAAAGTAACATTTCTACAATCACCGGCAAAATAAAATAAATCCCATGAACTGCTCAAAGTAAAACATTATAACAATATTCGAATTTATTCAAATAATAGAAATATTAATTTAGATAAAACGTTTCGAAAAACGTAATAAACGTCAAAAGAATACGTTTTCTTTATTTACTTACTTTTTCTTTTCACAGGCTACACTAGACTTCAATCACTTAAATATTGCCTTGTGGGGTTTCTCTAATAATTGGATATTTATTGTTTTGTTATTGTTCTTTTTATATGTAGGTATATAATAGAGTATTTTTATAAACACAACAAGTAGTATAGCAGTTGCTGTAATATACTTTAAACATTACCGAAGAGCTTTGATGAGATTAAGTACACCTATTTAACAATAGGTCGGCTTCCAGTCCAGTTAAATAGTTTACAGGAAGCAATTGTCATTCACTTAATATCTGACGAATATCAAAATTGAAACGATAAACTAGTCGATAATTCGGATTATGACTTCCTCTTAAAGTTATACCTAACTATCCAAGGCACGTAGGCACGAAGGGAGGAGTCTCAATGTACCCAGAATGATCGCCTATGAATATACCGACCGCGGCAAGAGCAGCTTAACGTTGCAATGCTAATGCATTGAATAGTATAGTCCTCGAGCCAACTCATATAAAACGCTGAATATTTAAGATGACACTTTTCCTCATACAAAATGCTATTGCAGAAAATGCCATTTGTACTTTGCCGGATATTTCGAAGCCCACTGAAGTGCAGTCTTGAGCCAGACACTTGCACTGGCTAAGCAGTACTTGGCGGTAACAAAACGTCTGTCCACACTTCTGTAGGGGAATTTTTCTCCGATTCCCGTCCAAACGCAAATACTCGTAAACCCATACGAATTGTGTTTGCTGTTGCATTTGCGGCTGCGGATAATCCCACGAAATTGACGGAAACGGTAAATAAAAACTGAATATTTATCACCTGGAGCGTTTTATACTGGTACGGATATTGATATTGATTTTGTGTTTCTGTGTTTGATTCTTGGATTGAGAAAAGTGTGATTGGGGTTTTCTATGAAATATTCTTAGGTTTGTGTCTGGTTAATAGTAACAGGCTTACATGAGATATACCAGTTACCTATCAGTGTAATCAGCATGCCTTTGTATAAGCGTTGACAGATGGATGCGTGATGCGTATGTATGTGTTTTAGAAAAAAATATCAATCTTAAAGAGGATCAATATCTACTTATTCTCAGAAATATTTTATTACGTTTTTATTTCATAATAAAAATTACAATCTACAAATACCTACAGTTTATTTTTACAGTTAAACATAAATATGTATATGTATATGTATTAGTAATATAAATATGTATATGTATTATTTACTTACTTGCTGATGATAAGTGCCAATAAATTTATTCACGAATAAAATAAACAAAGATCCGTATTTAAAATGCTGCATTAAAACTCGGTACAGACATGATAAATTATTATGCCGTCAGAGCGGGCTCGGCATCAAAATATTACACATCCGTAGCATCACGTATTCAGTTGCGACTAACAGGTTGAATACATGCAAGGATTATGAGAAACGTAATGAATGAAACAAGAAATTATGTTAGCGTTGACCCTTCACTGTTATGTACGGTTAGCATCAAAAAGATGAATAAACAAACTGTAGAACATATACACTGTGTACTGTACTGTAATAATTACGAATGTTTTTTACGGGTTACTCATAACAGTACCAGTACTGATTTTGTTGAATATAAACATACTCTTCAAATACTTTGACAGTCTTAAATATCTGAAATCCTTTTTATTGCCCTTCATTTATTTTATCTTTATTTTATTTAGGGGTTTTATCCAACAAGGACATGCCAACCCTATTATACCTTATTACAGTGTTAATCTTATATTTAACATAAAATTAATTTACTTAATACCATGAGTCATTGCTGAGGTGCTTTATCGACATGATTTTTAAAATCTTGTTTTTATCAATGATAAAAGACGAAAAGAGTAATTTTATTATTGTGGTAGTTATATTGCTATTGTCAATTTCGGGAACGTATAGCAATCCGTGGTACCTATTAGCAACTAAATTGACGTTATTTACAAGCAAGCTCTCACTGAACCGCCTTAAGAGACGTAAAATTCTGAACCTGGATAGTCTAGAATAGGCTACAATTGACAAAGAGTTAATCCCAAAGGGGCATTGGCTCTGCACGACATTTGATCTGGCAACACATCTGCTCATAGTCAACGGACTGAATGATGCATGATAAACAAAGAAAAAAAAACAAGCAAAGTGAAAGTAAATAATTACCTTACATCCATAATTTTCATGTTTTGCTTAGAAAGATATAATATTCTGTGGTAAGGCTTACTTAATTTGGTTTTTAAACAACAAAATCAGCATCAACGTAGGTTTAGGACGGTCTGCATATACTCGTAATAATCTCCAATTAGGCTTATTAGGCCTTCTAAGCATTTATATTGTTAGCAAATTTTTGTTTACTGTACAGTCAGCACAGTATTGTGTAATATATACCAAGTATTACATAGTACTCTGTACTATCTACATATACTATATACATAATAATATGGTAAATAAAAGCCATCACGCCTGTAAGTATTCCCCTGTTGGATATTTAATCTATTTACTTGCAATATGAACATTAAAATGGAAATGTAAATTTATATATTTTTTTTTATTCCACTAAGGCGGCAAACAAGCATAGGGCCCACCTGGTGGAAAGTGGTTACCATAGCCTATGGACGCTTGCAACACCATGGATATCACTCGCGCGTTGCTGACCCGAAACACCTCTTAGAGGTTTATGGACGATTCACTGCGCCGACAGTTTGAGGGAATATTCCCCTTACTGCCAGCGCAGCGCATCATTAGAAGGAGCTCTAGCGACCTTATTTACTGCAGGAACACAACACACAATAAAGTGTGTTATTTGGCTGCAGTTTTCTGTAAGGTGGAGGTACTTCCCCAGATGGGCTGCTCCAGATTTGAGCCATAAATGGATGGCACATTCATTTTTTACCTTTCTTAAAATTAACTGTGGCAACACTGCCCTTCCTCCTTGTGACGTGGTCCAATACACACACTTACAAAGATTTCCTCTGCCGTTTTATATATTCTTCCCCGGCACCTCATGAGCACCCACCATCACAAACTACACCGCTGCACATTGGTCCTTCGAGCCGAAAGATTAGGCAGAGATGTACACTCACAGTTCCCGGTAAGTTTAAGTACAATGTAACAGGGGTCGAGCCTATTGCCATCAATCGGGCACAAATCTAGACGTTGTGACTGGGAATTTCAATGAAAACCCTACAATACTGTGCTTGACCTGGGAATCGAACCCAGGACCCCGAGCGTAGCAGTCACTGTTTGCCTAGTATAAATTACGTTATAATCTAAATTTATCCTTATTGAAAGTGAAAACGTCTTGTGTACCTTCTAACCAAGTGTTATGAGCCTGAAAATAGCATAAACCAGAACTTATTTAAGGAATTCCTTACTGGTAAATCTTCTTTTTTTAAATACTGCTCCAAATGCTTTACCAACTAAGATACAGAGAAATTTTACTTCACTTATATTTTACGTTCAAGGAATTATGTTTAAAATTTCGTCGGCCCCATTTGGGTACTTATGCCTAAAGTAATTTTGTTATAAGTAAACAACCTAGGCAAGAAAACATTGCATATTTTATTAGGGTTTAAAAGTACTTGGAATAGATTGATTAAAAATGTATAATCATTACGCGACTTACAGTCGAGGCCTAAATGGGAGAGAAAGAAGACCTAAATTCTTAACAATGGGTAATGTCTGAGTTTATGTTGCTTGCTCAATTTCTGCACGTTTAAAAAAAAATATATATTCTATACCTAGGCATAAATGTACTTTGTTGCTATATATGTATTTAATTTAACCAATGTTGAGTCAGCGCCAAACAAATTCAATTTAAATGTATTATGATCTTTGTTGATTGATTTTTTGGCACGGACACAATATGGGTTAAGAATAAAAAAAGTTTATTTTTCGCTTTTCAGTTACTTGTCGGTTATTTTCTTTCTATAAAGTAATATTTTTTTGAGTATGTAGAAATCTCTATAGGTACTCCAAGACTGAGCGATAATTTATAACCATTAAAGAGTTAAACCAAATAAAAAAAAATGGTTCTACCTTATTTTAAAATTTTTGGAAACCTTCAAAAGAAAAAAGAAACTTTGTGCAAAGCGTAACAATGAAAAGTTTCTGTGGAGTATAAAATTAGCTTCAAGTAGGAAAATATCTTGACAAATTCCATTTTTATACATTTACAGTATAACTTCGGCTTTACAATGCCAGTTAGAAATCACAATTTCTTACCTACTTCAACGCGAAGTTTCAAGAATAGAAAGTAAAACTGTAAACTTTGTAATAATGGCTAATTCGGAACGGAAAATGCCTATATTTATCGAACTTTCTTTCACTCACTTGTAACTTGATAGACAATGTCGACGCCGCGTTATCTGGGTTGCAAGTTGCATTTTGACATTCGAATCGACAAACAAAATGTATGGACAATTCGGGCTGTCACTAATGTCATTTACATACATTTTGTTTGTCGATTCGAATGTCAAAATGCAACTTGTCTAGAAGGCATGGTCGGTTGATGATAAACGGATATATTTATGATGTTGAGTTTGCTTCTAAACCCAAAGACTTCTTTTCAAAACAGAATTTGAAACCCAGATTCCAACAGCTTTTAGATAAACGCTCAAACTGTAAATTAAATCCAGGACCTCAAGATCAGGCTTAGCACTTGTCACCACTTAACTATAGTTAGGAGGTAAATTACACAATAAGTACCTACAATAAATCATACGGGTGAATTGTGGATGTGCTGCAATACACGTCAGCCTAATACTTTGGAGAATACAGGCGTTGAGGTATTGTTGTTAGGTATTACTTTAATTTCAGTAAGAATCTTGAATACTTACAATTCTTTTCCCTGGTTATGTATGCTTTTATCATTTCTACTCAATCAGAAATCTCGAGGTAGTTTTATCGTAGGAATTACCTACCTATATTATCTTTGACGCAACGAAGATCACAGCATCTACAGTATATATTAGGTAGGTACCTAAAGATGCAAGTTACGATCCAATTTCACTAAACCATACAATTAATTTCTACGCCTACTATATAATGCAAGTGTAAAATCTGTTATAGTAAAATGCCAAATTTTATTTAAAATTTTAGAAGAAGAAAAACTGAGATTTTCTTTCTCCTTTCTCTAAAATATTTTTTCTAGAGTAAGAAATCAGAAACACGGGTGGTATCGTTATCCGATTTCCGCATCATTACAAACAAAGGAGACATTGCGTCACACTTTGTGAATCGAGTTACAACAGGCGTCAAATATTTTGGTGCCTTCTCGTCGTTACGTCAAAGGAAATCCGCACGTAGAGCATGCCAGTGAAAGGTAAATTGAGGTTAAAACCCCAGAGTAACGTCAATGTTGGTCGTCTTACAAAACCTAAACAACATAGGTACCTACCTATTCAAAAGTATATAACGTGTTTGGTATTTACCTATTGGTCTAGTTCCTATAGTTATTAGATTAGATTGAGCGTTTAATGAAAATTGTATGATAAATTAATTAGCTCGTTTTGGCCTCAACTCTTAAACATTAATGGCAAACATTTAGAAAAAAACGTAGGTAAATTCTTTACTATGGCGTGAAATGTAAACAAAACCCGGAATTAGTTAACCAATGTAAACTTTACTTATTTAAAAGCTCGTTGCATAAAAAAATATTACACCAAGATTGCGCTGTATTTGCCGTAGTGTAAGGATACGTGACCATTCATAGCTATTCAAAGCCTCTCCAAGAACGTGGAGTATGAGCAACCGATTCTGGTATCATATTCAAAAGGCTGCTTATCCATAAGGTATATTTCTCAATAAAAAGCTAGTAAAATTGAGAAGATGACTTATATCAAACGGATGACAGTCGCTTCGTGTAAATTATAAAACATTTGCATCTGGTTTGATAGGACTTAGTTATAAAAAAAAAATATAAACAAAAAAGAAAACCAATAAAAATACTAATTTACTTTAAAACGTATTCAGATGTTTTGCAAAGAAGAAAGAACCGCTTTTAAAGAAAGCCGAAAGTGCAAATTCAAACGTATTACAATACAAACTCAAAAATGGAAAATTATATTATTTCACTTTACATAACACCTTCTCCCAATTACAAAACCCATATATTACAATAAATATGATTATAATATTTTAAAGTCATATAAAAAGGCCAGAGAACGAAGGAGCATTCGATTTGAATCCACCCAAGTAGATTTATTCAAAATGTTATGTTTTATTTGTTCACAGCAAACGTGGGGAATTACGAGTGCGGGCGGGAGCAGTCGACACAAAGCCCAGGAAGTGGCCGACAAGCTGCGAGCTTCCAGGTTAGCTATACAATAATAGACTTTAACGTTTTAAGGCCGGGGCTGCACTGGTAAAGCAATAGGGAATATGCACATTTTTTTTAAATATTTTTAAACGATACTTTATATCGTTATGTAGCCGTAAAAAAATTCCAGCGCCTTAAAACTAAAATTAAGTAACAAAATAAAATTATTAAATTATGAGACAGATATTGGCATTTTAAACACCCGCGATTTTGGCGCGCTTGCCGTGACGTAAAAGTCTACGTTCTCTCAACCAAACAACCATGTACAACAGACACTGTTTTAGTAGACTTTGACGTCATATTCCATTTGACCGATAGTTTTGCGTTTCAAGTGATTTGAATTTCCAACAGTTTTTTTTGGACTTTTTAATAATTATTTTCTCATCAAAAAAGAAATAATATAAAAAAATATCTACATAGACATAATTCTAAAACGATAAAGTTCATAAAAAAAAATATTTGACCTTTTTTTAAGTCAGACGCATATTCCCTATTGCGACGCAACGGCGACGCCCTTTATTATTATGACTAGTATAACCTTCTGATCTAAAAAGCCTGCTTTTCATAAATCACAATTGATAAAAAAATGCTGCTATGGATTCTAAATCCTACTAATAAACTATCTTCTTTACATAGTATTTAAAAACAGTCGCTCCCTCTGTTTGTGCGCTTAAATCTTTTAAACTATGCAACGGATTTCAGCAATAGAAAGAGTGATTCAAGAGGAAGGTTTGTGGTATAAATGCATATTATAGCACAGAGAGTATCTACATTGCATCCGTGCGAAGCCAGGGCGGGTCTCTAGTTAATTATAAATGTGGAAGTTTGTACGTTTGGCAACGACTCCGCGGATTTAGCGTAAAAATAAAGATAGCTTATACCCTGGATTAATTCATGGGACACCTTAGATCGCGAAGAGTAATTGCAAAAAAAAAATACAGTCGAATTGAGAACCTCCTCCTTTTTTTGAAGTCGGTTGAAAACCGAATTATACGCCGCGGGAAAATTCTAGTATGAATTAATTTGAGAGAAAATGCCTTTTAGGCGATAAATGCTGTTGTCACTACATAGAGATAAACAGTTAATGAACAATGATTATTTTCGGCAGAAAATTTAATTACAATACCAGTATAATTATTACCTTCAACACGCTTCTCAAATTCAAAACCGCAAATCCACTGAATTGTCCAAATGTTTATGTACGGCTCCAATATAATTAATACACTAATTAGGGTGTGTTCCCATGGAAATAGTGAAACTGTTTGAATACTAGACGTGCATGTCTAGGTATACCAATCAGGTTGTTTGGAATATACAATTCTGAGAGGTACGAGATGAGTGTTGATTAGTTTATATTCACGTCTCCTTTGTCTTAATGCAGTATGATATACCAACATTGTGTAGGAAATAAATATGTATAGCGAACGAAAAATTCGATTTTGTGCATGGCGACCGTTCGGTTAAATAGCTGGTACACCGGAGGTTGTAGCCCACTAAGCTACAGAAACCACTTTTAAACGAGATCACTACTTAATTGTTTAGCACGGGTTAATCCTTACTAATATTATAAATGCAAAAATATCTCTGTCTGTCGCGCTTTCACGCCAAAACTACTGAACCGATTTAAATTAAATTTGGTACACAGATAGTCTAGAGCCTATGCTATAAGCTACTTTTTAGGGCGAATAAAGGGCTTTACGGGGTTGCAATAGGGTATGTAAGTTCCGCGGAAGAATGCGTTGTTCCCGTAGCCCCCGACGCAAGTGCCAGTGGGAACACCGGGGTTGGTTTTAGTCAGTAGGAGTCTGACAGACCCCCCCGCCCTCCCCGGGGCGGCGGATTTCCATGAGAATTTCCAACCTCGAGAAAAAAAAAAGGGTATGTAAGTTACAAAAAATGCCCAGACCACGTGGGCGAAGCCGCTGGCGGAAAACGAGTTCCAAATAAAACCAAAATAACTCAATTCAATATTATAGATAGACTATCTACCCATATTGGTCGATAAACTAGAGCAGTAATATTTACTTAGTAAAATTTTACAGTACGGCAAGACTCTGCTTCTTCTCTTTCCAAAGCTTCAAAGACACGATATAAAGCCGGTCTAAAATGCGCGCCGTGGCAATATTTTATCGACGCTTATATCGTACTTTTGTGTATATTTGCACGGCAAAAAGTGAGACAAAACAGTGGACAACATTTTGTCGAGGCGCGCATATGCCTGGCTCTGCGAATGAGCCTTACTATCAATTGTAACCGTTGTCTACAAATACTGGTGCATAACTAGTACTTAATTTTAATACAACAGTATTATTATCCTGGTTTATAACTGGGATTCTCTTGGTAGCAAAAAGCTGCAGTATACATTCGTTAAGTCCTCATATATTTTCTGAAAAGTTTCGCGTATAGGACCGACATTTTGCCAGGATTTTTTTTGTTAGGAGTTGTCTCAAACACAGGTGGTTACGAGTTTACTGTGTATTCGGCATTAACTGGGGTTGTGTAAGCATAATAAAATTTTGTAGTTGATTAAGAGAGAATCGGTTGTTTATTCATGAGGAGGTATGAAATTTTCTTCAATATAATGAGTGAACCTATGTGCATTATGTTTTCGTAATGATCTTTGAAAAATAAAGGCAGATCGGACAAATTAATTAGTAACCGTGTAGTTCATAAAGTTAGTTTTCTTTTCCGCACTAGGGAGCAATACCAGTGTGTCGCGGTCGTCGAGGACTTTGTATAATTAATTGTACATACATATTGTACACATTGTACACCCAAAGTCTAGGAGTCAAATCCACAACAGTCGAACGAAGTAGGTACCGGTAGTGGCGAAGTGATCTCCAAAACGTGCAGCCAATTATTAACATGTTGTTGCAATCAAATCAAATAATAATAATAAAGTAAGTGTAAAATACATATGTAAAATACTTGACACTTTAATTTCTATAATGACTCATTTGATTTGTATTAAATCTAATCTAGTATAAGCTTCCAGTTGCTACTGTTTACTTGCTGTATTGTATGAAATATTTTTACGTGCAATACTGCTGTTATCGGCTTCGTAATCCACGATAGCCTGCAATAAAGACTTGAATCGCATCCCTATTGGCAATAGACAATAATAACTGGTGGCTATAATAGAAAATCAATCCAAAGCTACTTGTATTTATAGCCAATTTTGATTGTTAGGTGCAATTAGATTACTATAGCGTAGATTTAGTTTATGGTGTACAACGCTGTAGTCATATTGCGCCTTAAGTTATGATTATTCCTGAAAGGTCAGGCAAAGGCGGATGTGTATAAGGGAAGAGAAAGACCAACGAAAAGATGGATAGATTGTGTAAGAAAGGATATGATCAAACAGGAGTTGAAAGACGAGATGACGGCTAATAGAGATGTATGGAAGAAAAAGATATACTGTACGAGCCCAAGCCGACCCCAAGTGCGCTCGTGCGCCGACCCCAAGTGAATCGGGATTAGGGCAGGAGGATGGATGGATGGATGGTTAGGCAAAAGTGTGCTTATTTACATACACAAGATGTCACTTAATTTAAATATCTATAGCGTGACTTATCTCTAAATACAATCAACTGAGTTTCTACTATGGTAATCTGCCAGCTTATACCTATCGTAATTTTAATGATTTTTAAATCTAAAAGTAGGTGGTAGAACATAAAACACAGTGAACATAACTGATGGAATTAAAAAGGAAACAGTTTATTCCGGTGCACTATGATATATTACCAACCTGTGCCCCGACCATGACTTTTTCTCACTAGACTCGCTAGCGACGCCGTAAAATATTTGTATGGAAAACCCTCGCAGCGCCTCTATCGTATACGTAAGGAACTAAAATCTACTATGAGATTACACCGTTTCGTTGCGTAAAAAACCTATCGAAAGCCATTCGATAGAACTCATGGTTGAGGTACTGTTACTTAGTAGCAAAATAAATGCGAAATATTTTTGTATTTATGTAATGCAAAGTTGTAGGTAAGACACTAGGTATATTTGTCAGTGCTAATAAATCAACGGAGTGTTTAGTTTTGCAACTATCTGTGCCCACGGTATATAGGAACTTATTTGTCAAATTTAAAGTTTTATAGGTTTTATAGTTCCTGAGATTTTAGTGTGTTATTTCGTTTTTATATTTATATATGTTACCGGAAATGTATGAAATCAAGGAATTGTATACAAATCCTAGGAAATGTGTACAATTCCGATACTATTTAGAAAATGTATAAAATATTGTTTGAAAAACTATTTAATGCATAGATATCCTAGGAAATGTATAAATTTCCTCGGAATTGTATATAATTCCAATATCGTATTAGGAAATGTATAAAGTAAATGATTTTTGTAATAAAACACGTTGTTAATAATATTTTTTTATTATAGCACTTATTGAGACAATCGGGTAACAGTCATACCGTAAAATAATAATAATATGTTCATATTATCTTACTAATTAAAACTTCTAAAATCAACTATCTATTACAAAAAAAACCTAACCTAACCGCGATCGCCGGATCAGGCGAAGCAATACTCTCCCCTCGTCCCGTTGTCCCCGCGTACCCACCAATATCTTAAATGTTTTACATTTCCGATTGCTATTTAGGAAATGTATAGATTTCCTAGGAAATGTGTCGGTATAATATAATTTATTTCACACATTTCCTTGCGATTTTAGGAATTACATACATTTCCTAGGAATTGTATACAATGACGAATTACATACATTTCCGTTAACATATACATTCATAAGTTTTTCTTACTGTTATTTCCAGGGAAGTCACTTTAAGGTGTATAATGTTATTTTTGAAAAAATATCTGTATATAATGTATAGATAAATTAATGTTCTTTCTGATGATCGAATGAATGAATTCTCTTTTTCTATTCATTTAATCGGTGGCTCTTCTCACTCACCTTAACGAGATAGAGAGCTATCTCTTTAAGGCCTATCGGTAGTTGTTCCGGACTCTGAGAATTTGTGTGTTTATGACACACCGACTATACAGGAGAATAACATTATATGTAGTGTTGGGCAAAGTTTTACTATGGAAAAACATTGCTACATGCTTGTATTAACGCTCAACTTACGTGCCTTGACCTCAAAAACCCAGATGAAAAAAAAGGGTGGTTTGACGGGAGACGTTTGTTGGAACCTAGAAATAAATTGGCTCGTCCCGATACGGTACGATGACAGTTTAGGTAATTTTACAATAGGGGGCGAGCCTATTGCTATTAAATGGACAAAATCTAAACTGCTACACAGAATTTAATTTAAAAAATACTTTGCTTAACCAGGGAATAGAACCTGAGCAGTCGCGCTTCGGACCACTAGGCTAACGAGGTAGAGCTTATGAGTGAAAACTATTGCTTTTACTAACTCTATGTATAGTAAAGAATTTCAAAACTATTACCATTTCAAACAAAAATAAACGAAACGGCAAACAATTTGATTACCTATACATTTTCTTTTATTATGTTTTATCGTGCGAAAATCATTACTATATTATACCGTTTCTGTAGCCCATTTCCTTTCGCAAAACTTCACCGAGGAAGCTGTATTTTTCATTGTTAAAATATTTTACCTCCGACTAGCAAAATACGACCCCGGCTTTTTTCGAAAACAGTTCTTTTATCACTTTATTTTACAAAATATTTTGGCACAACAGATTCCAGCGGCTACTAACAGTTTGTTTTATCAGCCGTTTACTGTAAAAAGGTGCCAAGGTATTTTCGGTAAACGCATTTAGTGGCGTAAACGTACATAACATATATACGCTCTATTTAATATGAATATTCTATCAAGATTTCATATGTTCTTGCACTATCCACACCACTATTTAAAGGATGTAGGGGAGAAAATAATTAAAATATGAATACTACCTTACCTTAACAGCACAAATAAAAACCTGGTAATTCCATTTAAGATACTGTAGCTAAAACATGCATCGTCCTTATTGCTGTGAAGAAGAAAAGATAAAGACCATTGCTCTCTATTATACCTATTGTATTGATGCGTTGGCGATTGCCATTACGAGAGACCCTGGTCCTATTGCTTATTTTACCCATTGCTTGCAATCAGTTCTACTTTGAGAAAGTTAGTAACAAAAACAAATCAGACTGGGCAGCATGACTGGTGAAAATTTTGAAACATCGCTCTTTTTTGCATGTGACATTCGTAGTATTGATTGTTGACACCTCATTCATCAAAATGAGTACTTTAGGCGCATAACTTAAATAGGAAGATACATTAGGCTGCCTAATATAAAACCGTTCCTTCGGCTTTTTGCCGTGTTGTCAGGTAATAAAACAATAATTATTGAAGCTTTTATAGCCTCTACCTTCCCTGATTCAGCCTTCCACGATTTTCTTCTCCAATTTTCTTTATGTACTACAGTTTTCCACCTTATTATAGGTCTTCTTCAGCATCGCAACCGCGTCTTTACAGCTCATACATAAAATATTTCCATTAAGACTAACGATTTGAGGTAAAATTTAAAAGGTACAGTTTGTATCAATTTTGCTCGAGCAAAAAAATGCTCCCATTGAAAAAGGGAGTCGTGTTTTTGAAGACTAAAAGGTTTTTAAAATATTAATGAACTAGCTCCACTTCGTATAGCATACCCTTTAGCAGCGGCCATTACGTTTTATTATGTAAATATGATGGTGTGTTAAAGGCTTTTACGAAATAACGCGTACAACAAAATACATTTTAGAGTAATAAAAAGAGAAAAAGTATAATGGATTCACTTACAATAGTACTTTACATTAGTTTAGTTCTGTTTTACACATGGTTTTTCATCATTTTATTAAAATTGAATTACTTCAAATTAGGCTTTATTCACGTATTTGACAAAGGTCTAATTTTTGAATACTTTGCGAACATTATTGGGGAGGCCC
Source organism: Acronicta psi (assembly GCA_946251955.1). Lineage (NCBI taxonomy): Eukaryota > Metazoa > Arthropoda > Insecta > Lepidoptera > Noctuidae > Acronicta > Acronicta psi. Next base: position 5,660,406 of record OX276476.1, read on the forward strand.
TTCAAAATTGTTACTCATAACCAGCGCATTTGTATGATATAATTTATGAACGTGGAGGTAGCAAAAGAAGTATGCAAGAACCGTGGTAAGTGGCGGTCTCTAATTTCTGCCTACCGCCGTGGGAAAAGGCCTGAGTGTATGTATTTTGTAATTTATATTTAACAAGGTACTTATAAGTATGAGAAGATAGATGATAAAGTATCTAGATAGCGTATCAAGCTAACAGAACTGGCGGGCAGCACCGTGTGTAATATTACACGAACCTTTTGGAGCCACTTTTGCCTCAGAATATTATACTACACCAACCAGAGGGCTGATAACATTGATAACATAGTTGGTTTAGATACCGGTTAAACTTAGACAGCCCCGTACTGCAACCATTGTAAGTCTACGCTCACAGCTTTAATTGAAACTTCGTGAACAATGTTACACCGGTGTAAACCCGCAACAAGTCAAACCGTTAATTTCACGATGACGTTGAGCTATGACAACAAAGTGTTTCGGTGTATACCTAATTGTTTGAAATAGGGTGCATTTAACTAATATGAGTGACGTACAGACAGGATAATCGGGACGAAGGCTCCGTAAAATTTAATTGCAGTTTCTCTTTTGAATAGTCACTAATTTTTGTTAACTATTCTGCACCTCGTAATGACCAATTTTGTTTTATTTATTGTTATTAAGCCTTTATTTGCCTAAGCATTATCTTAACTTAACTTGTTAAAGTTAAGTTTTTTTTATATTATTATTATATTATTCTAATTCCTGTCAGGCGAATCTCCAGACACTTCCTCCTCCAGCGACTTCCAACTTTCTCTGTGTCTAGCCAGTCTAGGCCATAATGGACCTGCAATCTTATGTCGTCTGACCATATATTTGGTGCGGTCTACCTTTTCTTCTTTTTGTGTTGTATCGAGGGGTCCAATCGGTTAGCATTTTGCTCCATTTTGGCTTTTGTTCTGTAACCATATGACCTGTCCATCTCCATTTGAGTGTTTTGGCTTTCTTTTCTGCATCTTCCCATTTTATGGTTTTCCTGATGTTTGTAGCTTTTATTTTATCTAGCTTTCTGTACCCTAGTGTGCTTCTTTCCATACTTCTTTGGCAACCAATTTTGTTTATTCTAGTAATAACTTCTATAGTTCTCGCCAATCTTTTTAAGTTGGCACGAATTTCGATTAAAATAAATCAAACGACAGCCTACGACATGAGCTTTCGTATTTCTTATTTATATTTATCCAATATTTTTCTTTCGTGTTTAAAAAATAGCCTATAAAATTTTCCAAATATATTTCCATGGGTATCTATGGGTAACTGCGACGTTATAATCTAGTGGTCCTAAGCGAGACTGCTATAATAGAAGTCCTGCGTTCGATTCCCATGTCGAACAAAGGGTCAACGTGGGTTTTTCTGCAAAATTCCCGGTAATGGCAATAGGCCTCTCCCCTATCGTGTGGCACTTAATAATACTGGAAAACTGTACTACATTCGTACACCTCTGCGTAATTTTTCGGGGAAAACGGGCGTGATAGTATATTTTATGTTATAAGTAAATCATTAATTTGGCCATAATTATACCTGAATAAATAAGGTATACGATCTTAAGAACAAGGCCAAATGAATGGCCAATATGTTAATATAGTAATTGGTAGCGGTTTCCAAGAAATACCACCAGTATTTGTACACTCGGTGCCTACTACGGAATATTAACTATAAAGGTAGAGTCTGCACTAGCTACGGTGAGAAATAATTCGCTCAAATATTTGATACAATTTCTGAACGCTGAATATTCTATTTCTTTGAACCTCAATGTTAAGTTACATTCAATGGATTTATTTCCTTCCAAATAACGTGTTATTACTTATTCTTATTAAATTCAAATATGAGATGTTATAGAACAGTTTCCGTTTGAGAGTTATGTAATAAAACTTACAAAGTTTTCATAATTTTACGGTACAGTACGTCAAGGTAACCTTCAAGGAGCGAACTTATTCTTTCCTTAAAGGCAGATAAGGCACTTGCAATCCCTTAGGTGTTGTGGGTGTCATTGGGCGGTGGTGATAACTTACCATCAGGTCACTTGCTTGCTCGTTTGCCTCCTTAAAAAAATCTGCACAAGCAACGTGTTCTTGGATTATTTTCGGCCAGTGACTTTATGTAGTTTGGCTCTGGATCTTTCAAATTACTGCATTAAAATCCCTTGCTCCGTCAAACCTTTCTGGCTGCGCTGGAACTAATGCTGCTGCTGCGAAAATTAGTTAAACGGCGTAAGTATTAACTGGTATTTATGATGTTTCTGAGCCGTTTGGGGTTGGTACGCTTGGCCCGCGGGGTCGAGTGCTCGTTTACTTACTTTTTTTTAAATTACAAGGAGGCCGGTTGACACTTCGTGTGACCAGAGGACTGGGCCTGTAGACAATTTGCATTTTGACATTCGAATCGACTTTCGACAAATCTGTTACTAATGTAATTTCCATACATTTTAAATTCCGATTCGAATGTTATATTGCAACTTGTTTAGCCACCCAGGCCTGTTTTTAGAGGACCGTCTAAGCATTACCATGCAACGTGGTAATACTGCCAGTGTTCTGAGCGCGATATTTTTTAAGCAACCTACTGAAAAAAAAATGGTCTCAATGTTTTATTACACCAACGATTTTTCAGTCTTATTTGTAATATCCACCTAACCAATTAAAAAGTTTGCTAGTTACCTATCATCCTAGTTAGAGTTCGTCAAACTACCACGTGTTATCATGGTTTCAAAATAAATTCAAAACTGTCCATTTCCGTCCAACTCAATACCTCATGTTTTTACATTTTAAATGTAGTACCTATTTATTTCTGAAATTAGGCATTTAAAGTAACTTTGTAATAATAATAAGGCTTAAAAACTATGAATTGGTCGGTATATTTTTGTGTAGAAAGCTTTTCGCATAGCTTTGTTGTTTACAAAGCAATATAGACTATTCTTATAGAGCAGAAAGTCTAGAAAGTAGACTCTAGTTATTAACAGCTGTATGACTATAATAATATTCTGAAAATACACCCCAAAATAACTATATATAGGTTACTCCTATAAGCTTTTTAGACCATTTCCTGAGTTTGTTTTGACGTTTCTACAAAGGAAAACCTCTGAGAAAAAAGCTAAAACAAACTCAAAGTTTAATAATATCGTTGACTCCCTTGTAATAATAACGTAGTTTATATATTTGTTTACTGTCAATGCACATCTGATTAGTTCGTATCTGGGTTACAATATAACTCAGAGACATTATCTCTTTCATTAGATGGATCTGAAAAGACAAAAGCATTTCGGATAATTTGATCAGACCATCGGAAACAAAATTGTATGTACAGATAATGCCGCTTTAACGCCTCCGCGACATTTTTGGTATGTATCTTGTTGTATCTATATTACATTGGTTAAGTTCACGGAGCAGCAGCTGCCAGAATACTCTTTGGTTGAGAAACTTTTCGCCGTTTTGTCAAGTGTAACTTTAACCGCTTACATCCTCCAATGCCTCCGCTTTTCAAAGTTATCGGTGCACGGTTTTGTCGCGGTAAGGAGTCATTGATTAGACTAACCAGCCCGGATATTATATGATTCTTACATTATTATTTTGTCTCTTAATTGTAAAAATATTTTGTTTTGCATAAATGATGAGAAAATGCATTTTTGGTGACTTTGGAGTAATGAAGTTGACGGAGAACTTTATTTTTAATTGGAAATAATTTTAAATTAAGCGGAAAAAATACTATATAAATCCCTTAAACAAGACAATTAGGTACCCATACTTAAATAATTAGGTTAAATTTCCATTTTTGATTTATGTGAACTATTAAGTTAAACGACGGCCAAGGGTCTTCCTTCATCATTCGCTTCAGGCTGTATTATACCTATAACTATCCGTCACGAAACTGTTACGTTTAGTTTGTTTTAGTTTAGTTAATAACTTGTGAGAGGTTAATCTACTTGGTTTGTTTAGTATGCCTGTCCTATATTTGGTTAGTGGGAATAGAGAAACAGCCAAAGTCCTTAAACATTATCGGTACTTATGTAAATACCTACTCTACCTTATCCATATCTATAGATATAGCTGGCGATGACGGTATGACAATATATAGAACCGCGTGTTTGGAATCAAATCCTGTAGCCGTGACTACTCAAAAAACAATAAAATCGATTAGGTAATACATAGTTCAACGTCGGGGAAGATATAATTGTTTTTAAAGTTTTTGGCTGTCTATTTATTTATTTATATATACTTTATTGTACACCGAGTATAACACAATAAAACAGGATACATAAGTTATTATAATTAATGAACTCAACATATTAAAGTACCTAAATCAAAGTGATCAATATTGGAAATAATTAAATTGGGAGTAAATAAAAATAACATAGGTAAACCTAAGTTGTACTTAATTTACGTTTGTTACATAGCTTATTTGATGAAATGTAGGCGTAAGTGACAAAATCAGGCAACATCAAAAAGGAAATATTTAATTTGAAATTATCACTTGTTTTTCTTAGCTAATCCAAATACGGGTCAAAATCTGAATCTAAACTATAAACTAATACCATTACAGACGCACTATTTCACACAATACGTCATTCGTTGGCAGTGTCCTTCTGATGCAGACAGCGAGGCCGTGTGGGAGACAGCTGATGTGACGTTGGAGCGGGGTGCGAGTGGGCTCGGGCTGAGCATAGCGGGCGGGGAAACCGGCAGTGACGTCAGCATAACACGGCTAGCGGCGGGAGGCGCCGCGCTAAAAGACGGGAGACTACAAATAGGAGATATTTTATTACAAGTAAGTATTTTGTTACAAACATTTTACTAGGTACTAATCAGCGTTCATTTTTAATTTGTTTTCTGGTAAATTTCCTTTGCTTTCTTAACGAAATCTGATGCAGGAAAAAGCACTTAAACTAATCGCTGAGACAATATACCTACACAGAAACTGTACATTCGGAAATTATGTATAAGCAACTATTACTTAATTTTAATTTGTGGCCCGTGCGTTCGTAAAGTTGGTTATTACAATATTATAATCTTAACAGGAATCGGAAATTAAATAACCTACAAACTTTGGGACTATGCGTCACAATGATTAACCGACACGGCAAAAAGCCGAAGGAAGGGTCTTATATCAGGCAGTCTATGTATCATCCTATTTACGTATGTTCCATTACAGCGCCTAAAGTACTCATCTGATTTTGATGAATGAGGTGTCAATCGATTCGTTATTATGGTCCCGATAACAATGGCTACATTTAACATAAACAAAATCAATACGACGAATGTTACATGAATAAAGAACAAAAAATTTTTATTTTTCGTTATTAGTTATCAAAATTTAACTGCCTAATTTCTCTAGATATCACAACCGCGACTGTTACGCCAGAGGTCCTGGGTACGATTTCCGCGTCGATTATCGTTGGGTTATTCTGTGAAATTCTCAGTGGCAGCTCGGTGTTTAGATTTGTGCCTTGTTAGTGGCAATAGGCTCGCCCCCTATAACTAAAACTTTAACATTAAACCAGCACACTGTGGGTGTACTGTAGAACACCTCTGACCAACTCTTTGGGGAATACAGATGTGACCACAAGTGAGTTATCAACCACAACACGTACAAAACTTTATACGCTCGCTACGATAACTACGATCGACCAACCCTGTGGGCCAGGGTTAAAAATAGCCACACGCCCTTTATAGGATAAGCTTAGAAGTAACTAACTGAGGTCATGATCTGTATACTTAATGTTTAGAGATGGATCCAATGATTTTTAACGCTGAGATTGTTATTTTTATGTTCTTCATCTTTCTCATTCTGAGTGACACATGGCTACCCGTATATAGGTTAATAATGATGTAGAGTATCAAAATAAATAAAATTTAACTAGAAATTTTTATTTAGCATACCCCTAGTTAATATAATTAGTATTAAAAGCAATTTATTTTTTATAAGAACTCGTTTTAAAACATGATAACTTTAACCCCTCTTACACCAAGCTCGCAATAAATAAAACACAACTGTCAGGATCAATTTTCTAAGGAAAATACACTTGGGCCGCTTACTTCCGCAAGAAAACACAGAAACACAAGAAGGACTTTGCGTAAAAATGATAAAGCACCAATAAATTATGTCATTTCTGTATCCAATTTAAGATGTCTTGTATTTGATACTGAAATAAAGCGGGTTTTCTGCCATAAAATATGAATACAACAACTTTTTATCACGTACTTTAGAAACTTCGCGAATCTTACTTAAATATTACCCGAACTTTTCTTGTTTAATGAAATTCTGTGTAAGGTCGCAATTTTAATTTGACAGGTTGATTTTTATATGACTGACACCTGAAATGTTATTACATATACAAAATCTGACAGTTACAAGGACTAACAAAGAGGCATGTCTTCCCCGTTTATTTATATGCATACTCATATGAAAATACAAAACTTCCAAAATTCGCAAGTATTGGGGTTGGGTATCACTTGGCCAGCATGTTAGAATAATAACCTAACCTAACCTTTTTCATTTAAAGGAGACTCGTACCCGTGTCCATGGGAACAGTATATGGCTTGGTGAAGAGGTTGAGCTGGAGATAAACATGAATATTGGATACAAAAAGTAATCGAATATTCCATTCAATCGACTGACATGAATACTAGGCATGTGCACAAGAGGTCAACTCATTATTGAAACTTAGCAGTAGACTTATAGGCGCCAGGGTCCTTGAAAAAAATTGTATTGCTATTTTAGTGTTGTCAGTGTCATGGTGAATATCACAAATTCCATGGCCAGAGTCAGGGAAAACAGGTGCAGTTTATATACTACTAGCTTCCCGCCAGCGGCTTCGCCCGCGTGGGCGATTATACATATAAACCTTCCTTAAGAATCACTCTATCTATTAAAAAAAACCGCATCAAAATCCGTTGCGTAGTTTTAAAGATCTAAGCATACATAGGGACAGACAGACGGCGGATAGCGACTTTGTTTTATACTATGTAGTGATGCCGTCTCCTCATGTGGCAGATGTCACATAAGGCTTTTCAGTACCTTAAAAAAAGACTTTCTCTGTTTCCCAGTTGATTGTAAGCTCGTTGCCCTCATAAATAAATGATAAAACTGTCCCGGTATTCCAAAGTGAATTATGATGAAACTAGAAGCAATAAAGGCAGATTAACAGCAGCAGATTAAAGCGAATAGCTGTACTTTATGTAACTGTCTCGCAGATACGGCTATTAAGAGTCAGCCTAACTTTGTAAAGGTTAATTTTCAAAGCACTTCCAAAGTAAATCCGACCCATAGCTGTTGATATTTTAATTAAGAATGGATAATAGAGAACTGATAAATGACAAAAACCGGTCAAGTGCGTGTTTCCGTACAATGGACTTTGGTAAGTAGGTAATAAAAGTGTTAATTAAACTAAGAAGAAATAAAATTCGTCGACCGCAAAATTAAGTTTTTTGTATGTATCTCACATCTTCTTTGAAATACCGAGTTCGCCGTAAGAATAAAGGATTATTCTTACGGCGAACTCGGTATTTTAAGAAAAAAAATATTTGAAACGAAATATTCGTGGTCTACATCACACACTGATCCGAAAGCTCAGGGGGGCTAGACACGTTGCATTTTGACATTCGAATCGACAAACAAAATGTATGTAAATGACATTAGTGACAGCCCGATTTGTCGAAAGCTTGTGTCATTTCCATACATTTTGTTTGTCGATTCGAATGTCAAAATGCAACGTGTCTACCCCTCAGGGTAGGTGCATATTAACTAACTAGTAATTTCAATATTAAGTTATTTAGTTATAGTGTCTAATTTAACCTTCTATGGTAGAAAGCCTTTTAGATGAAAATGTAGTTTACTTAATTTCTGACAATCAAAATGTTCTTTAAAGTTACAGGTAATTCTTATCTTATAAACTTGTCTTGGTGTTTCACTAACACAAAATGGATTTAGTATACCTCTATATATTTGAAATCAACATATCAACAAGACAGAATAAACATAGAAATAAATAATGATTAAGGTTTATATTAATAACAATAAATTGTTTTACTGTAGATCATTTTGTAGTGACATTACTGGGTACCAGTAATTCCCTATACACTTAGGTAGTAATAAATTTTAGTAACGGATAAGATCCTGCTCCAATACTGTTATTATAGTGTTTAAACTATTGCAGATTAAGCCGTATAATTACAGTAGTTAATCTAACTTAATTATAATGTAGAGACGTCTGCTGTATGATTGTATAGGTATAAGCAATTGTATGAACCTGGAAGAAGCAAGTATGGATATCATAGCAAGTGACGGTTTTTCATATTTTACTAGTTCGGTTACTTTAGTAACCGTAACCGTAGTGAATATATCTATACTATTTCATTAAAGAGGATTTTTATTGTTTGCTTGTTTGCATTGAATAGACTCCAAAACGACTGGACCAATTTGAAAAATTCTTTCACCCTTACAAAGCTACTTACATCTTTACCGAGTTACATAGGCTAAGAAATACCCTGACCGCGCGGGCGAAGCCGCTGGCGGAAAGCTAGTTAGTAATCTATGAGAAAGTCTAAATACATGGTCCACCAAGATTAAGGAAAAGGTGGCAGGGTACGTCAGACTCTCATGGCCATGACGCACACGAAAAGTGCGGTTTTTAGTCGGTATAAGTACGACATATCCTGCCGCCTCTCCAGGTGGCACGAACCATGAGGATTTTCCGCACCCTAAAAAAATGGTACGTGAGATGCCTCCAAAAAGCGCGTGTTTATCCCATGCGCCCTTAAGCGGGAAACGAGGCAAACCCGCGCTCCTTGAAGAAATCTAATCAACGTGAGATCTAATAACACCGTTTATTGCAATTCGATGTGAATTTTACCACGCGTCTCTATAGACGTCCCGTACTGTTCGTAAGTTCCTTTAAAGACGTTTCTTGTAATTTTCATTTCTTTCCTAATATTTCATTTGAATTTGCGTATATATTTTTTAACTCATTGAAAATCATTGATCATGATTTTTAAAAAGGTTTTTTCTTCCCCCTAATTAACACGTGTACCATTAATACAGCAGAGTGCAGTGTTTGGTAATTTGGGCCGAATACATTATTTGTATAAATAACCTAAATTAAAAATTTAGAAAACCCCCGACACGAAATGTAATTTGCCATTTTGTGGTGGCAGCCATCTTGGATTTGAAATTTATCATAGTGTATAGTATTCTCCTAGCTAAGCCCTTTCATTTGATACCCATATTGAGGGATTTCTGAATAAATATGTAATTCGCTATTTTGTGGCGGCGGCCCTCATGGACCGATTTTCATCAAACATAGCTAAGAACACTCCCGACTAATTCACCTTTCAAATAAAAAAAAACAAAATCAAAATCGGTTCATCCGTTTGGGAGCTACGATGCCACAGACAGACACACACACACACACACACACACACACACACACACACAGACACGTCAAACTTATAACACCCCGTCGTTTTTGCGTCGGGGGTTAAAGACACGTCAAACTTATAACACCCCGTCGTTTTTGCGTCGGGGGTTAAAAAACAAGACCTTTATAAAGCCTTGCCTATTCTACATTTTAAACCGGTATCTAAAATCTATACTATTATAAAATTGTAAAAAAGTCATTTCTGTACATTGAGGATATTTAAAAAAAAACAATTGGGTTAGAGTATATAAACGATCATACTGGACACAAGTAAGAATGTAGACAATAGCAGAGTATCAAAATCAAATAAAAGAATTCTGTCAGAATCACCAGAGACAAACATACCCGTTGAGGAAAGAACACAACATTTAAATAAACAACCTGTAAAGAAAAACAAAATCAACATGAAGCAATACCTAACACAAAAAACAAAACAACCTGAAACAACAACAAGAAACTAGCAACCAACCGGGCCCCCTCACCTTCTCCCAATACGGCCGGTCACCGCGGGGGAATACGACTACAACCCTCCACCACAAAAACTATATGTCTGTACATACAATGTTAGATCTTTAATCTCGCCTGAAAGATTACTACTTCTTAAAGAATCCTTAAAAAATATAAACTACGACATAATTGGGTTATCAGAAGTACGAAGGTCAGGTGACAATATAATAGAAGATGAAGACCACATATTCTGTCACACGGGAAATCCTGGAGGACTCTATGGTGTAGGATTTTTGATTAAAAAGAAATACAAACTAAATATACAAAACTATATTGGACTATCAGACAGAGTATGTATACTAAACCTCCTATTCGAGAAAAATGAATACATTTCAATTATCCAAGTATATGCACCTACCCTAGACTCAACGGAACAAGAGATAGAAGAATTTTATGACACAATCCGGAAAGCACAAAATATTGCCAAAAATAACTACATACTAATGGGCGACTTTAACTGCAAGATAGGACAAGCAAAATCTAGAGAACAAAATATAATGGGTCCGTACTGCTACGGAAAAAGAAATCATAGAGGCGATACACTACTTCGATTTGCATTGGAAAATAAACTACAAATTTTAAATACAATTTTTAAAAAGAAACCCAAAAACCAGTGGACTTGGATATCCCCAAACAAAAAGACAAAGAACCAAATTGACTTTATTTTATACAACAATGCCCAAAGATTTTCAAACTTTGAAGTACTACACATCAAAATGTTCCCCTCAGACCACAGATTCATACGGGGTACCTTTAATCTTCGTAAAGCCAAATCTTCAAGAAGGAACTATAACTCTACATTTAAAACCTTTAAGCATCAATCAACACAAAATACTTACCAAGACAACATCAAACATAAAGCAAAAAGCTTGGACATTACAGAACACGATAATGTAGAGTCAATTTATAACAAAATTGAATATTTAATTAAACACTGTTTAGAGGAAACAAAAACTCATGAAAATAAAAAAGAATGTTTTATTACAATGGAGACTAAAGCTATGATTAAAAGACGAACAGAACTTCAACACAAAGGCACGCTTAGTAGAGAACAAAAAAGAGAGTTATCACAACTATATAAATGCACAAACAAGAATTTAAAAAAAGAATACCAAAACCATAAGATAGAAATAATAGAGAAGCACCTGAAGGATAGCGGTAGCCTTAAAAAAGCCTACAAACAAACAAACAAAACCAAAGTTTGGATACCACAACTAAATACGAACACAAGGGGCACTCAAACTAGAAAACATATTGTCAATATTGCAACAGAATTTTATGAGAACCTTTAAAGCGTGCAGACATTAGAAAATGACTTCACATATAACCCAGGAAACACTGAAGAAGATACAAGAATAGTAAATTTCACTAAAATGGAAATTATCCGAAACATAGATAGGATGAAAAATGAAAAAAGCCCTGGACCCGACGACATACCTAATGAAGCTCTGAAACTTGGAAAACTTAGCCTAGCGTCATCTCTCATGGAACTATTCAACAGAATACTCAATGAACGTAGAGTTCCAAAAAAACTAACAGAGTCAAGAATAATTCTACTTTACAAGAAGGGAGACCCGACGGACGTCGGTAACTACCGTCCTATAAGCTTACTACCTGCTATATACAAACTTTTTGCATCTTGTATAGAGAAAAGAATAGAGAAACAAATTGAAGCACAACAACCAGTGGAACAGGCTGGCTTTCGCAAAGGTTTCTGTACTATAGATCACATCTATACACTAGACCAAATAATCGAAAAATATGTAGAGTTTAGACAACCTCTATATCTTGCATACATAGATTATGCGAAAGCTTTTGATACAATAGCTCACGATAGTATATGGAAAGCTCTAAATCAACAGAAAGTACCACAAATATATATTGACATCATAAAAAACATATACGAACAGAGCACGAGCCGAGTGAAACTTGACCGCACCGGACCTGAAATAAATATTCGACGAGGAGTAAAACAAGGAGACCCTCTTTCACCAAAACTCTTTATAGCGGTATTACAATACATTATGAAAGATCTTGCCTGGTGCAGAAAAGGAATTAATATAAATGGAAAATATCTAAGCAACCTTCGGTTCGCAGACGATATAGTCTTACTCTCTGAATCACCACAACAGCTTGAAGAAATGATTAATGAAATTAACTCTAGCAGTAATAATATAGGCCTAAAACTCAATACGGCTAAAACTAAGGTAGCAACCAACAGTATCAAATACCCTATAAGAGTAAGTAATACAATTTTGGACTATGTAGACGAATACACTTACTTAGGAAAACAAATATCTTTTAAAAACACGAGAAATGAAGACGAAATAAATAGACGTATAGCTATGACTTGGAATAAATTTTGGAGCCACAAACAAGTCCTAAAAGCAAACATACCACTAAATCTTAAAAAAAAGGTTATGGACTCCTGCATACTTCCATGTCTAACATATGCAAGCCAAACTTGGACTTTTAATAAAAATGCCAGAAATAAAATAGAAGTATGTCAGCGCGCCATGGAAAGAAAGATACTCAAGGTTAAACTTAAAGATAAATGTAAGAACATAACTATCCGAACAAAAACCAAAATCATAGACGCCTTGAAACACTCTCAAAAACTAAAATGGAAATGGGCAGGTCATCTTACCCGCTCGGACTCTACAAAATGGGCTAATAGAGTTACGACATGGACGGGACCAAAAGGAAAGAGACGACAAGGACGGCCCCAAGAAAGATGGGCCGACGAAATTATCAAGACAGCGGGACAAAACTGGATATCAATCGCACAAAACAGGAAACAATGGCAACTGGTGGAGGAGGCCTTTACCCAAAGAGGGGTCCTTAATTGAACACAACTATTTAAATAAATAAACATCATGTAAAACAATATTGAAATTACGGAATAAAGAGGCTTTATTATTAAATAGTCAAACGAACTTACCTGTAAGTGAAGTTCGACGGTAATTATACGAAGTTGTTGTCTCGTCCGAAGATGTTAGAAAACAAGTGTAGTCCCGGTATTGTCAGTCACTGGCGCCACATAATTTTGAAGAAAAGAAATAAAGAGAACGCACTTCCACTCTCGCTCCCAGTCCCAGCCTCTGCAACTCTATGGCTTCATTAAGTTTATAGTGATTTATTGGTTTTACAACATAGGGCTCATACTCGTGTCTCTACATGGTATGAGATAATTGGGTAGGGTGGGACTCCACATCTTCGGACGAGACAACAACTTCGTATAATTACCGTCGAACTTCACTTACAGGTAAGTTCGTTTGACTATTTAATTATACTCGTTGTTGTCTCGTCCGAAGATGTTAGAAAACAAGTGTAGATGTTTAAAGACTTGTTGTAAAATCAATAAACATTAATTTATTAAAAAGGAACAAAAAATCACTATCAGTAATATTTACTTTTTATCATAACTAAATACTTTTTCACCTCTTACCATTGGTCTCAACTTATCATCAATTCAATAACAAATTTTAATCCTGTGTGTGAACTTCACAATCGGCGATCATAATCGTCTGTAATCGCCACGATCATCGTGCAAGTATCTACACATTCGGCTGCGGTAGTTTTTCGAACGGCACTGCGTAAGACGGACGCGGAGTGCGTTGCTACTGCAACCATTTTCAGAATAGCGGTATACAACCACTATGTCAATGTAATTCCACGAAAAGTTGTGGATACAAAGTATATAAGTTTGGCTATTTATTTTAATCTTTGTAATATTTGTGTTACAATTTCAAATTCAAATTCAATTTCAATTTCTGGAAACAGGTCTGATAACGTTCTATGAACTTCAATGTATTCATTTGACCATCCACTAGTCATATTAAGTGCATACTGCACCGAATTGTAGTTACACGCAAACGTGTGAAAGGCTTCACTGCCTGACGGCGAATGAATGATCAGCGATCATGTGGGCACCTCGACTTAACACTCAGTGATCGTTTGAACCTTGGAAGTCCTTTGATGTGTGCCTTGAAACCTTGAAACAATTGACGAAGACGATCATCGGCGACAGCAGCAGAGTATATCCTCTATACGATCGTGTTCGCATATAATCGCCGACGACGCCGACTATGTAGAGGAGCCATTATAATAGACATTAGCAACGCTTATTATCTTAATCTGTAGCACGAGATTTTGTAAACGTTTATTTATAATAATAATAAAACCTATTCATCGCTAAATAAGATTCTGAACTATTAATTTCAATGTTACTGTAATCATTTTACTTAAAACAATTATGAATAATGAAATAACATAACAATCCTGAAATAATATTATTTTGTCAGTCATTGTTTTGTATCAACTTATTAATACAAAAAAAAAATATATTTAGGAACAATTGTTAGTAGTAGGTATGACTCTTATCATAATACATGGATTCGAAGGGCCTGTTTCACCACCTCTGGATATCAGGAAACTGCTGAACAAATTCCCAAAGGGAACCAAATTTGTATGAAATTATTTATCCAATCTAATAGAGACTGATCAGTAACTGTGAAACAGGGCCCTATTGTTCAGAGTCAGTGATAGTTGCAGAATGCAGTCTGATCAATAGTTTATTTAATTATGTTGTAAATGAAATAATTAAACTTAAGGACAAAGACAAAATTAAATTACACACTTTATGTAGGTTCTGATTCATTTATATTAAAGATTGCTTGAGAGGAGCATCTATTATTAATGATGGTACTATTATAAAACATAGCATAGGTTGTATGACTCTCCGGTCTAACAACCTCTCCTGATATCATCATTTAAATATTGTAGCTAAATCTTCTGCAAAAGTTGTCAGATTCCTAAATGTTACCCCAAAACTAGCTAGACGTTTATAAAAAAACCTAAACTAGTAATTAAAGTCATTGTTCAATGCAAAAGGAAACTACCTTACGTTAGCTACCTTTTTTTTTTTTTTTTTGTAGCTGACTGTTGTGCGAAGAAATAGCTAGATCTAGCTATAAAATAGCTAAGTTGTTAAAGCTCATCTAGATAGAGATGGAATCTTCTTTGATTGTTATATTGTTAGGTGCCCAATATTGATGTGTTATGGTTTTAGCTCTTTAGCCGGAAGCTACATCAATACCTAGTCTTTATTGTAATATAACTAATTTATTATATTGGTTATAATCATGTTTAGTATGATTAAAACAAACAGACACATCCCAAGTATTATTATATTTTGGTTTGGGGGTCCTAATCTATAGAAATCTAAACAGCTGATCTGTGGGATTTTAAACTATAGGAAATATACCTATAGGTGATCCCTCCTGGAACCTATAAGTAATGGTGTGTTTATCCATGCCACTGCAGGAAAAAAATTGTAATCTTGGATAGTAAACTGATCATAATTTCACTTTCAGCGGTTTCACTATTGATTTAAAAAACTTCAGAAATTCAGGTAAACACCTGAAAGTACCTACTGAGTACCAAGGTAGATAACTCAATATTGGGGTTGATATCTGGAGCCTTTCTTGTTTTTTTTTTTTTTTTTTTTTAATATAAACTTTTGTATTTATGTAACTAGCAAGGATCTAGAAATGTCTTAGCTCACACCATTGTCAATGCTGTTTGTACTTTTATGTTAATGACTGTGCTGGATTCCTCCCAGCCTATGTTACTACTGTCTTATTGCCTATCCTTAATAACATTTCATAATCTCATAAGTCCCATATTCCAAGGAAGAAGCAATTCCAGTGAATTGATATGAAGGAGAGCTTCATCAGAAGTGGCACTTTGAGAGTCAGTAGATATTAGTCATATTATGTAATAAAATATTATTATCATAATATAGTACATATAAATATAAGTATTTGGATGTTTCTAACTCATGAGTATTTTTTCAGGTAAGAGAACTCTCTTATTGTGAATGTAAGATCATAATTATTATTGTTAGCATTCAATATGAGATATTTTTGTCTAAGAATTTTACTTGAATTTGTCTCTCTTATTAAAATTCAAAACTTAAGAATCTATGGATTTCTGTTTAGGTACAAATTCATATTTTCTTTTATTAAGTATGAGACTATGAAACCTAGTTTTCCAATATGTTTATTTTGGAATGCATAATGTAATGTAATGTTTAATCATTGATTGTAGGTAACTATTTTCTTTACATAGAGAATTATCTAAGGAAATTAGAGATGAAAATCTCTTTCTCTTGTGTAGTTATGATTGGTTTCATAGTATTAGTGAATGCATGCTGTGCAGAGACTGAATGGTAGAGTATTAAACTGTTAATACTTTCATTAAAATTTTAACCTTAGGTTTTACTACCTTCATGTATCTTTATCATGTAATATGCATCATATATCTTTATCTAGGAATACTGATAGATATTCTAGATAGTTTGTTACTGTAACAATTTTCAACTGTTCTGTAATCTACTAACTTAAAAAGTTCAGTAGGTATTAATAAAAATGTATAGACTATTGTAATACTGCAATTATTTATGTTTTTTTTTTAAATGTACCTATATTTGTATACCCTTAATGGTAAAACATAGTGATACTCTTGTAAGAACTTTTAATATTCCACTGAGTTTGTAACTTTTTACCTATATTTAACAAATGAAATATTTGAATTTGAATTTGAAAAGTGTTTAACTATTTTGATTTTGAATAAAACAAAATAGGCCATTGGATCTTATGGTAAGAATAAGCATGTGACCACAACTAACTGTCTATAGGTTCACAAATGTTTTTAATTAAGTTGTATAAATCAGATAAGATATCTGAAAAGACTCAGTCAGAAGAAAGAATCATATCTCTGACTAACCTGACCGACCGAGTCAATTATGACGGGGTCCGTGGTGGTTATTTTCCAATTACAGATGTGAAATGGAAGTTGACCCACCTGCAGGTTTACTTTTTCTCTGCTCTGCTCCGCTGGAACTTATCCTCTCTCTTCTTGTCTGCTACCGGTCTGCATGATGGCACCTCTGCTGATGACCTGTTCTTCACTTCACTGCACGGAGGTCCCCACCAGTTTACAGCCTCGTTTTTATTGAGGTTTGTTCTGGACAGTGTGGAATGAACTCTTTGCAGGTTCTGCCACTATTAAGTCTGTCAAGTTTCTGCACTGACTTGGCTGCTTTTATTTCATCGGTAAGATTTTCACCGATCTGGTTCAGATTGAAGCAAGAATTCCTTCATGTCTTTGTTTATAGCAGCTAGAAGAATTGACCTATGCCCTTTTGTATTTGAGTGTAATGCATCACACAACAGCCAGGCTGTATCATTAAGCTTTCATCCTTTTACTTTTTTGACTTCGTATATAACACACATTTGAAGTCAGGCATGACAATGCTGTGGAAATCTGTTGTCTATTCTGTCTCCTTTTCATGATTTCCCACCTTTGGGCTAGGTATCTTCATATTTGATTGATGGGGGTGCACACTCCAGTACCTGTACATCAGGTTGGACTCATTGAAGCATTCCTGTGGGAATGTTCTCATAATCTTCCAGTCTCGCTGGTGAGTCCTTCACTGGGATTTACAATATCATCTGGAAATTGTTATAGGTAGTGCATGCCAGCCATTATACAAAATAACCATGTAAGTTCCTGCCGAACTTCCCTAGGTCATGTAATGTCAACCACGTACGCCCCCGCAGGACGTCCCATTAAGGTTGCATGATAAAGCCACGTGCACTCCCGCAGAGTACCCCTAGGCCTAGGTTGTATTGCTATTTGCAACATAAATATTGTGTGCTTTTGTTAGTCACCACTTGCACCCACCATCTTGCATTTGCATTGCTGGCTTTGCGGCATGCGTTTGGACACGATTACATTAGGTAATCACATTAGGTACACGCTTTTTTGTTAGTAGGTAAGCATCTTACCTTTTTCAGTATTATTGGATTGAATTCCGTAATTTTCGTTGTCACTTGAACAACACTTGAAAGTTTTGATTCAACTTTTTTACGTTTTCCAAGTTTTCGTAACTTTTTAATAAATGGTTCTTTTCTTGTTCACCTGATCGCTTATTTCCCATTTTTGTTGATTTCTAACACTTATAAGAAATGCATAACAAGAAAAAATAAAGATATGGGAGAAATACGTGACGCCGTTTTCGGACATAAACACCGAATGAAGCCATAGAGTTGCAGAGGCTGGGACTGGGAGCGAGAGTGGAAGTGCGTTCTCTTTATTTCTTTTCTTCAAAATTATGTGGCGCCAGTGACTGACAATACCGGGACTACACTTGTTTTCTAACATCTTCGGACGAGACAACAACGAGTATAATTATTATTATATAAACGATCGCGAACCCAAAAATGTGATTTTTAGAATTCTTGTCTGTTTGTCTGTTTGTCTGTTTGTTAGGGGTTGGCGCTAAACCTACTGAATAGATTTGAATTTTGTATTAACTGATGTAAAGCTTTTTTCAATTATTAGTATAGATCCTTAGATAGAGCTTGACCTCTCTGTTGTATGCAAGCCCATAGAAAGAAGAGATCATCATTGCTGGTTTATGATTTTTAATTTTCTATTTAAAAGTCCATCGTTCAACTAAAAAAATGAGGTATATCTTATTCCACTCGGTTGCGTAGATGCTGAGATAGAGCTTGACCTCTCTGTAGTATGTATTCCTATTGATATAAGGGATCATTATTGTTGGTTCTTTAATTAAGTTGTCATATGCGCAGAAATCGTGATTGTTGATTAGTTATAAACGTTTTAAGTGGTATAGACTTAAATTAAACAATAGTTGTAAAGTTTGGTTAGAATTACGAGTTATTACGACTAACTGAAGCTTCCGTTTTCTTTTGGACATATTTTCACAAACAGCATCACCTCAGTACCTCATAAAGTACCTCAGTACCGACACTAATTTTCGACCGGAATCGAACCCACAATATTCATTGAGCTTAGCGCCGTTATAACTTAGTCACGAGGCCCTTTTTACAAACCTCTAAAACACTACTTCAAAATACAAGTTTTTTACGAATGGGTTCAATTTCTAATCCTAATTTTGTTTCTACATCCACGTAAGCGAAGCCGCGGGCAAAAGCTAGTACCTAAATAAGTATGCTGAAAACATGGACAATTATATAATAACCTGATGATGTTATTTCCGAAAGCTATAAAATAAAAATTAGAGTTGACTTGATTTATTCTAAAAACACAATGTTTGGTTTAAAACCTAATTCTGTGCAGGTTAACGACATTTCCGTGGAAGGTGCACCGCATTCAGTTGCTGTTGACGCTCTTCAAAAAGCCGGGAGCATCGTTAGATTAGTAAGTTCAGCAACGCTCGCTTTACCTTTAAAATAGTGTTCTTGTCTAATTGGTTGCTTTAAACTCGGCTTTACTGGCAATTTTACCGCTTCGCTAATGGTACAACTACAACTGCAAAATTGGCGCGTCCCGTTGTTTACACTCAGAATTCTTAGAAACCTCTCTCCGCTCTCTTTGTAAGTATTAAAAGAGTGAAAAGTCAGACTCGGATTTGCTTTTGTGTCAGCAGTTTTTGTTCTAGGTGATTTTAAGTGAAAAAAACATAATTGTGCAACGGAAAGAATAATTAAAAATATAATACTGTTTTAAAACCGACGAAGAGAAAAAAAATCAATAGAAAATATTAATGAATTGTAACAAATTATGTAATAGAAAAGTTATTCCATAAATAATTATAATTTGGTGTGAAACATTTCACATTTCTGCAAGAGGATCATTTGTTAGTATTGTATTAAACAAGTTTGACAACCGTTGGTATTATTGTAAAGCAATTGGGTTCCGATGGTCTGATGGCACTCGTTTTGTGTAAAATACTAATATATTTAGCCGTATTGCTCACATAATTAGACTGGAAGCAGAATCCAACATAGTTAAAAGACTTGGAAAATGTCTAAAATAAGGAATCATCAAAATATTGAGGAACAGTTGAAATACTTAATGTCACAGCCGACAAGGTAGGTACGGCTGGCATTGCGCCAGTTGAAAAATCGCTGAATCCGCCATTACTAGCAGCACTGCTGCATTTTATGAAAGAAAATTTTAATTCCGATTCACATCCACAATCTTTTCTAGCTTTAATTTTATGACCTCGTTGTGACGTGACTATTGAAATAGTAGTATTTTTAATCATCAAACTTTTAAACAATTTCGAAAAAAATAATTAAACATGGACCCCTCAACGAGAGCTTCAAGAAGCTTAAGAAAAAATACTGTTGGTTTTAGCTAAAACATCCTACACCACTATTACTAAAGCTAATAGTAGGTGAAGCCTTCAACATTTCCTCTCACAATTTAAATATGTTCTAAAATGAAACAATATTTACACAAATACATTATCTAAATAATGAGTTGTGTGATTATTTTTCTTAAAGCATGCAATTTAGTAGTTAAATAAATGTAAATTATACTGAGGATAACATTTCATAATTATCTTTGTTTGTTTTCTACCAGCGAGTTCGCCGCGCTCGCCGACCTAGGGTGGTAACCCTGTGGCGAGGCGTTCGCGGATTAGGTTTAGGCATAGCAGGAGGAGCTGACGATGCAGCGGGTGGTGGAGGCATCTTCGTATCCCATATTGCTGTTGGTGGCGCCGCTCACCATGATGGCAGATTAAGATTAGGCGATAAAATTTTAGCTGTGAGAGATAAAGATGTAAGTACTGAAATGTCAGAAAAAAAATTATAACCGTCTTTTGATAGCATAAATGTCGTTGAAAATAATCTAGATGATGATCAATGCAGTGCTGATGACTGATTTTCCTGAGGCCGCTAATAGAGGCTTTTATTCACCAGACAGGCGTGATAATTATGACAGATCCTTAAATCTTCGAAGTAATTAACAAAGAAAATTTTCAATAGAATATTTTGAGCTTCTTTCTTCATAACGTTAAACCCTTGTTAGAACTGAACGATACAGTAAAAATGATTTTTCATTTTCTTTAGGGAATAGAAACATCTTTAATAGGTGCCACACACGCTCACGCAGTATCTGCGCTAAGAGGTACCGGTGATCAGGTGACGCTCATCGTGCTACCCGCTGGCTCCGTTCCGCCCGTCGCCAAAACCGCTCCGCTATACTCAAGTATGTGTACCTTTATCCAGTACAATCTTCTCATTATGTCTATTAATATTCAATCAATTATGTAATTGTTAGTAAACACGTTGCTATAGCACTATGAGGAATTATATGCACATGGTTACTTACAAGAATTTCTAATAAAGAACTCTTATTGTACGGAAAAAAATGCGTTCAGCTTATTCTTGTTTTTTTTTACTGATATAGTGTGAGTGTCTGTTTCTAAGCTAAATAATTATTGTTTATAGTAATCAGAACTTAAACACCACATACAAAATAAATCAATCAACAAGTTTTCTTAAGCTATACCTACTAGGTACTATTAAGAAAAAAAAACATTCACCGTTACGAATGCTTAAATAGATTATAAGAAAGGATCGATAAAATAATCAGAAATAAACATTGAAGTTCATACATATTTGTTTGTTTGTTTAGCTAAAACACAAGCTACGTCGTGTTCAACGCTTCACGAACTATTGGAAGAGGAACCAAGTGAAATACCGAGGTAACTTTGACCTTAAATTCATTCGCATTTTCAAGGTGACCTACATTTCTGGATTAGATTTATTACTATCCCGAATTTCTCATCGCGAAATTTCTCAACCTAATGATCCACTATTTTGAGATAGATTTTGTATTAATTATGTAATCTTGCTACATATTACCTTCGTCCCGCCGCTCACATACCTAAGGCGCGGCTAACTAATTCCGCGCAGACTATAGTTAATACAAATTCCAAAATTTTATTCAAATAGTTTCATTCAGTACTTCTACATTTTTTTAAGCTTAAATGTTGACACTAATTCAGGTACAGTATGTTTAGTCTTCCAGCCAGCTTTATTTGGCAAAGATGTCGGCCTTAGTTTATTTTTTGTATTTAAATATTGTCCGTTTTAAGTGTTATTTCTTTGGAAATAAATCCGATAAAATTTACTGTGATCAAAAAATTTAAAGTTCTTTGAAAATAATAAAATCATATTGTATCTTTTTGGTATTAAATATACTAACACTTTTTTATATCTATAATATTGTCTTTCTGCATAAAAGACTTTACAATAATTGTAAGTAGGTATTTCCACGCTAAAATACATTTAACATAATCATTCTCATAAGAAAATATCCCACGAATATTAATAAATACACTGACCCAATTAAATAAATCATTTCGCCAACTACAGAACAAAGAGAATAAGTTCGGAACATTGAAACTTTCACTTCCTTTGTTACTGCAAAACCGCTAAACGCGTCTTTCGAACTCATAATTTCTCAACTTTGGTAAATCTTCAGTATCTACAAAAGTAGTATCCGCTTTTTACTCTTTGTAAAAAGATCTTCATGACTTTTTTTCTTTGGACTTTTTATTTTTATCTAAAATCTAACTGGAAGCGCTGAGTTGATTACGTTTATTATATCTATTTTTTTTTCTTTTCTGTTAGAAAACGTCTCCTGTTACTGTCAATCTTTAAAATTAATAAGACTTATCTTAGTACCTATTAAAACCTTCAATTTATTTGAGATATTGTTATGTCAATAGCAATTTTTCTACCACAATATTTTCATCACTACATAGATCTAATTTCATATTCCCATCGCACAGATGCGTCCGCATGGTCCGGCTTGTACGCTCGGGTTCACGTCTTGGCATGGACATCGTCGGCGGATTAGGGGGTGAGGTAGAGGGAAGTGCAGACGAGGACGCTTGCGGAGTATTCGTATCGGGTGTTTCCGTGGGTGGGGCTGCGTACGGCATGCTACATAGAGGTGACAGGATACTGAGCGTCGATGGCAGGGACCTCACGAGAGCCACGCATGAACAAGCTGCAGCTGCCTTGAAGGTAGCTATCCTAATATTAAATTACGAAGACCGAATTCAACACATTCTCAGTCATTTTGTTTTTGGAAGGTAGAAACCCATTTGCAATGCTGTGACTTTTTTTAGTTTGTAGTTAGTGTTTTTCTTTAAGTTTCAATTGTAAATTTTGATTCCATAAGTTTCCACAGACATAAACGGGCACAAATCGACTTTGAAGATTTTAACAAATTATTTAACATAATAGTAGCAGTACTTACATGTCAGTATTTTTTGTTTTAACCCAAGCAGTACTCAGGAGCGACGGTGAATATTGCTGCACAATATCAACCGGAGCAATATGAGAGGTTGCGCGCGCGCATCCGAGCGATCAACGCAGCAGCCGCCATGTCCCCACGCACGAGACACGTGCCCGTGCATCCTGACCTACATGCAATGTACCCAAGGTAATATTACGAATCATAATAATAAAGTTCAATATAGATACAAGAATTCTAATAAGTCTGTAACTTGAACACTGTATTTCAAATTAAACTGCATTATTCAATAATTCAACATTAAATTTGTAGGAGAAGTACCTACCAAGCTTAAAGCAATACTAGTTTCTAAGTAACTTGTTCTATGTTAATCGGGCCTCAGGGGACATACCCCGCAATAATTTGAATTTCGGGGAGCATTCTCTAACATAATTAAACTATAAGCTAGGTTGCTTATGAAAAAACAACGCAGAGTAAATGTTTTTTGTTCTTTGCTTCAGACCCATTATTAGAAAAAAAAATCTGTAGTAAAACTATTCTTTAAGAAAGTATTTTGTTTGTCAGCCAACAGTACTAGAATTCCCGCTAACGAATTACTTATACCACTAGACTACTTTACAAGCTATCGAGCCATAAGTGCTCAATATGGATGATGATCACATTTTTTTTATTATATATTACAACAAGCACCAAGCCCTTTTCTTTTATACTACTAAGGTGGCAAACAAGCATACGGCACGCCTGGTGGTAAGCGGTTACCGTAGCATATGGACGCTTGCAACAACAGGGGTATCATTCGCACGCTGCCGATCCTAAAAACCTGTAAGAGGTTTATGGAAGATTCAAATTACTATAGACGATTATTCAGATTATTATAGACGATTATTGCACCGACAGTTTAAGGACATATTCCTCTTACTGCCAGCGTAGCGCATCCTTAGAAGGAGCTCTGGCAACCTTACTCACTGCAGGAACACAACACACAAAAAAAATGTTACTCAGCTGCAGTTCTCTGTAAGGTGGAGGTAGGTACTTCCCCAGATGGGCTGTTACAGATTTGAGCCACAAATGGCTGTACCTTACCTATATTCCGATCGGTGCTCATTGGGTATACAAACGACGGGTGCTTAAAAAAAAGTATCCAAGTTGAGTAGTTAGGTAATTTTCGACACCCAATTATTATAATGGGTTATTGGGTTAATCACCTTTGAACGATACTTACAATATGTTTATACATCTACTTAGATACCAAGACAGTTAACTTAGGAATACTAATTAATGTTTGTGTGTAGGTAATTAGGATTGCGGGTAGTGGGAGCCTATTAGACAAGATTATCATATTAATTAACATCAATGTAATGTTATGTGTACTAAAGTTGATATCTTCCTATATTATTGTATTGAGTTGTATGTAAAAAGATCTTGGGTATGCTGCCTTGATTTGTGGTCTAGTGTCTTAACTAGAATTGTACGCCCCTCCACATCACACGTATGGACATTTTATAGGTATACATTTTTACAGTCTAAACACTTTTAAAAAGCATCGTTTCTAACTCCAATACAATTAGTACCTAACAAAAAACGAAAGAAAGATATGTATATAAAAGATATATCCTCTATTGTAATAGTTATAAGTTACAATTTCGTCTATGAAATAAAAACATCACGTACGGAATTTGACCTTTCAGAGTTGTTTAGTATCCAAGAAAAGGTTTGAAATAACACCTTTGGACATTTAAATTTGCCATTTTATTGAAGATCGTAGAGAAGAATAAGAAATAGATTCCAATTCTAAAATGTCCACTTCTGTATTTATAGAAACGGTATAAACTGCCTTCGAGACAGTATCGGTAAGAAATAAACACGTATCGAACTCCCCGAGAGAACAAAATGTAGAATACATTTTCTTAAACTTACTTCTAAAATGGGAGTAAGTGTGTTTGCTTTTTATTTTACAAAAGAAAACACACATCGTTCAATTGTAATGATAGGTACGAAAAGTGATTTTTTAATTAAGTCGAATAGGGTAAGGCAACAATACTAACCTAGTATTAAGCACAATCGTTACTAACTAAAATACTAACAAAACTATAGACTACTCTATTGGGTCTGAAATAAACTTATTGTTATATTATTAATTATTATAGGGGGACACATTGATGATGAATTTACTTTTCTTTAAAGGAGGTCATCAGAAGCCCATACAACTCAGCCCAAATTTGTACCGGAGGTACATGACAGTTGTCAAGTTGAAAGATTTTACCATGAAATCACTATGAAACTGTTACTAAATGTGGCATTGGCGTGTTTGACATTCCAAAATTGACACTGACAGCAGAAAGCTGTCAAGTTGACAGTTTTTACTATGTAAACAGATAATACTGTGCGAAAATGGCGTGATTTTTTCTCAAATTAAAACTAAATTTATTTTTTCTAAAAAAAAAAGTACGACTAGAGTTTGAGTAATACAGCGTAATACAGGGTATTTTTTCCAATGAGTGTACCTTCGGTACATCATTTGGGTTAAATTACATTTACTTTTTATTTCAAAGAATTTTGCAGCCAAAAGAAATATTTCGGCCTGAGAATGAATTATTACAACATGATAAATTCCACTAACTTTGATATAGGTATATCATTCTTATCCTCCTCAACTGTAGTGGGTTGTTTTATTAAATTTATCAATCACTTTAAACAATCATAATTATCAATATGACAATTATAATTTCGACCAACTAACTATCTCGTTATGATATTTTAGAGATCTGCCATTATTGTCTGTATTAACATCTACTCATATTGTTTTATTTCTCTCTCTCTGTCTTATTCTCTTTTCTCTATTATCTTAGATAAAAATAGTACAATAGGTTTTGTACCTTTAAAATTTTCACTTGGTTTCGTATCGACATTAGGATTGTTGGCTTGCCTCCAGATTTTCCGGAAATCGGTCTTCATTAACAACTGCAATTCAACCTGGAGAATACTGAATGAGACTATTTTATGTTACGTTATATTTTCAATACTCAATACTCAATATTTACGTTATATTTTCTAATACTATTCCTCAGAGCACTTTTTTTGAAATATGAATCCCATTATTTAGTCAAATAAACCTGGTGGCAACATTGTAGTCTTTCCTAGTACCATGAAATAATGATGTGCTTTCCCCATGTTTTTCGTAAATATTAAAGTTAAGTATAATATTATCAGTCCTTCATTGTTTATTGTTCATGCCAAAGTAATAATGAATTAATACCCCAGTCAAGCACACTGGCTTAGAACGGATAAGTAAATCTCATATCATACTACATATTGAAAGATTCCTCTTAAATGTTTAGGTTTCCTCAAGCCGCGCGTCGTTATTAATGACTTGTAAATGATTGGATTCAAACTACATACATTTCATTTTTCCTGAAAGTCGAACCCAGGACCTCTAATCTACCAAACCACTACAGTAATGGGGGATTGTAATATACCCATACCAATATATATATTGGCCAAAAATAATATTACTGGAATATTTTTTTGTAAATAAATGCCAAATATTTCAAGCAAATTCACGACGTTGTACGTGAAAAAACTATTTGATATCTTAGGAAACCGCTTCACGTACCTATATTCCGTCAACGTAACGGAAATTAGATTGTGTGAGCGTACTCTTACAATTTGTATGGGCACAATACGGGGAACACCTTTCATGCTTTTCCAATTTCTATTGTGCCGATTTTAGGGTGCCAGTCGGATTGCGAAAATAGGACCCGGTTTCAGGTACTTTTATTGAAAATAATATGATAAAATCTAATAAATCAACATAACCCAACCGGTTTTACACCCAATGACAAATTAAACAATAAAAACAAACAAAATACATAATCTCTGGTACCTACTGCTTCAATCGGTCACTAACGAGATGGACAGATGACCTGATAAAGGTCGCTGGGATTTGTTGGATGCAGGCGGCATATAACCAGTCCTTGTGTAAGTCGGGTCTTCGATGAGGGAGGTCTTTGTTCACGTTGGATACCGTTGACCGATTGTAATAGGGGCGATATTATAAAAACTCCAAAAACTTGATTTTGTATTTATGCGCTTGTATTTTAAATAAGACACGAAGGTCGCAAATCATGTTGATCAAATACAAGATTTATTATCCACCTTAAATTCTGGTTGGGTTCACGGTCACCGTGTAGCCCCGGGCGCGGTTCACTCAACAACGGTTTCAGCCATGTCTATTTAAATTTTCTGCTCCGTCGGTTCTTAGTATATCAAATATTACAAGGATCAAACCAGAATAAACTAACTAAAACGATGTTATTCTTTTAATGAATTACAAAAAATAAGGTTTAAGAAGATAAGAATTTTATCAAACCACCATTGGACTGCATGACTGATGGAAGTCACAGGTCGAATTCGAATCCAAGTCACGCACCTCTAACTTTTCGACATCATGTGCGTATCACGCGCTGTGATGGTGAAGGAATACATCGAAAAGACCTGCTTGCCTCAAAGATTTTCTCGAGGGCGTGGCGTGTGAAGTCTGCCACCCGCATTAGGCCAGCGCGGTGGACTATAGCCTTAATCCCACTCACTCGGAGAGAAGACCCGTGTCCAGCAGTAGTGGGGCAGTATTTGGATTGAAGATATATACTTAAAAGGGTGTATCACTTGCGCGTTATCTTGAGATATATTGTTAAGGTTCATTTGCTAAGTCGAACACAATACCTACGTGTATTATAGGCACACCACTGATTTATTTTTTCAATGCGGTCATACTGACCCGGGCGAACTCAGCAGCAGAATAAGACCACCTTACGTAACACAACGAATATTTAGATATTAATATCATTCGTCAACAAATATAATTTATAAATTTCAATTTCAAGAGCCGTCATCGCCACCGTATATAAAAAGTACATAATATAAAATCTCATAACCTGCGTATAAATATTCTTGAAGCCAAAAGCTCACCACAGGGCCTAAAATACCTCTCGAAGTATGGTTGAACATCGGTACAGAAACAGGAATGATGGTATCTCTCTACGTAACTAAAATCAAAATTCCTTTGTGACCTTCGAAAATTCATACTTTGCTGCTTTGATCCTCAAACACAACTATTTGATTAAATGTTATGAACAACTTATCCGGTCTGTCTCAAGTTGAAAAGCGGTTAGCCGGAATTAATCGGAAAATGGAAACCCTTAGGAGATTATTGTTTGTGCGGTCGAGTCCATCCATCCATCTGTCGCCCGGTCATAACTCACAAGCCGTTTAGCCAAGCTACAGGGACCATTAATTACGTGGCATACCCGAAACGCAATCACGTTTGACATTCGACACACTTGGTTTATGTTGCGTGAGTTCTTATTAAAATGTCTTCATGTGTTAGCTTTGGATGTTAATATGTCATGTGTTGTCATGTTGTGGAACACCGTACAGTTTCCGTCAGCTAAAACAGAACTGTTTAAGTAAAAGGGTACGTTCTGCATATGACGTAACATGACAAGCCCCGTGTAAGAAATGTTTTGTTATCATTTTATCATATCCATATTTTATCCTAATCGGAAAACAAGTTGCTATTTCATTTGTTTTTCGGTCAAAATATTTCAGTGAAATTACTGGGAAAATGCCTTTAAATGTATAACAAAAACGTATATGTATATAGCAAAAAACCGGTAAAGTGCGAGTCGGTTCCGTAACATTTTGAATTAGTAGATATCAATCAAATTAGTATTTATTAATAGTGGCACTAGAAATAAAATCTGTGAAAATTTCAACTCTCTACCCATTGTACCGGCTCATGAGATACAGCCCGCTGACAGACAGACGGTCGGACGGACGGTTTGCGCAGGCTTAGTAGTAGGGCCCCGTTAGCACCGTTTGGGTACGGGACCCTACAACAATTGTTGTGAATTTCTGGGATCATAGTTCTGTAATGAATTATTTATTATTGCTGAGGCGTAAAATCACTACTGCATTTTATTATTATTTTATTTCAAATCCATCGTCAAATAGAAATCATTTGACTGAACAATATACCATTTTCTATTTATTTTTCATTCATTTCGACTCTCGAGTTAATTTGAATATTGTAAAGAGCTGGTAAATAACAGACACGTTGACAAATGACACGAAAACAACAAGAGGTCAGAAAAGCGATCGGTATAGACAAAATAGGTCAATCTTTGAAAATAATAAACTTCAATACGGTGACAAACACCGTCAGTATAAAATATTACGTCTTGTTTACCGAGAATGAATATGTTCTAATAAAAAAACTAACTGAGTTTTATGCGGTCGATTTCATGACTTGCCTACCATCACGGCCG
The DNA here is from genome assembly GCA_946251955.1 of Acronicta psi. Classification (NCBI taxonomy): domain Eukaryota; kingdom Metazoa; phylum Arthropoda; class Insecta; order Lepidoptera; family Noctuidae; genus Acronicta; species Acronicta psi. The sequence goes on from OX276476.1 coordinate 5,689,815, forward strand.
TTGTTATAGGTGTAGGTAAATGTATAGGTATAGGTATTCCGTGCCGCTATTGGATATCATAGACACTAGAAACACTGCTCAAAATTTGAATGCAGGGTACCTTAGGACTGCTGGTTTTATAAGGCAGCAGACGATATCCTGTGGTCAAAATGACATCTTAAAACCGTAATAATAGTACCATCACGTATGACATTCTGAGGTAGGTCTACTAGGACTAATCCTACTTTTACTACTTCTGTCCTACTTTTTTTGGAACCGAGCAACTAGTTTGACTGTTCAAAAGTGCCTATTTATATAGACCATATAAATAGGCACTTTTGAACAGTTTAGCAAGCAATGATACGAATAGCAATTGACGTTTTCCACGAATGGCAATTATCAATATTTTTGTCTATTTTGGTCAATTGCGATTCGTGGACTATAATTACAATTGACCAAAATAGACAAAAATATTGATAATTGCTATTCGGATCATTGCTATTCAAATCATTGCTATTCCTGGAATACATCCTTAATTTGTATGTCATCACGGCTAAATGTTCTCATAGTAAAGCCACAATAATGCATGTATGTAAATCATTTCATTGGTTGAATTGAGTCACTGGTATGTATGTATGTATGTCTCAAGTAGCACTGGCGGGTAATGGCTGATAGCACTATAGTGAGCAGTTCATTGATTGAATGCGCTAGGCTACCGAATTCGAACGTCGGTATTAAGCACAATCTATTTGACATAACTAATTTAATTAAGTTTCCATTAAACTTGCTTTTAATACAAAAGCCTAAAAAAATCAAAAACCAAAGCAAAAAATTACTCTTCGATGTATAACGGTTTTGCAAGCGCAAAACCGCTGTATACCGAAGACGTATTTTTTATTATTATTTTTACAATTCCTCGCGGATGAATTCGTAAGCGAACTTACGAAGAATACTTACTTTGTTCCATACGCTCCATGTAGGCCCAAAAAGCATTTGAAAAAAGCTAGATAAAAAAATGAATATTTTTATCAAGTGACGAATTAGAAACATTTATAATATTTTAAATCCGTCAAACCTTATTCGTGACAAAAGGTATACGGCCCATGTCCTTCTCGAAGGTCTAATCTATCTCTGTACCAGTGCTTACCGAACCGTGGTGAGGTCTAGATTTACTAAGAATAGTCTCCCATCTATAGACTGACTAAGAGACAAGGGCAGCATAACCTTCCTCTACTTAGCCACAAGCCCCTCAAAATTTAAGGACATCGAAATCGGCCCAAATTATGTACCGAAGGTACACTTATTGGAAAAAATACTCTGTATTACGCTGGTTACAACTTTAGTCGTACTTTTTTTTAATGTGGACTGGGGGATGAGACATAAACCTTTTAATTTGAGAAAAATCATGCTATTTTGGCACACTATGGTATTATCTGTTTCGTAATGATTTCATAGTAAAAACTGTCAGTGTCAGTTTCGGAATGTCAAACGCACGCCATTACGGCAGATTATTATCAGTTTCACAGTGATTTTATGGTAAAAACTATCAACTTGACAGCTGTCATGTACCTCTGGTACAAATTTGGGCTGAGTTGTATGGGCGTTTGATTACCTCCTGACTCAAAGTTATACGTTAGTTGTAAATCGTGTACCTACATTTATTAATATTTAAAAACCTTTTATTTTTTTACTGCCTTGTTTAGTGGTGGCACGATTGCTACGCTAGAGGTCCTGGGTTCGATTCCCGGGTCGGGCAAAGTGTTGCTGGGTTTTTCTGTGAAATTCCCAGTAGCAGCTCGGAATCTGGATTTGTGCCTAGTGGTGAAAGGTGAACGTACATTCGTACACCTCAGCTTACACTTCGGGGCATACAGGCGTGATGGTATAATATGTTATGCTATTTTAAATTATATTATTTTTTGTTCGCAGGTAGCAGTGATCTGGCTATGGAACCAACCATTTGATAAGAACTGAACACTAGTTAGTGAAAATTTATAACTGTGTATGTTAAACAATGAAAAATATCAATTTCATAAATGTGACCATTTGACATTTACCTTTATGATAACTGCACCCTTTTTAGTTAGTGGCTCTCAGAAGGTTCGGGTGAAATAACTTTCCGAAATTGTACGAATATGCAAGTGGTATGCAGTGTAGATAAAACTCGGCATAAATGTTTCGCATCGCAATTATCATCTTTACAGCTCCGAAGTTAAGAACATTTCCATAAAATTTAAGTGACTATTGACGCAGCTGAATCGGCCTATGTCAGACGCAGAATTATTTTGTCAGAACTGCGCCTGATCACGACTTAAAGATACTTAACTGTTTTATTTTCTGAGAATGAATTGTATGTTAATGCAAAAAATACTTGTGGCTAAATTGTGTATTCTTTTGTCCCTTTTTAAAAATATGTAACGATCCCTTTTTAATAAGATGTTGATTTGTTAATTTTGTTATTGTAACGAAAATTTATTGACGTATTTTTAAGCTATTAAAAAGATAAAATAGCATCAAATACTATAAATATATTGTTTTGACACTGTTTTGATACATAATACTCAAATTGCATCATTCGTGCTACCCTTAAACATTAGATAGACCTCTGCCTATCCTCCCAATATATTCTAGATACGAGTCCCATTGAATCCCACTTAAGCCCCTGACTTATTACCCACATCGACGATACCTGAACAACGCTTTAGTTATGCAAACAATAAATTCTTGCTGACATTTCGCAACGCAATACAGAGTGATTTCTCAAGATGAGGCGAGTGGGAGAGAAATGGTGTGTGGCCAAAAAATAAAATGGATAATTTTAAAATACCAGAAAAGTCACAAAATGGAACATTTTAGGGAAATGATAATAATATCTTATCTTAAAAAGTTATTTTAATGGTTATATTCCACTGAGAATGTTAATTTTCCAAAAAGTATCAAAGTTTAACCGGCGTTACAGCACAGTCTATTGTTTTTGTAGTAAATAATCATCGTGTACTGTTTCAGTATTTTATGAACGATGGGTGAATGGGTAAGACAATTTTATGGTACCTATTTACCTACCTACCTACAGTTGTTTTGTATGATATTTTTAAATTATATTATATTTCGTTCTTCATAAATATTTGTACAAATAAAATATTGTTGAAATTAACAAACAGGTAAAATAAGTAGGTAGTTTTTTAAAGTCGTTTTTTGTTTATCTAAAAAAAATATTGTAAATAAATACCACAACGTTTTGTATAAATTGTAATATACTAGTAATATTAATTATACGCAACAAATGTATGTTTTTCTCGGTCTATTTAAAATATGTTTTATTTATTCTAAAGTACTTCTGAAAGTAAAAATGTATTTCCTAACATTGATTTGAGGGCCACTAACGAAAAAGCTACATACTGTTTGTATGTTTTTCTAATTGTCATGTATTATAACCACTGTACATTTCTTAGCTAAGACTATTTCCAATGTAAGTTGTTACACGTAATCTTTTTGGACTGTGATATTAAATTAACGTTCGTATTGTCATTGTACGGTAAACATGAAACTGAATATACGACATTGGAAAAAATATGTTTTTGTCATTTCCCTAATTTTCTTTAAAATTCCACTGATTATGAAACACAGCTTAGCTATTTTGCTCACCCAATTTATTGGATAACTAAGACTTGGGAAATTGCCGCTGGTTTGGGAAAAATATTGTTTAGTATTCATTTTGTCACAGAGTAGGTAATCTATCTAGAAAACATTTTACTATAGAATTTATTCATAAACAATGAACCTGTGGTATCTCTCAAATAAAAAAAAACTTAAGGACCATTTGCTTTCTGTATCAATCTAAATAATATCATTCAGTAAAATACGCATGCCATAGATAAAACAGTAAACAGCGATTTAAGGTCAGCATTTATTTTTCCGATGGAGCACCAAAAAATCGCTGACCATCCGTGAAGAATGTCCTTGTCAAGTCCCTCGAAGATTTATGCATCATCTGATAATTTGTCATCAACCTATGACACCACAAAAATATGAAGGTATCGCATAAAATAGCCATTACGCAGAGTAACAAATTACATAACTTAGGACAGAGTTTTTGAGAAAAAAGCCTTACCTTTAGCATCTAAAATTCATCCGAATAACAAAATAGTATTCTTTTTTAGATTATACTCGTACATGCAATTAATATAAAAACAATAGAAAAACCTTTGTTAGTATGTCTGTATAAAGTTTTTTCAAATTTTTTATGAGCTCTTATGATAAGAATAATTATTCTTTGACCCGATGTGAATTTTGTTTTATTTACTTCACTCTGACACAAAACTTTTATACAATTAAAATGTAAGTAGGTATACTTATGACGTCAAAGTGAGACACCGCGGTACCTAACTTAAGACTGAATGAGGTGACGTAATTACAGAATCGGCTTAATAAATTCTCGACGAAGTTTCGTCTTTTACGCAAAGTTTGTCTCCATTTTGTCAAATTTCTTTGGAACTTCCAACCTTTCTCATGTTTACGTTCTACAAACATGTTTAAAATTTAAAAAGGAGGCCGTGTTTGGAGCGGAGTGACACGTTTTGGGTAGTCTCCCCTGTTTTCCTTACATTTGTCACGAGAGGTAATAAAACCGACGAAAAAATTTTTGAGGTGGCTTTGAAAGCGGAATATAAACAGTGAAGTAAATATCGAACAGATGCTGAATGTAAACAAGTATTTTTATTTAAACTATCATAAACTAGGAATATATAATATTCCTTTATTTTAGAACATAATTGCATCGTTTTTTACTGTAATTAAATACATTATTGATATCCACGCAATAGTGTCAATAAAAATTGAATTCAGACACTACTAACATTTTTTTTACAAAAACCTGGTTAAACAATTATAGCGAAATTCAATTAAAACTATAATTTAATTTTGCACAAAGCGTAGCATGAAGCATGAATTGGAATAATCTGTACATGTCGAAATGCCATGTCGATGCAACTGACGCAAATGTCAGTTGCGGCTTTATTCCGCTGCTTATAACATGCGTGCGTATAACAAGAATATTATACCTACTACGATATATATATATATATATTTAAGTATTATAATAAACGGTGAAGGAAAACATCGTGAGGAAACCTGCATGCCTGAGAGATTTTCTCGACGGCATGTGAGGTCTGCCAACACGCATTAGGCTAGCGTGGTGGACTATAGCCTAATCCCTCTCATACTGAGATGAGACCTGTGCCCAGCAGTAGGACAGTATATGGGTTGATTATTATTATTATAATAAAACATCTTATAGTTACAATTGATCATATTACAATCTAAAAACCACGAAGATTTGTCCAGATTGCAATAAATAACACTCTGCACAATCTCGCCAACGATACACAACAATATGATGCAATTATGAGCAAGTATAGGTAACGTAACATACCATCACGCCTGTATTCCCCGAAGGCTTGGCAGAGGTGTACTAATGTACACCCACAGTTCGCCGGTATGTTTAGGTCCCATGTAATACGGGGCGAGCCTATTTCCATCAACCGGGCACAATTTCACAGAAAAACCCAACAACACTCTGCTCGACCCAGCGATAGAACCCAGGACCTCTAGCGTAGCAGTCGCGCTTGGGATCACTATATTTTTTTTAATATCCCTTTTTTCTTTGACAGAAAGAATTCTGTCATCAGCCTGAATTTTACTCTGCTGTGAACGCTAAACAATCTGATCTAAATATAATAAACAACTATACTTGCAGAGAAAGTATTTTATTAATTATTATTTTTATTTTATTATTTGCGCATTCGAGGACTTGATAAACGCAACGGATGCCGCAATTAAGGTGGCTTCTTACTGGGCTCAAGCTCTATAAACACTTTTATTTATTGACACGAAATTGACTCGACACATGGATTTACCATTAACACGAAAAGAAGAAGAAGAAGAATACAATATTAAGGATCTGTGTCACCACCTTCTAGTAAGTTCCCGTTTAAGTACCTTGCAGATAACTTCGAGGATTAGCGAATATCCAGGGGTCGGGAAACAGGCCCTTAAATTCGTGTTATTAAATACTGGTCCCCTTTCTTATAAAAGTTGTAAAAGCTATGTTGTACTACTGTTTTGTTTAAAAATTTAGGATATCGCAATCACCAAATTCACTAGTAGCTCAAAGCTGTAATTATGTTATTGAATTTAGAATCATTTGAATGAAATACGACTTCGAATTTCTTTTTGAACTTCTTCTAATTCTACAAAATCATGTCACATCCGTTTAAGTTAAAGTAACCCTGGCAATAAGCATTAAAACGGCAATATTATTTTAGTAAATATCACTAATGCGTTCTTTACATGTCCATGCAACATAAGCCGGACCAATCAATTCCTCTCCCAAAATTTTTGGTCCTTGGAACTCTTGAGATGTCGCGCACAGTTTAATAAAATATAATTTTGTTTATGTCCGAAGTAAACGTAGTCAAATTACTTTATTACTTAATGTTTTGCCTATAGATAATTTTGTGCTCAAAATTTGTCTTGTTTGTGAAATTTGTGTAAGTAATACCCTCGTGATATAGGGCCAAATTCTAATGTAGGGAACTATAAATAATGTTGTTAAACTTATTGTTTAATTAGTTTGTTACAGTTCGAGTATAACAAATTTTGCTATATTTGTCTATTGTCACTTCATATAATAATAGTGATCATCTTGACAGTAACATGAAATTCCAGCAATACTTTTATGTGGGTCCATGGTTGTTTAATGAAGATATATGGTAAGTAACACAAAGGATCACATAAACAGGAAAAAACTAAAGTAAGTTACTACAAAGCGAATATCTGCGAACACGCCAAGAGGAGGTCACTTATATATCTACTTTATAGGTAAAGGAACTAAAAAAGGCCAGCTGCCTAGTATGACCCGAGTTATAACCAGATTGATAAACATGACTATGGGTACCTACCCAATTATATACCTAAGCTTTTCGGTACCTATCAATATTGCCTAAGGTCTTATTCCACACAAGAAAGGTCACGAGACCAATATCACAGAACATTTAGGTTCCTGCATGGTCGGATTTAATTAGATCTTGGACTGGCTTCAAGGCAATGTATTACCGCAATTACGGACTATTTGAAGCAGCCATAGTTCAACTTAGGACTAATTTATAATTTCTTAGCCGAAACACGAATGAGGTTAAATTATGGTACTGTTTCCCTAACTTTTAGCCTGACACTGACAAAAAGCACAATCTAATGCCATGAGAGAAAAAAATAATAATGGTACTTATTTTTTTTATAAATGAGTAATTGCACAGTAAACTCTTTCTATTTTGGAAGGCAATATCTATGCACCATAGATGCCTCAAAATAAAATAAATAAAATAAAATAAGATATTTACACTAAGAACTCGTGCGAAAATCCTTCTTATACATAATAGCTTCCCGCCAGCGGCTTCGCCCGCGTGGTCTTATAATTTTTTCCCCGTTTTTGCTACATTTTTTATTACTACTCCGCTCCTATTAGTCGTAGCGTGATGATATATAGCCTATGTTACTCGGGGATAATGTAGCTTTCCAAAGGTGAAAGAATTTTTGAAATCGGTCCAGTAGTTTCGGAGCCTATTCATTACAAACAAACAAATCTTTCCTCTTTATATTAGTATAGATAGATAGATAATATCTGTTTTGTGAGTTTGTGGAAATACGAAGTTACTTTCATTTCAATTGAAATATTGAATTAATTCTACTTCAAAGTTCCACATTAATCTCACAACACTAACTTCAATTATGATACCTAATTGAAGTTACCTTAATCGACAGTATTGTCATATTGTTATGCTTTTGAGTCTTGTTCTTAATATCTTTATATTTTTTCTGGTCCTTTGAACAGCACCTTTAGACAAAGTAAATATTTTAATTATGTTATTTAAGTAGTTTATAATACTATAAGGTTCATTAAATTCATTTTGAAGTATTCTTTACAATTTCAAAACGAATAGACGGAGGCAATTTCTACATCACACAAATGAAGAATCAAAAAATCTCAATTTTTATGGGAATCCAAAGAATTAGCACTATGTGCAGGTACATTCTGCGCTGCAGAAAAAATAACGTGGCTCTTTGTCTTACTTTTAGTCATCACTCATAACATCCGTATTTTTAATACCCAGAAAACGTATTTTGGTCCTTTGAGTCTGAATCAAAAATATTGTATATTTCCTAATTAATTTACTTTGAGGATAGTCCAGTCTGATAAAACATTTAGAGCATAAAGTTTGCCCGAGTTTTCTTGTTGGTATCATGGAAGTGTCTTTATGAAAGCGCATCGCAGACAATACAGCGCTGTAGCGCTGCACTGACGTTATCGTCGTCACTTCCCTTTCCTGTGTGTTTCTAAATAAAGTGCGAACAAAAGCAACGACAGCTGAAAGGGAAAAAACAACACAACACAAGACAATTTAATTTAAAAATGCTGTCTATTGAATTAAATTGCAGGTATAATGTGCTTTAGGTATTACTTTACAAATCTTTTAGTCTAAAACTGCAAAAAAAAACTAAACTTTTATTCGTTAAAAATATATAAAAATGTTTTAAGAGTATCACTCATTCTTTTACACAAAGAGAATAAAAATGATGTTATCAAATTTCAGTCAAGTTTAATCTGCAGTGAATATTGTTTGGTTTAAACTTACTGTTAAAGTTTAGCTGTTTTATTATTAAACTTTCAGTAGATTCAGTGGGCAAACCATAACTTTGAACATTGTTTCACTAATAACTGTATTGGACGTTCTAAAAATATAACTATAACTTTTCAGGGCAATACTTAAGAACTTATTGTTCAAAACTATCCTGACTCCAGAATGGCTTTAACTATTTAGATATTATTTATTTATTTTATTTATTTATTAACTCTTTATTGTACACCATTATTAAAATACCAATTAAACAAGGAAATCGGACTAGACTAATGTACAATGGGCGGTCTTATCGCGCAAGGCGATCTCTTCCAGACAACCTTTGGATGGACTGGGAGAAAAGAACTAAACAGTGGGTAGTGTAGTGGTGTACTGAAACAATTAGTTACATAATTATGAATACCTAATAACAGAAAAATATAAATAGGTATATTCTATATATACATACATATAAATTGAGTATAAATACAAATATACATTATTATAAATAAATACATAAGATAATAATACAAAGGAAATGAGTGAATGATAGTGCAAGAGCGTATGCAGATTATGGATTCCGGGGTATTAGAGAAAGGTAGTGTTCTTTAACAAGATTTTTGAAAATAGGCAGTGTTTGAGCATTTCTAATGTTAAGTGGCAATGCATTCCACAGGCGAGCAGCTTGGATCGTAAACGATTTGTCAAAGAAGTTGGTGGAATGCATTTGAATTTTCAGTTTCAAGTTTTCTGAGGATCTCAAACATTTATTGTGAGTGTCACATAGGAACTCAAAACGATTTTTTAGATAGAGTGGGGTGGAAGGATTAAAAAGAACATTAAATAATAGGGAAAGAATGTGAGCATTCCGGCGAAGGCGAATAGGCAGCCATTTGAGCTTAGTACGAAATTCAGAAACATGATCATATTTGCGCAAACCAAATATAAATCTGATGCATAAGTTTTGGAGTCGCTCAAGCTTATCAAACTGGTCCTCAGTAAGATCAAGATAGCTGGCGTCAGCATAGTCTAGGATAGGAAGGAGAAGAGATTGTGCAAGAGCAGTTTTGGTGGCAATAGGAAGAAAATTTCTAAGACGCCTTAAGGAGCCTGCTGCTGCAAACATCCTCCGACTAACCTCCTGCAGTTGCGCAGTCCAAGAGAGCGTCCGATCCATATAAATTCCCAAGTTCTTAACTTTATCAAGATAAGGAATTGAAATATTATTAAAAGAAACTTGGGGAAGTATCGACCAGTCGATCCTGGACACCATCCGGGAACTTCCAATAATGGTCACTTGAGTTTTTGTAGGATTAATCTTTAGCCCAAATTCTCTACTCCAGTCACTTATTCGATTTAGGTCCAAATTAATTAAGTCAACGGCATCTGATAATTTTTCAAGCGGCGCTTGACTATATATTTGAAGGTCATCAGCATAAAGGTGGTAGGCAGAGGAAAGTCGATTAGAGATCGAATTTATGAAAATTGCGAAGAGGAGTGGGGAAAGAACGCCACCCTGAGGCACGCCAGCAGACGTGTTGCACCAAGAAGAGAAAGAGTCTTCGATGGTATTATGTCATAGTCATAGCATATATTAGTCATATTATGACTAAAAACATACTGCCAAACAGTGGGTGCACAGCAGTACACCTTCCAGTACCTACCAGTGCCTAATCTTTGGAAGAACAGGCGTGATGGCAATTGTTGAATGTGTAATTTACTTTCAAATATCAAATAAATATTATTTTAGTTATATTTCTACAAGTGATTAAATTATAACATCTGGATTATGTTATCAAAGGGTTTCCAAAGGGTACATAAAATTCGCACTAACGAAATCGCGAGGGAACAACGCCTTGTTTATAAAGATAACTTCAAAGGAAGCAATCCTTTGTTCGCATGTTATAATAGGCTGTTACGTAACACCCTGAAAAATGAAATTCATTAAATACGTAGGTAATCATTTTTATAGAATCTTATTGTTACAACTTCTCATAAAATTATGTATGAAAATGTAATATTACGTTACATTTTCTTACATAATTTTATTAGAAGTTATAACAATAAGGTTCTATAGATATTGTAAGTAAAAGTATTTTTATGGATTGTATCGTAATAAGTAATATACTCGTATTAAATGTAAATTTCAAAATAAATTCTATCAGAAACGTCGGGATTTATTCATATAATATCTATCGGCATATATTGGAAATATTTCAATAAATTGGTTTTATTTCAATAAATTGGTTTTATTTCAATAAATTGGTTGTATTTCAATACATTGGTTTTATTTTAATAAATTGGTTATATTTTGTCAGAAATCAGTAGGTATTATGGTCAATCGGTGATGAGTAACTGTCCTGCGGAGCATTAGCGTGTTAAACATTCGCTGAACGTGAATTTGACAGATATTAAATTTACGATGCGATTCAACCTATACGCATACAGCGTGTAACAGAAATTCACATAATTAAAACATCATTACTGGGGCTCACTTGTGATTAGTTTGTTTACCCTTTTTGTCCGATATTTTGCCCCGGACCGTACCCGCATCATAATTTATTATGTTCCTGCTAAAGTGGAAGCATGTATGTAACCCGTTATGTGGACGAATATGTTTTGTCCGAGTAATGGCGGACGTTTTGGAGATTTCTGGCAATTTGCTTAGAATATTTATGGCGGTACAATTCCTTTAGAAATCTAAGTAATATTTATACCTATTATTATAATAAGAATGCCGTTTATAATTGTAAATGTTTCAAATAATAATGGTTTAATTAAATTCGGTAAAATGTTTGTATGGTTCCCGTGGGATAGATTTAAATTGCTTAATTACTTTATAAAAAGTTTCAACTGTCAGAAATTAGTTCCGGACATTGACAAGCTGTTGTTTTAAAAAAAAGATACTACTTATTTGACTTTAGGTCATGCACTATGTGAGCTTATTATTTGTGTACACTACTAGAGTATACAAATAATAAACGCCAAATAAGTAGTTTTATATTATAAATATTTGCCAACCTCAAACAAATATCGTTAGTAACTTTAAAAACAGTAACAATCACGCTAATTTGGTACCTAGTTCTCAGTATTCCTTTTAAATATTCCCTGTATGGAAATATTCCAATATTCAGTTTTGTGGTTACCCAATATTCGTGTATGCGCGGATTACATTCGTCATTTCGTTTTTCCATAAACTAACTATACGTTAATGACGAAATAAATATTATTTTTCTTTCTTTTAAGTGCCAAAATTGGCTTAGTGACATATACCGACGAGCTGTCGAGCATGCTCGAAGAGCATAGGTGAAGCGAAAGTGGTCTTTAGTCTCTGCCTACCTTAATGGGAAGCAGGCGTGAACCTATGTATGTATGTAGATGTACTACAGAATTAGTAATGCAACCTAAACTCTTACTCACTTTCATTACTCTAAATAAAGATCTTTACCCGTAAATGTACGAGCTAACTCATTAAAAGTTCCATTACTTAGTGTACAATAATGTAAAAGATGCTTTAAGTCTTTCTTTAACAACGTCTGTCGCATTTAAAATTAGCTGATAAGAATTTGTAAAGCAACTCTCGAATTAGAGTTAATCGTTTATCCGAACCTCTTCGAAACAAAGCCTTCAAATAAAGTGGTCCTAAGTAAATCAACTCGCAGACATAAAAGGTTTCACTCTAATTTTAAATGATTAAGACAAGCAATATAAAGATATTTTGATTCAAGAGTTGATGTTGAGTTGATAAGGTTTTGTTTTGTATAGCGTAAAATGACATAACCTACTACCACTCCTGTGCTCCTAGGAGTGTTATATACACAAAGTTTTTGGTATTCACGAAATGGGGAGCGAGCCTTTTAGCAATAGGCACAATTATTCTCAGCCGAGCTGCTAGACGTGAGAATTAAACCCGGGATAAGTCAAACACTATACAAAATAATCTCTTGTTGTGTCTAAATTGTTCTCGGCAGAAGATTAATGGGTCTCCCCTAATGCTTTTCGCCATGATACCAATAAAATAGATAGGTGAAAAGTTTGACACACAATTTACAAAAGTAATGTAAAATAAGTACCTGTCAAATAGAAAAAGAGGACATTCTTTCGACCAGAAAATTGTCGAATTGGTGAGTAGACGAACTCTATTTCAATCCACATAGTTTTTTTTTTGTATTACTACCGAAATCAAAACCTTCCGAGCTTGCGAACCTATCGTAGGAAACATTTTTAGCCTTTCGAACAACGCGTAGCTCGAAAATTGTTTCGAAATTCTGATACAACACTGAATCTGGGTCATGTGAATACAGTATGTTCCGACAGCAGTTGAAATGACAAGCTTTGATGCAATGATGATTTGGCGTTACTTAATTATCAACACATTTGACAGAAGCAGACATAAAATTGGCATCAATGGAATTGGTCTTGTACAACGAACCTTTTTCTGATCTGATCACTCTTCTTTGAAGGGCTGAATTAGAAATGAAGACAGCTATAATTTAGAACGACCCCAATGGTGCTCTGACAATAATAAATACGCTTTGTGCTAATCAGCGTAAAGTACATATCTGCTTTTTACTGTTTGAACTAAATCTAGTTTCTCAGCTGAAGATGGATATGCTAATCACATGAAAGCAGCACATTGGAGCTCATCTTCCCCAATAGCACCATGAAAATCTAAAATGACATACACATTTTGAGAAAGGCAAATTCAAACGGATTGTGGTTCAATTCTTCTGTATAGATTGCAGTTTAAGATCGAAGTTTTAAAACTATTAATAGGTAAGACTCCGATAGTGTATCATCATCATCAAAGGCAAAACGACCCCAATCTTCCATATCTGTATTGGGGTCGTTTTCCAGTATACAGCGATTGCCACCAAACCTGCTCCAATTAGAGATTGTCAAAGGTATTCTAGAACAATTGAGCAGCTTAACGTGCTCTCCGAGGCATGGTGGGGTCGATAGAGTGGTCGCGAACTAATAAACTGTTGTGTAAACGCTGCCGCATATGTTGTTGAACATGTTATGTTTTGTAACTTGTATTGTTTCAGTTGTTCCGTAGTTAGCACTACCGTCGACACGCATTGATAGAAATTGTATTGTGCTAGGAATTGGCAAAGTAATTTAAAAATAATTAAATGTTTTATTTCTCGGCCTTCCTGCACACAAGTACCCGAAAATTCCGATACTATAGATAATATTATAAGTGCTTTTAATGTACAAAATAATGTTTTAAACTTTAATTCGGTAGCAACCGATTTCCTTAAAGTTTTGATTAATTTGTGTAAGCATTATGAGCTCAAAGCAGAGCGAATGCTCCTTCCATTAGACTGAACAGCTTAATAACACCAAGTTCAATTTGAAATTGCGTCAGTCGGAAGTAGCCAAACTTTATAACCGATACCTAAAACATTGAGAAGTTTCTTAAGGAAAAGTAAATGACATTTATGTATCATCTGTAGGATGATTATTATTATTTTAATCACAGATATTATAGTAGGTAATTAAAAAAATAAATTGTGTAAAGTGTGTAAATGACAGTTGTTTAAAGTTGTATATCTACACAATTTATTTTTATCTATGGAACATATAATAATATAAAGAAATAAATTAAATCAGTATACAATTATTTGAATTTCTAAATAAATTATAATGTCTATATTATCTCTATAGGGTCACACTAGCAACAACCTTTTCTTTATAGTTTTTGTATTTTTTAAGCTTTTTCCATGCTAAGATTACAAGTTATTTTTAATGAAGGAAAAAAACCGCGAGCAGGGCGAGCGGTGGCTTAGTGGTCAGAGCGTCTGGTGTACCGAACCAGAAGGCGCAGGTTCGAATCCTGCCCGCCCGCCGATTTTAACCTTAACCTAACCGTAACCTTTTAACCTTAACCGTAACCTTTTCTTTGTTCAAATTCGGTATAAATGTAATCTATATTACCTAATTATAATGATATGACTTCCTGGCCCGCAATAGAACTTCTAGTGTTAGTGTCATTTAAACTATTTTTATTACTTATTACATTTAATTACAATCATTTTATGAAAACACATATTCCACTTATTGTGTAGTGCAGTTATAGAAATAAAACCCTAAAAGCTTTGAATGCGTTATTGTATTCGCTATTTTTACACTTCCAATAAAACAATATTAAATTCGGTGAGCTTTCAAATAGAACTTAAAACATGATAAAAAAAACTTGTGGATTACTATGGCTTAATCCTCAAAACTATCATTGCCATATGCACGAAGTCGCTCTTTGCACTTTGTTGTTTTTAAATTTTTGTTAATACCATATTTTTAGGGCAAAAATATGCGAATTATTCTGAGATTATTAATATAACCTTCTCCATTTTTAAGCAAACATAAAGCACCTTATTTAAACAAATGGGGAAGCTTTTACATCCACAGATAAATAAATATGAAATTAATAATAGTTTCTCGGCGACTATTTTAGCGGAAAATATACTTCTTTTACTGGCTAGTTCAAGCATTTCAAAAAAAAGGTTGCCAGTGTTACCATAGTTGCGCAGTTATCTTTAAATAAAACCTTTTCAACTCACACCGTTTTGGAAACCTTAAAAACGTTTAAGGTAAACGAATAAGGTATCCGATATACCTAATATATACATACTGCAACAAACATTTTTGTTATTTGGTAAGAAATGTATTTATCAAAGTTAAACACAATTTATTTGATGTGGAAAGCGTCAGAAGTTCGCGTGGCTTCACCTGCCTCGTGGTTTTCCCTGCTTTTATTCAATGTTGACTCTTTGTTATGTACCTACTTTGATATCTTATCTTTGACGTTAAAAATAAACAAGCAAACAGAGCTGCGTTTGCATTTATATTATTCAAATGGTATATAAAGTTTCGATATACCTAGTCTCCGTATCGGAAAATTTTAATGTTTTTCTCCTAAACCAAAACTGAACTTCAAACGCAGACAATTTATATTATAATGAGATTGAAAATTGACCCAAAAGTATTATCAAAGGAACAGATTACCATCCGATCTGTATAGGTTCTTTAGGTACTATAAATTATACCCCAATTCGTTTCATCTTCAAGACCTGTAACAACATTATAGCTAAATATTATTTCATAGTTTGTAATACAAAATATGTTGAGTTGCGTGAAAAAAAATAATTAAATATTATAATCAGTTAGTATGTAGGTATACAATTTTGTACCGAGGTACCTATTAGATTTCTATAACAGAAACCACGTGTTTATAGATGAGTCATTTGATTTCTTACAAAGGCTTAGTGTGAGCGGGCGAACGTCTTGTTAGGCGTACCAATAAAATTCTCAGTGGATTCATAAAATATGTAATTTGATCAGGATCAGTAGTGGCGTCCAGTCCCTTGGGTGAAGCCGATCGCCCATCGAGATACATTGGAAATAGAATTGCCTGAAAGCCACTGTTGAGGTAACAATGTCTTGATCGATACATAAGAAGGTTTTATTGAACAATCTTATTGAAAAAATTGCCCTTTTCTCGCACAAAATCTAATGAAACTGACGTTGATACTATTACAATTTCATGCAAAACAAGGAAAATTAATATAAAAATTAGTAATAAAGTGCTCCAAACAGGAAAGACCGGTGAAAATAAAATACTTTATCAATTATTCACCTCGCAGGTGTCGTTAATTTTGATGAAGAATACCTATAATTATTATTTCCTTTGTTATTTATTATATAAAGGCAACATTTTGTTCGAGTAGAATAAAATTAAAGGAGTAGTATTAAATGAAATATTTATAACAAACGCAGCATAATAATAATTTAATAATTGTTAAACTTTTATCTGACTGACGGCATGTTTGGTGTACAGCGGTTTAAGGAACACAGTATGTGTGTGTGTGTGTGTGTGTGAGCATTCCATACAGTATTTTATAGAGTTTTGAGAGTACAACTGTTGTGCCAGTAAGTAGAGCTTTAGAGCGTCTAGCGGTAAGTCTAATGGAAAGTGTCTAGCAAAGCGTAACGTAATATTATTTTGTAATAATAATTCTGCGATATTATATAAAAATCAACTATTACAATATAAATAATTTAGTCCTATTTTTAATTACTTGTTACTCTACCAACTTAGCAAGTTTACTGGCAGTTTTTCATCCATTAAAAAATAAAGTATGTCTGGCAGGCCTGGTATCTCACATATTCTAAATTCAAAATATGTCTGGAAATCAATAAAAGAAATGATCTCCGTACATTTTTTGTTTGGCGCCGATTCAAAGTTAGTAAAACGTTTATTTTTGCCAATGTATTCAAATAATTTTTAGCACTTTAATGTATAAAATAAATAAATCTGCTAGCATTAAAAGATATTTAACAAAAATATGTGACTAATTCATTTTCTATTTTTAGAAGGTACCTACAATGGAATAATATTTTTTTATCTTTATTTCAATTAGGTTAGTGGCTAATTTGAAATTAAGCATTGTTGGCGGAGTATTTTTAAATCGTTCAGATGAATACGAAATTTGAAAATTGTGAAAGTGTAACTGGGTATAATATTTTTTTACAAAAATAAGGTTTATTATACCTTGTCTTAAAATTTGCGTGTTTGGTTAATTATTCGTATTGACCTAGTAAATACGTACTTTCGAGTTATTCAAAGATTCCTTTTTCACATGAATGAGTAATATTTAAATAATGAATTGCAATTAAAATACTGACCTAAACAAATATCATTAGAGTCTAAATTAGGGAGACGTGAGGATTAATTATATTCAAACATATTTTTTGCGAAATTAATTCAAATAAACATAGCTAACTTAAATAAATACTAAAATAAAATTCATTCTATTTTCAATTAAAATATATGGCGAACACAAATATTCGTATAATTTTGTTCCAAGTATTGCTAGCAGACTTTATGCTAATTGGGTAAAAAGAATAAAAACTTGTGTCCAAAAATGTGTATGTTTTAAGTGCCATAACGGTTGCAGGATTCGTAAGCGGACATACTTCGCCAACATCATATATTTAAGCAAAAAGCCTTCCGTACCACACTAAACTTTTAACATTATTTTTCTCTGGACCGAGAAGGTTTTATAACCAAAACGTGTGGATACGAAAATTGTACGCGACTAAAATTGTATCTTTTTAATGTGAAATATTTGTAACATATGTAACATATTTGTTTTTTTCTGTACACGCTACTCTACAGCTACTAGATTCAGGTACTTTGTATAAAGTTCATAATATTTTGCATAGTTATCCAATCTAAGCACATTTATGGCATTTATGATAGTTTGAGAAAAACTGCATAAATAATAAATTAGGTACCTATCAAGTTCTATTAATATTATAAACATGAAAATTTGATAGGACGTTTGTTAGGTACTCTTTCACCTTGCAATGGCTGGATGAAATTAGTTATAATTATGGCACAGATAGCTTATACTAATATTATAACATACTAGCTTTCTATGGTCTGGGTATTTCTTGTAACTTATAGCCTATGTATTGAAAATGATCGGAATCTTACTAATATTATAAATGTGAAAGTTTGTGAGGATGGATGGATGTTTGTAACTCTTTCACGCAAAAACTACTGAACGGATCTGGATGAAATTTGGCACAGAGATAGAACATAGTCTGGAATAGCACATAGGATACTTTTTATCCTGGTAAAATGTATGGTTCCCGTGGGATAGCGGGCAAAGCCGCTCGCGGAAAGCTAGTATGAATATAATGTTGTTGTTTTAGTAGTATTTACCTATAGCTCCAACCACTTAAAAATTGTTTTTTGTACGAGTAGTAATCATTCCCTTGGGAACTCGGGATTGGGATAAAGAATATAGAGCAGGCCAGGGCAGCCGCTATCTCTATGTCAAACTCCGGCGGCGGCGGGGTCATACCGATTTAAAAACACACTTGCCTCCCCTTGCCTTATGGTGAGGGCTATGGGACTCGTGATAACATTCCCCGCGACCTCCAATAATGAAAAAAAAACCCTGATTTATCTCATTCAGAGATAGGGCCCATACCCAAAATATACTTTGAAGTTCTATGTTGTTTATACTCAAACAACACATTAGAACTCTTTTGGAACAACCTTTGTTAACAGTGCCTGCTAAGTAGCTTATTATTATTATTATTATTGTTAACAGACAGGCAGTTGAGACAACTGATAGTAGCCTGTATCCTGCTATTCACGGCTAATTAGGTTTTGGAGCTGAGGTGTTTGTCCAGTCTATTTTTTTAATTTTTTTATTGCCGATTTTAAATTCAAAGCACCTCCAACTTTTCGAAATCGTGCGTATTTATGATCACTCACATAAACATTCAACCGTGGTAAAACCGGTGAAGGAAAACATCTCGAGGAAACCCGCATGTCTGAGAGATTTTCTCGACGGCATGTGAAGTCTGCCAACCCGCATTAGGCCAGCGTGGTGGACTATGGCGAAATCCCTCTCATACTGAGAAGAGACCCGTGCCCAGCAGTGGGACAGTTAATGGGTTGATGATATTATTAAAACTGTAGTACCTATAGTATATATAGTAATGACATGTTGAGAAATATAATTGGACATAAACAAGGAATAATTAAATGTAATACTAAAACTTGCCTCAGGCTTTACATTTATTAAGCAAAAAGCATTCATGACTTGGTAATATTCAAAAAACATGAACTCTAAATCCTAGACGAGACTCGTGCGGACAGTAAATGGGTTGTTCCTTTATAAATAAATAAATAAAATAATTTATTTGCATAAATTATTTACAAAAAGTTCTTATTAAGATAATTGGTAGGTATCTCTTATTCTGCCTTTATTTTCGGCGTGCAAATTTAACATAACTATTATTAATTTATTAGTTAATAGGTAGTCTCGGTTAACTAACAGCTGCATGAATCAATTCGATAATCGATGTGCTTAGTCAAGCTAAGTTAAGTTCGTCAGTGTGCACTTTACACAAATTACATGGCAACTTTCCCTTTGAAGTGGTCAGTATACGGTATGTGTACCGACCACGTTTTTGAAAGTTGCGGCGTGTAGTCTCTGCTTTAGTCAAACACCAAACTTTGTTTAACTTTCGGAGTTATGTAACATAAACTACGTACAGACTGAACAAGTACACATATTTGTGAGGTTTTTATTTTAAATTATGTTTTCTGTTCGTTTGCCTTTTATTAGCTTTGCAGGAAACATATTTATTCACGGGGTTCAAATATTTGAATATCTTTGGTTCAGAGAAGTATACCGCTGGTTAAAAGTTTTTGTGAGTTTTAGTCGACTATAATTTTGTTTTGGTTTTAGTTTAGACCGATAACCAATCAAAAAAGCTTAAGATTTAAAAACTCTGTTCCTGATCAATAAATCCCTATAGGATTTATGGATAAACTTAACGATGAAGGTCTATTCGACGCTGATATGGATCTTCTTAAAAATATTTGTATACTATGCTCTCTGAGTCTGGGTAAGTTTCCATGTTTTCTCTCATAGATTATCAGAATTACAATAGCATACACATGGACTAAGAGTATAAAAATATGCATTTCTATACTAATATTATATAGAGAAAATATGTATTTTTGTATGCTTGTAATGAGTAACTCGTAAACGAATGGTCCGATTTCAAAAATTCTTACACCATTAGAAAGCTACATCTTTCCCGAGTAACATATGCCTATATATAGGCATATATAACATACTAGCTTCCCGCCAGCGGCTTCGCCCGCGTGGTCTTATAATATTTTCCCCGTTTTTGCTACATTTTTCATTACTACTCCGCTCCTATTAGTCGTAGCGTGATGATATATAGCCTATGTTACTCGGGGATAATGTAGCTTTCCAAAGGTGAAAGAATTTTTGAAATCGGTCCAGTAGTTTCGGAGCCTATTCATTACAAACAAACAAACAAACAAACACAAACAAACAAATCTTTCCTCTTTATAATATTAGTATAGATAATTCATAAGACCACGCGGTTGAAGCCGCTGGCGGAATGCTAGTGTAGATTTCTACACTATCTATTCTATAATATATTCTATAATCATGGCGTCGGCGTCGGTGTATACAGGATACACCGACGCCGACGCCATGATTTTATTATTCAAATTTGTACTTTATATCGATGACATACAGGTTTTCGTGAGATAAAAACGAGAGACTAAACACAAATTGCAAGCTAAGATTCGAAGTGACTAGCTGTTCCCCGCGTTTTATCCATTTTTTCTCAATCCCGTGAGAATTGCCTAAAATCTAGCGGATACGCATCAGAATAACTGTCTGTGTACCAAATTTTAGCCCAATGAACTCAGTGATATAAGCTGTGCGTTGATAAATAAAGTCAGTCACCTTTACCTTTTTTTATCTTAGACTTGCGCTTGACCACGACGCGCAACGATGTACAAGGCTAGGCAAGCGCTTGATATTTATTGACGCAAAATCAATGATGAATTTTATTGCAATATTATGTATAAAAAGTATAACTACAATTAAACTACAATTACGACTAAGTTCAATTTACTTACAATTGGGGTGTTTTCAAGACGAAAGTGAATCGGTTTCTTCTAGGCAAGCGATCTACGATGGAGCGCATCATCATTGATTTTGCGTCAATAAATATTCTACACGTTCTACACGAGTGACACCACGGACAACACCTAGTCTTTTTTTTAATTTGGGAGCGAAATATGCCCGCAGGTGGACATTAACGTTAAAACCATCCCTTCAAAGTTTTAGAGAGGTTGCTCTTTGCGAGCTGAAACGTGCCACCCTAGTTGAGCGAAGCTTGTGCGAAATTTTCGAGACACTTTTGAATTGAGTTTCAGTTTTTAATCAAAATGTATGTACCTGTATTGAAATAAAACTTGCTACTTTTTTCGGATTTCATCGCGTTATTTTGATAATATTTTTTATTTCGATGTTTCAGACCTATCGACGCGTGTTACCTAAGAGTAAATTAAAAGTAAAATGTTTGCGTAATAATTTTTATTAGCGGTACGACTGATACGCTAGAAGTTCGATTCTCAAATATTGAAATGTTATCAGGTTTTTCAGGAGGTCAGAGATTTGTCCCGTTAATGGCAATACCGCTGAAATGTGGATGTCAATTAAAACATCTCAGCCAAACCCTTTAAGGATAACTAGCGTAATGATATATTGTTATACTAATAAATATAAAGTAGTCAAGTGAAATAATATAAAATTTCCCTGTTTAGTAATATTGGCATTGAGGTTTGTCTCTAGTGCAGTATTCAGTATTTTTGTTTCTCATCTAAAGTATGATAGAAGTTCTGTTCCACCGTGGCTGATGCCAAGTAATATCGCAGCCAATTCAACTTTTTCTTATAACTCTATTTACGTTCAAAAGATTTATATGTTTATAAAGTTTAAAAAAGTTCGAACACCTTGCCTGACTTGGGATCTATCTAATTTATTTACTGAGACACTTGGATTATGAAACTTATAAGTATCTATTGGTAACAAATTAAATCATTCGTTCATTATTAAGCGATAAATGGGTTCACTTGTTGCATTAAATTAAGTATTTCATTATTTTATAAGGGTTGACAGTTATCCCACTACGCAAAAGTTACTCGTATTACTTACCTACGTGTACGTACTTTTTACGTTCGAAACTTAAATTCGACTTGGCAGTTTAATATTCATCACTGCCTTTAACTCATTACATAATTAATTATCAACGGAGAAATTAATGGGTTCAAAGGTTGCATTTTCATTTTAGTTTTTATTATGGGGTTGCTCAATATATTCATCAAGGGGCTAAGTGCGGAAGTCCAGCCAAACTAAACTATATTATTCCTGTTCGTATCCAGGTTTCTTCACGTTGTCCATCACCTTTAGTGCAATTTAATGTCACTGTCAGACGAAACCTATCCAACCTTACATCAATACTCAATCACCAGAAAAAAAATTAAGCATAAAGAAGTTTTAGTATTTCACTTTTTCTCATTAAACGTAGAATTACTTTTTTAAAAGAATTAAGTATACCATACCACCTTTGGCTAATAATCTAATAGGTTTACAGGTGTAACGGTCGTATTTAAGTACATGTAGATACTTACCTAAGTAATACAAATTAAATGATCCTGTAAAGTTATAAAGCAGTCTTATTATAAAAGCGAAGTGTGGAAAGATATTGTTATAAAATACTTATTGCAGCGAAAACTTGACTTTAAACGTCATTCGCTCCACTCCACACTGTTGGCAACTTTTCATTTTATAACCACGATGTTAAAGAGGCTATTTAATAAATAAAAGCAATTACCGTTAAGTATTTGAAAAGTTACAAAGACTGCGAAAACATGAAACGAAGAACTTTCCTGAAGAAGAAGATTGGAAAAACAAACCGAATAAAAAGTCAAAACTCAGCGAAACAAATACGGAATAACAAACAGGTGTTTAGCGAAGACGTTTAGACCCCCCCCCCCGCCCCTTTTATTAGCTGCGTTAAGCCCATATAAGCCTGCGTGGTGCTTAAACGTATCGTATTGAATGCGTAAACATCGTAAACTCCCAACGAAATGTTGAAATTGAAATTTCCCCTGAAACAATGAAACGAGAATGTTGCGCGCAAATCTATACGAATATAATAAGTAATTTATAAACGTTACATTGTGCATTTTAATTAATCATTATGCCGCATCGTATTATCGTTTGGCAACGTTGCATGAATCGTAAAAGGCGAGTCTTTCGTAGGGGTGCCCCGAAACTTTATGGTGTTCCATTGGGCCGCTGTTTAAGGAAAAAGAACTGAATTTCCTGTTCACTGCATATTAATGTCTGCTGGAGTATTAAACTGTTCAGCATTGCTGTATCTTGTTGTACCCAATTGGGGTTGAGAGATATTGGTAGGGGAATGTTGACAAAGGATTTTATTCCTTAAGTGATCAGCAAATGTGAATGTTTGTTCCTTTACTCCATTCGTGACTCGATTGCACAAAAAGAACAATCTTGAGTAAAATAGCTTTCAGTAATTAGTTAAGTAAACTCACTCAGTTCTCGTTTCTGCACACGTAGGCAGTTTAAGTTCAATCAAGTGTGTTTGCTTAAAGACTTTATTCTCATCACAATCTTGTTTACCGGATTTTCCTTTAGCCTTCAAAATGGAAATAGACTATACATTTATAAAGAACGTGCGGATACCATTATTTTCTATCTAAAAGTAATAGGATTGGATTATTGTTAGCCTGCCTGATAACGAAGAAATACTTTTATAACATAATATTGCTTAGTTTTGAAAATGTTTTTTTTTTGTGTTTGCAGTTTAATTTGTCTATGAACTTATTTAGGGAAATGTAACTAAAGCAAACCTGGCTAAAGCCAAAATGCTACATGCCACTTCAATTCTAAGCAATTTGATTTATATTGAGTAAAATTCAAATACTTAAGTTATTTGAGATTTATTCAGTATTGACTGAACTGGTTTTTGGCAAATTCTCAAATTCTGACTCAATGTATTTTTGCCAAAGTAGGTACCCTATATTAAGTTTTGAGTCTCAATAATTGTGGAATGAGATTCATTTTTAAGTACCTTATAAACAAACCGTTTCATGGTATCGGTTACCATAGCCAGCAGTTACAAAATGAATCTTCTTCTTCTTCCTAGCCTTTTCCCAACCATGTTGAGTTCGGCTTCCAGTCTAACCAGTTACAAAAATTAATTATATTATAATATTACAAAAAACCAAAGTTTTTTACATTTAGGTATTCCATTTTTAAAACGATAACAATTTAGACGCTACATTGGTACATTTTCATTAACTTAGAAAATACTCTTGATTTCAGTCGCACAGGTAGTTTTGCAGAGTTATTTCATTTAAGTGTAACATTTTTCCTGAAAATGTACTTCGGGTTCTTCAAGAGCAAAATAATTGGCAAATTCCAGCATGTGTCTGCCCCTAAATGTTTCCTCAGTTCCCGTCAGAAATTCTTTGGCGTCTAAGAAATATTTTGTTGAATGGCCCTCAAAGCTGTTCTAAAATGTAATATATTTTTATCCCGAGGAGTCAGAGTTTTAGTTCGCAATAAATCCATAATTATTATAACACTAGCTTTTACTCCTGGCTTCACCCGCGTGGAGTTAGGAAGTTTGAACCCGTTTCCCGTAAGAACTTTGAATTTTTCAGGATTACTTTTTAGCGTTAGGTTTTTTATTAATCATCCATTAATTTACTGTCTGAGTTGGGTGAGGGTGCAAACATATCCGCGGAAGAATGCGTTGTTCCCGTAGCCCCCGACGCAAGTGTGAGTGGGAACACCGGGGTTGGTTTTAGTCGGCGGGCGTGGCGGGGGACTTCCATGAGGATTTCCAATCTCGAAAAAAAAGGGGTGCAAACATATGTAAATATAAATAATATTAATGCAAAAGCCTATAAAGCTTCATTTTATACAGCCAACTATTAATTTTTTCAGTACGTATATATTCAATATTCTTTTTAATAATATTTGTTTCACCGTCCTCTTATGTGAAGAACAGCATTCGTTTTTCGAGTTAAAAATTTAATAGAGCGATGCCATTATTACTACAGGCCTTTTCACTCAGCCTATATAACTTTGGTTGTATATTTAATTAACATTGTTTCGTGGTATATAAAAGCTCGGCGGGCGCATGGAAAGGCTCACCGCAGGTTGAGTATCCCTGTTTTAGACGGTTTCATGAATTATATAGTTATATTGCGCTTTTGCAAAAGGTAGTCACAAACATTTTTTGTAAACAATCTTGCCATAGTTTATTTTGTTTTGTGCTTTCTTTATTATGTATAAGTGACTGAAAATTATGTTCTATTCCACATTTTTCTTTAAAGAATATTCACGATTTTCCTTACTGATTGATTGATGATGCGTGATTTTGTTCAAATGAAAGTCTTCTTGCTGGTGCAATGCAAATTTATAAAAAGAAAAAAAATGATTGATGGACTGCTTATTAACGACCGAGTTAAAAACTGCTGAAAAATTTACTTGAATTTGTCAGTAAGTACATATTTTTTTAATGATGCAAGTCTTCAATAGGGTTTAAATAAAAAGTTTCATTGAAAACCCTTGAAAATATTGACCATGGAAGCTATGATGAATAATAATTTAAACGCAGTAAAAAATACGTTTTATTTATTTTACAAAATTGTTAAAAGGAGAACAATAGTTGTCGAAAGCTTAAGCAAAGCCTAAGTACGAGTGGGTGGGGCACATACTTCCTAGACTTGTTGGTCGCTTGGGTAAAAAAGCTCTTCAGTGGAGACGTGCGTGTGAGACGGTCTTCATCGAGATGAACGGCCTAGTTCATTGGGAATCGTTGAATATAGACAGCACATATCCATCATTTTAGAAATCCATGGAAGAGGTCTCATTTAGAACCTTCAATGGTCCAAAAGTTTTGACGAATATAATGATGAAAAGAAGAAGAATCTCTTCATTCTAAACACTTAACAACTAAATTAGTAAAAGACATACATCCCTATTTTGAATGGCGCTTACAAAAATCACTCATTTGTTTAGCGTCACCAAATATACGTAAAGTATAATTATGTCTTGAGTTGCTTAGCGTCAAGCGCCGCTTGAGCGACGTATTTGTCACTTGTTTGTATAAAATGACAGAGACAAATCTACTTGAATATAAACCACTATATTCAACCATTCTAGTACACATGACATTTATGAAATTTATACTTATATCTGTATATTTTAAAAAGAAACGGTAAAAACTGAGTGATTGTTTACTGACTGGAAATTGCAGGTATCAATTCAAATCAAATCGTATCTCGGTGTACAGTAAGTATCAAAGTACCAAACCTTTTTAAAACTATATAATTATATAGGTAATTGGATCTCAAAAAACCTATTATTTGTGCATTAGTAGGTACACCTCTGCCTAACCCTTCGGGGTATACAGGCGTGATGGTTTGATGGCTAAAAACAAGCTAATTTCATATCTCGTTTAGTTAATACGAAAAATCGAAAATTTATCACAAGATTCTCAAATTATCCTTACATAAATGGAATTGCAAAATCGACACATGAATATTTTCGCACACATCCGCCGCGGTATAAGCGTGGTCTCTAGGGCAGGGACCGCTAATCTCCGAACCTCGCTAACGGAAAAACTTGCAGTCTCTCGATTTGTTAATACCCGACGTAGCAACTATGCTACGTCGACGTAGTCAGCTCGCTACGATGACGTAGCCAGCTCGCTACGCCGTAGCTACGAGTATTACCGCAAAATGGAATGCTAATAACGTGGGATTGGTTTAACACAAGACTAAAACATACGATTTTTATAGATACTGACATGTACTGTGATTGAATAATATTTATTTATCTTAAAACCTTATTTGTTGGTTAAAGTAAAAGTGGTTAAACTAAATTTAAAAAAATATAATATGACCTTATGTATTGGAAAAAGTATTTTTTTTAATTATACCTACTGGTGGTGGTTATGTAATTTAAAAAAATAAGAAAATGTCCTAACTGTGACTAATTTTTATTGTATTTTTATAAAAATATCTTTTTATGACATGAAAACGCCACCATTAAATATTTAAAACACACTTTGTTGTTAGTAGACTCTTATATATTATTATGTACAGTCACGAGCAAAAATATGTCTATACTAACAAAAGTGCTAAAGCGATTTTCTCCTAAAGTACTCATAGATTTTTTGTCATAATTATTACGAACATAGTATTTACGAACCAATACTATAACGCCATTGGTGTTATCTCAAAGTTGCAATTGTTCGTTCATAACAAAATCGCTTTAGCACTTTTGTTAGTGTATACATGTTTTTGCTCGTGCCTGTACATAATACTGATGCTATAACTAGCTGTAGGGCTGTCGACGTCACTGAAAGGCCGACTTAAGCCTGTTAGGTTTGAAAGGTCTGTACAATTCTCCGGGGCATACTGTTACGTACCTGTCATCTCTACTGCAACAACTCGCCACGAGCGACTACGCAATGTAATTTACATGTAAAAACATTACAGTATACTGGAGTGTTACCGGTAGGCTATACTATTTATTTTACTTTACGTAAAAATATTAAACATGAGATAAAATAATAAATAATAAGTCGTGTCGGTTGTGAAGCATTCCAATAGATGTCACTACCGGCAGCATGAGACGTAAATTTAGATTGTGAAGGAAAATGACTTGGCAGGTAGGACGTCTGGTGTATTTAAGCAAATGACGTAGGTTTAAATCGATCCCACCGATTTTTCCTTCATTGAAATAACTGATATTCTTAGCATGGAAAATACTAAAAAAATACGAAGTATAAAATAACAAAGTCAGAAGAAATAAAACCCAGGGTATATCTGCTAGTGTTTTTCAAATAGGCTTACGATAAAAATATGATACCGATATTCTATTATTTATTACACAGCCATTTTTTTTCATGGACCACAATATATCTTTATAGACAGTATGAAAGGCCGCCGTACTTTGCTCATCTTGACCAATAATAGCAGTCTTTCTGTGAGGCTAATATCATCTTAGATACGCACTTTTGGATATTATTTGGCCCAGTAAACTCTATTCATATCCATAATAACCGAAGCCTTGGACAAGAAAAATATTTCCCGAGGTAGAAAAATGATGTGATTTATTTGAAATATCTGTTACATGATTCTACGAAACGAATTATTGTTTTTATAAATCTTGAGTAAAAAAAATATTTAGTCTCTTCAATGATTTTTCTACACAGTCTTGGTTTAAAAAAGCTGTAGATACGAAGTAACTTTTTTTGTTCTCTGTGGACTGTATTCACTTTCACTAAACACGTTTCTGGATAGAAGGACAAAGATAATAATGGTGATGTCAAGACGTTTTTCTCATTGCCCGCTAGGTACTAGCTGAGAAAAAAAGCTTTATTTATGAAATACATACCGAGAAATGCAATCCCTAATGAATTCAGCTTATTTATGTTGAAGTAAATTACTCTTGTCTTGTGGTTTTTTTAATAATATTGACCAAGATCAAGTTTTCGTACATAAGTATTTATAATTCGTTTTTGCCCGTGACTTTAGTCCGCGTAGAATAGTTACACAGGCAGACAGACGTTACTTTCGCATGTATAATTGAATAGCAAGTATTCAAAGAAGCAAATAAAAAGCACAAAATTAAACACTATATCCTATAAGGGGTTGCAATGTGCGCCGGAGTGTCGCGATGAGCACGAAATGACTCGTGAACCGATAACGAACTACGTGAACAGCTTATGAAATTTACTAGTTTCAGAATGGAGTCTGTATTAAGCTGTTTCGCGGAAATATACTAAAGTACTGACTGATTAAGTTAGTATTTTTTTATTCGGCTTATATACCATTATGCCCGAAGTCGATGTCTTAGGGTCAAGTCTATTGCCATTGACATCATCATCATTGGCACCCGTCTCCCAAAGTACACGTATAATGAATATTGTAACTACATAGTTAATAATAATTCTTTAAACTTTATATAATGGTAAGAAAATAAAGGTTTTATTATTAACTAGCTTTTGCCCGCGGCTTCGCTTACGTGGATGTAGAAACAAAATTAGGATTAGAAATTGATCCCATTGATAAAAAACTTGTATTTTGAAGTAGTGTTTTAGAGGTTTGTAAAAAGGGCCTCGTGACTAAGTTATAACGGCGCTAAGCTCAATGAATATTGTGGGTTCGATTCCGGTCGACAATTAGTCTCAGTACTAAGGTACTCTATGAGGTACTGAGGTGATGCTGTTTGTGAAAATATGTCCAAAAGAAAACGGAAGCTTCAGTTATTCGTAATAACTCGTACTTCTAACCAAACCGTACAGCAACTATTGTTTAATTTAAGTCTATGTCATTTTAAACGACTATAACTTATCACCAATCACGATTTCTGCGCATTTGACATCTTAATTGAAGAACCAACAATAATGATCCCTACTTTATATCGGAATGCATATTATAGAGAGGTCAAGCGATATCTCATCATCTACGCAACCGAATTAAATAAGATGTACCTCATTTTTTTTTTAGTTGAACCCTGAACTTTTAAATAGAGCATAAACAATCAAAAACCAACAATGATGATCTCTTCTTTATATGGGTTTGCATACAACAGAGAGGTCAAGCTATATCTAAGGATCTATTTAAATAATTTAAAAAAGCGTTACATCAGTTTTTAAGTTGGAAATTATGTTTTACAATATTTAACATTTTATTCAAATCTATTCAGTAGGTTTAGCGCCAACCCCTGACAAACAGACAAACAGACAAGAATTCTAAAAATCACTTTTTTGGATTCGCGTTCGTTTATATACTCTAACCCACAATTTTTTTTTATATCTTTAATGTACAGACACGACTTTTTTACAATTTTATAATAGTAGTATAGAAGAAAAGTCCAATGACACTTGGCTCTGAAACCCACATCTAGTGTATATAGTCTGTAGTTGACATACTTCTTCTGGAATAAAAAATGCAACGTTACACTATTGTTTTTGCTAAAGATAAATTTGGTAATACGTATTTATCCCCGAAAAAGGTGAAAAGAGATCTCATGGGTGTATTTAGGCATCGCGTGATCGTGGATTGTGATTGATGGATGTAACATGGAAATATAATCACCGACGTAAATGTCAAAGTAAGTATTTGAAAAGTATTAAGTTCAAGGTTATCGATAATGTCGATAAAGGCTTCGCATGTTAAGACTTTGGTATTTCGTGATAAGATTTATTCTTATCGTCACGTATTCTTCTAGATCGATAAACGAAACTACTGCCTGTGTGTCATTTTTAGTAAAAATATTTGTACCGTGATCGAACTTGCGCCAAATAGTGAAGCGGATTGCTCAGACAGAAGCCAAATTTGTCGGTCTAGTGTAGGTTGCAAGGACAACACCAGGATATGAATAATAAATTGTATAATTATAACATCACATTTGTATTACACGAAGAGTTCAGCAGAGGTGTACTGCGGTACACCCATACTTCGCCAATATATTTTATTATAGTCTGCGCGGAAATAATTTGCCGCGCCTTAGGTATGTGAGCGGCGGGATGGAGGGGCGGGGTCACCTGCACGCGATGGGATGAAGAAGCGGGGGCGCTTCTTTTCGTTCACTGTAACCAGCCGCCTCACCCCCGTCCCTACCTAAGGCACGGCAAACTAGTTCCGCGCGGACTATAAGGTCCCAAATAATAGAGGGCGAGTCGGTTACCACAAATCCAAACTCCGAGCTTTTAAGAATTTCATAGAAAAAACTTAAAAACTTCTACCTACGCGACTTTAAGGTAAAGCTTCTTCTTCTTCTTAAATTTAAGAGCTCAGCTCTTGTCGGTGGAGCAATCGCCACTGTTAAGGTAAAGCAACTACTTGTAAATATTTTACTCTTTACAAACCAACCTCTTTGTACAACAATGAAAAATATTCACAAACACTCCTCGGGCTGTATAATACTTGACTAGAATCCGATACAAAGCATATAATCCTTGTTGGCATATAATGGATGACAAAGAGAGGACCTAATATTGACAGGGGGTCGTTATGGGCCCTCTAGGTCTCCGTAATTACTAGACAGTGACTCAACAACTCGACAGTATTGAGTATTGGGAGAAACTGAGTAAGTAAATATTCAAGAAACGAAAAATACGACTTTAATGAAATTGTTCGATCCCAGAATGTGTTTAGTGTAGTCACGCTGCTTAATAAAGGTGTGGGAAAATTCCTAAGCGATCTTGACATGTCAGTTTTTGTATCGTTTCAAGTAACGACGAATGTGTTCCTCACTACTTTTTGTGACAAACTTTTGTCGTCGAATTATCTCGTCTTTAGCACCGTGACATCGTGCGACTGTAAAACTGTTTCGTGGCACCGATTTTAGCATTGATATTTCATTGAATTTCGATGGAGTTT
Source organism: Acronicta psi (assembly GCA_946251955.1). Taxonomy (NCBI): domain Eukaryota; kingdom Metazoa; phylum Arthropoda; class Insecta; order Lepidoptera; family Noctuidae; genus Acronicta; species Acronicta psi. The sequence continues at coordinate 5,721,324 of OX276476.1, forward strand.
TTTAGCCGGATGATTTATTTCAACTCAAAACTTAAAGTTGCTTTTGTTTAGCAACAATAGAACTATAGATGTCATCAAACTTTGAACTTTTAATCAGTTTGTACTGAAAGAGTGTAATATACTCACTGGACTTTACATATAAATATATATATTCATTAGGATATCGCCATTAAGAGGACGGAAATCCATACTTAAACAGATTACTGCTGAGTATTTCCTTACAAAATCTCAAAACAGTCTGTTTTAATAACAGTCTACTATAACAGTTCTAATAATAGTCTGGCAGTTCAGTACATTGAACTCAGCAACTACGTCACCAGATACTAGACATTTAATGTATGCTTGTATGAATATTTTGTTTGCTTAGTAGTTATAAGTTTTCAATAGCTTGCGAACATTTTTAACGATCACATATCTCAGTTTACTTTACAGTCTGTGTAAGCAGTTAAAGTTTTAATAGGGGCTTTCAATAAAGCTTAAGGCTTTGTCTCTTAATAGCATGACTTAGATAATCTATAAAAGAGTGACTATGAAGTTTTTTGCCGTACCTTCTCCATAAGTCCCACTATATTGGAACCGTGCAACTAGTTTGACTTTTCAAAAGTGTAATTGAAATAAAATATTTGGAATTTTATTAAAGTAGCAATCACTGTATTTTTAGTGGATGCGGGCGTAGGCTAATAATATATTCGATTAAGAAGGCTTATAATATAAACGAAACAATAATAAACTATACTGCCAAACTGCCTCGTAAGCCTGGTCCTTCGAATGCCTTACTCGAGTTCCTGTGTAGTTTTCCCAGGTTAAGTAAATTGTTTTTTGGTTTTAAAAACGAAATTGTCAGCAATATGTTGCAGGTCGGAGTTTGTAGGTATATTATAAGTAGGGCATCACTGCGATTTATAAAATACGATGGGAATGAAGAAACTCGTGCCACACATGATGATGATACTACCGGTTTTCAATTTATTTTTATATCAATAGGTACTCTAGTTGCGATGAAAAATTTTATTACTACTCTATAATGACAAACTAGATTAGCTTGTTTTACTATCTATTAAACTAAGAAAATTGGTGGTAACTAATTATCTTTTCTAAAGCGAGTCTTTTTTGCGGAAGATTTAAAGTAACTTTTTTTTTCTTTTTAAGCAAAAATATTGATGAAAACAAAAACTTTTAGGTAGGTAGCTTAAGCTGTTAATTAATAAGATGGCGGCCGAAGAGTGACCAATCACTGTCACTTTTTGCGCTTCTGTATATTTTGATTTTATCAACAATTCATTAAGTAATTAAACACTCGATCGAGATTGCGTCAAATCCTCTCAAGCCATCGCAAAAGTAACTTAGCTTAAACATTTTTCGACTAAGCAATGTGCTAAGGAAGCTTCTATGCAAACTTATTTGCGTTAAGATCCAAAATCAATGATTAAAATGGTACCATATCCGAGAATATCTAAAGCTATACGGTCCTGCTACTAATAATAAAATAAATAAATATCCTGGGACATTTTTACACAGCATCATCTAGTCCCAAACTAAGCAGAGCTTGTACTATGGGTACTAGACAATTGATAATTATAATACTTATATACTTTTTTTTTTGTAAATACATACTTATAATACATAGAAAATACCCAGGCAAACTCAAACACTTAAGTTCATCACAATAAATGTTTGTGTCCTGTGGGAATCGAACCCACGACCTCGTGATCAGCAGTCCGGTACTCGAACCACTAGACCACAGACGGCGTCTGTCATAATAAATGCATCCCATACCACGTGATATGGGCTATTTATCCAAATCATAAGTGCTACGAGCAATCCCGGGTTAAACAAGATAGTAAATGGGTTGGCGATGGCAATTGAACATTATCGACAATAGTTTAGGATAAGCGTACACGTTCGTATTTCTAAGTTTTCGAAAGAGAGTTGCTGATTACATAAGCTCTCTGAAAATGTGCTTCTATTTGATTTATAAAACAAACACTGCTTGCCGCCTAACTTCTGAATAGGAAACGAACTTAGATTGCATTGCGAAACTATCGGTGGCAATTCAATAGAGACCGATGGCACTGAATCGCCGCCGCGTCACCATTTCTATCATAAATCGTTAAAAGTTTATCAAAAGTATCAAAACCGGTGCAGTTACCCGCCGCAATTCGCAGTTTGAAAAATATTTAGTTGTGTAATGTCAGTGAACACAATATTATGTAATGTGGTGTCAAGAATATATATAATATGGTTAACTGTTTAGTTATTTTTATACTGGTCTTTGTTTGTCTAAACTATTTTACTCAGCGGTTCCAACTTAAACTTTTATGTGAGAACAGTAGTGGAATGTTAGCGAACTTTGCCTGAGACCCGTTGCTCAACAACGAAGTATTTCAGAATTCTGTATTACGTAGTTCAACGTCTTCACCGTATGTCATATGAACTCAGACACACAAAACCATACACAAAACTTAAGACATTTCCATTTCAAATAAGTAAATGAATAAGTTTAAATCCAGTGCAAAGTTCAAACAGAATACTTTGATTAAGATTTCTTATTGTCTTACGTTATTGTGTTCCTTTGAACTTTGGTGTAAATGGATTTCACGATAAATTGAAACGTATTTGTATAGAGATAGGAGCGTCTACTAATGACGAAGTTTAAAATCTTTGATGGCTATTATTGTCAAGCTCGTGTGGACACAATAGAATAAAAATAAGGCGTAATTACACGCGCGTCTATGACTAGAACATAGCGTCTATTACACTAGGCAAATTTGACAAAATATGTACTTAAAGGCAAAATAATACTCACAATTTACGGTCCCATGAAAGTTATATTACATGCGAGCCTATTACCAATCCATACAAACTCCTAGTTAAAAATGATCTAAGGACACTTTACGGAATCTAATCTAGGACTTCGCGCTCAATACCTGCGGTTGACCACTAGACCAATAGTAGGTACAGTAGTTATTATAAGTAACTATTTTTGAGAAGAATAGTTTTTAATATAAAAAATCACAGTATCATAATACATATTTTATGTTCAATGACGTGCTCGACACGTATAAAGGGGTCGAAATGAGGGTCACAATAACTTAATTAAAGAGACTTCGTTAGGGATGGAAAATTGATGACTAACTAACAACTTGAATGTTAAGTGAGTAGTTGACGCGAGGGCTGCCTCAGGGATAAAACGAGGTCACCTTTGACTATTATTTATTGAGAACTTTTCGTATTAAGTTAGCGGAATGAAGGATTTTTACTACTGGTTCATCTAAGGTTAAAAAAAAGAAATCGTGGCGTTAATGAGACCTACTCCAATGCAAACTTTATAGTCTAGCTAGCAAGTTGCACAAGCAAATTAAAAAAAAAGAATTAAAAGAGACAAAAATAAATGTAGGAGGCATCCCTGCTGAATTAGAAGTAAATATAAAATGTATATAATTTAGATCTACCATTTACTTACAAATAAGTGCATTTTATTTATTAATAACGCACATTGTATCGGGTTTGGCATAAAGCGTGTCATTGGAATTTTTAAATTAATGTTAAAATTTCCAATGGCTTATGCAATACATGATTAATCAACGGTCATTTTCTAACTTGACAAACGATTTTGAAACATAAAGCTTTATTAATGCATGGATGTGAAAATGGGCAATGGTTAATATGACATTATAAGGTACAGTCAGCAACGAAAGTAGCTGAACACTATGAAATCTTCAAAACGCTTTATCATCTTTAATATTCAGAATTCACTGACCCTTGAAGGCGGTACAAATTCTCATAATAGAGCACAATTATATGTTTTACCTTAGTCAAAATTTTATGAATAGTTTTGGTACTGTGATGTTTTTAAACTTTCGTTGTGTTCAACGACTTTCGTTGCTGACTGTACATGAAATGAGCTTATCAATATGCTGACTTGCAATATTATTCTAATTTTGAGATAGAAAGGAATGTATGGACAAGTTAAGAAGTGTTACGTTGTAAGTATTTACTACCTACATCGTCGTTTGTGGAAAAAAATATACTTCGAATTTACATCAAGATCAGAAAAAAGTTTAACTGAAAGAAAAACCATGAAAGTGAACTTTAAAACGATAGGTATATTTTGTTAGATTCCGATGAATCTAACAAATCCTCTAAAACCTTGTAATGACATTGTCATGATTACGAACACGGAAAATTCAGTCGAGCCGTTTACATCAGTCATACAGTCATGTTCTCAAGTGATCTTTCATACTAATTAGGCAATTGGTTTTTATTTAAATACATAACAGAAACAAATGTCTTGTATTTTAACAACCTTATATTTCACTGCAGTATAAAACAAAACAAAAACAACCTTAGCTGCAGAACCTACAAACATCTCTAATGGTAATGGATGGCAGTAAAAATAAATCAAGCTTCAAGACTGTCCTATTGTTTCTATCAGCCCGCCTTCCGGTGATCTATCAAGTAACTTACTAATTACAGGCGTGCGTATGTTGATTGATTACAAGTCTAAGAAACATTACGAACGGTAATGTTTATTCAATATTACTTTTGTTTTTGACCCCCGACGCAAAAACGACGGGGTGTTATAAGTTTGACGTGTCTGTGTGTGTGTGTCTGTCTGTGGCATCGTAGCTCCCGAACGGATGAACCGATTTTGATTTTGCTTTTTTTTATTTGAAAGGTGAATTAGCCGGGAGTGTTCTTAGCTACGTTTGATGGAAATCGGTCCAAGATGGCCGCCGAGCGGATTACATATTTTTTCACACCTCCCTCAATATGGGTATCAAATTAAAGGGCTTAACTAGGAGAATGCTATGTACTATGAACAATTTCAAATCCAAGATGGCCGCCATAAAAAAATGGCAAATTACGCTTCGTGTCGGGGTTTTCTAAATTTTTTATTTAGGTTAGGTTAGTGTGTAAAAAAATAATTCGAGGGTTTATTCTCCGATTAACTTCAATATCTCTGCATGTCTCGTAACCTCATGTCCCGTTTTTTATTTCAGTTCTCTTTATAAATGAATATTTGTATGGTATTTTTAGAGCAGGAAAAGATGTGGAGTAATGTGAGAAGATATTTTCTTCAATATCTCAGCATGTCTCCTGCCCTGACGTCACGTTTTGAAATCTCTCAAAAACGTCAAGTGACTCTGAGGTTTCTTTATAAATAAACCCATTTTTGGAACCGCAGAAGAATCGTCCACTGACCAAGGTATACTGGACGACTGTTTTTAAACTTGGCCACTCATGGCGGCCCTTTAGCTTCACTATCATAACTGTATTTATAATAAACAAAACTCTATTATCTAGTCGTGATCGTGATCATCGCGGAAATAACAATATTACACCCGTAACTTTACCCATAACATAATATTTTACGTGCTAACCGCTGATAAAGGTTGCCCCACTTTTCTTTTTTAAGGACATTCTCATCTCGTAAAAGCTTCACCATCAAGAAACACTAATTTTATTACTGTATTGTATGTAAGGTTCTAAGCGGGAAGTTTTAGGTTGATCGTGAGCAATTCCCCGTAACGATAATTACGCAATAAAGTGGGTGCGTAACGTTCGTCCCTTATTATGCCAGCCCACCTTATCTAAGGCTGTCAGTGGTTAGTTATTAATAACAAACATTAGTAATGCCGTGTTATACCATTTGTTATTGTTCGCTGAATTGATTGTTTCGATAACACCCTGCTCCTACTACAAAGGAATGTACTACATGTTATTTAAGATAATCATACTATAATCAGAAACTGAAATTAATAATAATACATTTGATTATTTTAGCCAGCAACGGTTTTGTAAATCAACGTTAGAATCGTTTCTTACAATGAAAAAACAAGTTACGTTTTAAAATATACTCGTATTAATCTAGTTCCGCGGGGTTTTTATTAGTATTCTTAGTTGATATTCCCAAAACTTTCCCAAAGTGGTTATGTTGGTATTTTAAAAGATATATCGTAAGATACGAGAATAAGCCAGTTAAATAACCGCGAACCTGTTTTCTTCTCTGTTTAACTTATAGAAGTATCCCTTTTTGGCACCAGGATGACAACTTTGTTTGTGTGAGTAATGGATATGTATACATCATTTTGCAGCTCACGGTACCTGCTGAGGTGTGCCCTAACTACCGGTCCAATTTTGAACATCAATCATTTAGAAAAGGGGTGCTTATCGATTACTGTGTCGTGTTTACCCCGAGGATCCTTTGCAGAACTTGCAACCAGTACACGTAAATTATACTATTTTTTAAAAGTGCTTTTCACGTAAGATGTTTCTAGGTACTATATTCGAAAGAAAGAAATTAAATGTTTATTTCCAACAAAACATACATAATTTAATAAAAAAAACAGATGTGTCCAGTCCAGTTTGGCAAAAAGAAATGGTTCAGCAAAAATGTTGATAGGTCAACATTGCTGCATACTTTAACTACGTACACGTACCGTACACGTACCGTACACGTACCGTACACGTACCGTACACGTACCGTACACGTACCGTACACGTACCGTACACGTACCGTACACGTACCGTACACGTACCGTACACGTACCGTACACGTACCGTACACGTACCGTACACGTACCGTACACGTACCGTACACGTACCGTACACGTACCGTACACGTACCGTACACGTACCGTACACGTACCGTACACGTACCGTACACGTACCGTACACGTACCGTACACGTACGTACACGTACCGTACACGTACCGTACACGTATGTACATTTTCTTGACTACAAACATGTTTGTTTAGTGCGATCTAACTCAGAAAACGCTTGTCTACATGCTAAACGAGTCAAAATTCTAAAATAATAATCCTCATAATATCAGGCGACCTCCAAAATCTCGTCCTTTATATCGTAAGCTTATCTTAATAAGAAAATCACCAACCGTGGGCCGTGTAAAGGTGCGAATACACATATCTAAGCTACGTTCAAATGTGTTGGTTGGGTATTACAGATTCCAATCATCTGCTTAATAGCATTGTGTAGTTACCCTTTGCCCACGAATATCAAACCGATTTTCCTTAATAGTCTGTTAAGACTTTTGCGATAAACAGGCTATTGCTTCTCGAAGCGATATCTGGCACGCAATTCCATTCGCTTTCTGGCTTACGCGTAACTTTTTTATTACACTGCTTACCCTACTTTGTTATACTCGCATAGCTGGTACAATAATGACTTTAAAAAACACTAGCAAGTTGGTTTTAGTGTTTCTTTTCTGAGTTATTCAAGAAATGCCGACGTCATCTTATCATCTTCCTGGCCATGTCCAAATTTATTTGGGGTTGGCGCAGCATATCTTTTTCTTCCTTTCATCCCTGTAAGCCGTCACGTTCTTATTCACTACCTTTTCCATCATACAGGCCTTAAATGCCCGGCGTCATTTAATTGCAAAACAACTGCTAAAACGATGTCTTGTAAGTTTCTCTAAGATTTACTAACAAACATAAAAATCATTAAGTTCTTTAAATATCAGTGATAAGTGATAGGTAATTGCATAAAATGATCTAATACTAATTATTTTTAATGAAGGAAAAAATCGGCTGGCGAGCAAGCGAGATTCGAAACTGCCCCTGCTAAGCTATCGGGGCTCACGATAGCTTAGCAAGCCCCGATAGCTTAGCGGTTAAAGCGTCTGTAGTACCGAACCAGAAAACGCAGGTTCTAATCCTGCTCGCCAGCCGATTTTTTCCTTCATTAAAAATCGTTTGTAATCTTAGCATGAGTACTATTAAAATACGTAGAATAGGTTTTAAAATTGTCACTCAGTTATCGTGGTGAAACTGGTACTAGTGATGTGCCGTACAGTAACAACGTGCTCTGTTCAGTGATCGGCGTATTGGCACCGATTAGAATATCTACGGGAAGAAATTCTATGGCTGTGTAGTTTTAAGCGCAATCGCGTTAGCGACACCTATACACCAGAGAGCAAAACTGTTTTAATCGTTTACTCAAACATGCGAACGAGCGTCAACACGACAAAACGCTGCATGGTTTTACATGTGTCTAGGTTCCGATATTGCGTGCGTGAACTTGCTTGATAAAACATTACCTCCATTTTTGGGTACGGAAATCCTCAATCAATCATCAATCCTCTTAGCGCCATTGATAAATTAATGGTAAGAGAATTTTTAAAGATCGAAGATTTAAGAAATATATTCTGTATTCTTTATAGTTGATAATATAAATATATATGATTTAACTTCATAATTTTTTACACACTCCGTTAATAAAATAAATTTCAATAATTCCAACAATTATAATATTAATATTTACTACTCTTGTAAGTGATCTCATGATACAGATTTTGATGGCATCCGCTTTGCCTTTGTCTTTGCTGAGTTACATACGTAAGTCGTCTGTTTCCTTAAAAAGTAGATACCTACTTTAGATTTCAAAGGTTGACACAAACATGAAATTATAAACAGCTATTATTATAACTTTCTCTAAGATCCTTTGAAACCTATTTCTACAAAGGTTAATAAATTAAAATGATAGTGAGAGGCCGCGAGTTGCCGAGGCTTATTTGAGCTCCTCTCGTAAATTAAGTTTCAGTAACATTATAATAATTTTGCGAAACCTTTAAAACTAAATAATTTAAATTTCGTATTATTTGCCCTTTTCAACTTAAATTAAGGACGAATATTTAAGTAAATGATAATTATAGTGTTTAAAAATAAATTGTTTTTATGATATTACGAACTACACAAAGGCTTTATATTAGGAAAGTTTTCATTACATTATTGGGACAGGATAAAAAGAAAGAAACATTTATTCAGCTGCAAGCGAGATACGTACATAAGTTACTTACTAAGAGTGGAAAAAAAGATAAGAACAAATGAAGAAAAAAAGATAAGATAGAACTTTCAATATAAATACAGTATTTTAAACTCTATATATTTGAAGTAGGTTTTTATATTTCATAACTACTTTCTTCAGGATATACTGGGATATGGCAACATTAAAATTGGATGTGTATGTATTTGTGTGCGTATGTGTTTGTGTGTGTGCTTTAAAGATTCCAAATCCTAAGTCCCCAACACGAAGAAGCTAATCAGAATAAGTGGCTTTTGTACATAAATGTTACAAACAAACTTGTTTATGAACATGAAGTGAGCAGAAGTGTTAAATGAGTTTTGAAATGAACTTTGAAAATTACACTCGGTTACTTTTATTTTGGAACATACATATGTACTACTATACTATATATTTGGAACATACCTATGTACTACTATACTATATATTTGGAACATACCCTGTATTTCCCTAGGGTTTGGCAGAGGCACACAATAACTATCTACGTGCAGAATGGCTTCTCTCTGCCCCTCTTACGTCAAATACCGCAGGTGGCCCGCAATTCACAGTAGCATTTATCGAGTTGCTAACTTTTTTGCAGTCGGTAAAGCTTAGCGCTCATCATGCACTCATCTGCGCGAGTACAAAACTCATGTTGCTTATTTACCTAGCTGTTGATTGTGTTATACGCAAGATCAATTAGTTGCAATTGTAGGCAGAAACTCGATTGAGACGCCATTTGACCATTTAATTTCTAAAAAATAATTCTACTCATGGTATCTATCCAGATGACTGAGCCGCGGCAACCTTTGAATTGACCTGTCCTAACTTATGACATACATAATATCAAGAATCTTATAAGTCACTTATTATTTAGCTCTACTTGAGATTTAAAATTGCAAGGGTAAAGCTAGTTAATTCATTTAGAGGTCGCGGTCGCGCCCGTTGAGCGACGTAAACGTTCTTTGTGTAATAAAGCCTTTATTTATTCACATTTCTCGTTTCATATTCACACAAAGGGGTAACAACAACAACAGGCATGGCAAGCAACAGTCTATTATAGTTGTTTCAGAGAATTTTAAAAATAGTTAGATTTTTATCCACGATTTTATTGAGTGGCTCGTGGCCAAGTTGTACCAACGCTGATCAACCGATCTGCAAGGTTAAGCTACACTTAACATATCGAGACTCCTCGGTGCCTCGAAGAGCACGTAAAGCCGTCGGTCCCGGTTGTCATACGAACACCTATGACAATCGTTAGTGGTAGTCAGAAACCTAAAAAGCATGACAACCAGTCTTTCCATTGAATATCGGTATTGCCCAGAAATTGGGTTGCGGAGGTCTGATGGCGGTCGCTCCGTGTAAAATATTGATATTCAGCCGCATCCTGGTTAGACTGGAAGCCGACCCCAACATGGTTGGGAAAATGCTAGGAAGAAGATTTTTATCCACGATTTACGATTTTCCTGTGATTTTCAGTATCATCATCAATCCAGTAATGGTCCCACTGCTGGACACGGGTCTCCTCATAATGAGAGCGGGTAGGCTATAGTCCACCACGATGGCCTAGTGCGGGTTGGCAGACTTCACATGCCGTCGAGAAGATCTCTCAAACATGTAGATTTCCTCGCGATGTTTTCCTTCATGATAATTAATTATTAATAAGCACATGATTACGAAAAGACAGAGGTGCCTGCCTTGGATTCGAGCTCGAGACATACGACTTGACAGTCCAGTAGTCATATCCTTGTGATTTTATGGTATCGAAATTCATAATATGACATAATTAAACCGGTTCAACTCTGTGTGAATTAATTCTGGGAAACAGTAACGATTACCAATACAAATAAACCGTCAACCTGGCATTTATAACCAATTTATTTGGAGTACCTTTGACGAATATTAATTTTGGCAGCGTCACAGTAATACAACCAAATTAAATCAATTTAATTTGCTTGAAATTTCATTTTAGTGTAGATATATTTACTATATATAGGTATATACACAGATTCGGTGGAGTTTGGCGAAGGATAGTTGCTATCAAATCTGAATTATCTACTATCATTAACTGTTAAAGAGAATGAATAGATCCAGGGATAGAGCTTGAGAGGGGATCGTAATGTTTTTGTTTTTCTCTTCAGGATCAATGTCTCATCCTAACATTACTTCTACATCCACGGCCGCGGCAAAAGCTAATCTAATATAAATTTTAAAATCTTTGATACAGCTGTTCAATAAATTAAAACAATATCTACCAAATTCACTTGAATTTTGCTACACATGTAGACGGACAGTATCCGTAAGTACGTATTGCAGCACAATGAGTTCCAAAACTGAAATTATAATTAGTACCCTGGAACTTTTGACTACGAGGAAAACACTCGGCGAATGGAAATCAAAAGTTTGTTTTTGTTCTCGGGATGAAACCTTGTCGGGTCGTCAGTTACCAAGAGTACCTTACCAAGAAACCAAGAAGTTTTTGCTGCAAAGATGTTGATTTTACCCTACTTTGTGAATGCAAGTACAAGAAGTATATTTCATCATCTTCCTACCTCTGTCCCAATTTATTTTATAAGAAGTATATTTAATTTAATTTAATGTAATATAATGTACGTAACAGTCGTGTTTTGTTCAATTCTTCACGTGGCAAACCGCGTTCGGGTATTATTTTTATTGCCAAATCCGTACCCAGCCGTTGCTTTGTAAAAGACACAAATATCAAAACAAACTTTCACAAATATAATATTATTAAAGTATGTCTATTTTTTATTTCTAGTTACCAATTAGATAAACAAATCACCAATTTATTCAATAAAATAATTATATTGTATTCCTTTCCACTGACGATTATTTTTCTTTTTTTGTATCTCCTTGCCACATTTTATCCAAATCTTTTCAACGGTTTAGGCTGAAAAGAATTTAATGTAGGCAGACAGATAGATAGTAAATTTCGCATTTGTAATATGAATATGGATAGTTTGGACTCATATGGCTAGCTACCAAAATACTGATAATACTCAAAGGCGTAAAAAATATTGGTTCAGGCTTTCCATGGATCCTGCTTACCCCAATAAAGTGTGACAAACGTGAACCATTTCCCGTTACTTTCAGAAATATGACTAGATTTACGTCATAAGATACATATTCGGTATAACTGCTGGCTGTGGAACCCGATACCAGCTACTGACCAGATAAATAAACTGGAACATCCATTTTACTTGGACAATGAATGGAATTCATGAAATAATATTCAATCAGGCAAACAATGCACGAATCAAAATTGAATTCGTTTCACAGAAAATTTCAAGTATTGTGGTCACATTTGGAGTTGGAAGTGTCCCAAAGTTCTTTTGTTATAGCAGGAATTTAAAAATTACTGCCTAGGTACTATTTGTGGTCTACTTCAACTTCTTATTTACTTGGTATCTTCTAACGGTGCATTTAACTTTCAGAAAGTTAATGGACGATTCATTATTTTCACGCATTACTTCGCATTAAAAGTTCAATGGAAAATATAAATAGCAGTAATATCTTTTATGAGTATTTTTAATCTTGGCTGGGTGTACTGCAATAAAATGCTGCGTTGCCGATACAAAAACTTGTGAGTAAATATTGCTTCAATTTGTTTTTTCCTGGTATATCTTAGACGAAGAAAAAGTCTGTGGCATCAGTTTGTCGCTATTTTATCACAATGTTTGTTAATTTAGTGGCATAAAGCTTGAATTTGCTTGTCTATACTTCTATACTAATATTGTAAACAGAAACATTTGTAGGTATTTGTAGATTTGATTTGTAGATTTTTAAAGAGAGGTAGGGCACAGCCATTTATGTCTCAAATCTGGAGCAGCCCATCTGGGGAAGTGCCTCCACCTTACAGAAAATAATAATAATAATAATAAATATCTTGGGACATATTTTACACAGCACCATCTAGTCCCAAACTAAGCAGAGCTTGTACTATGGATACTAGACAATGGATATAATACTTATATACTTTTTTTTTGTAAATATATACTTATAATATATAAGAAACACCCAGACAAACACAAACACCTAAGTTCATCACATAAATGTTTGTGTCTTGTGGGAATCGAACCCACGACGTCGTGATCAGCAGTCCGGTACTCGAACCACTAGACCACAGACGTCAAATCAAATCAAATCAAATCAAATATTAATAATAATAATAATAGCTAAATAACTCCTTCTAAAGATGCGCTGCGCTGGCAGTAAGAGTAATATTCCCTCAAACTGTCGGCGCAGTGGAATCTTCCATAAACCTCTAAGAGGTTTTTCGGGTCGGCAACGCGCGAGTGATACCCCTGGTGTTGCAAGCGTCCATAGGCTATGGTAACCGCTTACGATCAGGCGGGCCGTATGCTTGTTTGCCACCTTAGTGGTATAAAAAAAAATGTAATGAGTAAACTCAAAAAGTACTGGACCGATTTCAAAAATCCTTTCACCATTAAAAAGCTACATCTTTCCTGAGTAACATAGGCTGTAATTTAAAAGACCACGCGGGTGAAGCCGCTGGCGTATAGCTAGTTACAAATATTACACTCTGCCTAACTTTTCGGAGATATATTTAGACGTATATAGCTTGCTTCTGTTAATTACAATATGGATTATGTAAGTAAAAGTAAACTTTGACGATACGCGTTAGTGTTTACAATCACAAACTTCTCATATTAGGTATGCTTTATAACCGTTTTAAGAATATCACAATTTTTCAAAGAGTTCTTCGAAACTAATTCTGAATAAAGGTAATCGATCAACGCTTCGAGAGCAGAAGTTTATAAGTTTGTTTGTTTGAAGGTTTGACGCCAAAACTTTTAAAAGATTCTGGTTGGCATCAAAGCAAAACTTGCAAAGACTCCTGATCGGCGAGCTGACGTCTCTACTTATACACTTTTGGTTTGTAATACGAAACTCGTGAGAAGAATACAGGCACTCGTCAAGTGGGATGGTCCGAATACAAAAAGTGTCCCTTTATCTAGCGCGGGGAGAGAGGGTATTAGTCGTAAAATAAATTGTCGTTAAAAAAATATTTTGCTGTAAGTACAATTGATTTTTAAGTTTTTAATAGCCAATTTGCTAATGGATTCATCACCAATGGTAACTCGTTAGTATTTTTATTCTATTCATTCGTTGCTACAAATTATTAATTAAAGCCTCCGCCTGACTCAGTTTGTATTTGTTGGGACTAATCTCATAAACTACTGCACGGATTTTCATACGGTTATCACACATCGAAATACGGATTATCCAGATAGGTTTTAGGCTATAATATTTTAACCCGTGTGAAACTGGAGTGGGCCCCTAGTATTATAAACTAATATTGATGAACAACTATTTTCATAAATATTTAATCTATACTTAATATTATATAGCTGAAGAGTTTGTTTGTTTGTTTGGTTGGTTGAACATGCAAATCTCAGGAACTACTGGTTTAAAAAATTCTTTCAGTACTAGATAACCTTTTTAACGAGGAAGGCTAGCTTTTTGTACTTTTTTAAGCATTTTCCATGCTAAGATTACAAGTAATTTTTAATGAAGGAAAAAATCGGCTGGCGGACAGGATTTGAACCTGCGTCTTCTGGTTCGGTACACCAGACGCTTTGACCACTAAGCTAGAGCGAGCTCCGCTAGCCAGTCGAAATGTAGGCAAGGAAGGCTAGGCTATATATCATCTCGCTACGACTAATAAGAGCTGAGTATAAATTAAAAATGTTGCAAAAACGGGTGAAAAAATTCAACTTCTACGGGAACGAAGGCGCGGGCAAAGCCTAGTATTTTATATTTTGCTAAAAAATATTATATGTACAGTAGTAATAGGGTGTCTTATGTAATAAAATCGCACTGTGCGTTGAGTTTAACGGTTAAGTAAGCCACGTCTGTGGTTCAGGTTAATAGTTATTTGTTATACAAGAGTGCAAAGTTGCTTTTTAACCGCGTGCTCAATTTTGATGACCGAGCAAGCGAAGGATTCAAAAATTAGAATCCTGAGCGTCAGCGAGGGAATTAAAAGAGCACAAGGTGAAAAATCTTTGCACTCGAGTGCAACACGTAACTTTTCATTCCACCTCAGCGAGGAAATGACTAAAAAATACATTTACAACCACAAGATACTTTTATTTCAGTTTAGGTATTAAATACTATATGATAGGTAAGTTTTACAGAATACCTATTCTTTAAATTATAACAAATAATACTAGGTATTGAAAGTAACGTTGCTACAATTACTTGAGTGTAATATTTTTGTTAGGTATTGTAATGTTGGTGTTAGTGACTTAAAAAAGTACACCAAGAAAGTTCCGATAGGCTTGTTGAAAAAATATCGATATATCGATATTATTTTTTTAATGTATCGATATTTTTGAGCGATATTTAATATGGCGATATATCCATGCATCGATATAAAATTCAAAGTATCGAAAAGGTATAAAAATCTATATTTTTTACAGACCAATAAACATTTATAAGTTTTAAGATTATAAAATCCCAAAAAGGAATACTTTTTTTATACTAACATCTTTTTAACAAATTATATTTAATGTATTTTTTGGTTTTGTTCGACTTGATTTGTTGTTTTATAATTTGGTTTTTAAGATATATCGCCCATATATCGATATTTTTAAATAAAAATATCAGTATCGATACTGATATTTAAAAAAAATATCGATTCGACATATATCGATACTTTGTTGCGTTTGGACTCGGAACCTAGGGAAGGTTCCAAGTCTGAGTTTTTAACAAATTAAAAAAAAGTTGTATGATAAGTTCGGCGCCAGGGGCGTAAAAGCACAATGTTCTAAATTCAATTTACTTTGTCTCTCTAGAGGATAAAAACGACTTTTGCACTCAGATATCGAAGAGTAAAAATACTCTTTCCGAGATGGTGGGATGAAAAATAAATTTACTGGAAATTTTAGGATGTCAGATGACTGAAATGCCGTTTCTGACTCATGTGATTGATCATAAAAGGCACAGATAATAAAACGTATTTTATGTGAGTAATTGAATGAGTGTTTTTATGGAAAAAATAATGCACTTTTAGTCAGCACATGAATTTGAAAACTAAGGTACCTACATGCCCTGGATATAAACTAGGTTGATAAAGTTCAAGATGAAATAAGCTTTTAGAAGCATTATTTATGAAACAAGTTGAATGGTTCCAAAAAGTTGGTCCTATGGAAAAGAATCTGACAGGAAACTCCATGAGTAGGTAGCATAAGTAGCCACGAGACCCTCAGAAGAATTGAGCCTCCAAAGAAATTTTTAGAGTAACCAACATTTGTTTACAAACAAATAAATAGGTAATACAACATTACTTGCTTGCTAAAAACTATAGTGTTTTTTAAGTATTTCTTAAAGTGAAAGTTACTTAAAGTTTATATTACTTTCTAGAGTTGTGCCCGGTTGATGGCAATAGGCTCAACATACCGGCGAAATGTGGGTGTCCATTATACGCCTCTTCGGGGAATATAGGCATGATGGTACTTATGTTATGTTACTTTTTAGACAAATATTTATTTACCTACAGCATAACCGATCATGGTGCTTTGACTTCTCACAACGGCTAAAGCTCGTAACTATTGTGCCTTTGATTGATGCCTTGAACACGCGTAGAGCTTTAGGCGTTGAATTGCAGTCACGCAGGCTTGGCTGACTTGATTTAGTAGGCCATAATTCCAAAATCAAAATCATTATTATCAAGGTTGAATCCAGGAGGGAAGCGGGCATTGACCTCCAACACTTATCTGAGCGATGTGCAACGCAAATATTAAATAATTTATAATTATAATATAATTTTGAATGTAATAGCAATATTTAAGTTTTATATATTATACTCACGAACATACACACGCTGATAACAAAATTAAATTGGGATTGGAACTGGATTGGAAACAACCCTATTTACCCAATCCTATGAGATTTTCTTTAAATCCTTGCAGAAAAGTTACATCTTAAATTCTATGCTGATGTCTATATCTTGTAAGGAAATTACGTGCTAAAGCTCAAGGTTTGTAGCTTTTATAGTTTCCGAGGAGGTATCTACCATTACGTTTTGACGTTTTCCATCCAGTTCTATATTAAATTTGAATCTGTTTTCCCGGAGGAGTAGGGAGAGGTACACAATTCTCTGGTATGTTTAGATCCCATGTCATTAACAGGTTATTAACCTAGTGAACAAAACCAAATTTTCAGCTGCTACTAATATTTTCATAGAAACACCCAATAACCCTGTGCTTGACTTAGGAATCGAACCAAGAACCTGTAGCGTAGCAGTCACCACTAGAAACGAATGAGGCAGCTTTTTACTAACTGTAATAAAAATCAGAAATTCTCCGATAATCCTCACACTTAACGGGAAATCCGTAAAATAAACTAGTATTAATGATTCAGCTCTTTCAGACCATAAAATGCCCATTACCATTTTATAGTCAGTTTGCATCAAATGCGTTCTTTGAGCCGCACCGTTCTAATAACGGGGTTAGTCATTGACCTAGTTAAGGAATAAGTCCTTGTAATGATGCCTGTGAGCCAACTTTATGGGGTACTTCTCGTCCAACTAAGTACATTCAAGTTTTGCTCGCCAATAACTTCAATACAGATTCATATTGAAACTGTTTTCATTAAAGTACAAAAGTTCCTTCTTCCAAGACTTGAATGAAGCCTAAGTAAACCATGTAAATTTAATATATTGAAAACACTAACGTTACAAATTTTACAAAATAGTATTATTTTATACGAACACAATCTGTTTTTCAGTGCGACATTTGCATTTAAACTAATATAATAAAAAACACAAAAAACAAACCGCCTCCAAAAAACGGTGCCAATCAACGAAAGTCATATTTAAATTATATTAGTAGTTATAAACTCGTTCAAACTTTACAAGACGAAATCGGTCCATTAATGACTGAGAAATCGCGTAACATACGTACAAAAAAAAGACATACAGTCGAATTGAGAACCTCCTCCTTTTTTTAAGTCGGTGAAAAAATATAAAATAAATCCATTTGTTATTACTATACACATAAATATTATTTTCTGTATAAAACGCAAATATGATCCTTTAAAAATTGTAAATATAGTTTTATAATGAAAGATTATTCTAATTACATTTCTTTTTTAAATACCTTTATTTATTTATTGTATATAAAGTGATTGCCAGATATAATTTTTTCGAAGTAAAAAGACATAAGACATATTATCTCATGGCAGGGTAGGTATAACTATTATAAAATTTAAATGGAACAGAAAAATCTCTCCAGCTAGTTGCGGCTCTGAGTTAATTAGTCTCTAGAGCGTCATAACTTGCGAAACGAGTGCCATTTGCCACATACAATATTACATAGTTTTGATAAAATATATTACTATAAAAAATATCATTTTATCGAAGCTTTTAGAGCAGATTTTTTTACACAGACAATGAATTCTACAAAGGATGTCATCGAAATCGGCCCAAATGATGTACCGAAGGTACACGTGTTGGAAAAAATACCCTGTATTACGCTGTATTCAAAACTCTAGTCCTACTTTTTTTAATGTTGACTGGGGGATGAGAAAAAACTTTTAATTTGAGAAAAATCACGCCATTTTGGCACGCTTTTATTGTCTGTTTATAATGATTTCATAGTAAAAACTGTCAACTTGACAGCTATCTGCTGTCAGTGTCAGTTTCGGAATGTCAAACGAACGCCATTATAGTACAATATTATCAGTTTTATTGGGATTTCATGGTAAAAACTATCAACTTGACAACTGTCATGTACCTCCGGTACAAATTCGGGCTGAGTTGTATGGGCTTTTCACATAAAATAGTCTAAATCATAATTTGCTACGAGAGCGTAGGCGGCGTAGCGTGACGTCACCACGTCGATGCCGTCAATGCTACGATGACAGCTACATCGTAGCGAGACCCAGCCCGGTTCTAACACAATAACAGTCTATAGTTTTATTTCTTCAGAGATATAGTGAGACGAATTGACAGAACATTAAAGGTGAAACTTTTCAAAAACCCACGCGCATCCAGTGTACATTCATGACAACATAGTATTCAAAACGTCTATAGTAAAAAGGCGTGAGTAATAACGATGACCTTTGTGATATTTCGGATCGTTACTATCATTTTCTTGGTAAGGTTGTGACATTTTTATTTGAGTAACGCTGTGTAATTAAACGAACAAAAACGAATATAACTTAATCTTCAAGATTATGTAAAGTGTTTTTAGGTCTTCCTACATTTTTGTTAGCGCTTTCTACGTACAATCAACTAAGTTTTTTGAAACAATATTTGTTTTCTGACAAGGATTGTGTAATCTGTATCACGCAATGTGTGTCAAAACGCAGGTGGTGTTTGCTGCCTGCATACTTGTTTTGTCTACAGTACATCAATAGCTGTGTTAAAAATACCATCCATTGAGACTTCCATTTTCCATTTGATTCGAGTGCAATGTTATAAGATGTAATCTACTTTAGCTACTGAGAGCTTCGAGCAACGAGTGCTAGCGGCCGTTTTGCGGTAGAGGTTTATTTTGTCGGGTAGTGTCGAGTGGATTTCAGGTAAACAATTTTCTAGTTCTATAAAGATTTTCTTTTATTTATTTACAACTAACCGTTTCACTCGCATGTCACAGCACTTTAGAAAACGCAAACTATGTTCTTGCTAAATTGTAACATTTAGGTGTGAAAAGGAAAGAGAAAGATACGCAAAGTTCCATTCGCATAATATATAACATTAATTAGTAAAAATTTGTTTGATCTGGGAACCAAACCCAGGAACTCACGCTCAGCAGGTTGATTGCGATAAAATTACTAGTCCTCAAATAAAATACATTTTATGGTAATGTATTGTATAATATTTATGTACCCGTAAATTCAGATAACCCAATTGCTTGCCAACCCTGTCACCGCTGGCAAATAAAAATCCCATACAGCTAAAATGGCCTTGGAACAAAAAAAAATGAATTACAAACGTAACAGTTTTAATCCATGCTAATGCTCGCTAAAGACGCCTTCCGAAATAAAGGTTGATTCAGATTACACAAGAGGGGGTTCCTTAACGCCTATCTGCGCTATCTACCGTAAACGTTATAGCCCTGAGAAGAATCGCTGGGTTCGCACCTGACGCCACGTTAAAGTTAACTTAACACTTTGTAAATGTTGCTGTTAAAGTAATAAAGTACTCTTTACTGGTAAAAAAGTTTGGAGAAGGAAAATTCGATTGTAGGTGAGACTCGAACTCGTGTTTTCTGATTTAGTAAGGGCCTGTTTCAGCTCTGAATAGCAGCTAACTGTAAAAAAAAAATGGTCATGAAATCAATGGTCAAATCTGATGAGTAATTTAACGGAAACTTACCTACTGGGAGGTGGTGAATGTTACTTCTACAGACCCTAAACGTTCTACACTATAAAAGTATTTTAAATTAAGGAATAAATTTAATTATAATTTTACTGTCTCAGTAATATGTATGTCTCGTGTTTTAAAGACGCATCTATAATAAAAGTTTTACATACTGTGGTAACAGCTGGTACTTCTCAAAACAGTACCCAATGAACATTTCTATTTAACCGAAGGTGATTTTTGAAAAACTGTCTCTGCTTGCAAAGAAGCTAGTATACTTACCTATGGTTCCACAGCCCATTTACACTCTACACGTGTATTTTAAGGGCTAAATTCAAAAGCAAACTTAACATTGTCAGCTCAGGTACTGTTTTAAAATTTCACATTGTTCAGCTTCTACGTTTTAGGCTGTGTTAGATAATTTATAAAACTCGTCAATTAAACAAACCAAGATAAAAATTCGCTTAGCCTAAAGCTGAATATTAACATAATGTCGTACTTAGTTTTAGGTTACAAATATGCGGTTTTTTGACTAGAGAATAAACCTAACTTACTTAAGTACCTTTAGTTAATTAAATAATTAATTTGGTTTTACTAAACAACAACAAAAACATACCAACACGTGCGCTATTTATATAAAGTGGTAAAGCCTTGCACGTGCCTGTTTTCTGGTTTTACAGTAACATAAACACGTGCATTACTGAGTGTGGCTTGCTGGGGCTCCGAGTTGAGAGCCGCGTCGAATGTCTCGTAAATGTTGAATATGCTCCTACCGCTTCGTACGCTCAGCAATCCTAATTGGTAATTCGTGAAGCCAAAACTGCTAGTACTAGGTACGAGTAATAATTATTGAGTTGAGAATACAGACCGAACCTTAAGATACGATCTTTTACTCGTACACAGAAAAAAAACTCATTTGCTGATTATAAGACAAACTTTCTGATTTGTAGGTACACGTGAAATGAAATGCTCTAAATCAATTGATTCGATTAATTTTCAGATATAAAATCAAGTAGGCAGTGTTCAATTTAATGAATCAATGGAATGATTACAATTATTTACGAGTATGAAATTAAATTTAGTACGGTATGGTATGTTTTATGTTTTTGAACAGAAAATAACAGATAAGTAAGGGTTAGGGTGGTATGCCACTTGTCAAATTACACCGTCCAATGTTATTTGACGACTTCCTCCAATTAATACAAGGTGGAAGGGACATCGACGCACATTCGAATACCATGAGTTCTGTACATGATTCTGGACCCTCCCCCCCTACCCTGCGTTGAAATTTTTCGTAACTATTTTCATAAATTTTTCAGTTTTTTCTGCAGTTTCTTTTACTTGAACGTGTAAAAAAACATTATTTCTATCTACCCAAACTAGATTTATAATTAAAAAATCATTATTTCATTTATTTTGGATCGCGCGTGCGATAACATTCACCGTGGAGCGTTTTTAGCAATACACTGCGCGCTCAAAAATGTCAATATCTGTAATAACCGATCATATTCTACATGAATGACCTAGGTCATTTTATTTTTAACCTTGACTGAAACCTTGTCACGACGTTTGTGCGTCGATGTCCGTTCCACCTTGTATACTAGCAATGCTTTATAAATAAACTTTATCAACTCTTGGATCAAGACATTGTACAAAGAAAGAGCAGTGGCATATCACCCTTAGGTATATTTGTTTAGTCTCTCTCGACTCTGTAAATAAGTGAATTGTTATTACGCAGTTATATTTAGTCACCCGGCGTACACGGTTGATTACTTTCTCATTTCATTGGTGTGTTTTCCATTTAGAAAATTGAAATATAAATAATATTGGGCTTTATTTAAAGACTTGCTTTACATCAATGAACGTTTGGAATAAGCGAAGTAACTTAAACATCAACGAATAAAAGAATTGAGAAATGAGAACAGTATGACTAATAGCCTTATTTGTTTACCATCATTTGAAACCTCTCTATTTATTTCATTTTATTTATAACTTTACCAACTTTGAATATACATAGCCAGTAGTAAATGTATATTAATACGTATTATATACTATAATCTATAAAGAGGAAAGATTTGATGGTTTGTTTGCATTAAATAGGCTCCGAAACCACTGGAGCGATTTGAAAAAATCTTTCACCATTAGAAAGCTATATCTTTATCGAGTTGCATAGGTTATAATTTATAAGAAATACCCAGAATACGCGGAGCCACTGGCGGAAAGGTAGTAATGTATAAAAAAAATCTCGGATAAACTTTATTTGAATACAAATATAAAGTGTTTTTATTTCATTTCAGTAGGTGTATCCCTTCAACGCATATTTTCCGTCTATTCCCTCAATTCATTGACAGAAGTTATGATAGTTTTCTATAACTTCACTGCTCCGGGTTACGTGTTGTACGTTTTTAAAACTTCTGAGTACACTAAGCGGCTGCCTTACATTGGTCGACGGAACTCATCGAGAATCAAATAGCAGATATAATAGCAAAACAATTGTTTCAACCGTTTTTGTTTTAGCTTCAATTGTTTCAGCTTCGAGAGAATCACTGTTGTTATTGTGATAGTCCCTTCAAATGTCGCGGAACTGTCGTTGATACATATTATTTTTTAAGACAGCTTCTGCGCTAGTGAACAAACCCTGTGTCGGGGGACGTTACGAACATATAATTAACAGACTGACAAAGTTCATCATCAGCCCATTAACTGTCCTCAATCTCAGTGTGAGAGGGATTAGGCTATAGTCCACCACGCTAGCCTAATGCTGGTTGGCAGACTTCACATGACACCAAGAAATCTCTCAGGCACGCAGGTCTCCTCACGATGTTTTCCTTTACCGTAAAGCGAGTCATAATTACGTACATGATTTCGAAAAGTCAGAGGTGCGTGCCTTGGATTCGGAACTTAACTAGATTTAAAAAATATATCTTAGTTGGTCCTGTGTTAGACAAAAAGGTAATATGATCGAGATAAAGCCAAAACAAGGGTAGGTTATACATACATACATCAAGGGTTCGCCCGCAGCAGTCCTTAGATTTACCAAACGTATATGCACATTAATTAGTCGGTTTACCTGTACGGGGACACAATACATAAACTATGCCCTTTGACCCAAACGGGACTATAGGATTTATGATGAGGATTTCTACAGAACGATAAGGGGATTATGTGAAAAAAAAATGTTGCTGAATTATTTGGTCAGTTTATTTTCCACGAAAACCCTTTTATGCGTCATACACAAATATGACGCACACATGAAATACGTTTTTTTTTATCTAGGTACATGTGAGATTACATTAAAAAACTGATATAAATCTCTAGACCGCATAATTTTAGGATTACTATCACATTGATAAATATATATAGATATCTATAATTATTATCGTCTTATCAAACTATGAAGTAATTAAGGGTCTGGTATTTACTTACTATGAGGCCGTATCCACTTATGTCACTTTATTAATATAAATGCTGGTCCGTAGGTTTGCAATGTGTACAAGTGATGTTAAAATTACTTTATTTAAGAATTATTGCCAGACATTTTACACTAGCAGCCTATGGGTCAGATACCGCAGGTCACTCGACGCCCTGCGTATTCAATATAATAACGGTTTTAGGATGCTGTTGGGGCTTCCCCGTTCCTGTAGCGCGTCAGGGATGTTCGCTGAGGCGAGAACGGACTGTTTTAAGGTAATTCTACGCAAAAGAGTAGCTTCCTTGATGGGTCGGGTGCGGGACAGTGCCAGCAGCCTCTTAAATTATATGTAAGGTTGATTGTCCGTTGGTGTGACACTGGAACACAGTTCATGTGGGGTACAGGCCTACACTGTTTAATATAAGATAAATAGGGTGAATTAGTAAACATATTTATAAGTTTATTTTACTAATCCATTATGGATGTAAGTCTGAAATAAAGTTATATTATTATTATAAACATTTTTTTGGCATAGGAGGCGAAGGGGTTGTCGGTCTTCTACCGACTAAAAACCGCACTTGCCTTCCCTTACCCCATATGTCATAGCAATGGAATAAAAAAAAATTACCACGACTATGACGGGATTGACATAAATCCTTAGTCCGATCTACTTAAAAATAAAAAACGTAATCTCTTTAGTCTGAAATATAAATATTTTATCTATAACACACATATCATAGGTAGATTACCTACTGAATAAAAATAAGCAATATTCATTATTACACCTATATTTCAGTAAAATTAAATACTATTAAAATTGATTTTTCCCTATGGGAATCTAAACAAGGAATGCCTGCTTGTCCGGCAGTACATAACTGGATAGAGAGAGCTGAGGATTAGGGGAAGAGACTCTGTGGCAAGGCCGTGTTTACAAGGTTGACCTACATCTACACATCCAGTATTTGTTTTTTTTAAGGTTTTAATGTAGAGTAGATAATGTCATAGGGCATTAGTCTACCTTATACGCTACTGTTGTACATAAAAGTATAAATTAAAAAAATGGCCGATGATGATGATAGGAATCAATTTTGCTAATGCATCTTTCGAGACTTCTACTACTGCCATTAAAATGTTTTCACAAACACACAGTAACGCTGACTCTCAGATAATATCGAGGGAAATTTTCTCTAAATATTTGTTCATCGAGTTTATGTACACAAATAAGTAAGTTCTCAGACACCTCAAACAAAGCTTGGCTGCTCCACTCAGCGGGGTGCGACATGATTAAGTAATTACCTGCACTTTATCTACTAAGTTCTGGTGGATTGATCAAAGTGGGAGCAAATTAACACGCTTCTGAGATAACACTGCTGGAAATGAACTCATTGATTAGTTGTGTTCGCGGTAATTTTATTTCGCGGTAATATTATTTATAGCTGCTGATATCGCGATAATGATTCGTGTGTGATTATAAACATAATTTCATGAATATTTATTGCAATGTCATTTTAGATATGGCGTACAGACGATAGAAAAGGATTTTTTAATAAATTTTATTTTAAAAAAATCTTCATAGATCGTCTACGACTTTACGAAGGCACGGCTAGGAGTGAGGTCCCGGGTTCAATTCTGTTACTGGGTTTATCTGTAACAGCACAGAGTATAGATGAAATCTAATACGTAATGGGGAATTAAGTTAGTACATCTCTACCTGTCTTATCGGGGAATAAAGGCGATATGGTTCTTGCCAAGATTGCTTAGTAATTAATTTAAAATGTCAACTAGGAGTACTGCGAGATGTAAATTGCAGAAACTCGTTCCACGAACATGTTTACTTGCAACCCCCAGGGTTATCACTACTTTTACATTAGCACATAATACACAAAATATGAAAGCTTTTAAGCAAATAACTAGTCACTAAGTTAGACACGAACCAACTTCGCACTTAGCCATGAATAATTAAGATTAACTTTAATATAAACAAAGTAGACTTTTAATTAAACTGTCGCGAACAACACTAGAAATTCACTCAGCTAGGAATTAGGTGAATTTATAATACATAAGGTGGGGAGAGAGAAGTCAGAGTCACGTCGTTCGGGGCTCATAAATGGGGACTGTACACCCATTTGCCGTAAGAACTTGTACCGTGGTTTTGTTATTTAACAGAATAGTACAGCCACGGGGTAAGTGCACCAAATGGATGGTAATGGCCCAGCTGTGTAGTTTGTCGCGTTATAAATACGTAAAAATGCTGCGGAGTCGCTGCAATTTTACGTATTGGATGTATTAAATCTTGCAGGCATTTGTTTATACTAGAAGTAGTAAGGGTTCGTATCGGATAATTTATTTATACGTGCTTTTGCCGAGGAAGCTGCTTATGGAGCTATTTATCGGAACAAAAATAAAGTCAAAAGGTTCAGGGTAGAATTGGCTATTACTCATGGATAGTCCTTTTCTGATTGGTACATGATTTCCAAAAACCCTTTATAATTATATTTTCTAGTTAGAATATTGTGATAAATACTGGTTATCACAATATTATCGAGAGTAAATTAAACGTTATGCTAGGATATTACAGTATTAATTATTTGTATAACGGGTTCACTGTAATGCAGTTTAGAGTATTTAGTTAATTTATAAATTAATATTCGACCATTGCACAGTTATTGGTCAATTAAATGCATTTAAATAGACCTTATTATCTAACAAATATGTATTTGTGTGCAACTGTACACAATTGCAGACACACCTACACAATTATCAGTCCGTATTAATTTTAATTGTGTACCTAAAAGGCCGCAACATTATATTATTATTGTGTGTTTGTGTGTGAAAAGGAATTCTTGAGTGTTTCAAAGTCTTTTGGGATGCGGGATTCAAAAGTCGAACGCAATCCACTGTGGATAAAAACGGTGCAAATTCAGCACCGCTTTTACACGTCAAGATGTGTGAATCGGACGACCCATTACACCAACGACAGAGTCACGACAGGCTCACGACCTTAAGATGTCGGTATTCTCTTGTAATTGGATTGCTAGGATCAGACGACAGTCACTCTGCGCTGTGTACCTACTAATATTCAACCGCATTTGGTTAGACTGGTCACTAGAAGCCGACTGCTTATGAATTCTATCCTACACAGTGAAATCATGCCTTAATAGAGTACCAACAACATGATTACAAGCTCGATATCCCGTCCGACAAAGTTTTTTTCCTTTAATACTTTGTCCGTTCATCTCGACATTTTTGAAACTGACAACGACATAAAATTAAAAAAAATCGTAGTAATTATTATAAGATATATTTTAGATCATTTCTTTATCAGCCAATTACATTTATGTTTTGGCTCATACAGTAGTATCGTACTGATAAGATAGGGTCCTTCAGGGAATAAAAATCTACGCTGATTTTGTTAACGATAGAAGGGGATAGCCTTTTCATTCCGAAGATGGCCCGTGCTTTGCATTCATAGTATCTGTTTCAAACGTTCGGCCATAAAAGGCATGTGGCAGTAGCGGTGAGACTCAATTACTTTATGTCTCCTATTCGATTCGGTCACAAAAGGATTCAATTACGATGCACTTTACACTGAGATGCGAGAAACGTACGTGCGTGTGAAGGCCGAATTAATATGACGCTGGTACATACTCACCATAATTAATATATATAGAATGTCTTGAAAATGATATTTCATTTTCTGCTAAATGAAATACCATTTATGCAAATAAATATTGTTCTATGTTAACTAACATGTTCTGAACAAATGGGAGTACCTACTTACCTAGATAAAAATGTTTCTACACATTTTTAATTCATCTTTCTCAATAAAAAGTGTTGTTGGGTTTTTCTATGAAATTTCCAGTAGCAGCTCGGAGTCTGGATTTGTGCCCGGTTGATGGCAAAAGGCTCGCCCGTTACATGGGACCTAGACATAACGGCGAAATGTGGGTGTCCATTAGTACGCCTCTGCCTACCCCTTCAGGGATTACACACATAAATTGCTGAAAAGTAGTTCCTACCACTGTTTTGGGAATAAAATTATTGAGAATTATTTTTAGTCGCTTGACAATCCTAATTTGGTTTATAAACGTCGTGTCGTGTCGATTGTCGGAGAACTGTAAAATATCTAATTCGTTTTTGATGCCAAATATAAAATGAAATGAAACCTTATATTATGCTATATTTTTTGTTTTTAATCCAGACGATTGGAGCCAGTCATTTGTTTTTCCCGGCTTTGAGACTCATTATTTATAAAAAACGACTTTTATTAACAACGTTATGAAGATTTACGATCACCAAACTCAATCGACTATCCATATTTATACAAATATTATAAATTTGAACATTGGTAGTAAACTCTGTCCATGTATCTGTATATGGGCAAGTCTAGGCAAGTGCGAATACAATAAAGGCGACGCGGGATCCATGGGGAATTTCCAATAGAGAAATGATTCTCGTTTGTTTTATTATAATATAGGTAACATCACGCTTGTATTCCTTGAAGGGTTAAATGATTCGTGTTATTGAAAAAATATTCATACCAATGAATTTTCAAGGAAATAAAATCTAATGGGAACCAAAACTTTGCAATTAGATTTACAACAAAGGGTTCGTCACCAAATAATTACTACGCATATCAATCTATTTGCCAGGTTAAGCTCATCATCATGTTAGTTAGTCAATGAATGGGTGAGCCGAAAAGCCTGACAACAGTTTTACAAAGAAATTGGACTGCGAAAAGCTGATGGCAGTTGTTTCGTGTAAAATACTTATTTTCAGGTGCGTATGGTTAGACTGGAAGCCAACCCACTAGTTGGAAATAAAATTCACTATTCATAAATAATACATGTATGAAAACTCACTTATAATTAATTTAGACAGACATTTCATAAAATAACAGCTTGTTTAGTTAACAGTGCTTCGCTTAATGTTAGAAGCAGTTTTGATTACATTTCATTTATGTAAATGTTTATTTTAAGTACTCATGCACTTTGAAGTACAATGGACAGAATATTCATGCGTTTAATATAATTATAAAGTTTATACAAAAGAGCTTTTATAACTGTTAAACTAATATTTGAACACGTTGAAAGTGTTCTTCAAATCGTGGTTTTGAATTTTAACTGAATGAGGACACAATCGTGACTGCTGATCTTGAGTGAGATTACCAGTTCGAGTATAAGTTTTGTGGGTTTTTACTTTAGGAAATATTCAGTAGTCTTTTGTTTTTTTATGGACTGAAGTTAGTCGTTTGAAAGCACAATGTTTAGTTTGGTTTATAAATTTTATACAGCGCAGCTAAACAGCTAACTTCAGTTTGACCAGGTTAATGATAGCCAGGCCAGGGTCCAGCCACTTTGCTACACTTATATCAGATTCGGTTTTGGCCAAACACCCACGCATTCTTTATAGTTGCACTAACTCATAGTTATACCTAATTTTCCTGTTAGATAAGAAATAGTAGAATAGGCCCGAAGTTCTATTTAGCTAGTAATATTGTAACGATATCTCAAATTCATCTCTGTCACCTTTCACGATAATATATCATACAATGTTGTCTAGATCGAGCGTAACAGTATATTCGTCATTTTCATTGATGATTCAGCGATGGACAGTGTATAATGATCGACGGTAGTCAAAGTACCGCCCACTCAAAGTATTTATTTTGTCTATTTTTTTCTTATTTATTACTTATTGCCACGATTTTAATTACAATATAATAATTGCTATTATCTCAAACACCCACAATGGGGGCGAGGGGATATGCCCACGTTGAGAACCTAAAGTGTAACTAATAAAGCTAATTAGGGATTCCTATTTTTGTGAGGATATTACGAGCACTATACCTACAGGAAGATATTTTTCATCTCCAAAACTACAAATTACATGAACCAATCTCCACACGACGATAGACTTTGTATCAAATTCGGTGGCACAGCGAGGCTATCGTCGAGATTCTCAACCTTAAAGATACTTGCTTTATTTCTTTAACAAACTGTAATTTAAAACTTCCTCGAAAGATACATTAAGCATATTATTTTTTGCACTAGAATATACGGACATCACCACTATCAGCAACAATAATAACACAAGTTTAGAATTCTCGTCAACCCTTAATCCCATTGTGCCATAACATTCCCAATTTTATGCGCCAACAACAGCACACAGTTTCATATACATCCCGGTAGATGTCACTGCACCAGCAGCTCAATTTAGATACTTTCCGAAATTCGTTTAAAGCGGAACAGAGTGCGAATAATGTGAATGCATCCAATATAAGTTAGCCGGGTGCAGGCTCTAAATACGATCGCGTGGTACGTAGATATCGTACGTTACTCGAGTGACCGCAGTTTCCCGTAATAACCCTCGGAATTGTTTCAGTGGCGCGATTTTAAGGTTTATGCGTGCGTTATCTGTTTCCAAGCGTCGTTTCTTGCGGGGAAAAAGCAATTTCAGTAAATTTCTCTCCAGATATGATCAATAGTTACAATGTCCCGATCTCAGAAGAAATTTAGGTACCTACATGTTCCAAAGCAATAACGATTTTGCAGTGTTGTTTTGATCTCGTTATGATAATGTAATCATAAAATACGTGTGTCTCAGCGTCTTTCCTCATTGCAAATCCTAATTCGATATAGAGGCTCAAAAGCCTTGACTATCATAATTACCTACTAATAAAACTCTGCTGCAGGATTTCTTTATTCAAACATGAATGAATCGTCATAATACATAAATTAATATTTATTTAGTTGCTTTTTAACCCCCGACGCAAAAACGACAGGGTGTTATAAGTTTGACGTGTGTGTGTGTGTGTGTGTGTGTGTGTGTGTGTGTGTGTGTGTGTGTGTCTGTCTGTGGCATCGTAGCTCCCGAACGGATGAACCGATTTTGATTTTGTTTTTTTTATTTGAAAGGTGAATTAGTCGGGAGTGTTCTTAGCTATGTTTGCTGAAAATCGGTCCAAGATGGCCGCCGCCACAAAATAGCGAATTACATATTTTTTCACAAATACCTCAATATGGGTATCAAATGAAAGGGCTTTACTAGGAGAATACTATACACTATGATAAATTTCAAATCCAAGATAGCCGCCACCACAAAATGGAAAAATACATTTCGTGTCGGGGGTTTTCTAAATTTTTAATTTAGGTTATTTTATCTACGCGTTTCTGTCTACAATTCATACTATGAACCTTTGATTAGTTGTGAGGAATAAGCGAACTGCTATTGCAAAAAAATAAGACGCGTTGGAACGCAGTAATACATTATTGTTGTACAAATAAATTCCAAGCAAATCTAACAAAATTAATTAGATAATTTAAACGTGAAAAAGATTTTCAAATAGAAACCCAAAATCATCTATTCCACAATATGTAGTTGTAGGTATGTGGAAATATCGATTTGGTTCACTTGAATTTGTATCCTAATATTTAGATCAGCCGAGATCCCATTTATTTTTATTACGGGTCTGATATCAGCATACGAATGCGTAACAAAAAACGCAATAAGATGTTTCTCTCGCTCCGATGTTACTATTTTATTGGAGATATAAGGTTTTATTTTCAATTAGAAAATTATTTCTTGTTGCTTGTTTTCTTTAGTTTAGTACCAAATATTTTTACTGACTCTTCTACACGGTTCGGCCACGGTAGTCGATTCACAGGTCTACACGTAAAAATATTTTCTTCTGTAATAAATGACCCAGCTGCTTTTACATACTCTCTTCAATCTATAAAATACGGACTCCTTGGGGAGATCACTACGAGTATATTATAAATATTAATAGAATACTCACATTAATCTCTTGGAAAATTTGAAGTGGGCTTTTCTGAAAAGGCACGGGAATCATGCACGTAACATGTTATATGCCTGGATAACAGTATTATTTCACTACATAAAATATATTATATACAATTTATTTATATACTTTATAATATATAATAAACTTATTCATTATCCTAATGGTCCATAACACGACTGCTATGCTTGAGGTCTTGAGTTCGATTCCACACCGAGTACACCTATCCCTAAACACAGTC
Organism: Acronicta psi; assembly: GCA_946251955.1. NCBI lineage: Eukaryota > Metazoa > Arthropoda > Insecta > Lepidoptera > Noctuidae > Acronicta > Acronicta psi. Next base: position 5,752,931 of record OX276476.1, read on the forward strand.
GTGATGGTATGTTAATCAAATGGCTCATAGTTCTTATGGTAAAAGTTATTCAAGTAATATGACCGCTTTCAAATTTTTTGTACACAATGATTGGATTTCGTTTACCCTAGCAATTACAGTAGAATAGACTTTAGTACTTACGTCATAATAGATTTTAAGCTTCTTACCGTCCCTAAACGTCTGCCATATTATGGTTTCGGATTTTCAGAAGCAATCAACAACCAGTATCGGTGTTTTGAAACGACCATTCACTATACATTATGTTGGAAACGTAGTTTGTGACTATGTTTATTTTGTACCAGAAAAATAAATGTTATAATTATTGTAAATGCTTTTTGTGGTTTGCATGCAACTATACCTACTTTAATTTAAGAGCTCAGCGAGCCTCGCCAAATCGCAATCTAACGGGGTTCGCCCCCTATTACATGGGACCTAAACATACCGGCGAACTGTGGGTGTACATTAGTACACCTCTGCCTAACCCTTCGGGGAATACAGGCGTGATGGTAAAATATTATTCTACAGAGATGTGACGTCATATTAACTGGGAGACTAGGATGCATTACTCCGTGCGGTTAACATGGTGACAGCTTGGATTGAGCTAATGCTAATCAGGTGCGGTGCTAATCTCATGCTTGAATGGCCAATATCCCTTATTCATATGCCCATAAAGGCAATATGACACATGGATTACTTAAGTATCTTAGTCATCTTCCGAGTGACAATAATTTAGGAAATAATCGAAGTCAATTAGTCAATAAAAAAAACCCAAAGAGAAGTAGGTAGATAGAAACTTAATCTTATCAGGTACTTTTTTTTTTAAAAACGACGTTTTACGGATTTTATCGCGTTTATTATAAATAAATAAATAAAATAAATATCTTGGGACATTTTACACAGCACCATCTAGTCCCAAACTAAGCAGAGCTTGTACTATGGGTACTAGACAATGGATAAAATACTTATATACTTTTTTTTGTAAATAATACATAAGAAACATTATTATACCTAATTTGAATAGTAAAACGTAGTTTTATATCAAAATGTCTAATATTCGCGTAAGTGTCAGAAACCAGAATATTATCAGGGATTTTAAAAAGACAAACAATACAATTAAAGATAAAACTAAAAAGTTGGGCGATAAAACAATTAATTTTCTAACTTCGAGAAAATTCTGTCAATTCGGTGATATAGTCGCTAATTGCCGGATAAATAAAAAAAATGGAACAACATTTTTATGATATTATCTGTCAGGTAATTTAACGGGAACTTTGGAGGTGGAGGAGGCTTAAGTTTTAGAAAAGTCAAATGTTATTCTACTAAATTAATAAAGAACTCCAAACGGGATTTCACAAAATCCAATAACACTATTCGATGTGGTGTCTGGCATAGGAGGTACGCAGGACCACTAACATAATGAGAGACAAAACCATTTTAAAAAAAAATATGGCGTAATATTCATTTTATTGCAGCGTTGCCTAACCCTAGAATAACGAGTGAGTAAACAATTAAAAATAGTATTGCGCAATATTAATTTTATCGCAGCATTGCCCAACCCTACCGATGTTCAGCAATCTCGATTGTTACATTATTATTATCATGTTGATTGATCTGGTAGTTACAATTGCTTGCTATTTATATGCATTGCATGCTAACCCTGCATCGCGCATGCAGAGTTCGTGCGACGTATATATTATAGGCACGTATAACAAGTTTCCAACAGCATCCTTCGAGATGTTGCTACGGCAATGCGGTCCATATGAAGTATTTAACCATGCTCTGTTAAGTATTGCTGTATTATGATGGCTCTTACTGCAAATGGGTACCTACCTACTAAGCCACGATTTCACGATAAGAAGACGTCTGTGGTCTAGTGGTTCGAGTACCGGACTGGTGATACAGAGGCCGTGGGTTCGATACCCAAAGGACACAAATATTTATTTGATGAGCTTAAGTACTTGTGTTTGTCTAGGTGTTTCTTTTGTATTATAAGTGTTTATTCACAACAAAGAAAGAGATTTTTTTAAAACAAATTTATAAGTTTAAATCTCGAATTCGTAGGTCACATGTTCCACGATTTACTCATAAAGCTAATGACAAATTTTCCGGAACTATCACTAATAACAAAAGATACTTATCAATAAGGATATTATGATATTACTCATACTTAAGTTATTTCTATTTAGGATCTTTGCAGAAATGAACTGTGACTAACCTATTCAGTCATTGTGTTATAACAGGAATATACGTATATTTTTTTGAATACTTGCCATACAGTTATCATTTTTCTGATAGATAATATAGATTAATATGTAATAGATAAGATTACCCTTCTAGATTTTTCGTCAATATAACGCAGTGTTTAATAATTATTTTACTAAACGATAGTTGTGCGTTACAGCGTTTGGTTTTACACGTTTTGTGCTGCAGAAAAACTAATTATGGAAAAGATTTCGTGTTTGTTCTTGCTCGCTCTTTGCGGTAAGGGAATTCTTTTAATATAATTTCTATCGTTTTAACAATAATTAAATATCAATATTTTTGATTAATAAAAAATAGTATTTTTAATAATTTTGTAAGATCCTGGTAATTATAGTAACGTAATAATAATTATGTCTACATGCTTCAACGACCACAGTAAATTAAACTTTAATATAACTACAAGAGCTTAACTTGTCTAACAATCGATCACTCAGTGCTAAGGATTGGTCCTAATTATTTTTTGTAGATAAATCTAGAAAATTAATCTAGAACATTGTAATAAAAAATTTTTTTTTATTATTACTTATGTTACTGTAAAGTAACTGTGAAGCTTTTGGATGCTGTTTTATTTTTAATTTATTTTATACAGGTGCAAACGCATTGAGCTTCGATGTTGCTAACAGAATTACTGGCGGAAATCTTGCGGCAGCAGATCAATTTCCATACGCGGTATGTTAAATTTTGTCTTATTTTCGACAGTGTGATGTTTTTCAAACATCAAAATCACGCCTGTATTCTCAGTGACGGATTTGTCCTAAGGCTCAGTAGGCCCGGGCCTAGGGCGGCCAGATATTAGGGGTGGCAATTAAGGGACAAAAATTCACTGATGATAACAGCCATTTTAAATCTTGTATTTAATTCTGCAATTATCTCTTAAACCTCGGAAAATATTAGTCGTAAGGGTGACTGCCACACTTGATTTCCAGCAGTGTCTTTTATTACTATTATTATTATTTATTTATCGTCCCCCTGCAGGGCAAAGGCCTCCCTACCCTCTTTCCTTTTGTGTCTTTTTTCCAAGTGTCTTTGGGTACCTAAAATACAAAATTCCCAGTAGCACTTCAGAGTTTAGAGAGGTTGTGCCCGGTTACTAGCAATTGACTTGCCTCTATTACTCAGACCTAAAAACGATCCTCCTAGCCTTTCCCAACCATGCTGGGGTCGGCTTCCAGTCCAACCAGATGCGGCTGAATATCACTATTTTATACGTAGCAACTGCCATTAGACCTCTGCAACCCAATTTCTGGGCAATACCGATATTCGAAGGATAGACTGGTTGTCAGGCTTTTTGGACTTCTGACTACCACTAACGATTGTCATAGGTGTTCGTATGACAACCGGGAATGAAGGCTTTACGTGCTCTCCGAGGCACGGAGGGGTCTCGATATGGTAACAATGGTCACCCATCCACAGACTGAACTCGGCAAGCGTAGCTTAACCTTGCAGATCGGTTGATCAGCGTTGTTATAACTTAGCGAGAAGCCCCTCTTAGCTTTTCAGACATCCAAGGTTTTGCATAGCATTTAAAGCGGCATCATATTTGATACCTGTTTGTGAACTAACGACACACATTTTACCGTTTAACTATAGGTATAGATAACTGACTAATTCTGTCATGCATAGATAAATGCCGCTATTATCTTGTATGAAAGATAGTAATTACCTGTCCGTTAATCATATCCCGATGATATTGAGCGATAAAGACTTGAGTCATTGCCGAATTATGTGTAATGGGGGCCACCTTTCAAAATGTAACCGAAATAGCTACCGCAGCAATCAGATTTATTCATACAAGTTGACCTCTCATTGGATGAAAAGCCTATACAATATGAGGTCAGCCTATAACGGCAATGCTCAGCACGGTATGCAGCCGCATTTAAGTGATTCATCAAATATTCTGACCCCTAGATCCCATATGAATTATTTTGAGGATATTTAACACAACACCCTCTAGTCCCAAACTAAGCAGAGCTTGAACTATGGGCAGGTAGGTACTAGGCAATGGATATAATGCCTACTTTTGTATATTTTATACCACAAAACCCAAACACTGCGGGAATCGAACCCGAAATCAGTTGTCCAGTACATGAATCACTGCACAGCAAATTTCGTCCGCTTGAATTGCATACTTACTTATTGTAATAGATAATAGAGGTGTGTATGTGCAATAAGTAAATAAAAATAAATAAATAACAATCTTAAACCCTGATTGTGCTGAAGACCCGAACTCAGCCAAACGGTCGGTCAAACGTTTTGACCGAAAGTATTTCGATTAGTAATTTGAAAAATGTATTCATGGATTTTGTATAATACAGTAGATTAATCGTAATAGGAATAATTTATTGATAACAATGTTCTTGTTTCAGATTTCGCTACAGCAAGTGAGTCAACTACAAACTTTCACAAGGGGACACAGGTGCGGAGGAGTGCTGATCACCGCTCAACACGTATTGACCGCAGCCTCTTGTCTTTTTAACACAGTCAGTGGGTTAGTATCATTTTCGATTGTGATAGATTGTACACTGATCTGCCAAGCTCACTACCACTACCCTCATATGGAAGACCAGCCCTAAAAAGTTTCATTGCTTCATTGTTAGAACCAGAGTCTTAGCTTTAGAGTGACTGGTGTTTGATTTATTAATAATAACCTAAACACACACATACACACACACACACACGCACGCACACACACGCACACACACACACACACACACACACACACACACACACGCACGCACGCACGCACGCACGCACGCACACACAGAGACACACACACACACACACACACACACACACACACACACACATCAAACTTATAACACCCCGTCGTTCTTGCGTCGGGGGTTAAAAACTAGTTTTCCGTCAGCGGCCTCACCCGGGTGGTGTAGGTGTTTCTTATAAATTATAGTTTATGTTACTCCGCAAAGATGCAGCTTTCTAATGGTGAAAGAATTTTTAAAATCGGTCAAGTAGTTACTTAAGTTAAATCGTAAGAAATCAACAAAAAATCTAATCTTTCCTTAATAATATAGGTATATGAGTTATAAGGTATATCGAAAAATATTATTATATTATTTAATATATCATGGAAGATAATGATTGCCCAAGACAAAATCACCGACGAAAATCACTGTAAAGGCAATTTCTTCGTACTTTCCTTTGGAAAAATATTTTCTACTTTGTATGTATTGTGTACTTTTAGTGTGTCAAACAAGAGCTGTTTTATAAAAATATCTATTTTAAGATCTTATCTTAACAGACACTTAAAATCATATCTATGTTGGTATCTAAATATCATGTTTTATTTTACATTATGTAGTTTATTTTACAATTTATTTATTTCTTTTTACATTTTATTTTACAGCGCAATGGTACAAATCAACCCAGCTGATTATAGAATATTCGCTGGTGCAGCGCAACTTACAAACGACACTGTTCAAGATCGCATTAGGTCCATAGCGAACTTTACCACACACCCGGACTACCAATCCGTCTCGCCAAATGTTAACGATATTGGTATTATCACTGTAAGTACTCGTATATTTAATTTTATGTAACCTAACTAATTAGTGAGCATATAATATTATTATTTGTCCGTTACGTATAATTATGCATCAATATTAATCTTCGCGCGCCTTTTTATTAGAGATTTCCGTAGACGATGCACATCGATGGTACATAAATCAAAGCGGACTATATAAACCTTAAGAGGGGGCCTAGTCAAGTTGCACTTTGGCATTCGAATCGACAAACGAATAGAAACAAAATGTAAATGACATTAGTGACAGCCCGATTTGTTGAAAGCTTGTGTCATCTCCATACATTTTGTTTCTATTCGTTTGTCTATTAGAAAGTCAAAATTCAACTTGTCTACAGGCCCAGTTTTATTACGATAGGGCGTCCCAACCCGTCGACTTACGGAAGCAAAATTTCACGTCATCAGTTTATAGCCTAATTATAAATAAATATAAATGTTGCCACAATATTATACGCTTGTAGTTGCTTACTCATCATACATCATAATGTTATGTACAAAAATTATATCATATTTGTTTCTTCCGCAAGTTCTCACAACAAGGCAAATATGTGTATTTATTATCTTTAGTTCTGATTCATAAACTGTGGCAGAATTTTGTGTCTATTATCACAACGTGAGTCACAATTTCTTTAACACTCGTCACGGATTTGAAGGACATAAAATTTCTATTAAGTATAACGCGAGAAGCTACCCCAGATTTTTTTCCTGCCAGCAGATACGCCTTCTGTTCCAGTTAAAATAAGTCTTAATTTTATTTTATTAATTTCAGCTCACCACTCCGTTTTCTAGTACAGTTGCATCACCTCTGCAGCTGCCGTCTTCTACCTTCAACCCAGCTGACTTCACCCTTTGCACTATTGCTGGTTGGGGAAGTCAAAATTTGACATCCACTGTAAGTCCTGGCGTATATCTAAGAATGTTTTATTTATTATAGAAAAACGTAAACAATGTTTAGTTCAACACACCTCTAACCTGCCTATTGCTTTCTACAAAACTAGCGACCCGCTCCGAATTTGCACAAGTTTATAAATGATAACCTTTCTAATCTATCTTTCTATTAGTGAAAATCGTATGAAAATCCACACAGTAGTTTTTTAAAACGAGTTCGAACAAACATACTCAGCGGGTCGGAGGACTTTATAAGTATATGCAGTAATTATATAGATCTGTTTTAACTGTCGCATTGTTTTGTAAATAATTTCCCATAGTATACTATTGCCATGCAATTGCAGCTCAACACAAGTTTTCTCGATAACATTATCGAGAAAACTTGTGTTGAGCTGCAATTGCTTGAGAGTCTTGAGAGCCTGTTTCACAACCTCTGGATAGCCGTTAACCGCCGGATAAATTAGAATTTGAATGCATTAATCTGCCAAGTCTAATTAACGGGAACTTTCTAGGAGGTGGTAAAACAGGCCCTTAGTGATATAGGTTTTATTCTCTCAAATATCAAGTAAACAATAGAAAAAAATATTGTTTCTCAGGCAAGCGTAGACCTGAGGTACGCCACTAAGTACATCTACAACCACGACTTGTGTAGATTGTTATACAGCAGTGTATCTGGAAACCCTATCATTGTGGACAACGTATTCTGCGCAGCTTCGTTTGACACCGGGGCCGCTGGATGCATTGTAAGTATAGTAACATTTTATGTTTAAATACCACTTCGCTTGAATCCCCGAAGGGTGGGGCAGAGGAGAGTTAAAACCCACTATTCTCCAATAAATTTAATGTTCCATATGATAGGCGAGCCTATTGCTAACAACCTGACACAAAAGAAAACTTACATACATTCGCAAAATTGAGCCAGAATAAAAGGAGAGTTTAATGAGCTCAGACGCTAAGGTATCTGGCAAAATGTTAGGCTACTGTTTGATAGCACACACGGTAACAAAATTTTATAAAAACATTTTTTTATTTATTTATTTATTTATTTTTATTGTCAACCAAACTTACAACATCATTTTTATATTCTTTACAGGGTGACCAAGGCAATGCTTTAGTGTGTGACGGAGGTCTAGCAGGAATTCTCACTCTAACCAACAACTGCCTGACTACTCCATACCCTGAGGTATACGTGCGACTCTCAAACTACACCGAGTGGATAACGAGCATCACCGGTGGAGCATCCACCTTCCAGCCTGGCGTTGCTGTACTAATAATGTTCGCTGTAGTTCAACTGATAACCGCCTCTTTTAGTTAAGGAACGTTTAAAACTTACGGAATAATTTCCGTACAGTTTGATTATTATGAGTTATTGTATGTAAAATAGCTTGAGTTATTGAATTTCAGATTCAGTAGTAAGCAATTAGTAAGTTAATTAGTAAGCAATGTTTATGAATCTTTTCAACATAATTCATCCTATTTTGTGAATGAATATTATATTATATTAAAATATTTATATACCTCCTTACATTCGTGACTGTGAAACCTTAGACATTTAAATAAAATAAATTAATTCTACTTGTAGGAAAACACTTTGATTGAATTTTATTAACACAAATATTTCCTAAATCAATAAAATTAATCTACATTAGATAATAATGCAAGTCATATCGATAAGTTTAACGTGGATGTGTTTGACGCAGAACTATCTATCAACACAAAAAAAATATATAAAGCACATGACATTGTACCTAACAAGAGTTCTTTCTATTGATAAGCTGAAGTATTGGTACAATAATTATGTTAAATTGGCCAGTGTCATGTCAGATGCATATAAGTTTGGATGCGGGGTAGAATATGAGGCAGGATTGGCTCTCCCAAGATTTTTAACTTATATATAAGCAACTTTACTGTGTCAATACATTAGCTGCGCGGACTATAGGATATTACTGAATCGATCAGTGCCCTTCGAAAACTTCTCCATAACTATGAGGACTTCGACCTCATTTTTTTATTTATTTATTTAATTAATTAATTACTACGGATCCACCAATTACAGTACCTAACTAAAAAAAAACTAAATTTATTAATATCTACAAAACAAAGCAAAGTAAATAAAAGAAGGTAAAAACACTTTCATACCAACTCATACTTTCACTTTACTAGCACTTTCATACTCATGTGCAACTGAGGAAGGATTAATTTTATTTAATGTTTTGACACAGTCTCATCGGTTACCCTGTGGAGAGGGAGCGAAGAGCTTTTAAAGTTATCGTACTCATATTATAAATGTGAAAGTTTGAATGGATAGATGGATGGATGTTTGTCAGTCTTTCACGCAAAAACTACAGAACGGATCCGTACGTCAACCATGAGTTCTATCGAATGGCTTTCGATAGGTTTTTTACGCATCGAAACGCTGTAATCTCATAGTAAAGTTAAGTAAAGTTCCTTACGTAACCGCTAGAGGCGCTGCGAGAGTTTTCCATACAAATATTTTACGGCGTCGCTAGCGAGTCTAGTGAGAAAAACTCATGGTCGAGGCACAGGGTAAAATTTGGCACAGAGATAGATTATAGTTTGGAATAGCACATAGGCTATTATCCCTATTATACTATTATTGGTTCCCGTGGGATAGATTTGTTTTAAGAAGATGAATGTAGATAACGTCATCGACATAGAATTTATAAGGAATACCCAGACCACGCAGGCGAAGCCGCTGGTGGTAAGCTAGTGTTATAAATGTGAAAGTTTGGATGGATGTTTGTTTGTTACTCAATCACGCCAGAATGGCTGAACAGATCTGGATACAATTTGGCACAAATATAGATTATAGTCTGGAATACCACATAGGCTACTTTTTAACTCATCATCAACATATCAATTTTAAAATCGTATTACTCATAGTGTGGTTACTACATTATGCAGTATCTCAGCCATGAGTTTATGAGTCGCTATCAAATCCTTACGAAAGCGACGCACGGTGGGCTGAAAATCGGCTTTCATAGACTTAGGGATTTCAATTTGCAAGTGCCGGATTTTTTGCCGGATATCGCTTCTATTAGTTATTACTATATTCAAAAATGACACCCGAGTAAACAACAAGGAAAACCGTAATATCCTTACAGGTGCTTATAGTACTAATTACTTATGATTTTTGGACATACGTCATATAACGATTATCGCTGCATTTTTTTTTTAAATCGACAAAATATTTTTATTTATTTTTACATAATTATGATACGGTTCCTTTTAGTGGCTGAATTAAGAATATTGTTAATTATGAAGAATGTTAATGTATAACCACCTGTAAGGCTATAACGGTTTTTCTTGCTGTTTACTAGATAATTAACTTTTTCATACCAGCTTCATACAAATTTTTCTTAATAAAATTATAATTCCTTCGTTTTGGTGCAGAATTAACTCGGGTGTCATTTTTGAATATAGTAATAACTAATAGAAGCGATATCCGACAAAAAATCCGCGGCACTTGCAAATTAAAATCTCTAAGTCTATGAAAGCCGATTTTCATTTTCAGCCCACCGTGCGACGCCCTAAAATAATTGTACGGAAATCGTCTCCAACGCCTCTAGCGGTAACGTAAGTAACTAAAATCGGTTATGTTTTTACAGCGTTTTGATTTGTAAAAATCCTATCGAAAGCAATTCGATAGCAAGTCATAAAGTCATGGTTAAAGTTTATGTAAAAGAAAAACTAGCTGTGAGTCACCCAGTCAGTCATAATTTTAAAACCGGAAAATGAGGCATACATTTTTGTACATTGAACGCCGAAATATCATTTTTAGTAGATAAATGTTGATAAGATTATACATCCTTGGAATAGATAAGATTGCGATTCTGATTTTCTGTCAATATAATGCAGGGTATGATTATTTTACGATAATCGTGCGAGACAGTTTGTTTGTTGGACGTTTTGTGGTGTTAGAAAAATATGGAAAATATTTTATGTTTGTTTTTGCTCACCCTTTGCGGTAAGGATTTTTTTCATTTTTTATGACTGTATTTTATTTACATTTTTTATACTTTTCTGGCGGTTTAATAATAATAGTAGCATAAGCCTGGCCAAGTGAACTTGACCTGAATGATTCATTTTTCAACAATCATAAACTTTTTAAAGCCTTGTAGATCTGTGCTTTCATTGTAAGAAAGCCTGTATCTACAAGGCTTAAAAAGTTTGGGCTATATGAACGATTGTGGATCGTTTTTCGATTTATAGATTCAGTTATAAGTAAAATATAACAAGTAATTTTAAAAGGCTTTTATTAAAACACTGAAAATAAACTCAAGATTACCTAAATCAAACCCATCAATTTTATTAGAATTGATTATTATTCATCATTAAGTAGGTACTACACGTCTGTACCACAAGACTGTCAATATATCGATGTTTTTTAAACAAAATCTGTTTTATTTACATAAAAAAATACCTATTCGTAATTTCATAACAGGTGCCAGGGCGTTAAGCATAGATGCATCTAACAGAATCACAGCTGGAAATCCTGCGGCAGCAGAACAGTTTCCATATGCGGTAAGTTTAATTTTGTTTTCGTTTAGTCAGCGTGATGTTTTTTACACATCACGTCATACATCATCATCATCATCAGCCTGTATTCGTCCACTGCCGGACATAGGTAGGCCTCTCCTACTGAACGTCCGATCTTCGGCTTTCCATAACCAGTCTTAGCGGCTGCCTTCCGCAAGTCGTCACTCCACATGGCCGGCGGGCGTCCCACGCTACGCTTGCCTAAACGTGGTCTACACTTGAGAACTCGTCATACAAACATACCTATATTTATTCCTTTTTCAGATTTCGTTGCAACAAGTGAGTCAATTACAAACGAATACAAGGGGACACAGATGTGGAGGAGTATTAGTGACCGCTCAACACGCATTGACCGCAGCCTCTTGTCTTTTTAACACTGTCAATAGGTCTGTACCATTCAAATTATAGTTTTGACAACATCCACATAACATATTATTAAGCCTGTATTTCCCGATGGATTTATATAGAGATGGACTAACCACAGTTCGCCAGAACATTTTAAGTCTTATGTGCGTCATGAGTCATTGGCTTTTGCATTTAGGTACCGAGCATCGCCATTACCATATTTAAAATTCTAGATTGCTTTAAGCAAAGGCATTAATTCAATTAAACAAAATATAATCAATGCATGCCGTATAGTCAAACAACATTACCAACTAAACAAGGTCGTTGACAAAACTATGTACGAAGTAATAAATCTTGTAGTGTCTCTATCTAATGACATTTACGAAGATTCCGAGAACTTGTTTGATTAATTTACGGAACCTAAATATCCATGAATACATTTAGGTCACGCCATGTTTAGGCGTTGCCCTATCTACTTTATCAGTGTAACTATGTATAATTATTTTTTATCAAAGTAACCGATGTAGATAAAGACATTGTTATTGATATTTGTGTAATCTATATAAAAATAAATATTAATCGCCGAAATGTACCTAAGCGCATAACTTCCGAACAAGTACACCAAATTGGGTCATTCTTTTTTGTTGTTTGTTATTGTAAAGGACCAGGTTTAGACTTATTGAACATCATTAACTGTATTCTGTAATGTTCAATTTTGGGAGCATTCTTCTTTGAACACCCATTTTGAACACCTGTTTGTGCACCTAAAGTACTGAGCAATGTTGCTGTTTTATTCAATTCAAGATCCTATTAACTTTAAAGAAAAGGAAAACCGACTTTAAACATTGCTTGGATGAAATTTAAACGAAATACCCATGAAATTTATTTATTTATTTAAACTTTATGTACAAAAAATAGTACACAAGGCGGACTTAATGCCTTATGGCATTTGAAATTGTCTCAAAATACTCAATAGGATTAAAATTTAATGGTCAAAATAGTTACATAAACGATAAAGAACAAAAAATATGTTCCGCTGAATTGAGAACTACTTTATCCTTTCTAGTCAATAAAGACATTAATTTAAAGTAAAATTTATTTTACAGCGTAAATGTGCAAATCACCCCGGCTGAATATAGAGTATTCGCTGGTGCAGTGCAACTTACTAACGACACTGTTCAAGATCGCATTAGGTTCATAGCAAATTTCACCGTGCACCCTGAGTTCATCGCTGCCCCAGCAAATCTAAACGATATTGCTATTATCACTGTAAGTACTTATACCTAGTTAATGTTGTCTAATACCTGTTGCTCTTACATCACTTATAATAGCTGTGATTTTGCTAGTGATTTACAAATCCAAATCAATGTAACACCTCTCTTACTCGTCGTGAGTTACAGAAATGCTAATTTTGACCCGTTGAGTAACATTAACATTATTCTGTGGTATCTAAGCCCTCGTGTAATTTGCTGAAATAATAGCCCCTGAGAATATCTAATTCTTTCTTTTCGATTATTTTTCCACGTGATTAGGGCAAGGTTACTTAGATACCAACATTTTTGGTCGCTGTCAATATTTATTATCTTGATCGTGATTCATATACCAAGACATAAAAAACAGTTCTAATATAAAAACGTGAGTCAGAATTACTAACTCTCTCATATGATACCTTGTCAGCTGATAAGGTGAACTTGTCACTCACTCAAATTTTCGCATCGAAGTCTGATATCAAATCTCAAGTTTATATTTGAACTGAAACTACCTATACTAGACAGAGACAGAAATCAGTATACCTATACTTGATTTTTTTCGGGTTTCCGCTCAGAAAGAGAGGAATAAGACCATAGTCCACCACGCTAGCCAAAAGAGGAAGACGGATGGCCAGATGGATAATTATAACGATGCCATAAAGAGTATTGGAAAGACCTGAACAATATTGTTGTACACAGAGATGAAAGGCGTTAAGGGAAAGTTTATACCCTACTAATCGATAAAAGCGTTGATGAAAAAAGGTGATGAACCATTATCATGAGATGGTGAAGGGAATCAGTAATTTTTAAAACAATCTTGTAGCTGTCTTTACCACAAGATTGTTTAAGATTGTTGATCATCGCGGATCGATTGTTTACCATAGTTATTATTTAGCCACAAGACCGTTATTTTTATTATACCTTATATAGGTATAAATTATTTTTATTATTTTTAGCTCAACGCTCCCTTCTCTAACACCACTGCATCACCTCTGCCGCTGCCATCTCCTACATTCGGACCAGCTGATTTTACTCTTTGTACAGTAGCTGGTTGGGGAAGTCAAAACTTGACAGCCACTGTAAGTTTTGTTTGTATTTTATTTACCTAAATTCATTTGCAATTTTCACATAAAAATATCGTATTATTGATATCATTTTACCGACTGAATCTGAAAATCTTATTTTCGTGGTAGGTCACTTCCTTACCTCAGGGGTACTCTTGTTCTGTGTAATATTATTGTTAAAATATTACTGTTTTCTATTTAAAACACGCATGATATTGTTAAAATAATTAAACATTAGAATTTTGTTACAAGTCTAGAAGAAGCATTAAAAGCACTAACTTTAACAGTTCTCTAACCCGTCTGTACATAATAATGTAGTGAATATTATTTATACCTTTCAATCTTTAACCTTTATGATCGCATTTTATCCTAGCATGACGAATATTAAAACCGTATTATATTGTAAACCATTGTTTCTCAGGCTAGCGTAGAGCTGAGGTATGCCACCAAGTATATCTACAACCACGACTTGTGTGGATTGCTGTACGGCAGTCAGCCCGGATACCCTAACATATTCCCTAGCATGATCTGCGCGGCTTCGTATGACATCGTGTCTGCTGGATGCACTGTAAGTATCACAATTGCTATCTTGTGATAGCATGAAATAAGACTGGTAAATGGCTCCGCGTAAGATTCGGTTTTTTAAAAATTGTTCCAGTGAGAACCCGGAGTCAAAATAAAAGGTTTCCAGTGAAAGAAAAAGAAAGAAAGAAAGAAAAAATTTATTTAGCACAGCACAAGACACACATTTTAAATAATAAAAACAACAAAAACAACAGAAAAGAAAAAAAAAAAATAATAATATTAAAACTATACCTACCTACTCAATGGCATGTGTGCCAGTGCGAATTCGTCCAGCCCTTACAGTGTCAAAAAATAACAAACATCCAAACATTTCACATTTATAATCTTACCAATCCTTAATTTTTTGATAAGTTAAGAAAAACAACATTCATAATCTGTTATAAATAAAGCTTGGTTATATTTTTAGATAATGTGAAGAACGGGTTTAACGATGTTTTTGTCATCCCTGTCTTATCCCAATTATTTAGGGATCACCACTTTCCTCTGAAAGTGCCTCGTAAATATAATGTTATTTGTCACACTGTTATTTTGTACACAATGGATTTTCGAGATTTTTTATAGATTTAATTATTCTATTTTATATTTTCTAGGCTATCATAGTTATTGTTGCTGTTTGCAATGGACAAAGATAAATGGAGCGTTTTAATGAATAATAATACAGGCACATGATTTAATTACAGGCACACAAATACACACACACACCTTTTTGCAGTGGGTTAAAAATTTTGTCGATAAAAAGTCTAAAGCAATAATAAAAGATGATTACTTTCTATTCATTCCAGGGTGACGAAGGCAACGCACTGGTCTGCAACGGAGGTCTAGCAGGAATTCTTGCTCGTACCAACAACTGCGTGGGCTCTTCATACCCAGAAGTATACGTGCGTCTCTCAAACTACACCGAGTGGATAACGAGCATCACCGGTGGAGCATCCACCTTCCAGCCTGGCGTTGCTGTACTAATAATGTTCGCTGTAGTTCAATTGATAACCGCCTCTATTAGTTAAGGATCGTTAAGACTTGCGGATTTTTTTCTGTACACTTGTTTATTTATTGTAAACAAAAGATTAGTACAAAACGGTTGAGTTATAATGAGCTCAGTATTAGTAGGTACCTACTTAATATTTAAAGTAAGAAAATTATTTTTAATAATACATTTTGGGTTTGATAAATTTACTTAGATGTAAATAACATTATTTATTGACATCGTTCATAAATGCAATTTAGGCAGATTTCCTACAATAAATAGCTGCGCAACGAAACGGTCAAGCAATGGTAACATTATTTAAATTCCTCTATACCTCCTACGATAATTTGTTTAACTTATTTGACATAAGCTGGTAACGCCAGTCAGTTCCTAAATTTATGCACAATGTGATGTATTTAGTTTAAGATATTTAATAAAAAAACCTTATTTCTATATCAAAATATTCTTTAATTTTTTACGATGTTTGCAATTATTGCGATTAAAATAAATGTTCGCTTTATAAAATTTACTAAAATACAATATTAAATTTATTAAGTAAGTATTCATTAAATTTATTAAAATAAGAGCTAGCTGTAGGAACTACTGTATACTGAATTCATTGCATTTTTGTCGTCTTTACGCTTCATGGACCGATCGAAATATGTAAAATGTGATTGTAAAACACTGTTTGTGTCGTTATTTATATTGAACTCACTTTTCCATAAAATCCGTTGCCATATTATAATTATTATACTTAGCATACGTTTGCTCGAAAATCGCTATGAGCTTTTTACGAAAAGCAAAAACGCTTTATTAGGAAGTTACTTTTTTATAGTCCGAAAAATCCTCGGAATCATTCACTTTCCTTCGCATGACTCATGGGACTCGATAATCACTACATACCCGACGGCTTATGAGTCCAATTACCATTTACCTAAATTAATTTATAATGCCCTTAATTATCTATAATTAAATTACTATGTTACATGTTTCAATTTGTAACATGTTGTAACATTAAGCAATTTTAACCATGCTCACACCACGGTTTTTGAAATTTCGTGTTTTTAAATAGATCCAAAACATACAGAAGTTATCACCCATTAGGGTAAGCATGTTTGAGGTCAAATTTACTCCTTGTAAAGTAACTAAAAGGCTAAAGGTGTTATAAATTTTGAGCACGTTCATTAGGCCCACGTGGATCCTCGCCCCGGCTTTTAGGTTGCGACACATGTCGGAATTTCCTAATAAGATTTCCTTAATTTAAGACCTCCAACATACCTACGTAGAATGTTCATTGACGGAATTCCCGGATCAACACACCTGCTAGTGGAATAAGCTACGTAAATTCGAACTCTTGTGTAAACTCGAACTCGTGTGTTAATTAATTATATACGACGTATTGAAACGTTTGTACACAGAATACGAAACTAACGGAATTATATTTGTGTTCTGGCTTCATTGGTTTAGTGACTGCAAGTGCGACTGGTGAACGTGAGATAGGTTCAATTCCAAGGTCTATCAGAGTGTAACCAGGTTACGGGTGGAACATGTACTCAAAGGTGTGATGTATAAGTGTAGATATTGATATACACACATTCACACACAAACATACATTTTATATTATAATATTACAAATTAGGAAGAGCAGAACCTCTTAGCACGGCTATCTTCTTAAACCCCTATTAAGCTAATAAACTGCAGAAGTTGTACAACTTCTGCATAATATAGGGGTACCCCTATTACATGGTACCTAAACATGAACTAGGGGTGTACGCCTCTGTCTAATCCTTTGGGGACTACAGGCGTGATGATTTGTATCGTATATAAGTTGTACAAGTTAAAAGTCAGTATTTTTATCGAATCTGAGCATTATGTCTAGGCAGCTGTGGAGATAGAGATATTTTAAAAGATACGCTAAAGGAGTATGGTTTATGAACCAGAAACATAAAAGTAACGAGGCTATTAAGTTCGAACCGTTGCACCCGGACAGGCGAAGCTTTATTTGAATGCCTTTATCATTTTTTCCTTTGCTTTTCGGCTTATTATATTATTTAAATGGACGGTATGGATTTATGAAATTATATTCCTTTTATCCTTTCCTTGATATTGTTTGTAATATGAACTATAAATCTGACATGACGGTCCTATTTACTGTCTTAATTTACATTTACAATGTTTACCTTGGTAAGCAACAAAATCTAAAACACTAACATCAATCAATACTCATATTATCTGGATACGAGTATCATTAGCAACTATATTTCACCAACGGTTATAAATTACGGAAATTAATTAGTGGAAACACAGATAGCTACAGATGCTGGTGGCATAATTATTAATACAATGGTGAGCATTATCGCTGCGTCCGACAACACTTTAACTACTCCGGCGGAAGATGGGTAAAATATTGTATAATCAGCGGCTGAGTAGGACAGGTGCATTTACCTTTAAACACAACATGCTCCCAAGGTAACAAAGCTAACGTTACGTACTCGCTACATCCTTGAAGCAACTGCGGGGTAAGAGTTCCCACTCCCGGGAAATAAAAGATTACCCTACGTGAATAACTGTTAAGAGCTCGATTTGGCGATGTTTTTCAAGAGGCACGATCATCTCTACCATTATTCTTTTAGTGAATTTACTTTGTATATATTGCGTTTGAATTCATGAGTTGATGTTTTGAGGCTTTATCTAATTGTGTTCATCAATCTTGTACGTGGGTGTAGTCAGTGGAAAGAAAATTGCAAGTACATAAAGTTACGTGCGAAAATAACGGCCAATATCGATAAGCCTTGATGAAATAAAAATACAGTGTAACAATTAATGTTTGTACAAATGTTTATTACTGTTATTTTTATATTACTTGCAATAAAAGCAGAGGACCTATTCTCATTTTAAGGAATTATGAATTTATAATTATGTTAATGGATGTTCATAAATAAGAGAGCGGCTCGTGGCTAAGTTATAGCAACGCTGATCAACCGATCTGTAAGGTTAAACTGCGCTTGCCGAGGTTAATCCCGGTTGTCATACGAACACCTATGACAATTGATAGTGAAAGTCAGAAGCCCAAAAAGTCTGACAACCAGTCTATCCTTCGAATATCGGTATTGCCCACAAATTGGGTTGCGGAGGTCTGATGGCAGTCGCTTCGTGTAAAATATTGATATTCAGCTTCATCTGGTTAGACTGGAAGCCAACCCCAACATGATTGCGAAAAAGGTTCGACAGGCTTTACTTAAGTAAAGCCTGTCGAACAGTCTTTCCTTCTTATAATATATGTTCTTAAGGTAATGTGTACACTGTAACAAGTTAAAGAAAGTTTACTTGAGGACCATAATCATTTATTACAGACCAACAGATCCAACAGAATTTCGCATGTCAAAATTTCTAAACATCAAAAAGCTTTTATATTAATAAGTCCATTCTTCCTCAAGTGATGTAAGACAAAACCATGGAACTAATAAGTGTCAAACTTCGTTACACTTCTTACTATTTCTATGGAGAAAACGGCAATTATTTTTTATTTACCTATGACAGTTCCAAAGTGACATAATCATCTTAATAATAAAATTCGAAATTTGACAGTCTTTCAGCACCTGATGGTACCGCTTGCAAATATCCTCTCTTCTATATTTGAAAAGGCACAAACAGCATTTCACAGTGCCAGCTCAGATTCGATTAAACTGTCTCGAAAAATTGTATCGAGAATTGATCAAGAGTGGTGCGGCGCGCCCTACCGAGCGAGCTTAAATTACGAGCCTTAAGCCTTAAAGTTTTACGGTTCATTTAGATAGTATTAACACCCCAGCCGGTTTCAAGCGAAGACTAACACTGTCCCAGTGCCTGATTAGAATTTTGTCACTAAATATGAACATCAAAGAGTTTAATTAAAATGGTATAAATAGGTACACTTAGGGCCTGTTTCACAGCTTACTGATAAGTTCGCGTTAAATTAGCTGGCAGATAAATTCATACATATTTTGTTCCATTTTTTATTTATTCGGCAGTTTGCGGTTAAACAGGGCCTTAATATTGAAAATTATGGGTAGGCAATAAGTTACTAGTAGCATAATGCAACGGTATCACATTAAATTATACGTTTTACTGCCTCTTTTAGTATTTAAAAAGAGCGTAAGCTATTTGTCGCTTTCTGTACAAAGTAGAGAGTTTGGAGGATTATAGTATAGGGAATAGTATAGTATAGTAGTGGTAATTATTAAGCAATACATAGCAAAGATCTTTACAACGAGACTTCCTCCAATCAAAAAAAAGAAAAATAGCTATAAGTAATCCTAAACATATACATTCTTTAAATACTCAGAAGTGTAACGCAATAAAGATATAAATATTATAATTTAATGTGATAGTAATATCGTGTGATTAATTAGATATTACTATTGAAAACAAAGGAAATGCCATCACGTACGAACATCGTAATACAAACGTGACATATTATTACATATCAAGTGTCTATCAAAGCTTGAAGCTTGACATTGATTGAGAAACGAGACTATAATAATGAGTCAGAGTTTCTAATTATAAGCCCTGTTAATAATGTACGATATTACACCTAATTGGGGCCATTTTAATCCTGTAATTACACAACTTTATACAAGTTAGTACCTCGGATTTACATCTCATTTACGACGGTTAAATACATAAAACGTAGCAAATAAGAGCAACAAGGTCGGATGATAGAATTTGTTACAAGTTTATGAGAAGATTTGCAAATCCCCAAACAGTTGAGGCCGAAGAAGTTAAATTATTATTCATCACAACTTTTTTCTAACTACTCGTATGTAACCACCTTAAATTCAACATCAGATGCGACTGAATATCGGTATTTTACACGAAGTGACTAGAATTCCGCAATACGCAATAAGCTGGTTGGCAGAATTTTAGGTTTCAGACTACCTTTTCTTCTAACTGCGTTCCTCAAAAAGCAATTTTTGTTCTTTACAAACTTGTCTGTATGAGCACACAACATAAATCCCAGTGAATGCGCGCCACGTTGCATAAAGTTGGCACGCGATCATCGTCAATGTTCGGTTATATTGCAGTTTTACTACAACTTCCCACGGCCCAATATATTACGTCCGTTTTTTAACATACGCCAACAAATGACTAAACTACTTCATAAAAGCAATCAAAACTTTTATCTCCGTATAAAGTTCGGCATTAGCGCGGCATATGTCAAACGAAACTATCAAAAAATTCTATATCTTTTGTCTTCTCTTAAGTAGGGTTGGGGAAAAATAATAGTGTCGTAAATTCATAAATGACACTTTTCGAGTACACTAGCAAACTTTTT
This sequence comes from Acronicta psi, assembly GCA_946251955.1. Lineage (NCBI taxonomy): Eukaryota > Metazoa > Arthropoda > Insecta > Lepidoptera > Noctuidae > Acronicta > Acronicta psi. Next base: position 5,773,701 of record OX276476.1, read on the forward strand.
CTAACTTTAAGGTTACAATAAAAGTGTCACATAGAAGGCCCTATGTAGAAATTTATCGCGGGTAAAATAAACATGTGAAGTGCGAATAAGAACTTTACAGGAGGGTTTTATATTAGTTTTATACACCGGAATTGCACAATGAAGGAAATAATTTTATATGACACCGTTTTTATTTATGAAGGGTGTTTATTCAGAAATAATCTAATAATCTATCATAATCCTAAATATTTACGGATGCTGATAATATGTATTATATTCTAATAATGTTGCCAGTTGCCACAGTTGCCTATAAACCGCTAACCAGTTGCCATTAACCAGGCGCCAATATCTACTACTATTTAATTGGTACCATATAAACAGGTTTTCGACATTACTCTTAAAAAATATTGCTTAAATACACTTATATTTTTAAGGGTAGTAGGTATGCGGTCGACATCTATTAAAAGCTTGCTTACAATATTTACGTAGGTGGCGCCGATTTTAATGACGTGTATCAAAAAGATATTCAATACCCAATTGCTTTTATCAAACAAAATGAGGGTAAAGTAAAAATGTTTTAACATTTAAATAAGTATTATTCAAAGACAGATTTCATAGAAGCCTTGTTCTTGGGCTTACAATGAGGCTTAAAAAGTCTGTTGTTCGGTTCATTACTTATGAAGACTTATGTTTATAACTTGTAATCGCAGTCTATCCATTGATAAGACTAAATCTAAAAAGAGCTTTAATACTTAAAAGTTAAAAGTAAAAATGCTTTAATGCCTAATGTAAAGTCTTTATAAGATCTCTTTACATGACTGATTTTACTTCGAAGTAAAGTTTTTTTATCTAGTAGGTAATACTTGGAGACTGTAGAGTTACACTTATGAACTGAAACCACCTTTACAAACAAAATGATTCCTATTAGTAGACAGGCAGATGCAACATGGAAATCACTTGGTTGCTTTTTGGGACACCCAGTGTAAGGACACCTCTTATAAAAATAATGTACATTCAGGAGCATGACTGCGTGAGCGTGACTGGCACATCCATTTTATTCTACGTCATCATGTACTCTTAAATAAAAACAAAAGCTATACCCATACATAAAGCACCGTAGATAAACAAGCGACAGGCGACCATCAAGTACGAGTACATTACCGTACAGTCGGCGCAGTAATCAAGTCCCCCGCGGGAAATACGCTCAAATCCAGCGGTTCACAAACTTATTTGACTTACGACCCCTTTCTCAAAAAATAATATATTCCTAAGAGGTCTCCGGGGAAATCTATTGTGTACAACAAATACGAGTGGGAGTGTTGTGAGTCTATGATTGTTAATTTCCTAGATTTCTAGAAGCTCCTTTCTTGTTGATTTACTTTGTTGGTTTATGAATTGTAAATGTTTTTGAATCAGCTTTTGTAGTTTGTTCAGCATAAAAAGGGAAAAAGCAGTCAGGCAAATCCCATAGTATCATTATTTATTTGTATGAAAATCAAAGTACCCATGTGTAATCAATGATATGTTTTTAATTTCCATGATAAACATAATTATCGTGTAACGGATACGAGGCGTTTTTTTAAAAAAAATGTCCTTAGAAAGCTACCTGTATGATTTGATATTTTTTACGACGGGTCATGGAGTACCCGATGACATATACTATGAACATCACACACACGACCGATAGGTATAGTATATCACCGCGGTCGATCAATGGCCAAATTAAATTTACTGCCACAAGCCCATCAGATCGTCGTAACGATACAGCGGCCACCATTTATTGCCAATAAATATTTTTTACTAGCAGCTTTTACAGGACCCCGTATCGTCTTTCAAGAGGATCTTATGCCCTGTATTATTTCATAACTGACATTTTATTACGGTAACGTCAGTTCTACGATATAACATTTAATTTGTTCATATTATTTCGGTTTTGAGTTACGACAGATTTTTATTTGCACCTGTACAAGAAGAATGGCCATTGAAGTAGATAGATAGAACTTTCTTTATTGCTCTACAAAAAATTTGATGGATATTAAAACCACATATTTTATTCGAAGAATATCAAAGGTTATAATAATGTTCTTTTTTTATACTTAATAACACATATCAAAATCAAAATCAAATAGTTTTATTTTCCCATAGACCTTATACAGGCACTTATGAAATGTCGAAACTAGGCGCACAGTTTCAAATTAGTTGTTTCATATGGAGAAGAATCGGCAAGAAACTCCATGGTTACTCTTTAAAATTTTTGGTTTTTTACAATGACGTCTGATCCAATAATATATGGATACATACACAAGTATGAGAAAACAATCTAAAAACGTTTGCATAATCTAATACAGGGTAAATTTTAAAAGAAAAAATAAATAAAATACAGCTAGGCTTGAAATATATTATGTCATAAGGGATGTTTCAACTGTAATAAATATGTTGTACGACTGAACGAATGTACGACTAATGTAGTACCTTACGAAGCGATGAATGTTATGAGTAACTGTTAAATCTAATTTTTAATCAGACTTTATTAAAGCTGCACCTACTGCCATTAACTGATTGTACCTATAGCAAAAAATTGGGACCTTCAATCGGTTGGTTTTTCATTACTTCCTATTTCCAAGTGAGTTCTAGTGATTTGTTTATTAAATTCATCCATCCAACTTTAATTTTAATCGATAGTCTCTGCCTACCCCTATGGGAAACGGGCGTGAAGCTATGTAATTTTGTTATCAAACAATCTGGTTCTAATTATTTTTTTTATTTTATTTTTTTTACTAGCCCACTTTGTCCCACTGCTGGGCAAAGGCCTCCCTTCCCTCCTTCTATCTAATTATTTTAGTAAAATTTATTGATTATAGTGAAAACTATTCACATTATTACTCCGTAATGTTTAACAAACTGAAATTTTATATATTACAATAGCTATTGTTCGTATAATGTTTATAGTCTTTGCTTTTCGAGTAATTTCTACAATGTACATAATAAAGATTTACTTCGTGACTTAACATAATATCAAAGAGAGAGTAATAAGAAACGTTTTCTAATCAAAATAATTGAGTAGAACAAATGGAAAGTGGCCTTTGACGTCACAGTTCTTTTACTTATGATTATATTATACGCAATACACAAAAGATTTTTTTTTGCTTTTGTGTAAGTAAGCGCTTTTTCCTTATGGCATGATCAGAATATTAAGTTATGCCAATTACCTACTAGTTCCTTTGCTTCAATTTGCAGTAAATTTTCGTTATAGAATTAAGTTTTTGGAGATCAATTGAACACAAAGTACATGAGGTCAGTCACCCTTTGTTTATGGTTTGTTTTTAATCGCAGGGTTGAGGTTTCACACAAATTATGTTGGTTCATAAATATTGTAGGTTGACCTAAAAAAATATTCCAGTATTCATACACACTTTGCGGTCTGATGTGAGGTGAAATAATTTTTTACAAATTTCCAAAGCTCGCATAACAAAAGTTGTTCGTTTTAATTATTAGAAATATATGTATAATATAAATATACGTACATTTTCAACGGGACACCGAAACAGGTAATCCTAATACACTGTATATACACTGCCTGATTTGGAAATCCAACCCATAACCTGACGGTCATCTGTCTGTCCTGCAACCACGGAATCAATGATAGAGGTAATTAAAAAATCTTTAAAACTTGGTTCCATTCTAACTTCAGTTATCATTTTCGATCATTTTCGATCACACTACAATGTAAAATTTTCAAATTTGCCTTTTTTTATTAGTTTACGGTAATAACATTAGATATTAACATCACTGATTGCAACTATACTTTAAACAGCTTTCATCATCACTAAAAGCTTCTGCAAAAGCAATTGCATTTCAACAAGAAATATTTATTTTATCCATATTAGTGAGAATTAAATTATGATGGAATTTGCGTTTTGTAGCGAAACAAAGCATAAGAAAATAAAGAATGAATGGAATGAAAATGTGAATTTAATTTTACAGTTGGCCGGTCTTTGAATGACAAGGGTGTGTGTGGATATGTCGCAGGGATATTGCAGATTCGGGTTTTTCTTAATGTTATTGTGTCGTTATTAGATTGTGTTATTTGCCCGTCCCGTGGCGATACACAATGTTATATTACCAAAAGTTCCCTCTTACATTTTCTCGGTATATTTAATCAAGTGTCAATCATTGTGGTGGATAGCGGGAGCGCGATATATTCACGTCTCGTTGCTTTGCCTAACGTTGTGGCGGTACAAAATAACACGACGCGACGGGTTATTCATGACACTTTTAACGTTTAAAGTTGGTGATAAATTGTGAAATGCAGTGCGCAAGCAAGCTAGGGTTAACTGGTTTATATATTTTAATACAACATGTTTTTTCTTTAAGCTTTCAACTTTCCAATAATAATAAACGGTTATCCTAAATCAAATTATATTCCTATTATCATTTATTTCTTAAAATAAGTACATTTCACGGAGACAAAATTCATCCAGATTCGAAGCAAATCCGTAAAACACACAATTTTTTGTCTCAGATGGGAATGAAACTCGCGATATCGGTAAAATGTTAGCGGCGAAGTGAGTGACCACCAACCATTACACTAAACGAACAGTTTTCTTATGTATTATAAGAATGTATTTACAAAAAAAGTATATAAGTATTATATCCATTGTCTAGTACCCATAGTACAAGCTCTGCTTAGTTTAGGACTGGGAGTTTTTGATTGTGGTTAGAGCAAAATATTTGAAATGTAATACAAGTCTAGTCAAGTGTGAGTCGGACTCGCTCATAGTGTTTCCGTAACGTTTTTAATCAGTATCAATAAAATTAGTATTTGTCGTTATAGTGGCACTAGAAATAGAAGCTCTGTTTATTTTTACTCTAACTGTAACGGTTCATGAGATACAGCCCGCTGACAGAGGGACGAACGGACGGACTGTGGAGGCTTAGTAATGGATCTCATTAGCACCCTTCTGGTACGGAACCCTAAAACGAGGGAATTAAATCATATTCCACGAATTCAAAGGTTCTCTGAAGGTGTTGTGAAAACTGATTCAATATTTTTTTTAGATCTTAGTAATTTTTAAAAGGGTCCGTTTAACTGTATTACTGCAACTACACTATATCCTTTGAGATGCTTCTGTCTTGATTCCTTTTAGAGGCAATAATAAAATTACATTTAAATACAATTTGTTTTCTTTGTGTTTTATAGATTTTTTTTCTGAGTCTGTATTAAGATAAATGATCTTTATTCTTAGGTTTTATGTAGGTGACACTTACGTTATGCTATAGGGCAGTAGAACTGGCGTTTAACTGTGGGAAATTTTATTCTTGATTTTGAAAAAAACTATCGATTTTAATAGTATTTTTAAATCAAAGTAATGATTAATAAACATAATTATGATAAAAGTTATCATAATGTAAGAATAAGTACATACTTATACAAATACAGCAATATGGTAATAAATTCAATAAAATACCTTTTTTGTTGTAAAATAATCTCTCAAAAAAACATTAATAATTTACACCTAAAGAGCTCCTACTTATGACGGCCTTATTATATTATAAAGTAACTAAAGGAATATAAATAATATTATAAATTTAATTTACCATCATAAATATTTTGAATAAGCAGATAAATAATAACATTTTCTTATATGTTAGAGATTATAACTATCACAATCAAAACTGTTAATTTAGTGAAAATTAAAAAGTTAAGATAATTATGTTCAAGTTACCTGGATGTAAACTCTAAAAGGGTCAACGTTTATTTTTGTAGATCGACAAGCCTACGCCGTAGCAATTTACTACTGCTACGAACGGCTACGAAGGACACGTCCTACTACGATTTGCAATGCATGATCTCGGACGTCATAAATGTCAAACACTTTGTCGTCGGCAATGTCGTCGGCAAATAAACTACTAGTAGAGAGAGCTGAAACGGTGAAGTTTCTGATGTACTGAAACAAGGTTCTTTGTGCCCCTTTTGGGGACAGGTAACAACTTCTCAATTCCCGACTCTCGACAACCGATGCACTTACTTTCAAGTAGGTGGGCGGGAACTAAACTTAGAGATGGCGTGTTTCTGTTACTAGTTCACAGACTGTAGATAAAAGTTTTATACTTTTCTTCGTACGTCACGATGGCATGCCAGGCTGCACTTATTCATGTATGTATTATTTATTCTGTAACTTATCTGTATTTACACTTTAGCTGTCGGATGAATTCGCATAACTTCTATGGAAACTCCATGAAACGTTATCGCAGTTCTTAATCTATCATTGCATTGCATTGCAATTAATAATCAAGGCAATTTATATTTTGCGAGATTACCAAAGTAAAAATAAAACGAATACTCGACTACGGAAAAAATTCAACTGAAAATCATGATACAATCAGATACTTCATTTGTTAAAATCTATTTAGTAGTTTTGAGCTACGTTCAAACTTCCATACATAGACGTATAAGAAGAAATACATTAATTATCTTCCTATTTCGTAGTTAGGTAATAAGACATGCATGTCACGTAACATTTATAAAAGCCGTTGTATAATATGTATACGTACTTTTTGTTCTTACAGCTATCTCCGTTACGTCAAGAGGGCTATAAAGGGCACATGACGTCATCGTTCCGTATCCAAGACGTGCTCAACACCTCATTCGACCACACTTGATGCGGATAAAAAAATAACCTCTTATATCTTATAGAAGACACGTAACATGTTTTGGTGGCTTTGAAAATTTTAAGTACTACTCTAATAGTGGTTAAAACGCCTGTGATATAATGATATGAAACTTTTTATAAGCTCCCTCCAAATATTGATTTAAAACACACTTGTATACAATACACACAAACATTTATATGTATGTAAACTTGTCAATTATTGACATATTTTTAAAGGTGTCATTTTACCAAAATATGCAAAGCGAAAAATAAATAAAATACACATTTTAGTCATAAGTTAATAACAAATTTTGGGGTGGTGCCAAAAAAACAATCAACTAAGATCATAATTTTAAAATTGAATGTAAACAGACTTTCACCTGTAAGGTCTAGTATTTATTCTGTGGTTCTGACTGGAAATAATGTCGAGACCCCGCTGTGTGTCGGATAGCACGTAAAGTATACAAACACCTATGACAACTGTTACAGCCCTTTCACACGGCAGTCCAGTTTTTTGCAGGATCCCGTTTTCTGCAGGATCCCGTTTTCTGCAGGATCCCGTTTGATGGCGAATGTGTTTATATGCTAGCGTTCACACGAGCGGGTTCACATCCCGCATGCGGGATCCTGAAAAAATCCGATCCGGTCGAATTGTGCCATTCGGTTTTGTCACTAGAAACTGGATCCGTAGTCCATTAAAAAGCGGGATCCCGTTTAATCACACATATATTTCAATAGCAATGTTCATACAGCAGTCTAGTTTTGCGGGACCAGGTTTTTACTGAATTCTGCAAAACTGAACTGCCATGTGAGCACAGCGTCCAGTTTTGCAAGATACCGTAAAAAGCCGCTCCTGCAAAACTGGACTGCCGTGTGAAAGGGCTGAGTATGGTCGTCAGAAACCCAAAAAACTTGACAACCAACTATCCTTCGAATATCACTGTAACTGTAGTCTGTACAAGATAGTCTGATGGTAATAGCCGCTTCTTCTAAAATACTTATATTCGACCCCAACATGGTTATGAAAAGGCTAGAAATTCCTATAATATTTGACTGACTTATATTATGATTCATAAAAACGGCCACAAAGGGCGTGAATCTTACCGATTGATAACAGAAATTGTCGATTCCGATTAAAATTACTTTTTGTCAAAGGAAGCGTTTCATGCTCGGTTAAACACTGCCCAGTCGATTCACAGTCTGTTGTTACCGAGTTTATTACATTGCAGCCCTAGTAGGTAACTACATATTCATGAACTGTATTTTTGTTGACCGCTCTAAGTCGAATTTAAAATTTGTCGCTTGATTCTATACAGTCAACATCTGATTTATTTTTAGGGTTCCGTTCTTTGAAAGGAAAAAAGGAACCCTATAGGATCACTTTGTTGTCCGTCTGTCTGTCAGCACCCTTTTACTCAGGAATGCGTGGAGATATCAAGTTGAAACTAATATCAAATACGTAAACGCAATAAAAAAATATGTACAATAAATGGCACTTTTGCCGCATATTGTGGAAGACCCAAGTAAATCAAAACTCTACGGGTACTTCCCGTTGACCTAGAATCATGACATTTGGCTAGCAGCAAGGAAATATAGCTTAATTTACGGGAAAATCCGAAAATTGATGATATAATTTAGAGGAACTATCTACTTAGGTATAAGTTGGAATGGAAGCCTCGGTGCGCGAGTCGTACTCACACTTGTCCGATTTTTTTTACCCCAAAAACCACTTTCATTTTTTCGAAAACATTTTAGAAACTAGGATTACAGAATGAGCTTACAATAAACATCTGAAAGCGAAGTACGTAAATAATAAAATGAGTGCCGCACTCGAGCAAACAGGAGAAATAAATCAGTATCTTAAGTAGAAAGATAAGACGTCGAGTTGCTTTATAAGAATGACTTCTGTTCAAGCCCAATGATAAGAGCTCAGTTAAATGGCTAATTAGGATTATGAAAGGCAAGTGAACAAACGAGATCCTAATCTCCCTTTTTCACAGAGGGAATATCTTCTTGAGCGAAATTTTGCTTACTTTATTCAAAGATAATTGTCTTAATAATCCGACGGGATTGTTTCGTATAAAAAGAAATGATGTTGAGTTTGCGTTATGTCATTAATTTTGTACTTAGTAATAAGTGAAGTTATACTTTATTTTATTACTCGCTTTTGCGGCGGCTTCACTCGCATCTCAAACTTTTTGTAGGCTCAGGTTGATATTGAATTTTTTTAGTGGTTTAGGCGTGAAAATGTAACAGAATAACAGATATACAGACAGAGCTACTTTTTCATATATACGAGTACCTTGCTTGTTTGTAAAAATAAGAAGAAAACTAACTTTTCCAGATTTGTCTGGGTGTTTCCTTTGTATTATAAGTTAGTATGTACATTTTTTTTTTATAAAAGTTGCTTAGTAACTCTGCTTAGTTTGGGACTAGATGGTGCTGTGTAAAATGTCCCATGTGGATATTTATTTATTTGTGTGAGACTAAGCGTCTGTTCCTACCGCCGAATAAATTAAAAAATAGAACATTTGTATAACATTATCTGTCAAGTAATTAAATAGGAACTTATTGGGAGGCGGTGAAACAGGCCCTTAGCTAGATTTTTCGACCCCGTAAACTCCCATAATGCAACTTTCAGCGAAATCTTTAGAGCCGTTTTTGAGAATGTGATTATAAATATGTATAGGTAAATATATCTCTCAAAATTTTGCTTATTTAATAGTATAGTATAATGCACAATTGTGTAATTAAAGGACAATCTGGTGATCATATTTAATTGAGTTCATAATCAAGAGATTTTAGTAGCCTTTGTTAGTGTAAATTTTAATTTAAGTCTGACTGAATTATGTGAAGCTTTTATTACTCGTATAATTTAATTAAGGTAAATTGCTGTGACAAGTGACATAGACCTTACAGGTCAGGGCACCTTCTCATGCCCTTAATTCTTAGACACTTAATACTTGAAATGTCCTTTGTCCGTAGTAAAGTTATAAATCGATGAGTTTTAAAGCTTTTCTAATCGTGATTATATCTATATCGTCTCGATCTTTAACAAAATCTTACTCATTTTTTCATGCAAAAATTCGTGTCTTATAAAATAGAAAATATTGATTTCGTATTATTACTTTAAAAAAGAATAGGTAGTCTATATTTCTCAGTTGAAATATGACAATTATTAAAGACTCTTTTACTTGGTCTCTTTCCATCTTACACGCATTTACATACATACTTTCGACACACGCATTGCACCGGTTTTAGGTGCCATATAAGAGAGCCTAACTATTATTAATTTAAAAACTTTCGAGCTGCTACTGATAATTTTACAGTAAAACCAAATAACACTTTGCTCAACTAGAAATCGAATTCAGGACCTCACGCTCAGCAGCCACGCTTACACCACCAGACCAAAAGAGTAGACTACCCTTTATTTTTATTATTATATATCCTATTTTCTGAAAAGACGCGTACCTAATTCAAATTTTATAGACTATGATTTAATACATAGAAGTAGTTCCTCTATCCGCTGGAATAAAAAGATTTACCGCAGCGTAACTCCGCCCCGAGACGGAAGAACTTCTTAACTATTTATGAGCCTTAAAGTCTGCCGATAACGGTGGAATCCGAGCAAATTACCTTATCTAGTTCACCCTTTGTCACGTGTCGTTCAATCGCTGCAAGCATAATACTATAAAGAGTGTCAAAATGTCGAGATAAACTCGCTCAGTCTCGAACAGACTCAATGTGGTGAGTTAAGATAATTATCACGAGGCACAGTTTTACCAACGATAAAGTTTGGGGTTTGTGACGCTAACATTTGATAAGATCACACACATATTGTCTGGTTTAGAGAAATAGAAGTTTCAAACTTGGAAACCGATTCTGTATCACTAGATTTATATGGTTTCCCGTTAAGAAAGAAGTTACTATCTTAAACAGTTCTAATAACAGCCATGTTCAAGCGTGCTCCATCGGAGACCGTATCGTCACTTAAAATCACAGTTGTCGAACACGAGCATATTCGTAATTTAGCGGTATTAAACATGATATATCATCATCTTGGTCTTCACTAATATTTTATGGTCAAATTGACGTAAAACAGGGATGAATGGCGAAAAAAGAGGACAGGCTTATGTCTGGGTGCAATAAGTTAGTAAAAGCTGCTATAGTGATGATGAAGACCAATATTTTCCTACATTTTCTTACTTTTTTAATCACAATTTTACGCTGCAAAATCTTTCCACCGCAAAATTCTAAACATAAAAGGCTGAAGCTAGCAACTGTAGTTCACACTGACGAACTATAAATTTAAAATTAAGTTGAAGTTGAGATACTTCGCGAAGAAATTGCTATTTCGAGAGTGCAGTTTAATATTTAGATGTAACAAGCTGTCGACCTCAAAACCACTAGTAGGAAAAGAGCATGAAAACAACGCTACTGAGACAAAAACGACGAGTTTTGCAAATACAATAAGATAGTAAGGTCTGGGGGAAAGTATAGTCGATTTAACATAATGTTTTATCTATTGCATAAAATAACGAGTTGTAATTATTTTTTCTGTTCGTAACCTTGATGCTTTTTACTCAGTTTCGAAAGAATAACAGATTATAAAAAAAAATACAATAAAAATATCTTACATAGCCTAGCAATACTAGTAACAGCTCACTGTATGTAAATAATACTCCGTGACCCAACACAAACCAAATTTTTGACCAGCCAAAAGCGAATACTTCTCAGCGAAAATATACTAAACTTCAGGTAATTCATGATGTAAACCGTTCTAAATATCATTGTTGACAGCTCGACAAATAAATTCAAAACTAGAAATAGCTTAGGCAAGCACAGTAAGTACCTAAATTATTCTAAGAAATATTGCTCAACAACTCGTTACTTTCAAGTCATGGCTTTTATATGTGGAGGATATAACAAGTCATATTTTTACGGATGGTAACATTGTGTGGGTGACGTCAACCTGGCTTTCCCGTGATAAGGGTCCGGTCAACCCGTGTAAATTCTTAACAAAGAAAAATATTTCAGATATCTATTACATGGTTCACAAGCGTGAGAGATTTTCGGACCGAGACCGTGTGAATAATGTCACACGTACTCATTTTCGTTAGCTTCGAAGATGAAATCATGTCAATCATCAAATATAATTTATTTTAAGTCATAAAATGACTTAAAATAAATTATATTAAACCATTGATTTAAATACTAAAGATATGGACGTCCGAACATTTGACACACATAAACTTTAACGACATCTTTGTTAGTATCGCATGGCGTTTGTATTTTAACCGATCGCGGACTAGTTCACTTCGGTTAGACAAGACCATTTTGGACCAAGTTGAGGGGTGTCATTTTGACATGCGGTCCGCCCTGTTTTTAGGCTGTAATTTATTAGTCAATTACTAAAACAAAATTAAAGAAAATGTTTCGTTTTAATAAGCTCGATTACGATTTCATTTTAATGTACATTTAGTTGGTAACTCAGAAATACTTAATGTTATTTTATTATTTTAGTGTACAAAAACTATTAATATTTCGGCATACTGACTACATTGTTTCGTCTGAATTCATGAAAAAATAGCGTACTATACATAGCATATATATAGCATACTAATTACCTGCAACAAAAACATAAAGCGTCGTAAATGTAGTGCCTCAAACAACGCAGTAAATGTACACTTTAATTAATTATTTAGTTACACTTTACTTCAGTAAGAGGTAAAAAGGTATATCATTGTAGTAAAGTACCAGAAGACAGTGCCTAAAGCCTTGTGAGTTTAATCTAAAAAGTCCGGATAATGTTATGATTACTTTACGTACCTAAGTACACTTTATTAATTTTAAATGTGAGTAGTTCAAGAATACTTAGCTAAAATAGCTCATATTTTCTCTATAATCTTAGTAACCCGTTCGCCGTAAGCGCTACTGGTACGCTCTAATTATTAGGCTTTTCAGGCTTGTGTGACAATCGGGAATGCAACTGCCATTCCCGATTGTCATACAAGCTTGAAAGGGTCTCAATTATCATCTATCCAAAGAGTGACTGCGGCAAGCGCAACTTAATTTTTCAGATGGATATTTAAATCATGTAAAAATAAGTATTGAATATCTACCTAGTACTATCAACTATCATCTTAAGTACATAGTATGACGTCATATCCTGCAAGTTTAAATCATTTCAAATATTGAGTTCAGTTCAAATGCAGCACGTAGAATTTTTTAAACCACCGTCGGCATACACAGCTCCTAAGGGATAGTGGAAAATGTAAGTTTCATACGAGTGAATTAGTTTGTGTTTATAGGTTTTCTGTTTTCTCTTGTAGATTATGCAGAAGTTCCAATCTTTCGGATGGAATGAATGAGTTTTATTATCGAGATAATTATAATTATTAATCAACATCACGACATTCCGCGATATAATGCCCCATATATGTATATACAATCATAAAAACTATTAACGTCTCTATAGGGGTTGGTAGAAAGTTAGATTTATTATATAACAGGGCCACTGGATCACTGGACTGCCAAGTGCCTGGACTGACACCTTTGACTTCCTCTTGATGATGTGCGTTATTATCACTCGATGTAACGGTAAAAAACATCGCGAGGAAAACTACATGCCTGAGATATTTGCTCGACGGCATGTGAAGTCTGCCAACCCGCATTAGGCCATCGTGGTGGCCATAGCCTAATCCCTCTCATACTGAGAGGAGACCCGTGCCCAGCAGTGGGGTTGATGATGATAATGTTACAGGAAGCAAATATTTTGCCGTTAATCAGACACAAATCCAAACAGCCTGGTGTTAAAAATTTCAAAATAAGAAAATACAATAACACTGCTAGACTTGGGAATCGAACCAATGACCTAAAGCGTAGCAGACCACTATTGAGGCAAATTAATTAATTATACTATTTTTACGTCTGCAATAAACTCCCCACAAGATGTATGGCGTTGTATCTAATCTAAACAACAATAACACAAGGCAAAATCAATTACTAACAGAGTTGAGTCATAAAACTTCCTTACGTTCGGTTTACGGGCACGGCGGGGTCAAGGCATCTGTTTCCAATGGCCAAGTTTTTATTGATATCTGTAATATCGACGTATGAGTATTGAAGGATGAGAACATATTAATTTTACACTGGAAAAAAAAATACGGATTTTGCGTTTTCATAAAACAGCTGAGTATCAGAGGGGTTGAGAAGCGGTGATCGATGGATCTGTAAGATGTAGGTACGCCTTTGATGGTAAGTCTATGAAAGTAAAGATAACATATATCCCTATGAAAGAAGAGGTGTAGGTACTAATTTACATAAAAAAAATCAATACATTTTTTTCAGTCCCATACTCTAATGGAGCGGACCTATTGCCATTAAACGCGCACAAATCCTAAAGACTTAAGCTTCTTCTAAAAATACTGTAACAAAACCCTATAATACTTTGCTCAACCTGTGAATCGAATCTTCGCACTAAACAGCTACACTCGCTACGACTAGATCGTTAAATAGATCTTGTTACGAGTTGACTCTACGAGATCATCTTGCCTCGTTATGCAGGTCGTGGTTTCCATAAGAATACTTTCAGTCGTACGTGCATTTTCAGGAAATACTGAACCGTCTGTACCTCGGAGAACACTGTCCGTCCTTAGAAGAATACCTAGGGTATAGCAATTGAAGGTGTCCAGTTCTCCTTAGGAATAAAGCCAAGTAATTGGCTACCGTTGGTCAGATCGAAAACATTTCATGTAAAAAACTTATAAGCCACATCTGGGCGACAAGATAATACCTATACTTAGTACCTATTGAAGAAAGACAAAAAGAATAAAAGACAGTTTATTCTGACAGTCACAACACAAGACAAAATACCAAACAACAAAACCCTTGTGCGATGATAAAAGTATTGTGTAGTATACAGGGTGTTTGGTAGAACGTTGAACATACGAAAATGGTGGTTAGTTGGGGTCATCTGCTACCCACTTGGCCCAAATTATTTGACCTTGGCCGCACCGTTTTCATTTTTACTTTTTTTAATTTCACAGAAAATTACCAGTTTTTTTTACTTAAAATTCGAATATAATTAGACATTAATACAAAACAACATCCTGCCTGTTTTACCCATCACAAGTAAAGATATTCGAATTTAAATTGATAAAAAACTGATAATTTTCTGTGAAATTAAAAAAAAGTAAAAAAAAAACAGTGCGGCCAAGATTAAATAATTTGGGCCCAGTGGGTAGCAGATGACCCCAACTAACCACCATTTTCGTATGTTCAACGTTCTACCAAACACCCTGTATATTAAAATTTCCTTTAATTTGAACATTTTAGTTATTAAACTACAATACAGATAATATCACAATAATTCATTATGGACACCCAATAATAAAGGCATTATGCATTCATTTAAAAAAGCAAGATCCCTACTAAAACAAAAGTAATCATTGACTTCTGTGCTCGAAGCCGCTGTACGTGCAAAACAAATATTTGTTCCATAAACGAACCCACGACCGGCATGAAAACCAATCGCTTAGCAACGCTACGAATCCACGATCAACCAATTTTGGCAAATGGAAGGCAAGCATTGTTCCATCAAACTGGATAACCCAATTCAAAAGGAAACTTATACAGCTTTGTAGTAGAAACTTCTAGAACCGACCAGTTGTTTGTTTCATCTCAATTCGTGTAATCGGAGTTGGGGTAAACAGATAATTGGTTTAGTAAGTCTTCTAGAAAGGAACTTTGTCGTACATCAACGCAAATGAAACGTAAATAAACGTAACAATTCCACGACTACGCTGAAACTGAAATCAATGTCCATTTTGCCATGATACTGCAGTCTCGTGGTTGGGAGCAAGGAAGAGGATAATTTTCCGCACTCGCAGCATGCGGCAAAGTGCTGATCGTCATGTATGTAGCAACACAAAATAATACTCTAATGCAAATCCCACCAGTGCTTAATTTTTAATTTTTTTAGGTATTACCTACTGTTTTTACTATCACATTTAGATATAATACAGTATAAAACATTACATTACATTACCGACCCTTAATGCTGTCCCATTGCTGGATACGGGTCTCCTCTCAGTATCAGAGGGATAACGCTAGCCTGATGCGGGTTGGCAGACTTCACATACCGTCGAGAACATATCTCAGCCATAGTCATACCCCTAGGCTATCACTGCTCTCATCATCACTGATCTCAACATTTAGATATAATATATAATAATAATATAATATTTTTAGGACATTTTACTCAGCACCATCTATAATAATAATATGTTAATAACAATATAATAGTATATTTATTAGTTAGTATCGGACGTAGGGACAAGTAGAATGCTACAAAAGTACATAGCACTATACGTAGAGAAATCAATAAATTCACTGTAATATGCAAAAAAGTCATTTCCAAGTCATTTAGTATTTTTTTCATATTTCCAAAATCTATGAGTAAAGAGCTTCTATTTTTTATAAGACTTCTTTTTTTGATGATCACTTCATAAACCAAAACTTTTTTCGCACTTTGTGTCTGATAGAAGGCAATTTACGTTCTATCAGATCTTTCCGTTACTTACCGTTTCTCGTAAATTAACTCACTATCTTCACTTTCAAATTTCATCAGGCGAAAGCACTCAACTCGATCTCTGTACCCTCGTTACAAGTGACTCACTAAAGGGCTGCGTCTCCACTTACTGCCGTGTCGTCATAGATTACTACACAGACACTTGACTCCTAACATTGTAGGTCGGCTCACGCACACTTATGAATCACTTGTTTATTTTGTGTATAAAGGGGTACAAGAGAGTGTTCTTTTTAAATTCTATAGATGTTTTTTATGATTTAGTTGACAAACAATCAAAATTTATAATATCATTTTATGTAATTTTAATTTGTTATTACGGCATCGGATTCAACCAACAAACATAAACTTAACTTATCTGATATTTCGTGATTAATCAGTGAGAAATTGGTGGTATTTAGCTTACAAATAAATACATAGATTTTATAAATACATTACCAAAAAATACGTCATTTAGGTATAGGACGAAATTTAATCTCCATATTAATAAAACTTCGACTCCGACGGCCAAAGGTTACGTCCCTTTAACCTTTGAATACAAATCTATTTGAAAATCTTATCAACATTAAAATATGTCATTTCATTAAAAATAATTAAAAGCATACAAAAAATAATTTCATGAATATAACATTAAAGCAACATAGGGCTTTAAAGACTGCTTTAAAAATCTGCAAACGAGGTATTTAAATTAAAATACTTCAATTTGAAATGGGCAGCTCATTTGAAAGTTTTTTCATTACTAGCTGAATGTAAACGGGAGCGTGGTTCAGTAAATGTGTTCAGTGTAACTGAAATGACTCGGAATTTAGGCGGTCCAAATAAAATTAGCATTTTTCTCGCGTATCTAAAGGGACGACAACTTACGGAGGCTGAATCTAAGCTTTGATAAGCACATAAAAAAATATATTTCATGTCTGTGTATTTATATTCCTGTTTTTTTTATTAATAACATAACAAGCTATTACGCCTGTATTGCCCGAAGGGCTAGGTAGAAATTTACTGTAAAGGGAGGCAAGCCAAATCTACTGTTACTGAGAATTTTAATTACATTGATATACATACAAGAACCCATATCCTGATGCATGATTTGAAAAATGTATTGTGTGTATATTGTTAATGTACCTTAAAATAAATAAATAAAATTTCATAACAAAACCCAATAATACTTACCCTCACTTAAGAATTATTTTGATAAGTGCCAAGTACCGCTGATTCTCTAAAAGACAGAGGTGTACCCACCTAAAGTTTTATTGTATATTTTTAAGTCCCATGTAATAGGGGACTATATCATTACAAACCCAAACTACGAGCTACTGGCCTAATAACATTTCTCGACCGGGGAATCGTATCTAAGACCTTATGCAAAACAGCCGCAGAAAAAGTCACTAAAGATATTAATAAACAGGTAGGTTAGGTTAGATATTATTTAATAGATATTCAAATATTATGTCCAATCACTTGAATTGTTGATACAGTGAAATTGATATGATTCTTGGTAAAGTATCGGGCAAGTAATAACTCAGACAAGTGGGGAACAAACAGTCTATCAACCGAAGTCATATAATTTCACGGGCGCTTGAACAATTACAACTGATCCATAACACAGTTTCAGACTTTCAAAGATTTTGTTTGAGTTCAGTAGATTAATCAAAGTGTGTTTACAATTACTATATATGCCTTGTTAGCCCTTAGTGACTGCTACGCTCGAGGTTCTGGGTTTGATTCTGAGGTGGAGCAGTGTGTAGCAGCTCATAGTTTGGATTTGTAACCGGTTAGTGGTATTAGACTCGCCCGGTATTACATGGGACCTAAAATATACCGTTTAAGGCGGCGACGTACGTGGATTGCGCGTTTTGGGGGTACATTAAAACGTTTTTTCTCCCTAATCTTTATCGGAAAAAATCCAAAAAAAATATATGTTAATCTACACGATACAGAGCAAGTGCGTCTCGGGCCAGATTTTTTTAAAAAATATTTGAAGTATTAAAAATAAATGACCAAAGTAGCCTCCGTTTTCTTCGTTACAACCTTTTTTCTTTTAAACTATGAACTGTAGGATTTTTTTTAATCCATCAGAATATTAAATAGTACAATGCCGAGAGTACTCTCGGCTCACTTTTTTGAAAAACTTTTTTAATTATTTTATATGATTTTTTTACGTAATCGATACTCGCAAGTTCCCTGAGCAGCCCCTCTGTCGCCCAATACTTTAGTGCGGGACGAGGCGCCGTGCTGAACGGACCTGTGCCACTTTTTTCCGCAAAATGGAGCTACATACTCGATACTTTTGTGTATTAGTAGTAGTATAAAGGGTTTATCAGTGTGTGTAAATCTTACAATGTTTTGATAGGGTGAGCACGGTGCTAGCTACAAAACAAAATTTTAGCAGCTCGGGATACTATTTTAATTTTTAACTAAGTTCAAGTACAATGTTACCTTGCGTGTTAATATGCAATTATTTTTTAAATTATAGGTACCTATTGATTTTAACTTTATAGGTAATATAAAATAATTTTTAAATTAAATTCAAGATGGCGAACCTACTTATTTTTTTCATTAAATGATATGGGTATCAATTTCGAGGTTTTTTGGGGTGTTGATTACGAAATTGCCATTTATTTTGAAATCCAAGATGGCGGACATTATTATTTTTTCATTAATATGACATATTAAAATATGGGACCTAAACATACCGACGAACTGTGGGAGTACATTAGTACACCTCTGCTTAATCCTTCGGGGAATATAGATAAAGACATTTTTTCGTTCAGTAGTTACTACCCTAACATCGAATTCAAAATGCGATCAATATTATACAACAATACCTATAGCTGTGTGTAAATTGGAATACATGTCGATGGTTGTGTACAGAAAAAAAAGTGTTGGACTTTATTAACTTTTGTCTGCGGCTACATTCGCACTCGTCACATTCGTCGATTATTGCGACACACGCGAGGATCTGATGGCGACGTCAGCAAACGTAGTTTGTTGCAGTTTACCCCCCGACGCAACAACGACGGGGTTTTATAAGTTTGACGTGTCTGTGTGTGTGTGTCTGTGGCATCGTAGCTCCCGAACGGATGAACCGATTTTGATTTTGTTTTTTTATTTGAAAGGTGAATTAGTCAGGAGTGTTCTTAGTTATTTAATAAAAAGGCTATAATTAGATACTACCTACATAAAAATACATGAAAAAGTATCGAGTGGATGTGACTGACATATCACGGTTAAACTTTTAATGGTTTGTGTGGTATGAAAAGTATCATTTAATTATGTATTGTTAAACTTGTATTATTCAATAAAAAAAAACCTATGTTTAATGAAAATCGGTCCAAGATTGCCGCCGCCATAAAATAGCGAATTATAAATTTTTTCACAACTCACTCAATATGGGTATCAAATGAAACGGCTTAATTAGTAGAATACTATAAGAACACTATGATAAATTTCAAATCCAAGATGGCTACCACCACAAAATGGCAAATTACATTTCGTGTCGGGGGTTTTCTAAATTTTTTATTTAGGTTAGGTTATTAGCCAGACGAGTGTGACTGTGAGCCTATTATAATTTTGTATACATTTTTTTGTTTTCCAAGAAGCGAAAGTGGTGTGCCAGGATCGTAGCAAGTGGAAATCTATAGTCTCTGCCTACTCCTATGGGAAACAGGCGTAAAGCTATGTATGTATGTACAGTTTGGTTGAGTAACTTCTATAACCTACAAAAGAAGTTTTTGATTTTCGATTGTATGTAGTGCTTACATTTATATACCTATCGATATTTATTTATTTTTTCCAATCTGCATGAAGTATTTTATCGTTTGCGTTTACAGTACATTGTCCAAGCGCAAAGCGGAAAAAGTTAACCGACAATATCATCCGGGACGGCTCATTGGTTCCGAGCCGACTGAACCAACCAGACGGTGACGCTATAGTGAGGAGCCGTTTTGAAAACCTACATAATACCTTGGGTATACTTTATCACTATAAAATTAAAAGACTGCTTGGTCAATGGGAATAAATCGGTTAGAAAATAATATATTGTATACATACTCGAAACATTTAATAGATCACACAAATATTTTTAAAGTGTTAGTCTATGTAAGCTGACCCAGTGAACTTCTTACCGCCAATAAAACTGCCGTTTAAACCTTCCCTGGACTACGACAAACATTTCAAAACCAAAATCAGCTAAATCAGCCCAGCCGTTCTCGAGTTTTAGCGAGATAAAGGAACAGCAATTATTTTTTATGTAGATAGATGGGAATCGAACCAACCATACCTACAGATATTAAAACAGTAACCTAACCTTTTATAGGAACTTGTATTATTTTCATACTTTTACGATTTTATTATTCAAAACTAATTAATACTAAATTATGTGAGAAGCGATAGATGTTTGTGGATAATCTTTTAAAGCGGCTTTCTAATGTATCTCTACTAAAGAAAAAGTACTGGTATACATTCGGAAGTCTGTACAGGAAAGCTTGCTAATGAGCGTATGAGCAAGATGAATAGAAGGAGAAAAAAAACTAACTTCTATCTATCTTTGAGATAAAACCAGTGCAAATTTTACTTCACATAGAGGGAGGAGTGTTGTAATTAATCTTAGCAACGATGGCTCACTATGACGCAGAAACAAGAAACGTAACACCCGTAAAATAGTGTAATTGAGCAATGTAGAAAATACGAAAAGGTTTTATAAGTCTGTAATTTAATTAAATAATAGAATGATTGACTAATGACACTTACCCTAATATTCAGAGACGACGCTAAGCGAAAAGTAACGCATAAGTAAAGTCCGTATGTCAAATTGTAATACAAATTTGACATACGGACTTTACTTTACTTATGCGTTAAGTTTACGCTTAGCGTCGTCTCTGAATATTAGCCTTAGAGCCTGTTTCACAAACTCTGAGTAAGTTCCCGATAAATTACTTGGCAGATAATTTCATAGGTACAAACTTTGTTCCATTTTTTATTTATCCGGCGGTTAACTGTTATCAAGAGGCGGCGAAACAAGCCCTTAATGGCACAGGGTTAAATGATATAGACAATAATGTGAAAAACAACAATTCCTAAGTGATAAGTGATTATACAATAAAGTAGTAGAGCTTGGCCCTCGAAGTATTCAATTAGGTTACTTATGATTACATACTTACGTAGAATAATATGGAATATTCTTTTCTGCACACCAAAAACCAATCTAAGGAACAATCTTATAAGTACAGTAAATCTCTACATAGAATATCTTACAATACCTATGAGAGATAGTGATCAAACGAAAGATTCATATAAAAAAGTCTATGCAACGTAGATGTATCGATAGTCACTAGTCAGTCAATAATCCTGTCACGGGTCGAGTTGCAATCTGCCAATAGAATGGTTTTATAATCGATGTGTAAAAAAACTGTGTTATTGCCTACCGTATCGAGTGACATGTGTGGCAATCGATTGGGCAATTTTCTACAAGTGCGACTAGCGAATTAAAGTGCCAACATAAAGCTTTGAATTTATGTGTGAATGTGCGTGGCCCAAGTACTTGAAACGGTTGAAAGGTATGTTATTATGTGTATATAATGTAAGTAAATTAAATTACTCATCATCCTTATCCCCTTAACCTTTTCCCAAGTATGTTAGGGAGGCTTGTAGTCTAGCCAGATGCGACTGATTATCTGTATGTTACATAAAGTGACTTCCATTAAAATGAAAATTACATCAGTAATATCAAGAGATAATTATAAATAATAATTTATTGACATTTTTTTACGAAGGAAGGTAGCTTAGTGGTCAAACCGTCTGGTGTACCGAACCAGAAGACGCAAGTTCGAATTCTGCCCGCCAGCCGATTTTTTCCTTCATTAAAAATAACTTGTAATCTTAGCATGGAAAATGCTTAAAAAATACAAAAAGATAGTTATTAGTTAGTTAGTTACAAATCTTCACCAATATATTATATTATTTACTATGCAGTACATCGGTATTGCCCATATGTTGTATCAGTAACTTATATTTCTGATAGATTTACTGATCACATCTTAAAAAAGTTTAGTATCTCAAAATATCCTTCTTATGATTACATAATGCTTACTTCATGATCTCGTGATCGTGCGAGCACTGAGCGCGCACTAAAATTGCAGCAAACAAAATAACTATCTACCTGCAAATACTGCAATTTCATATTTTTCCTTTCTCATGTGGCCTAAAATACATATGAAAGAGGCGAGATGTAAATAAATAATGAGCAAGAGCTGCGAACTCTAGAAGACTCTAGCTAGGTTTTCTTGAATTCTGGGTGTTCTATTACATGCATTTATTACATGCACGGACAGCTAGACTATGTATTACATATATTAGTAGATTCTGTGAGAATGTTCTTGATATTAGGAAGCTTCTGGAAGAAAGGATTGTTAATAAACTTGTTTCGGCTGAAATTAGACAAGGGCTAGGGCCCTTAGGCTTAGGGTATTTATTAATTTATTATGTTCATTGTTCAGTCTTTAAAATTTGATTAAATAACATAGTGGCTTAAGTACTGTACATTTGTACTGAGATTATGACAAATGTGAGAAAGAAAAACAATATTATTTATATGATATTCTTCGCTTGAAGGTCAGAACTCTGTCTGTGTATATTCTGTACATGTGTGCGTGTACATTTATATTTGGTACGTTATGCGATTAATCCCTTATCTCTAGTGGACAGCTTGGTAAGCCAAAAAGCAATCCCAAAGTAGTGTCTCTTACAATTTATCTCTGTGTCTAATCAAACACAATGTGCGCTCAAGAAACGAAATTCCCTTTTGTCACTTACGAGAAAGGGAAAAAATAAAAGTCTTTACGAAGTAAGAAAGCATCATAAATCACGAACTTTAACATTCTCCAGTGTTATTAACATAAAGCGCTATTGAAATGACTTTGTTTCACAAAGAAAATAAGTTTGTGTTATGAATGCAATAACATGTTTCTGTTTCGCTTTTACCTATAGCCCGGGGCAAAACAACCTTTTAGAAACTGCTTGCCTACGTAAAGGAGAGTCGCCTGTGGCTACGCCGAGACAAGAATTTATTATGTATGTGTGAAATTCAGTATAACTACGACTATATTACAATACACGAAACTTTGTACACTTTAGAGTCACTAACGCGTGTTTCTAAGAAATAGTAGTGTGAATAATTAATTTTACTGGTTCAGGAAATTTGTACTTTCTTCCTATGCTTTATTTTATTTTTTATAGAAGATAGGGCAAGCGAGTAGTAGTTCAATATATCGATATTTTTGAGCGATATTTAATATTTCGATGTATCGATATAAAATTCAAAGTATCGAAAAGGTATCAAAATCGATATTTTTTTCAGACCAATAAACATTTTTAAGTTAAAAGATTACAAATTACCTTTTTTTTGACTGTTTTATATTTTGGTTTTTAAGTTGGCCGATATTTCGATATATCGATATTTTTTTAATTATATTTTCATATCGATATTGATATATTTTTTAATTATCGTTACGATATATATCGATACTTTTTGCATTTCTGACATCCCTAATATACCTAGACCTACTATGGTCACGTAGCATAATTTGAACAATGTACTATTCATCATAAAAAGTACTCGTATCTACCTAGCGAAAGAGTATTTATCAAAGAAATCCGCTTGTTAACGTATGAACTTCAGAGCCAAGGAAAGCTCTTTACAAATAAGGGCGGTTTCATTTCCGCAGCGCGTATACCGTGTACTTTCATTTTTCTTTTTTTAAAGCCATGCTGCAAGCTTACTTAATACGATCGCGACAGCCACTGTCTCGAATTTTTTTGTCCTCTGGACTAGAAGTTCAGCTACTAAACAAACTAATTTCATATTTTTCTTCTTTGTATTTGTCTTTCATATTATTAGTGCAAATGTTTTTTCTCTTCTTCTCTATATGAGTATATTGGAGGGATAATCCAATATCGATGATTGTGACAAGTTTGAAACCAGTTACGTAAAATAAAATTTATCAACAGAAGGTCAATTTTGATATAATTAAAACAAATAATGCTAAGTTATCGAACTGTGACATTCATGATATTGATATTAGAACGATTTTTTTTTATAAAATATATAATAGAATAACATAAAAATAACATTTTATTACCAAAAAAATTTCTATACAGAAAAATCGGTACAAATTCTGATAAAATCCAGAGGCTCTAAAATGTCATCTCTGGGAAATCCAATCCATCGATCACAGACGTCGCGTCGGTTTGTTAAATCGGAAACAAATTGTCTTTCTACAAACGCTGTCTCCGCCACGCCTACGTGTCTGTGAGCTTACATCTTTCTTGTCAGGGCTGTCACTCAAAAACTCCTTTGTCTAGGCACGTACTTCAATAGTAAGTAACACAGTGGCGTTCTTACGGACAGCTCGTCATAGAGTTGACGGTGCTCAAACGGAGCTTAAAAAGCAGGTTCGGAAGGTTTTGTTTAGAATTTTGTAGTGCCCATATTTGACTAAAGAAGAATGTTATAGAAAGTCTTAGAAATAAAATATACTAATAATTATACCTTTAAAATGTTGGTAGGTACTGCGTATTAGTAAAGTCCGCTTATTTTTCAAATAGGTACACTGGTACATACATTTAAAAACCTAAAAAGAAAATTGGCCGTCACTCCAGAAAATCTCCAGAGAACATGACTTCGACAAGTCATTGGTGTCAATTCATGTCATCAATTCAAACTCGAGACCTACTTGGCAGTCCATGGTCAAATCACTAGATTATCACCACTTTTATGGAGTTTATTTGGCAGATAAATAACATAACTTTGTTTGTATGAGCATGAGGAACAACTTTCCTCGCAAACTACGTCAGGGCGCCTGGGTTAAAAGCTTGTATAAAATACAAGTAAGCTATCCGTTTGTTTGATTTATTCTCCAGTGATTGAGTTACAACTTTGTCAGCTGCCAAATGTGACTGGAAAAGTATTGTAACTTGTATTTTATTTACCCATTTATCACAATGACTGGGCGACAAATTGCGTGACAGTAATATTGTTATTTTAGACAAGGAACTGGAACAAAACAGCTACCGAGCCTTAACGACAAACGAAACATGAAACTTTTCAAATACATTATTGTGAAATATGGTGAAAAGTTGATCCTAGCTGCGTCGACAGTTCAAATATTTACATTTTAGTCTTCGTTTCATATTCCAACCTTTTTCTGAGAGAGTAAAATGTTCAAAGACGTACCTATATCGTGTCAAGTTTATATGTTTTTTTTTTTCTAAATTAGCCACACCGTTTATTAGGTTTTCGTTTATTAGGCTATTTGGTAGGTGATTAAACTTATACACACGACATTCTGTGACACACGGGTTAAAATAAAGCGACAGAATTTTCTTTTTAGGTTTTTAAATGTATGTACCAGTGTACCTATTTGAAAAATAAGCGAAATTTGCTACTTCTATCACAAATTATCATATCAAATGCGCTACATCTCTTCAGGTTCAAAATTGTCCAACGAAAAGTTTACAAGACACAAACATAATTGAATGAGTAATGACTTTCCTTAACAATTCTAATAAAAATGCTGTTTCACCGTTTACGACTTGTGCAGGTTTTTAAGGAGATGCTTGTACGGAAAATTATTTTTGGCGTGATAACATTTTTCGTATTATTTTCTTTTAGTCCTTAAAATTTACGCTACTCTATGTAGTAACGATAAATCTTTAGGTACAAGAGAAATTTTTATTTATATAATACATAAAATTATTATATTATTACGAGTATAAGTATACGACGGTGAAGTTCCATGTTATAACAAACAACAACCAAGATAAGTATTGTAATACTGTCATAAAGATAAATACTCGAATCGTTGATTAAAAACATACCTAATTAAAACAAAGTTATATTTTTTTATTTTCTATTCGTAGTACTAGTTGTTCTGTGACGCAACTAAAACGTATTCATAGCCTACAAGGCTACGACCCCGTTATGATCGTGATGAATGTTCCTGATCCCATGGCCATTACGCATGTGATGGCAAATGCGGTTTTTAGTCGATACGAGTCCGACGTACACTGCCCCTCAGGTGGCAGGGATCCATGAAGATCGGAACGGTTCCAAGAGAAATTATTCAGTATATTTTATTGTTTATTTAGACGCAAAATTGGCATAAATAATGTCACGTCTGGTCCACAGACAGAGATAAATACTCTATATATATATATTGGCTCGTATTTTGCGGTACTTAGTTGGATTATGCCCAAAAAATATTCGTTATTTCTTCCAACAAATTCTTGTAAACGAAAAACCGGCAGTCTTATTAACAGTGTACGGATGATTAAAAATGATTTGGCAAATATTTGGTTCCAAGCTGCGTAAGTATTTTAAACAAATATACGGGAACTTCACAGCTTACTGATAAGTATTTTTTTTTATTATTCGGCAGTTAGCGGCTTTCCAGAGGTGGTGAAACAAGCCCATAGTCTTTTAAAGGTAACGTAAAATACTATCTTTCTGTATTTTTTTAACATTTTCCATGCTAAGATTACAAGTTATTTTTAATGAAGGAAAACATCGGCTGGCGGGCAATATTCGACCCTGCGTCTTCTGGTTCGGTACAAGGTAAAATAATTTGTAAATCAGAAGCAGCTACCATTCATTGACACCTGAACCACAAATGGGAAACTAATTTAAACTTATTCCTTTGCATTTACAAATCCTTAGGGTGGCGGTAGGCAGATGTCCGCATGGGATACGCGTTTTTGGGAAATCGTTTTCATCAAAGTTTCCCCATTATCTAAGTATTGAAACGCAATAAAACTCTTACTGAGAATCAACAAATTGGCTACAGTCACGGAATATTGCCTGAAGAAAATTTATTCTAGAGTGGCACTAGCTAGAGGCTTATGGGCACAAAGGGTCAGTCTCAGACTATACAAAAAAAAATAGTGTGAAGATTTAATTATGCATAAGTACATATTTAACAAAAATTTGTAGTATTGTTGTAAAATTCAGTTTTTGCAGTCATTCTTCTCGTAAGAATCCGCGATCCAGATAAAATCTGTGTTAATCCAGTGTTTAAACTATCTCTTTCCCAGTTTACAGCCAAACCTGTGCAGCCGTTATTGTGTTATTGTGTACTGTGTTATTTATTTATTTATTTATTGAGAGTAAAATATCTCTGAAATTTTGTGGTTCTTAACTATAGAGTAAAAAATCATGGCAAAATGCTAGGAAGATTATGTAGTTTACGTTAAGAGTCAAAAGACACGACACAGTCGCGGTACAAACAGATTAGGTTGGTCATAATTTATACTGACTTGGTCATAATTTAACTAATGTTGCAATAGCAGTGTATTATTAAAATACCTTCACGACCTCTTCCGCCAGGAGATCAGATAATAATATAATACTACAGAGCAGCTTCCTTCCTTCCTGTGTTGAAAGAGATTATTAATATTCACCCTGTGGTACAAACAGTACCTACTCATCTTAAGAGCACTGTGTTCACAGATAATATTTTAATACCTACTAAGATGCCACTACTGCTCGTACGTGACTATGTGGTTAATGCTTGCATATTGTTGCTTGAGCCTGATGCTTTAAGCATCAACGTCGTGCGACATACCTACGTGAGTTTCAAATACATGGTTTTATATTATAAGCAGCACAGTAAGTCGCTACGAGCGAGTAAAACGCATACCTAAGTACCTGTATTTTTTTTGTCTGTCGATTTGAATGTCAAATTGCAACTTGTCTATAGGCTCTGGTCCCGCAACATTAACATTGGCACTAAAACGAAATGAACCTGAGCTGAGCGAGTGATTGTCACTGAAAATAAATACAAGGTTTTAGTAATCCAATCGCGAACTAATCCGAGTTGACATTAATTTATTATAGACCCTTGTAACAGAACAAGAAACCGTTCTTGAATTAAGAACGTCAATAAAATGCTATCATTTATTAAGTGACGGTTGTTTCTAAATTGCTGTTATTATCCAAAATAATAATTTATGGCTTTATTATATCAATTAATAACTGTTCTAAAGTTAAGGAGAATGGTATGAAGCAGATATGGTATTAGGCAATGGGAAGAGGAGGATTAAGGAAGGAGATAAAAAATAGTCCTTTGAGATGTAAAAAAAGATAAAAACCGCAATTAAAGAATTTTGATCTAATTCAAAAACAAATATAACTTGGGGCGTAACGAGAATGTTATAATTACGAATCACTCCCCTGTCCTGTGTTGTGTATTATTTGGTGTACAATAAAGATTAATAGATTAATATTATTATTATTACGTACACCTTTTTCTTCCATAAATCCACAGAGTTGCTTACTTGTGATATAAACTCCTAAATATAATACGAAACAATTAAAAATTACTTACTTCCGTAAGATAAAAGCTAATATCCGGCTATAACTTGAAGTGGAGATCCAGCACCACTTAAGCAAGTTGTCTTTGTGTTAGGGCAGTCTTAGTTGATCTTACTACCAGTTATGAACGTTTGTTCATCAACTGTTTTGTAAAGTTTAGTAGCGTTTTGTTTGTCTTTGGCTTTGGTTGTATAATAAAAACTTAAAGCTTACATCAGATACATCTAACTACCATCACGCCTGTATTCCCCGAAGAGTTAGGCAGAGGTGTTCACAGTTCGCCGGTATCCACACTCCGAGTTGCTACTGAGAATCTCGTAGAAAATACCAATAACAATTTACTCGACCCGGGAATCGAACCCAGGACATCGATTTTTTATTTAAACTACTGTATTACTGTACAGCTGTAGGTACAGTCAGCAACAAAAGTAGCTGAACACAATGAAATCTTAAAAACGCTTTAACATCTTTAATATTCAGAATTCACTGTCCCTTGAAGGCAGTACAAATTCTCATAATAGAGGACAAATTATATGTTTTATCTTAGTCAAAATCTAATGAATAACTATTCATTAGATTTTGACTAAGATAAACTTGGTACTGTGATGTTTTTAAACTTTCGCCGTGTTCAACGACTTTCGATGCTGACCGTACTTGTTTGTGCACCAAGCTTTATTTTTTTATACTACTCTATAGTTGTCTGTGCCAGACTACTAAATAGTACCGACTATTTTCCGCCTGGCCAGCGAACCAATAAGGCTTCAGTATATCACTGTTTCTTGACAGCTGGTTACTGTGATCACTCACAAACTTTTCTAAATCAATCACTTTAGTTTCTTCCACTTTACTTATTACGTTTCCCAACTTCTGATGTGTACTGGATAAAGTTAATAAGGATAGAAAGTGATACTGAGAATTTATTTGCCAGCATTGAGCAAAAAAAAATAAAAAATTATATTCCAGGGGAATGTACGTATAATTGGCAATGCATCGGCAACTGTTCAATTTTCGACGTTATTTTGTTTTTTAACCTGAATTAATAATGAATGTTCCGCACGTGTTGTTTCGAATTTAATTACAGTTGCTTATTCTACTTTTGTGTTTGTTACTGAACTAGGCTGTATTTACAAAATGTTATAAGTTATTTCTAAAATAATTGCCCGTTTTCTGAGAACTAAAGGTAAATTGTCTGTTGCTAACATCTTCTGTTCCATTAACATTATCCAAAATTATTAGGCGGACTCAATTTGACAGTGAGTCAAATAATTACGGCTGTGTAGTAAAAATAATAAACAAGCTAAGACATTAGTACCTGCCAGCTTGAAGCACTGCTTATGATCGAGCGGTGTGCCAATAAGATCATAAATGACGACATGATGGTCGAAGCTTTAGTGCTTCGAACAAACACGCAGAGTTGCAAGGCTATCGGTGTTTTATCGCTAACATTTTGGTGAGTGTGCGATGGAATAGCATGATTTGAATCCCCACATCCCTTTCCATCATCGAACGACCACATAAACGACAGTGCGCCACCGATTTATGGTCGATATTCCATCTATACGCACGAAGCGTTATGCTTTTGGAACTCTTTGCCGAAGTCTGTGTTCAACCTGGGAGTCTTCAAGCCACGAGTGAAGACTCCCAGGTTAAATACAAAGTAGTACCAGGTCAAACGCAAGTCTATCACACTTAAAAAATATTGGATTAGTTGAAATATAACCGTTCTTTACTTTATTTTGGTTAGGTCAGGCTATTGATATACCTATAGTACAGTTCTCGCCAAACTTATTGTCCGGGTTGAAGTTGGCACGAGCTAACTTTAACCCGGCCGTAAAAATTGGAGAAGCAAAAATATTGGATTAGAATAATTAAAAACGACAAATTACGACTTGGGCTTTCGTTTTTATTTATTACAATCTAATATTTTTCTTTCTCCGATTTTTACGGCCGGGTTAAAGTTAGCTAGCACCAACTTCAACCCGGACAATACGTTTGGCGAGAACTGTAACTATAAAACACTAAAACCAAACGTGAAAGGGGCAAAAGAAGTATGCAAGAATCGTGGTCTTTAGTAGTAGTAAATATCTGTTATCTTTTTATAGGCTAAGATTTAAAATAACTGGTAAATTATCTTTTTTTTATTTCTAAGTGTGATTTAACTACCTGTTATTAAAAGCATTGAATCAACAGACGGACCTTATTATAACAAAGAAGAAAATAATGTTGCATAATGTAAAAATTATTTAAAATTTTCGGACCAGTGAAGGGTTGGACAAACAAAGGCTAATTATGCTTGGTGTTATTTTTGAGAATTTAAAAACGGGAAAGGAAATTTAATTAAGTAAGTAGGTGAAGTTTTATGTTTTAAAAAGGGTACACACGAGACATAGAACTTTGCTGACAGCGCATTGTCGAGTACAATATTTCAAATTAAATTGTAGGTACCTGAGTACGTTTATTATAACCTTTGAGTTCCATTTCTTGCCAAGCCTTTGATCCTTGGGCGCGTTTTGAGAAAGTGTTTATACACTACTACTTTTTATATAGATTCTTCATTTTTCATTTGTGTGTTGTTTTTTGATAATAGTAATATTTTAAATACAGACAGAATATAGGTAGTAGGTACCTACATGTTTCTATAAGTGTCGTAGGTGATGTTGATTTGCATAATGCCTTTACATGTAAAAGATTTATAAATAGAAATCTTTAATCACTTATAATAGTTAATAAAGATAAGTTGTTATTTTCTATTTCAACTAGGGCACATAATTCAATTTGATGTTTACGTTTACGTCAAGACGAGCATCTTGTAAAGAATCTTTAATTACATTCACGTCTAAATTATATTCAGTTATTTCATATATTCTATACCTATAGTATATTTTATACACTCACAAATATTTTTTATACATTTTAGCAGCATCTTCAAGAATATCAGTTGGTGATTCGTTGTTAGTGTAGCCATTACGGATATATTTTTGTTACGTTTGAAAGGAGATAGTCACAACAAATGCGAGTTCGTTTTCGTGTATAAACAGGGTTGGATTCCCTTCCCGAGGGAATTTGTCTGCTTTCACAGCATTATTTTAGGCTTAGAGTGGGAACTTTTTTTGTACACCTTTCATGTCGTCTTTATTCGAAATCACGGCTTTTCGGCTAAGGAAATGTTTTGTTAGATGTTTTTGGGACATTTTATCTTCAGCCGTAGACACACGACACTATTTCGTAGAGGTTATGTTTAGATTAACAAGCTCCTTTTTAAATACTACGTCATGAATATTTATAAAAAAAATAAATGACGGTTTTTAGTCTCCCAAAAATTTAAAAACTGCTGAACTGATTTGCCTGCTTTTTTTTTAAGATTTGTAGAAGTCCAAGGAAGGTTTAAAAGGTGGGAAAAGTTCGCCGGGCTAGCTAATTTGAAGTAAAAGTTTAGGATTGTGGTTTAAAATAAGCCACATTTAAAAAGGTTGTAGCAAATTTTAAAATGCATTTACAAACAAAAATATGGCCGGCCTAACTTTGCTGTTAATTTAATTCTATTTTGTTTGTGAACATACATATCCTTTACATATTTAAGAACAGTGTTTTACAGTGTATAGGCGGGTCCTTAGTCGTAAGTAATTCTTTTTCAGTATACCTATTTATTTACTCTTTTTTTGTACACCAGAATACAAATAAAAAATGTAGGATTTCTTCCAGCCAACCAAAGAGAGCACTGAACAAGATAAAGGACATTTATATCTCACTATAAAAACGAATATTTAATGCCAGTAACATTTATAAAAAAAAATGTACGTATTTCCTTAGTTTAAGTGTAAGGACTATTAACTTTCCAACCGAATTCAAAAAAAGAAGGAGGTTCTCAATTCGACTGTTTTTTTTATGTTTCTTACCTCAGAACTTTCGACTGGGTGAACCGATTTTGATGATTCTTTTTTTATTCGAAAGCTGGTGCTTACAGATTGGTTTTTTATCGAAATCCGGTGAGCGGTTGTAAAAATATTGTAGGTAATATACTAATTTGGAGGCGGTACCAAACTACTAATTTAATTTAAATATGACTTTCGGTGATTGTCTGTTTGGCACCGACTCAAAATTAGTTAGAAATCATAATGTAAATATGTTATTTATTGCTTTTTAGTTCCTATCTTTTTGGAGGCGGTTTGTTTTTGTTTAAAAATAATTTATCTACATTTTGTTACAGATTTTTATTAAAAATGTAAATACATTACAGTTCACAAGAATAATATCACATGTCGCCTGACAAATGACCATACAGAAACGAACGATATAAAACAGCACAGTGATGTATGCGTGAATGGATTACCATTTGTTTGTATTACAAACGTGGAGTTACGAAATAAATTGACAAAGGATATTTGTATTCCTTTATCAATATGAAAAGAAAAATGAAGTGTTATTATTTAAATCTCATTTTTCCATGGCTAAAACGTAGAACTGTGACGGCTTGGACAGTTAATTTCCGAGCCAGAGAATAGAAACTTCAATGAAATTTCAGTAGGTTGTTTCAGTATGACTTTCCGTATAACCCTGTATAAGTACCGACTTCTTCGTTATACGACATGGAACAGAGTGGAATTCTATGAAATGGATTTTCTACAGAAAATAGCTTCCATACAAATCACATTAATCTGTCAAGCAACTAATTATAGCCACAATGGGAAATTAACGGCTGTTGAGCGCTAAAGAGACCTTCTTGACAAGGAAATTAATTTATAATAAAAGAAGTAATATAAAACCTCTGTTCATTTTCCCCAATTAATTAAAAGTAAATACTCCTGATTTACCTTATTACACATGAAGATTGCAGGGAATACATTCAAATATGTGCCTAGATTCTCGGATAAACAGTAGGTATTTATACAGTATACAATAATAATAAATAATAATAATGTAAGGTTAACTCTTTATTTTGGATTCGGAAAATCCTCAGAGTCCTGCCATCTTGTGGCAGGGTAAGAGAGCTAGTACCATTTAATACTCAAATCTGGAGCAGCCCATCTGGGGAAGTACCTTCACCTTACAAAAAACTGTACCCAATTAACACACTTTATTGTGTGTTGTGGTCCTGCAGTGAGTAAGGTCGCCAGAGCTACTTCTAAGGATGGGCTGCGCTGGCAGCTAGAGGAATATTCCCTCAAACTGTTTCGGGTCGGCAACGCGCGAGTGATACCTACCCCTGGTGTTGCAAGCGTCCATAGGTTATGGTAACCGCTTACCATCAGGCGGGCCGTATGCTTGTTTGCCACCTTAGTGGTATAAAAAAAGGGTGTGTCAGACTCATACCGACAAAAAACCGAATGTTTTTATGTCATGGTGGGATCAGTAAAATTCACCGCAACCACGACGAGGGCAGGCTTAAACCCTACAAACCTAACCTGTTCTTGCAAGAGCGAAAGTTTACATACAACATACAAATGTTGTTTTTTTATTTCTATATTCGAAAAAACTCCGTAATTAAGGTAACCGTATCCATAGCTACAACTTAGTGCTCATGCCATAGTTGCCATCCATCATCCGCAGCGTTTCAGCTCGAGACTCTTGAAAACGAGGCTTTCATAGCGTAACAATGTGAAACGACCATCAGATCCTGTTATCCATAAGCTAGGATTCATTATTGTTGAATACAACGCTGACCTTTTTTCAACACAAAGTAAATTGCCTAACGTAGATACTTTTATGTTTGATAATATAATTGAAAGAAAATTGAGATACTTTGAAGTAGAATAGGTTATAGAATAATGAACGAATGTAGTCAACAATCAATTGTGAGTTTTATCTAGTTTATTTTCGTAAAGTAGCCAATTTGTATAAAAAATACTAATATATAATTTTGCTGAAATAAATAATATTTTTATTTTGTACTCACCTTAGAAGATAACTAACGTAACATTAATGTATTTAATGCCGACGCCACATTTATTTTTTTCTTTGTTTTGTTAGTCTAGTGGTCCTTAGCGCGACTGCTATGCTAGAGGTCCCGGGTTCGATTACCAGGTCGAGCAAAGTTATAGAGTTTTTCTATAAATTGTTCAGTAATCATCTCGGAGTTTAGAATTGTGCCCAGTTAATGGCAATATGGTCGCCCCCGTAAAAGGGGGCCATGAGTCCCAAACTGTGGGTAAACTGTGGGTCTACATAAGTATATATTTACCTAACCTTTTGGGAAATACATAGGTGACAGTATGATTAATTAATGTTGAAAAAAAATTAATGCTTTCAAAAATGGCTATTTTGTAAACAAGGACCATGATTTATATGAAATATCCGCGTTACGGTGTTTTGTAATCCCTTGGTAAATATTTGTAGCGGCCATGGCGAATAAATCGTCACATATTTTACGTAAACAAGCCGTTGTTATTCCAGTTACAGCGATATATTTTACACGCTTGCTGTGACGGACACATAAAAAACCTTACGTGTTCGTATTGATGTATGTTGAAATTGCATTTGTATTGTATTGGCCTTATTTTGCTGCCTCGTGGCTGTAAGCGTGACTGCTACGCAAGGTCCTGTGTTCGATCCCCGGGATGAGCATATTATTATTGGATTTTGCTATGAAATTGTCAGTAGCAGCTCGGAGTTTGGGTTTGTGATCGGTTGGCAATAGGCTCGCCCCCATATCATGCGACCTAAACATGTCGGCGAACTGTAGGTGTACATAAGTACGCCTCTGCCTAACCCATAGGGAAATAGAGGTATGATGGTACGCGATATATTACAGGTTGGTTCGAAAATACCGACGGATCTCCAATTACATGGAAATTTCATAGAGGAGGGTGTAATTCGTGTCCCGTGGCATCATTAATGATATAAAGTGACCCGACTGCCGGCAATTAGGAAGACCCCGCAGCTATATAAATCTATACCTATCTACGAATACATCAATAATATGAAAGATTATTTAACGTGATGTATTTTTATAAAATTTTCAGTAAATAAATAAATAAATATACTGGGACATTTTACACAGCACCATCTAGTCCCAAACTAAGCAGAGCTTGTACTAGACAATGGATATAATACTTATATACTTTTTTTGTAAATACATACTTATTATACATAGGAAACACCCAGACAAACACAAATACTTATATTCATCACATAAATATTTGTGTCTTGTGGGAATCGAACCCACGACCTCGTGATCAGCAGTCCGGTACTCGAACCACTAGACCACAGACGTTGTCAAAGTAATTTTCTGAATATTTTTAAATTTCCAGGGTTTGATTAGTAAAAAAATCTATTAGAAAAATTTATTTACTGAACACCAAAGAAAAAGTCAGAAAAAATCTAAGTACATTACCAAATTACAATAATTGCCGAATAATTTCTTACAGAATACTCAATCTGTACTCTAAGGGAAAATTCTTTCACCGGTAGGTAAGAACATTTGTTTTTATTTTGACTACGGGTTGACTATGACTTTACCCTCAAATATCCACAAATACTGATGTCTTAGTATTGAAAAGGTATCGAATCTTGAAATAAAACTACTTTTGCGGATTTTATCGCGTTATACGAGTATTATTATAATTGTGATCCGATAGAGATCTTATGGTATGTTTTAAAAGCTTTGAAATCATAAACATTTTAACTTGAACTTCATTGTTAAAAGTTCGTTCATACGAGAAAATTATAAATCAAAAATCATAAAAACCAAATAGGTATAACAAAATAGTAAGTTAATTAAAAACTAAATAAATAGCCTGGCTCCGCTTTGAGTAAAACTCTCTTCACATGAATTTGAAAAGAGTTTTTATGTAAATATAGTTATTTACTTAAATAGGCTTTCACTGACGCAGTGCATGTATGGAGATTTTATGTAAAATTATATCTTTTCATAATTCTATACCGAATAATCATATAGGTATTTGCCTGGGCAATATAAGAAGAAAGAAAGACAAATGTTTAGTTTAATCTTGTCAGGTTATAACGAGTTCTGATAAAATAATAAAGAAAAAAAGTTAAAAGGAATATGAAAAGATAATAAGAATTGTACTAGACAAAATTAAGAATATAATTTTAACATAACATACCATTAGTATTTTCCACCGTTCCCAGTATAATATTAAAGGGAGCCTAATGCCATAAACTGGGCTCAAACCCAAACTCCGAGTAGCTTCTGATAAAATCTTAATCGAATAACCGGCGAATACCTAACACTTTGTTCGACAAAAGAATCAAACTGAGGACGTCTCTCTCAGTAGCCGCGCTTGCAATAGACCTATGAGTCAAACCAAAATATGTAATAAAATTATATTTTAATACTAGGTACACATTGTCCGCGGTTACACCCGCGTCTCAAAATTAACTTATTTTTACCATTTTTTGCGAGTATCCCTAATTCTTATTCTAAATAAAAGTTGACGATGTTACTCCGTATAATATCAGCTATCCGTCAGTGAAAATCCCGTCAAAATTGGTCCAGCCATTTCGGAGATTAGTTGGAACAAACCAGCAGACAAACATATGAACCGACAGATAGATATAATTATGTCTTAACTATTTAGTAAAAATCTGTTATATTGATTCTTTATTGAAACTACTGAATTTATTTTCTACCTATATCACCTTAATCGTTTAAGGGGTGTTAATCGCGTATAAGTTACACATGCGCGCCATCAAACATCTATTTAGGGCCCCGGAGTGGCTGTCTGCCGATTATAGGAAAATTCAATGTACCGGTTACGTAATTTCGGTTTTCCGGGTTGGCGCGCTTGGTAATAGTCCTTATATCTACGCTAACGTATCATACGTGTAGGTATATCACGATATTAGGGGTGTTAGGCGTTAGCTACAGAGTATGGAATTGCGCCTGTCTGGAAGCCTGGTTTACGTTGAAAATGTTCGCTTACATTCTTAACAGAATTTGGTCCTATGAACCTTAATCCTTGTTACAATAATTATATTGTATTTAAGTTATGTCTCTCAGCTTGGCTGCTTTCATTTGTTTATTTATTAACGAACAACCGTGACTATTTGGCAATCGAATATTTATTCAATACAATACAGGTTTAAAGGTATAATCATATTCTAGTATAATATATTCATATATATTATACTAGAATATGTATGTATGTATGTTTATATTTCCAGACAATAAACTCACGCTTTTTTCCCACAGGGGTAATCAGAAACCATAGACCGCTACTTGCCGAGTTTCATGCATAACTACTTCTTTTTCTTCTCCCACGTTAATACTGACTTAAATATATTTTTAATATGAAACGCAAATTATTGTAAAGAAAAGACAAAAGAATGTAATGAATGAAAGAAAGAAATATAAACATTTTGAATGTTTATTTTTCTTTCTTACTTTCATTCATTAGGCCTTATTTTACAAAATGATTGGCTTCAACGAAATAAAAAAACAAAATATCCTAAAGGCAAACTTGGTGTAGGGAGTAAGTAAGAATCCAGTGATATTTTTTAGCTTCGATTTCGTTGAAACAAATTGTCAGAAAGTCAATCACATTAAAAAAACACTGGTAATGAGGTAGCTTATCTTGAGACTTGGAGCTATAAAAATTGATGAAGCCTCCACAAGCGCCCTCTAACTTCCTTTAATGGGAACGATAATTGAAAAGTTCAGTTTAATCTGAGACTCTTGCGTAAATTGAAACTCGGTGAAGCAGAAAAGAGATAATTATATGGAATTATGAAAAATCACTGATTTGTTAACTTTTTTTGCTGCATCAAAGGTTAAGCGAGTCATTTTAAAAAAGTCCTACAAATTTCGGAGGGGATACGCGACCGACGCGACGTTAATGGACATTCAAATTTGGAAGTTTCTATCTCTCTTTCTAACACAAATATTAAGTCATGTTAAATATTTTTTGTATTAATAAGTATCACATAAAGCGAGTACACACGGTTCGATTTTAGTTGATCAACTGCTAAATTGCATAGAATTTTGAACCGGCTAGACAGAGTTTCAACTAATTTCTGGTTTTCTTTTTGTTGTGAAAAAAATGTTGGTTAACTAAAATCGAAACGTGTGAATCCGGTATTACCTTTTCAAAAATTAAATTTATCGCCATCTGGCCATAAATTCAATTTAGAGTATGTTAGCCACGACTGTTATAGAAAATAGAATAGATAATAGACTAATATTAATTTGACAGCTTTAATTTGTCAGCCACAAACATCATCGAATGTATGTGGATAAGTGATAATGTTCTGGTTAAATTAATGTGGTGTACACCACAATAAAATCAGTAGCATACCATCGCGCCTCTTTTTCCAGAAAGGTTAGACAGATGTGTATTAAAGTTAAAGAACGCCCACAGTTCGCCGGTGTATCCATGTCCCCCCTGTAATAGGGGGCGAGCCTACTGCTAATTTCCAAACTCAGAGCTGCTACTGAAAATGTCATCTAACAATCCAATAACAGGATTAATAATTTATGTTATAAATATCATAAAAAGTTACAAGGTTTAGTAACTGTCTCTTTCAGTAACTTCCAGTCTACAAACTCTTTTATTAAGATTTATAAATATTTGGAATCGTCAAATTACAAGGTCATTAAAGCGTTGGATTTAAAAGATAAGTCAAAAAAGAACGCGCTTCACTATTAACTTGAAAATGAAACTCAAATATTAATTTTCAACGCTAAAAATAAATAACTCTAAAATTTACAATCAAAGGTATCTCTCAAAAAAATTAAGTTGAAAATCCTTCCTCGGGTTTTGTTGATTTTCTCAGATAGCTATTACTGCGAAACTTTTTCCATTATTCGCACAGAGAACGATGTTAAACCGAACGGTTTTAGTCATTTGGACAATCCTCCCCTCTTTAATTTTAGATCCTGAATAATTTGATTAAAAATCCAAACCTTGGAAACCAGAATTTATTATTTGAATTCGTTCATCAATCCGTTGGTTTTACGAGAAAATATTTTGGACGGCATTTTCGGTAGATTGCGAAGATTTTCTTCAAAAGCTTGATGTCATTTTTTAAAGATCTTCTCTTTCTTTCTCTCTCTCTTTCTCGGGGGAAAGATATTCTTAGTATTTGCTTTTGTGCCTAACTATTTTGTCTCATCTACAGTTAATTTTCTACAAAAATCTTATGTAGGTATACACGTCTCCAGAAAAATTTAAGATTCCTTTGACTATTGTAAAAAAAAACACTTAACACCTCTATGCTCCAAGTAGAATCACTTTCTTGTAATAAATAAAAAATGCTACTTAGCAAATAAAAAACGACGATGCGCTCCTTTATAAAATGGGCGAACATCGACTACGTTTTTCAATATAAAATATGACATAATGGACCATTAATTTTCTTTACAGGTACATGGCAGCTCTTAAAATGTCCTTGACTAATGTTCAAAAAGAGTAATGAATTGTTCAACGAAAGCGCACTCGTGCTTGGAATAAAAAGAATCTGCAGTCTATTGAATATAATATTCTTGGAACCTTTGGTCGCTAGAGACACGTCAGTTTACTTAGTTCCATTTTTAAATTATCTTTTTCATTAATCTGTGCAGACACTAGAAAGCGTTTACAGATTATAACAGTGAATTATGAGATTATTAAAATGAATGATGTGAGAAGGTTACATACAGAAAATAACAAGAATAGTGATCATCATTAATTGTACTCGTTTATACAATCGGAGAATCCTTGGCCATCAGAATTGCCTAGCCATAACGAGGCCACTGAAGTCGAAATTAAGTCAGTTACGTAAAGTACGTACTACAACTATGTAGTTAGGTTGACAGTAGAACCCCACGTATTGAGAGAGAGAGACAAATTATCACACACACTACTTGATGAATTAATAACCACGCAAATATAGACGGTTATAGACGTTATAGTGGCTCCTAATATTATATCTTTTAAATATTTTAACTTTACCTACATAAAACATTGCAACACGTGCTTTGTATTAGTAATTCAAGAACTCAATACTTGTATGTTCACTAAAGATTACGACAACAATTTAGTTCACTTAAAAATCGCAACAGTAATTCACTAGATACCTTTAGTAATCTAATGAAATTCTATTATAATATTAACCCTCCTCGGCCATTGAGAATTTCCAAGGGTTTTAATTAAGCTTCACCGCGGGACCAATATTTTGTTTGGCCACACCATCAATATTAAATCTCTTTTGGCTAGCACCTAATTTTCTTCCGGAAAACACGAAGAAAAACGAAAGTGATTATAATTTAAACGTTTTTTATAAGAGTTGCTGTTGCTTTTGAATAAGTATCTTCTTAGAGTAAAATATGGTTATATCACTGGCAATCAGGGATTACAAGTATTTTACAACACACTAAATAATGAAACTAAATCTGATTTGAATTTGAATTTTTGTTGAATATGCGATAAAAATGGTGGGTTCGATCCGGGCATGGAAAAAATATTTGTATTGGCAATTATTCTAAATCTGGATAAGGATGAAACCTATTTAAAAAAATGAGTTTGTAAATGCACGTCCATGACATAAAAAAGGCTAGTATGGGGCCAAATTTAAAAATGCGAAAAAGAAACAAAAAATATAACACTTGTCGATATTTTCGTGACTCGGTGTCTACGATATTTTCCGTGCTCTTGCATAGATTTTGCTCTGATATGTTTTATAAGGCTTCACGAAGTTATTTTTATCGAACACATAATGCCTTCCAGAGATGTTTATGGATGTTGGTGTGAAAAATATGTAAACCTGTTAGGTACACATGACGGTGTGTTGAAATGTATTCTCAGGAAGAAAACAGTTGCTTTAAAGTACTGTCGATCTCGGCGGATTTACAAGCAATTATAAAAAGAAAACTTAAACGATGTGTTAACTAACACGTTTAGGTTTACGTTAGGTTTAAAAATAAAACATAAATACCATATTAAGTACCTATAGTTGGGACATGTATTCAAACAAATAATAAAAAGATTAGCGCCTGTTTCAACACTTCCATAATATAAGTTCCCGTTATAGTAGTTGGCAGATAACTTCATATAAATTTTGTTTCTTTTTTTAATTCATCCGGGGGGTAGCGCCTATCCTGAGGGCCTAAGTAAAGTTGGGACACTTATTTAAACAAATAATAATAACCGTAAGCTGTATTTTTTTTTAATGTTTTAGTTTTACCTACCTATAAGGCCTACAAAGTAATTAAGGCCTACTTCGGAAATCAAACTCTCGATCTGTAACTCAAAACTCTCTGTGCGCACCTTTAGGGTGGCGTATATCATATATCACGTATTACGGAGATACCTACAAACGTATTCAATTACGTGTTTTTTTTTTCAATCTTTTTTATGGCCCTCAGCGTCGTAAACTCGGATCTTTTCTGACCTAATTAAAAAAGTTTGTTTTGTTGCCTAAAGGATTAAATCACGTTGTTGTTACTCTTTTTGCTACAGTGGACATTAATTTATATTCATTGTTCTTAATTACGTGCTACGTTAATGCGTTAAAATAAAATATTTATACGGTATCGTTTTCGAAAAAATAATTGCGTCACTCTAACCTTACCTTACCGAAAAAAGATGATCAGTTCATGTAAGTAGTTCAAAATTTATCGACAGTTTTCAATCTTGTGAGATAGATTATAATCTGTGTTCAACGGAGATTTTTTGGGAAAAATATATTACTTATCACACAAAAGCAGCAGAAGTAAGTTTAATGTTTTAAAAATTAGATGGACAAAAATTTTGACAACTAAAAAATAATATTTTTACATTGTTTGGCACCGACTCAAAAGGTGTATTTTTCGCTTCTCATTAATTTTTTCGTCGGTTAACTTTTGTGTTAATAAGTAATTATGTTTCGAACAATAGATTGCAACTTGTCTTGACCCAAAGTTCTTAAAGTTTACTTAATAACTGTCCAAGTAATCCAAGACATAGGTACACCATAATTATATCCTCCATCTTCCCGTCTTAGAAGATACTTAATACTAGTCTATACGCAACAAAACACGTCACCTCGTTAACTCAGGTTTCCGAAGACGCCTCAAGCGTTGCATCGTGTACCTACTCACTTAATCAACGAGATAAGGCCGTGACAATTTCACTCGCTAGAACGCTCGCGAAACAAAAGGATGGGTTATTAGAGCAGTGTGATTTAGGTATCTAATTACGTTATCATGGGGTAATGTAACCATGGTTGGCGTGGTGACGAAGGTTCAGAGATAATGTTTTGCCGTGTTTTACCATAATTGATGGTGGATTCGACGTTAAGTTTGAAAATTACATCGATACCCCAAAATAATGATGTTATTTGTGTTTTTTTTCCATCAAGATAAAAATTACAAAGGTACTAAATACTAGGGAGTGTTTATCACAACAACACAGGATGTCTATCTGAATTTAATAATGCACGTCTTCCAAAACAACCACAATAAAATACAACATATTTTTCGCAAGTTTCCGGATATCTGGAATCTACCTTCTTCAAAGAACACCGAAATATCCAATTAAGCTGAAATCTCGACACGGACAATAAAGCAGAAACGCCTCGCCACGCTGTTATTAAATACCGGCGAACGGCTGAAGTCTCTAGCTCTACACACTGACAAGAATTCCGCGTCCGCGCAAACAATAAACAGAAGACAATTTTATAGTTCGATCTGCTTTGAGATAACCTCAACAATTCGAGCCGTACCTTCGTCAAACTAAGGACACCGCAATAACGCTGACATTGGAATTTATGTCGAGCCCAGACACCCCCTTATCCTACTGAAATGGTCACTTTGACTAAAGTATCTGTCATTCGTAATAATACTAAGGACTTGAAACGCGACTTTAGCATACTAATTTAGTTCTGCATGTCATACACATAATCCGTTTAGTTCGCTGGATCTGACGTGGGTTCATAAAATCTATTCAGTCGGTATACTTGAGTCGTAATCTTAATTGGTAGACACAATAGTAAGTTATACACGATAATAAATACAAAGGACCTCTGATGTCTGCGTGTAAGATAACAGGTTAAGATTCCATCATTTGCCTTTGTTTCACTGTAAATCATAAAGCTCATCAGTGGCTATCTCAAGTTTATTTTTATTTTATTACTCTTGGCAGTTGGGATAAATATAGTTCGATGCTGGTCTACTTACAAGTACTTTTTAACCTGATAAGAAATAAAAACAGTGATTACAACCCTCTGCAGGGTCGAGCTAAGTAAATAAATTAAATATTTCATGTAAAAGCCTTGTATGCATTACACAAATCAAAATATGCTGAAAATCACCTCACTGAAAATGTCAAATGTCTTTAAAACGGCTGACCTGTTCAAGGAGTCCGTCAGTCAGGCTTTTTCCGGGAAATGCGCTCCTAATCACTTATGCGTCACAAATGTCACAATCTGTCTGCGAGCGAACGAACCTTAGTCAGCATACGGTAATGACCTTCAAATAGGAAGATAAATAATGTTATATGTTTATTCAACATAAAAAGTTGACTATAATTATTAAGTTGTTAAAAAGTAGGACTTTGTTAAGTAATGAAGATCTTCTTATTAGGATATGTAAATGGTTTATTTAATAACCATTATGTAATTTAATGGTTAATTTAATTTAAATAAGTCAGCACTTATCTTTCGCATACTCTTAAAAAATCTTCTCCAGCTGCGAAATTCTTTGGCCTAAGGAAAAACATCTTTTAATTTGTTATTTATTATTGTTGTTGTTAATTGCATTAAAGTGTTATAGTAAAACAATTCAATGATTGTTTTTGGACAAGAAACGGCTATTAGAGTAGTTAAACTTGGAGGAAATTGTATTCAATTTCGCAATATCATTTGGCATTAGCCCAAATTGAGACTTACGGAGCCGGTTCGTTCGAAAACCATACGTGTTCTGTGTGAAGATACTTTTATAAGGAATAAAATAATAGGGCTGGTGAATTTGGCATTCGCATGTAAAAAAAAATTGTTGGCAAGGCTATAAAGGAGATACTGGATAATATTATGGGCCTATTTCGCCACCTCCCAGTACCCGTTAAATTACCTGACAGATAATTTCATATAAATTTGGTTCCATTTATGAATTTATGCAGCAGTTAACAGCTATGTAGGGGTGGTGGAACAGGCCTTAAATTTGTCAGATTTGTAACTTGACTTGGGACAGTTGGCGCAGTGGCTGAACAATCGTTCGTTCTGTGTTGAAGGTGCGATATCCAACCTGGAGTAACCTACAGGCAGTGTTCTTTGTCTGGGTATGGGGTGCATGTGAGAATTAGAGCTCAT
The DNA here is from genome assembly GCA_946251955.1 of Acronicta psi. Classification (NCBI taxonomy): domain Eukaryota; kingdom Metazoa; phylum Arthropoda; class Insecta; order Lepidoptera; family Noctuidae; genus Acronicta; species Acronicta psi. The sequence continues at coordinate 5,818,507 of OX276476.1, forward strand.
AAACGTACTCATAGGAAACGATTATGTATGGGCCAACGGTATTCTAAACAAAAAATAATAAATGTCGATAAAAAAGTTGCTACAGTATGCTTCTGATTAGAATATCCTAGTACCGTCTTAGGATAACATTCTGAGAAGCGTAAACTTATGCTTCCGTATCATATCTACTTCATAAAGCAAGCTTATCAAGTTTAAGTAAGTTAACACCTCTCCTTTCTGTATCGTGGCCCGATAATGTTAGAAGTTGATATTAATTTTATATAGTTCACAAACATAATGGTTGGCCTGTTACAAATTAATTAGGATTACAAGTTAGTAATAGTTTACATTTAAAGGAGTAACAATAGATATTCAGATAAGTATATATTTCAGTGAAAGAAAGCTTGTGAATGTGTTGTATTTCTTATCTGAATTTCTATTCAATGCCTCATCATTCAATGGTCGCAAAGCGCAAACTTGATACCGAAGTCGAAGATTATATTTTTCTACAATTCTCAATCAAATTCACCTTGGAGTTTAGATTTTTGCTCGCCCAATGGCAATAGGCTCGTCCCCTATTATATTTGCCCTTTACATACCGACAAGTGTGGGTGTAGCTAAGTACCCCACCTCTACCCAACGCCTAAAGGTTCACCATTCTTGGAATAGGTTGTGCAAAATTGGATACAACGTTTATTGGCTCCACACTTACCCTATTAACGGTCGCGGGCTCTGTGGTTACCAAATTACGTCCAACTAGCTGTTCAGTAAACTAGTCGAAGCTGCCGCGGCCTACGAGCTTTGTTTCCATAAAAGCCTCCTTTGTTTGAACGGTTTAGGGTGAATGTATTCCACGCCGTGCTTGACTGTGTTTACGCTTGACCAATTAATGGAGTTTGGTCACTTTAGTCGGCTGTATTAAGAAACTTTTGCGAATGTGAAGTGTTTTGTTTTCAACCTTATTATCGTTTTACTAGAGACTACAAATTTATACATAGTTCTGTTTTTTGTGTACTTTCGGTATTGTGATATTAAAATACATAATGGCTGCACCCTTACAGGGTTTCATATTGATACGAAACTTTTACAACAACTTATTTACCTACATAATATGAACGCAATAAAGATTTGAATTAGAATTTGTCGTTTCATATCTCGTGTCTAAAAAATAGGCTAGAGATAAGGTAATACGAAAAAATTTTGTCATAAGACGTATGATGTCACGCTATCTTGTTCCGCTAAATAACTTAAAAATATTCGTTTCAAAATAAATTTTCATAAGCTGAACGCAATAAAAAATATAATCACATTATCAGCCGGAAACCCTAAGAAATAATGAAGTTGTTTATATTTCTCATATTAACAAAATGATGTTAATAAAATTCTCTTGCCATCTAAAAGTAGGCACTTCGCATGCGTATGCCGTAATAAACCAGATATTTTCGCGATAACATTCGAATAATGCATTGAAAAGCTTCATACATAACGTCGTCGACACGATTTAGCCGCGAACTTTTCGCCGTTCACAAATATATAGCCGACGGCAAACCGCCGTGTCAACGGGGAGAAAAGGAAATAGAACAAACTCGCAAATAGAGGGAAGCATTTGTATTGTGTAAACGCACATCTGCGCCCGAACCGTTCTCAAGTGATATTCTTACACTACGTGAAACTGTATCGGTATTAGTGAAAACACATTACGGAGTGAGCGGCCCGGCTGCGTTCGAAATTCACGTCACTACCCTACAATAAAAGCAGCAAATTTTCTCATGTACAAAAGTCTACAAGATAAAAGGTCTAGAATGGCTGAGTGGATAAATGCTCAGCTGCTTGAGATATTTTATCTTATTAGCTTCGACAGTCTTCGAAGTTCTTCTTTTTACATTCTTTTTATTTACCATATTTTTTTCAGGTATTTTTTAGTTATAATAGTTAGGTATATCTAATAGTAAATTCTGTGCAAAAAATACCAACCCATAAAAGTTAAAACTGTTTAAGGAATCACTAGAATATAATTACTACTCATTAGTACTCGTCCTACTCCGAGGTCACTTAAACACATTACATTTAGGAGATGGTCGCACAAATATTGTTTCCTACTGGTTTCGTTTTTGTAAGTCCCCATTTATGTTCGATGTAAATAACCATAATATATAATGTCATTGGTTGAATGCAATACAAAAAGTCAACCGACTTCAAGCAATCCGTGGTGACGTGATGATCAAACATCGAACAATTTATATTTAAGATACTCATATTGTGTCCTACTAGGAAGTATTTAATTCTATCAAATAATACCGGTTCAATATCAGCGAAGATATCACGTAATATAAAAAAACATACAGACGAATCTAGAACCTCCTCCTTTTATGAAGTCGATTGAAAAACCGGGCTAAAACAAAACACACTTTTTAATACTATTACGGGTTTTCATAATCCAAACACCACAAAACCAGTTCCACGATATGGAAGTTTGGACACGCCACAACGTGTGGTCAGTTTTTAAACGGATCAGCTTTGCCAACTACACTACTATACTAACGTAAATCCATATTCTATAGATAAAATATACATACAAATAAATGAATTGAAGTGACTGTTTGTTATTTCAAATTAACAGCTTTTCACTATGCATATAATTATAAAAGTACTTTTATCAAAAAAACAATTTATAAATTTTTGTCTGTCTGTCTTTCTGTCTGTGTGTTACAGTTAATCTCTCGTGTGTTACGGCTAATCTCTGAAATGGCTGGACCGATTTTGGCGGGACTTTCACTCACTCTCTAATGTTATAAGGAGTAGCTTAGGCTATTTTTATGTTAGAAAATTTATATCTTTTATTATGTACCCGAACCGTAGCGAGGGCGGATCGCTAGTACAAAATAAAAGTATAGCGTAACAATTTTACCTATGTACTGTAACGTACAAAATACAATACACAGGAGTCGGCTAGCTAGAGCTACTTGCCTAATTCTTCGGAATTTTTTTTGCTTCTTCCACGTCAATACATCTTGTCATACACACACTCCAGTTGCAAGTATGAGACATGAACAAGAAGACAAGTCTAGGGCGTCCCGAGTACTACCGCTATTATTCGGCTTATTTTCTTTTGTTAGTCGTCTTTTGTTCAAAGCATCTTGAAATGTTCTTCTCATTCTGTATCACTATTATTCTAGTAGTAGTAATATCAAGCACCTGACCATGTTTACGTAGGTCAGGTATTTTAGACAGAACTCTCTATGATGTTATTACTCTCATGATAATTATCATCCTCATTACTATTCACAATAATTGTTACTGTTACCACACATTTTTTTAAAAAGAGTATCTATGGATTTTCTTGCCGGCTCTTCTCCATAAGACCCACTTTTCTGGAACCGTGTAACTAGTTTGACGTTTCAAAAGTACCTATGTAACGTCAAACGTTATAATGGTCTAATTGAAATTAAAATATATGAATTGAATTTATCATAAATTGCGTCGAACTCTACAGTACGTAGTTAGTCCCCGCTCATATTTAATATCACTGTATGTTTTCTTATTCCACTTCTGATTTTCCTCTACATCTTATAATATTTTTCGCCTCCAATGAGCCCACTTAAGTACGTCAATCTCATAAGTAATACGTTATATCGGGATGCTCGAAAGCTCCTTTGTTGATATTACTCCTTTTCCTCATTTTGAACTTCGTGGAACTTGGTAATATAATATACTTGGATACATTTGCAAAAAATTCTTAATTATTTGTTTTTTTGCCTGTCAGACCATTTTGTGGATATAGTTTACCCATTTAAAATATTATTAAACACGTTATTGTACACACATACATAGACAGACATGCAAATATATCTGCAAGTTCTTGCAGGCTACCTTAGAATGGACATACTAGAACTTGAACTTACTTAACCCTGAACTTCTTTAACCAACGCACGCTTAGGGATCGTAGGATCTAAAATGATCCACTAGTCCAGATCAGACATCTAGTCTTGTTATTTAAATCATCAGAAAAAACTAAGGCCTTACGCATAAAAAGTCACAAAATTATTCATTTAGTCGTTGCAGTAACTTGAGAGGGGCCTTTTTTTTCTATTCCCCTATGCGAAAAAATGGGAAAAGGATGGTGCAAGCGTTTCACAACGCCCGCACCCGAAAAGTTATGGCTTGCAAAACTATCGCTATCAATAAAAGTCTCTGCGGCTCAAACCGCGACTAACCTATTTTCAAAGATAAACAACAAACACTGAAGGCTTTAAATAAAAATAAAGCAGACTCGTTCCGCACAGTACAGTTCCTGTACACCAATAACAATTGGCATCGGCTTCGCTATTGTTTCCGGAGGGGAGGTTGGGCCAACCATGAATATGGAACTCGACACGGTTCTCGCATAAACCACTATTTCGCAACCCCGCCTTCTATGTAAAATGTATGCTTCCCTTAGGCGGATTTGGGAGTTCCATTTTGTTTCACCAAAAAATATACTGATAGGTTTGAAGAAGTGAGTATGTTTCTCACACATTAGGCTTTGATTCATCGATTCGAGCCTAGAGGTTAGTCTAAGTTACCTAAATTGGTCAAAAGGACCACAGTACTTTTGTAAGTAACTAAAAGCATTAATAACCACCATGCTGGCCTAATGCGAGTTAGCAGCCTTCACATGCCGTCGAGAAAATCTGTCTGGCATACAGGCTTACTCACGATGTTTTCCTTCGCCGTTAAAGCGACCGTAATCCGACGCACATGATTTCAAAAAGCCAATCAGGTTGTCGCAAATTGTATGCTTGCTTATCATCTTGTAACAATAAAAACAATTTCAAATAGCTACAAAAAAAACTACTATTCTCCATAAAATAATAGAAAAAATAATAATAAACCATTAAACTTCCTATACAGCCATCCGACATAATATCCATCCATCGCGTACCCCATGCTGACCATAATGATCGACGCCCGAAAAATGTCATAGTTAAATTCACAAACAGAACACTACGCGACAATGTAATTGCCGCTAGCCGTGCAACAAAGGGGCTAAACTCGAATTTATTATCAATATCTGGCCAACCTGCCTCCATTTACGTTAATGAGCACTTAACGTTGAATAATAAAATGTTATTTCGTCAGTGCCGGGAAGCTGCTAAGAAGAATGAATATAAGTATGTGTGGGTCAAGCACGGAACCATTCTGGTCCGCAAGGCGGATGTTTTTCCTGCTATTGCGATCAGATCACTCCAGGATATCGGTCGAATTAAATAAACACTTGTCTCATAATATACAGCATCGCAGCATCATAATACCTTTGTTCACTAGGTTAGTTATACCTCCATATCATTCTGTAAACACAATCCATTATCTTACTTGTGAAACGAATTATCAAATTACTATATACCTGTTTAGTGCAATGACATTTTTAATTATTATTACAATAAGTATTACCAATCATAATTGTATATCTATGGACCTTCTGATATGTTTAAGTAATAAATTTTGTCTAAACCATTCGATGTTAAGCACAAATTCCGGGCACAATTTAATATACTCACCAAATTTTTTTGCAGTAAATTATTATAATCGTGATAATCGTGTCAAAGAGTTTATATTCATATTTGTAGATTTAGCATCTGTGTTTTATTTAACTAATATACAACTGTATGGGCTTAATGTTTCAACATGTGCATACACCGTCAACTTACTGAACTGTACCTACTGTAACTCTAAACACTCGTACACATGCCTTATATTATTTATACACATAATTCAATAATACAAATAACAATATACTGTCAGTCTATTATCAAAACTGCCGTGGATTAAGAACTAAGTTAAATACTATATATATGAACATATTATCGCATAGTTACGACATCATAATATTGACTGAGACGTGGTTGCATGATGGCATAACAAACAATGAGTTTGTAGACTCCCGCTACTCTGTGTTCCGATGCGACCGAGACCGCGTTGCAACGAAGCGTCAGGATGGTGGTGGAGTACTGGTGGCCGTGCTGCGCTCACTGTGCGCCGTCCGTTCCGAGCCCCCGCCCCCCGCCACCGCTTTCGATATTCCGCCCATAATTGACCTTATTTTATTAGAACTACGCATCAGCAACGTTGTATATTTACTAGGTGCGACTTACATACCACCCGGCATAAAATCTGACACCTATCTGGCGTTCTTTAATGTAATACAAGAATTTATTCAGGTAAAGGGTTATGATAACTTTCATTTAATTGGCGACTTTAATTTGCCGTATCTTGACTGGTATCTTGATGGGGTACAAATGAAACCTCCTAGTATAAACAATCTGACCCCACCATATTCACATTTATTAAACTTTATGTCCGCCATGGACTGCGTACAAGTAAATATTTTTAAAAATAACTCGAACAGATTACTTGATCTGTGCCTAACTAATGTCCAAAATAGTAGGACTTTCCCCGCACCTATTACCCTGGTTCCACCGGACTCACATCACCCTCCCTACTACATCTTAATACCAATTGATAACAACTTGTCCAAACCTATGCCAACTAAATCACACACTGTATTTTGTTTTAAGAATGCTAACTATGAGTTAATTAACAATGACATTTTAGAAATCAATTGGTGTGATTTATTTAATAATAAGTCCGCCGTAGATAGTGTTAATGTCTTCTACGAAACTATATTTGACATAATACGTAAACATGTCCCATCTAAACGCGTTGCCAGCTCTAACTACCCTGTCTGGTTTACACCCTCTCTAATAAAAATATTCAAGAATAAGAATAATGCTTGGATTAAATGGAAAACATATAAGAACAAATCGGATTACACAGTTTTTTCTATGTTTCGGGATCGTTTCAAAAAGGAATCACAGTTATGTTATAAAAAATATATGAACTCGGTAGAAAATAGCATACCTAATAACATCAAATACTTTTGGATTTATATAAAAAACCGTAAAAGTCAATCAGACATTCCCGTTAGTGTCCATTATGACGGCACAGAAGCGGATACTACAGAGGGCATCTGCAGCTTATTTTCCTCCTTCTTTCATTCAGTTTTTCAGCCTTCTGATGTTTCCGACTCTTTCTGTATTAATGATATAATTGATGTAGATACTAGTATGCTTGATAGTAATATTGTTGCTGACATTGAACTATCTGAGGCGGAAGTGTTGAAAGAACTAAAGGCTCTAGACAGTACCAAAGGCGCTGGACTTGATAACATCCCCCCTATCTTCTTTAAAAATACTGCCGTGGCCGTACACAAGCCGTTATTTATCTTATACAATAAATGTCTTAAGGAGGGAACATTTCCCGCAGTATGGAAATCAGCCAGAATAATACCAATACATAAAGGAGGCACTAAAAGTAATGTAACTAACTATCGCCCAATCTCTATCCTTCCCACTCTGTCTAAGCTCTTAGAGAGACTGGTGCATAATAATATCTATCCGGTATTGCATAAAAATATCCTGCCACAGCAACACGGTTTCGTGTGTAAACGCTCCACTGTCACAAATCTTATTACCTACACATCTGAATTGTTTGATAATCTAGACTCTAATAAGCAAACGGATAGCATCTATACTGATTTTCGCAAGGCTTTTGACCGAGTAGATCACAAAATCTTACTAGAAAAACTTGCCTTCAACGGTATTCGCGGTAATCTTTGGAGGTGGTTTAAATCATATGTGACAAACAGAACGCAAAGAGTCGTTATAAACGGATATGAATCTAACACGGTTCTCATAACATCTGGAGTACCACAAGGATCCATCCTGGGGCCCCTGCTGTTCGTCCTATTTATTAATGATATACATAGCTGCTTCCAGCATTGTAAATTTTTACTATATGCAGACGATTTAAAGATTTACCGTACTATACATAACACCAATGATCAGTGTGAGCTCCAGGAGGACCTACATCGATTTGCTAACTACTGTAAAAAAAACAAACTGCAACTTAGTCTCGATAAATGTAAAATTATAACATTTACTAGAAAACAGTCGTTTGGCTCGTTCGCTTATGCCATAGGTGGCCACTATTTAGACAGAGTACAGAGTATTCGCGATTTGGGAGTCACATTGGACACTAAGCTCACGCTGGATGCACATGTTGATAACATCTGCAGTAAGGCTTACAAAATGTATGGCTTTGTGTTGCGAGCCAGTAATGATTTCATTCGCCCATGCACATATTTGCATCTTTATAAAACCTTAATCCGCTCACAGTTGGAGTATGCCACTTGCATTTGGGACCCACTGTACATGAAATACTCAGACAGCCTAGAAAGAGTTCAAAAGAAATTTTTGCGTTGTATGCACTATAAATGCTGCCATAGCTATGTTTCTTACCCGCAACTACTAAGGAAGTATAGGCTCTTAGACTTAAAATCTAGAAGAACTCAAATGCAAGCTATGTTTCTGTATGATATTTGCCATAATAGGTATGACTGTATCGATATTGTAAATGACATTAACTACAAAGTGCCCACTAGACTGTATACACGAGCTTGTCGTAATTATCCAGTATTTACCACACGGACACCCCGTACTAACGCGGGTAAGCGTTCGCCAATTTACCGTTTACTAGATTCTTACAACTGTAATTTCAGTGACATTGATATTAATGCAAATGGTGTGAGTGCCTATAAAAGACTTATTGTTCAGAAGCTTAACTTAAATACCTGCATTACCGATGCACGAATCAGCCTACGATAAATATTGTACAGTTCGACACAATAGATATATGTATCCTCTCTTTTTTTTTTGGCCTGCTTTGTAAACACATGTATTAATTTACCTCTCTCAACATGTAAAAAAAAAAATTATGTGTACCTACTTGTGACAAACGGTGTGGATGTCACAATCATCCATAATGTATTACATCATACTTTTTAGAGCTTTGTTATTGTGATATTGTTTGTTTGTCCAATAAACTAAAAAAAAAAAAAAAAACCAAATGAATCCAGTAACCTAAAGCACTGCTAAACTTATGTTAACTTATTCAAAGCTTCGAAGCCCAAAACGGCAAAGTCAATGGAAAGCCTAGGCCTTTATTGTTCTTCAAACAATTTCTGAGGCAAAATCTATTTCAGGTAGACTTATCGTTACCCGGGATTGTGGGCAAATAGGAATATTTTATGTTACATAATATTTAAATTATGTACATCAGTTATGTTACCTAAGGTATATAAGCCTAAACATATAACAATAATAAAATGCTTTTTATTTCAGACCAGAAGTCCATAGGCATGTTAGTAACAGAAATTAACATAATACCTATTGTTAGTATTTAATTTATTGACCTACCTACAAACTGTATCAAAATGGAAGAGCTGAAGCTCAGCTGAGCTACAGTTTTCAGGATGCTGTCTTGATATAGTATACCATCACGCCTGTATTCCCCAAAGGATAATACAAAGGTCCACCAACAGGGGGGCTAGACAAGTTGCATTTTGACATTCGAATCGACAAATAAAAAGTGTGTAAATGACATTAGTGACAGCCCGATTTGTCGAAAGCTTGTGTCATTTACATACATTTTGTTTGTCGATTTGAATGTCAAAATGCAACTTGTCTAGCCCCCCAGTTCGCCGGTGGTATGTTTAGGTCCCATGATAATGGGGCGAGACTTTTGTCATTAACCGGAACAGCTCTGAACTTTGAACTGCTACTGAGAATTTCATAGAAAAACCTAATATCACTTTGCTTGACCTGGGAATCGTAGTCCTAAGTGAGATTGCTATGAGGCAGGACCTCCACCGGAGCAGTCGCACTTAGGATTAATATATAACCTAACCTAAATAAAAAAATTAGAAAACCCCCGACACGAAACGTAATTTGGCATTTTATGGTGGCGGCCATCTTGGATTTGAAATTTATCATAGTGTAGTATTTTCCTAGTTAAGCCCTTTCATATGATACCCATATTGAGGGAGTTGTGAAAAAATATGTAATTCGGTATTTTGTGGCGGCGGCCATCTTGAACCGATTTTCATCAAACATAGCTAAGAACACTGCCGACTTATTCACCTTTCAAATAAAAAAAAAAACAAAATCAAAATAGGTTCATCCGTTCGGGAGCTATGATGCCACAGACAGACACACACATACACACAGATACGTCAAACTTATAACACCCCGTCGTTTTTGTATCGGGGGTTAAAAACTGAAATTAACTGTAAAAACGGAATTACAGCGAACTATTCCGTTTTCAAGTTAGGTACTTGATTTACTTTTATCCTTCTAATATTATAAATGTAAAAGTTTGTTTGGATGTTTCGATGGTAAGTACATGTTTAGAGGTTTCGAAGTTTGGTACTGCTTCACGCTCCAACAACGGCTGGACGTTTTTTGCTAAAATTTGACCGATTTAATCCTTAAAACCGAATTTTACTTGGGTGGAGGTTCGGTAAGGTACTTGTCCTTTTATAACTTTTGACCTACACCGGATGTTTACATAGCTTTATAAGCTTGTTACCTTTTGTTAAAGCGGATGAATGACGGTGTTGAGATACAAATCAACACAACTTGTAGAAATTCAGTAAGTACATACGTACATACATACATACATACATAGCTTCACGCCTGTTTCCCATAGGGGTAGGCAGAGACTATAGATTTCCACTTGCTACGATCCTGGCACACCACTTTCGCTTCGTCTATGTTGATTAACCTCTCAGATGCATGCTCGTCGGTTTAGGGTGCTCTTAACCTTGCCTTTTTTGAGAACGTCCGCAATCTGGTTGTGATACGTTCGCTGAGGTCGGCCCCTTCCAACTCTTTCATTCATTTCCAAGTACATACGTAGCAAGCAATATTCGCCTTTTTAGAACCGATCTAAATTAAATACCTACTCGGTATCAGAAATGATCCATATAAAACATTTTGCCGTCAGACTTTTTACCACAAAATAAATCAAAGCTGTTTTCCAAGCTCGACACTGGTGAAACTTTCTAAGAGATTTGCATAATTCATCTACTTATTTGAATCACAAAATTTTGAAGACAATTGATAACAAAGTTACCCTTGCCCTTTCTCTGTCCGTTCTGAGTGTACTTTCAATTGAAATATTTTTGTTCGGGTTTCTTAAATCTGCATAATTCATTCAGAAACTGAATTTGTTGACTAACTAGCTGATGCCCACTGTATCATATACATCCGAAAGGACTCTTTGGACCCAAGGTAGTCGTTCAATAATTTAAATAAATAAAATTATAATATATTCTTAATTGTACATCAAATTACCACCAGACAGATCTTGTTCTGTCGTATTTCTCTAAATCTAAGCTTTTACGTTTTTTCTCTACATATGAACCTTCCTCAGACTTCATCAAACACAACAAAAAATAAATAAGCCAAATTGGTTCCACCGTTCTAGAGTTTTGCGCTTAGCAACACATTAAGGCTAATATTCAGAGACGATGCTAAGCATAAACTTAGGCTTCCTTAGGGGTATGTCAAATTGTCATACAAATGTGACATACGGAAGCATAAGTTCATGTTGAGTCTCGTTTCTGAATATCAACCTTAGTGATTCATTTTTAATTATATTCATATATATATAAGTACAATGGGCGGCCTTAGCGACGGCCACAAGTAATCGAAAATATAACCCACAGACAGACAGAATTACGGCGAGAGAGTCACATTTTCAATATTAGTATATAAGAAACACCAAGGTGAACTACTGTGGACTTGATACTAAAATACTAAATTTTGTACAGTATTATATTCACTGACCGCATTTCAAGTGGTAATAAATCTCTGACTCCAGACACTACTTACACCAGCGTAACTATTAATTTCAACCTTAATCTAAGGCCTACCTTCACTACGTGATATTAGATTTTGACATTGACTTGAACAGGACCAACACATAGCTTAGATAGCGTAGTCAAATAAACACATAGGGCATTGTAACATACGGGCCCCAACTCAGACGTCACTCGACCTTAATGAATCGTTAAGAAACAGAGGCTACTATATTTTGGCCTATTTTTCCATATTTGAATTTGTTGTCAGTGTACTAAGATATACTGGGTCTCATTAGCTAATGATTCATTAGGTTAGGTGACGTCTCCGAGTGCGGCCCATGGTCGGCCACTGGACTTTTAAAGCGACCATGATTCTCTGAGTTTGTTTCAAACAGAGGAGAAGAAAGAAAGACTTAAGAAGTGCTGACGATACCGAAAGTACCGTGGGACAATCGGACGGGTAACGACCAAGCAATCTCGCTAAATCATCGTAGCTGGAGGTCGTGCTTCATAGAATAATTATATTTAAGTTTTATTAATTGTTAACGTAATTAAATTCTTGTAAAGGACAAAAATTGCCTTTTTTTAAACTCCTACCCAACGGCCAAGGACGTAATTGGCTGGTAATAAAAAATATTTACATATTTTTTTTTTTTATTTTGAACTACAAGACAAATTTTATATGCTTTGGTTTTGAAAGACTTGGCTATATCTATTCTTTACCTAACTAAATTTAACCTACAACAATCAAACATAGAGCATGTTTGATTGTTGTAGGTTAAATTTAGTTAGTTTAACTCAATTCTAACGAAACAACATATTATAAATAGACTCCCTAATATAAAACCCTTCCTTCGGCTTTTTGCCGTGTCGTCGGGTAAAAACATAGTAAAGTCTCGATTGATGTCAACAAAAAGAATATTATTATCTAATTCAAATTATATTTTTGTGAGGTAAAGCAGCTATTTCTTATCTAAACAGTCATTTTACAAGTCGAGTTTTCCCTGAATTTTCGCCTAAAATAAAATAAATAGGTACATTTTGCCCTTTCAGACGAAAATTGAAAGGTCGTTCCCGTAGCATTTGTCCTAAACTGTGGCATACAAACTACAAATTGAGTTTCATTCAATGGAAGCCATTTAGAAACCGGTATTGAATCTCTCTTCAGGTAAAATGATTACCGAGACCCGAGATTTACCGTGTTACGGAAAGAATCACTACTTGAGACCGTTTTAACAACACTTAGGGCCTTTTTGTAAACAAATTGGATTATTTTGAGCTATGATAAATAATAATAATAATTCAGCACTTTACTAACCCAATGGTGGACATAGGTTTTGCTCAGCATAACAGCATAATCATACCATCATACAGGGCTGCCTTAGTATATCCAGAGGTCATAAGACAGTTTGGGGCCCTGTTATAAAGTACAATAAACGTGAATGATGACATAATTGGGCCTTTCTAAGGCAGTGGCACTGAGCCTGTACCCTTTGTTCCAGGACCACGGAACTACCATCACGCCTTTAACCCCGAAAGTGATAGACAGAAGTGTAGGTAATAAAGCATCCCTACTCTGTGATTAGGAAAAACCCAATGGCACCTTTTTTTGTCCTGAGAATCGAACCTACACTCAACAGTCGTGACCAATAAACCATAGAACAGTACTAACTTATTAATTGCTTTGTCAAATTATGATAGCGGTGGCGACAATATTTTGATCGTACTTTCCTATTCTGTGAAATTTTAATTCACTATAACTAAATCCTAGAGGTTGAGCTCTCCTTTTTCTATTCTTTTTCCTAGCCTTTTCCCAAACCGTGTTGAGGTCGGCTTCCAGTCTAACCAGATGCGGCTGGATATCAGTATTTTACACGAAGCGACTGTCATCAGACCTCCGCAACCCAATTTCTGGACAATACCGATATTCGAAGGATAGACTGGTTGTCAGTCAGGCTTTTTAGGTTTCTGACTACCTCTTACATCGTCATATACCTCGTCATAGGTGTTCGTATGACAACCGGGACCGACTGCTTTACGTGCTCTCCGAGGCACTGAGGGGTCTCGATATGTTAAGAATGGTCACCCATCCACAGACTGACCGCAGCAAGTGTACCTTAACCTTGCAGATCGGTTGATATCTTAGTTACAACTTGGCCACAAGCCCCGTCGTGGGTTCTCCCTGAGTTCTCCTTTTTCTATTATAGCTAATAAAGTACACGCTTCAACAGCCTTTAGGTATATCTTCTATGCAATATACGTTTAAAAACTTTTGTACCAATACTGATGCCAATAAAGTGCAATCGTACCCTACGTAATACCTATAAAAGAATTCGCGCGGTGAGCTAAATGTGTTCTCTTTTACAGAACATTTTCCGTACACTGTTTCGGAACAAATTGTTCTACTTTTCAAACAAGCTGCGACGTTGTACAGATTCATTATTGAATTTAGTGGAAACAAAACAATAGCGGCGCACATTGTACAATCTCGTTGCGAAATGTGAACGAAATACGAATTGGTAATTAAAAATGGCTATTTTGCCAATTTTATTTTGTTTGTTTATAAACTGCCTCAGTAGTATAGTGGTCTGAATCGCGACTGCTATGCTCGAAATCCTAGATTCGATTCCCAGGTTGAGCAAATAAGTGTTATTGTATTTTTTATGAAATGTTCAGTACACCTTAGAATTCTTATTTCCGCCAATAGGCGTGAATTAGTACATCTCTGTCTAACCCTTCTGGGAATACAGGCGTGATGGAATGTTAATGTTTATTTTACTAATTAAATAATGTTTAAACTATAGTACCTACTTTACTTTTTCCACCTTACGAATTACAACTTTATTATGAAACTGCGAATTTGTTAGTATTTTTTTATTAAGTGCTAAGCTACTAAACCTTTTGAAAAACTGTATGTATTGTCTCAAAATCGTTGCAAATAAATAAAAACTGACAATGTATTCATGGAATCAATTGACGCTTGAGTAAGCAAGAGCCGTTTTAAACAATAAAAAAGTCACCCTATCTAAACATTATTGTAACACACAAAATGTTTATTGTACAAAGGGGAAACTTGTTCAACAATGGCAATTTTGAATGTATGAGATTCAGTGACCTTAACTCTGTGTCGGACAGTATCCGAAACAGTAATGGTCTGGGGTTTTTTAATTTATTTTCTATTGTATCAGCTGATCAGACCTTTTTAGTAAGTAACATCGACGTATGTTTTTCTAGGCCGTCGCCCCCTCGACACTTCCCTTGACATTAGCGTTATAATTTATTAATTTGTGCATTAGGGTACGTATAAACCCTAATGTATTTTGTCAATTAACCTCTAAAAAGTCAGTGATAACCTAGACATATTGACTATTGGGCTGCCAAGCCGTAGATTTCCAAGATTGCCACCTCTGACTGTTCGTATTCATGTGCATATTAATAAATAATTAATTACCCTACGCTTGCAACCTGGCGATTGGTTATTTTGGAAAGATTTGGCTGCCTCAGTAACCGCTTATCGTGGTATGGACATGTGATGCGTAGAAGTGAAGAGCACGTTACCCAAAAATTTTGAGCATGAATGTGAATGGATATTATAAGGGAAGAGGAAGACCAAAGAAAAGATGGATGGACCACAAGGAGTTTAATGACGAAATGACGGCTAATAGAAATGTATGGAAGAAAAAGATATACTGCGCCGACCCCAAGTGAATAGGGATAAGGACAGGAGAATGATGAAGCTTACGACGGTGAAGGAAAACATGAGGACATCCGTCTCATTCTGAGCGGAGACCTGTGCCCAGCAGTGGGATGAATAATGGTTTGATATGATGAATTGATTGATTCTAAACGTTGCCTACTGCCTTATTCTTATTTCTCTTATTATATTGCAGATATTTTTAGATGATAATTTGTGGCCGGAAGGAATTTCATTTCGAAAATATATAGACTTTAAGAAAAAATAGTAACTTAGCATTAAGTAATTTGTACCTCACTATATGAGTCATACGATACTCGAAATAAAAGTATTATTACTATTATACGAGTGATACTAATAATGTAGGAAATCGTGCCTAATAAGTGGCGTTCTTCTGTTGAGAATTACCGGACTACAATTACAATAATTGTGCTGAAAAAATCTTTCGATAACGAGATTACGCTCTATTATAATATGCATAATATAATAGCTTAAAACAAAGCAAGGAACTATGTGTGTTTAGCTGGAAACTCTCTGTTCAATACTTCATACATCGGCGTGATGGCAATATTGTATGTTTAAATCTCTGCCATTTTATAAACTGGTGTGAACTTACGTGACCTATGTAATGGGTTTACTGTGGTTAAAGACATCATATTGTGTTACTTTTTACGGATTTTATCGCGTTATATTGATATTATTTTAATCCCGACGTTTCGGACCCTTTACAGCGTCCATGGTCATTGGTCACGGGTGACTAAGGTGGTAGGCGTCTTGAAGTTTTAATTACTAACAGCTACCCTACATTTCTGTTAATTATTGGCAATCCGATTCACGCAGAACGTTTTATTTCAATGTCTAGTATTCGCGTAAGTGTCAGAAATCAATATCATATTGTGTGTTTAGCACTGCCAGTGTAAGAAGTTTACATTATCCCTAATTATTAGAAAGCAATTTCTTATTTACAGTGTAGTCTAGAGCCTAACCCCTAATCCTCTATGTTAATTTATATTTCAGCTACCTAAGCTAGTGCAAATCGAGATTAATATAAAATATTCATTATTCAAGATTTGAATCTTGTCAAATACATTCATGTTTAGGTTCAATATGATATTGAAGTAAATTGACATAAAACCGAAGTGAATTATTTACAAACATAAATACTAAATAGTCACTAAGTATTAGTTATTCTAAAATCAAGACGCTCACCACCTTAGTCTCTCCGTGACCATTGACGCTATATATACGGGTCCGAAACGTCGTGATTAAAATAATAGCTAATAATAAAGCTATAAAAGCCGTAAAAAGTAGTTTTATTTCAATGTCTAATATTTGCATGATTGTCTGAAACCAGTTACTTCCCTACACCAATTTTTTGTACATTTTGATGGATGGCCGTTAGTTCTACTTAAAATTAATTACAATCAAGCTACCTATCAATAATGACCAAAGAAAAAAAATTTATGGAAATGACATGAGTGACAGATCGATTTGTCGAAAGCTTGTGTCATTACCATACATTTTGTTTCTATTCGTTTGTCGATTCGAATGTCAAAATGCAACGAGGCTGAATTGTCATTACTGTCGCCGAATGACGTAAATAATGACTAATGTGTCTGGGTACTTCGAATTTCGCATGCAGGCGTTATAAAAATATCTGTCAACTGTTACCAACGTAAACCTACTGAACTTTAATGTTTAACGCTGATGGCCGACGCTGTATCATAAAAATTTCCTCGTATAGGCGCCGGCTCGTCGGGCTATTAACTATAATGCGGTGAAGCCGATACATAGCTTCTATAATAACGGCTCGCTTACTGTCTGCTCTACAGCATATACAAAGATAGACATGTACCTAATTGAAAATTACTGATTTTGTTAATAGCAACAACATTGGGAGAAAGACAGGGGCTTTCTGGGGAATTAGAGAATAAATGATTTTCGAAACATGGAACGCCGAGCACATTTGCTTTAGCAATATTCGTTCATCATCATCAAAACAGGTCCACTGTTGAAAAAGGGCCTCCCACATAGACTTCCACCGGGACCGGTCGTATACCACCTGCATCCAACATCCTAATTCGTTCAGCCTTAGACAATTTTAGAAAACCTACTCGGTCTTTACAACACAACGTCGTTACAACAACATTACAACGTCGACGTATTATTAAGACGGCCCAAAACATGTATCGTAATGGCTCGAATTCATCTCAAAAATTTTGTTAGGAAGAAAACTACTAGAAGAGAAGTAGGTCTACCAAATTATAAAAATACAAATCAGTATTTTCCCGATGAAAGCTTGTTCTGGTTGCTAATGCGCTTGGGTGTATGAAATATTCATGCTTTTTGTTAACAGGGCAGGAGAAACACTGAATTCGACAAGCGAATAAGTTTGGTCCACATTATGAGTGGCCACAGATGACAAGACTTTTTGTAGGTCACGGGTATTCCCCGAAGTTCTAGGCAGAGCTGTACTAGTCTACATCCACAGTTTCCCTGTAAGTTTACGGCGAGCCTATTGCCATTTACCGGGCACAAGTCCAATCTTCAAGCCGCTACTGAGTTTATAGCAAACCCCAATAACACTTTGCTCGACCTTGGAATCAAACAGGACCTCAAGCTTAGCAATTGCGCTTAGGACCATCCGACCGTTGACGCAGTTTTATCAATGTTGCTATTTTATTCACTCACTGAGAATTGGCATTTTAAAATCTTATTTGTCGTGTTGTCATTTAATTTACCTTTTCTTCTTCTTCTTTCGGTGCCTCTCCACTATGCTGACGGCAGACATCCTCTTGTTCTTTTTCTGTTATCAGTTAATTAGGCGAACTATCATCGCCATATTGATAACTTGTCTTAACAAATTCATCACGAAGTACTGGAATTTCACTAATTAGAACACGTGCTTCTTATAATTATGATGATTTCATATATTATATCCTGATTTTAATGATTCTTTACAAATAATATTACGTTTACGAACAACAGCTATTGTATCAAAGTAAACAAAACCATTTTGCTAACACCTATTTAGGCGTAATTTTCGATCGCACACATAACGACTTAACGGGTTGAAAGGCTTTCAGTACATCGTTAAGACCGACGAGTATTCACCTCTATAAGCACTGTACATAATGAACATTATTCAACACATTATCTTGATTTTCGCCTGTATTTATTATTTAGCAAGCCGGAACTCTGGGCGTATACGGGAATTATAAGCCTTATAACATGTCCGCTATTCATAAATTCCTCTTACGTAATAGAAACGTGTTTTGTTTTAGTATATATACGGGCTCGTTAATTTAGAACTTCACGTAAACGTAGTCAGCGAGCACCGCTAGAATATAGTTAATCATTTCGATAAGATCCTATTATTATAATCTATAGTCTCTGCCTACCCCTATGGCAAACAGGGTCGTTGGATGCAGGCGGCATATAACCGGTTCTTGTGGAAGTCTATGGGGGAGGCCTTTGTTCAGCAGTGGACCTCTTGCCTGATATGATGATGATAATGATGTGCCTCAAGATTAGGTACTAAACAACGACTTATGCTGATATTCAGAGATGAATCTCAGTGTAAACATATTATGGTCATGACGCAGCCTAGGAGAGGCCTATGTCCATTTATAGACTGCGAAAAACCGAAAACAAGTAAATAATCATTAAAAAAGTTCTAAAACGTAATAGGATTTATTTTTTCTTTTCAAAGTTAAATAGCTTTTACCGGACTTAGTGGATTTATTTGAGTTCCGCACCGTGCCGGACAGCCCTAGTTAAAAACTTTGGTATTTGTTTAAACACCTCACTGTATGTATTCGCTTATACCCAAAATATGATAACGCTTGGCAAAGTTGAGCGGGTGAGGTCCTTTTTTTGTCAGTATAATTGAAATTAATGAACTCAATTGAAATGTTTACGTAGCGTTGGTATAGAATATAGCTTTTATATAATTTTCAGTGTTCAGCTAATAGCAATTTAGATCAGTAGTTTATACTAATGTATTGTAATAAAAGTTTTAATCGAAAGTATCCTTAAAAACAACATACAAAGTACAAATAATATTATAATAAATCCGAAAAACAATAAACAATTGATGTTTACTGTTTCTGTTCTAATACCATACATATATAGGACAAATCCTACTAGGTATCAATATCTTTTTACTATCGAAAAATAAAACTACTTCAATCAAATCCATCAGCCCAGAACGGGGCGATGCCATTCATTGAGCCCTTTTCAATTGTGAAGCAAAATTACAACTTGTTTCGTGTCACAGCGATAAATGGTCCCAATACGTTCCAAATATGTGGATAACAGATGACGTCATTTCAACAGTATCCACAAACGATCGTTCACAGCTAACATTATGGGCAATATCATCCGAGTGTTAACGCGGATGGTCCTACGTCACGCTTACACGATCACTGATAACTCGGCTCAATATAAAGGACAGACTATATAACATTATTTAGCGTTCATGTTCAAAAAAATATACGATAAGGACCAATAAAGATTTATTTTCCATTGTACACACTCGTTTGCTCCCCAATTTTTACAAAATATGTGTTTACATGAACGAATACAATACAAAAGAATATTATGATCGCTATACTAAGATAGCGGGGCTTGTTAGCCTTTCGGCATTTTCACTCGCTAAGACACT
The DNA here is from genome assembly GCA_946251955.1 of Acronicta psi. Lineage (NCBI taxonomy): Eukaryota > Metazoa > Arthropoda > Insecta > Lepidoptera > Noctuidae > Acronicta > Acronicta psi. Next base: position 5,838,586 of record OX276476.1, read on the forward strand.
ATAATAAAATTATGAAACTATCTAACAATTGTTATTGAATCAATTTCTATTCACAAAAAACTTGAGTTCGAAATTTAATTTATCAATGCGTAAAAATAAATCAGTTGTAGAACTGTGTACTTAGTCAAATACGTTACACATAATTATAATATTATGTATTCATAGTTTAAAAAGAGTACCAACTATAACTATAATAAATAATATAGGTATATGCAAGGAAATCCATAAGTGAATCATGCCTCATGTTTAGTTTATTTAAAGAGAATCTCCACTTTAACAATCATAACCAGCGATTTCATAATAAACAACTTTGTAGCGTGCTCGCAACGTTTACATTTTAAACGAATCATTAAGCGTCAGAATATGCAATTTTAGTCTACAAACGTCATTACGCGGCCAAAAAGACAATATTCCTGTTTTTGTCAGCGCCAATGCCACACACAAATTTGAATATACGTTTCCGAACCTCGAATTTGCCTTTGACAAGTGATGAAACAGGAAAAGCTTTTGTAACTATGGGAAAATTGTTTTGTTCTAAAATGACAGTTCGAGATTAAACGGAAGGTGGGTTGCACAGGAATCGATTTGTTTGGCTAAAATAATCAGTGGCAAGCGTTCACCGCAGAGGCCCGAGACTGACACTCGATTAGGTTTACGTTTCCTATACGTTGCTTTAACTGGATATCCAGAAAATATATTAAACTGAATTAAACAAACGTTTACGAGTTTAGTTTAATTTATAGCCTTTTGACACAATACTTATGCCGTAGCCATGCTTATAGCCAGGAAGAGAGACAAAATGCAATAAAATTAAAAAAGTATTTTAATATCGTTTATGTACTACGTAGGTACATTGTTCATTAATTATTTATTTACAAAACAAAGACCCTTCAGAGGATCGTATTAATCGAAGATCTGTTTATTGTGTCTGCTAATTATTTCTTGCTTGATGGAATATTGAAAATGTTCATAATTATATTTTTTTACTAACTATAGTAATTAGTAGAAGCGTTAGCGATATACCGATAGTTCCCGTGATTATTAGTAAATTAAAACAAAATTCCGTTGGATAATAATTACGAAACTATGTTATATTCTCTTTGTTCATTTGATCGAATCGTGTGTCAAAGTGTACGCTTAAATAAAGAAGATAAATTCGTTTATCGAACCAATCCATATAAACGTAGCCTCCATATATCTCTCGTCTTCGATTTGGCAGCAATCCTACACTATATCGATTTAGAGAACTATGTTTAGAATTCGACTACATATTGCAAACTTAGACGCAGATCAACCACCGTGACGGTACTAACATCCACGCCATTGAACTGATCTGCAACAATGTCTCAAGTCAAACAGAATCGAACCATGCTGGATTTATAATGTAATTTGGAGCAATGCAGTTGTGGATATGTTGAGTAACTTCTGTTTTGTTGTTGCTTAATATTTTGTAAACAATTCGACTATCCGTATAATAGAACTAGAAACTAGTTGTGTATCTAGTAGTGTTAACTGTCTTCATCTAGTTATTCCCAATCACGTGGGAATATCTCAAAATCCATTTGTAGGATAGTTAATGTTATACTTTGCAATTACCTTTATTGTTTCAACCACTACATGCCACCAATCATTTGTGATGAGAAAATAAATGCATTTATTATACTTATTTATCATACCATATTTCAACTTCAAGTTACTAAGGCTAACATTCAGAGACGATGCTCAGCGTAAAGTAAGGCTTCCGTATGTCAAATTGTCATACAAATTTGACATACGGAAGCGTAAGTTCATGCTGAGTCTCTTCTCTGAATATCAGCCTAAGTCTTTTGGGTTTGACGTTTCGTGATTGAGCAGAGGTGTAGGTACTGATGTACACTTTGTACATCCACAATGGTGCATTTAAGTACGAAATGAGTAAAGGGGGGCTTAGCTGATAATCGGACACGACTCTAAACACCGAACTGCTGAACTGAAAATTTCATAGAAAACCCGCAAAACTCACATTACTCGACCTGGAAATCTATAATGTATCCAAAAAGTATTGACGTAGAAATAGAAAAAGGTTTGTAGTATTCAACACCTTATGACCGTATAGAATAATTTTAAATTACAATGTCGACCGTATATTTCAAAACGTTTGGCTACCCTAGCTATAATCGAACTATGTGCGAATGGTGTAACAAAACTGTTTTGTTTATGCCCACCAGATTGCCACGCTTGTGTCAACGCGTTCGCTGACAACTGCTGAATAATGTCGGTTTAATGACAATGCATCACGTTTTGTTAGCGCGAATTAGTTCACAAAACGTACTGATTAAGCGAACTTGAATTTCGTACAATGGTAATATTGTTGTGATTGCTACTCAAGAATGGAAATGAGCGAATATAATTGTGAAAGGTATATATATTATACAGCAGTGGATGTTCTGTACCTTTTGCTAATTCGCTGGAACCTTGTCTAATAAACATCCACGTGACGTCATCCGCCGTACGCGCTGGCAAGTGGTGCTAACAGTACTGAGTGCGGTTGCGTTATTTTTACGTCACCAAAATGGCGGCCGGGCGCATTACCAATTTGCGGGGCTTTTAAATAGCCTTTCAATAACTGGAATCAGTTATTTTTATTTGATCTCACTTGTAACGAATAAGAGCTGTCAGGCTGACTTCCATTTGTGTTATTAGACAGAGCGGCTTCTTACCTCTGTGGATTAAAATTTTCGTAGATTTTTAGATGATTAGATTTTTCATTTTAATATGTAGGTTTATTTACTTAATACTTCCATGAGAACTATGATGACAGCACGAGCCCACATCCTTATTTCCAATACCTCCAACACGTCTAACAAATAAAATTCAGCCAAAAATAAATCGTAAACTGTTAGCAATAAAGTGTAACACAGATGTAAATAAAGTCATAAAACCTTAACACAAAGCTAAACAAGTCTGTAAAAGTAAGCATGTTACTATGGCAATATTTAGATTCATAAAAAAAATGGTACAACTTCGCATTGAGAAACCGGACTTCGTTGGTAAAAATGTTATTGGATATATCTGGTTTTACAAAATCAAAAAGTGATTGTCTGACCTATTGACTGAATGATTTACTGACTTACTGACTGATATAACACACTGAACGTATCGGGATGAAATTGGACTCACAGATAGTTATAATGACGCGTGCATACGTTTGGAAAATTTCCGCAAGATTGACGAAAATTTTATAAACGCGAGTGACACAGCTCATTAGGTACTTATGTCCTTAAACACGTAAAGAGCTTGTAGCTTGGTAGATAATTGCTACGCTGATCAAGCTAGAATATTCTACAAGGTTCAAGCTACGCTTGTCAGTAGTCTATAGAGGGGTAGTAGGTTAGTGGCCATCAGAAACCCGAAAATGCCGAAAAGCCAACTTCTTTCTTAGGAACCTCTATTATCAGTTGCTACGTCAGGTAAGATTGGAAGTCAACCTCAACATTTTTTTTATCTTAGATAGGCTTGCGCTTGACCACAACTCGCCTGATGTCCGTTCCATTAGTTTTTGTTGCAACTATGTGGTCTACGAAGGAGCGCGCTTGCCTAGAAGAAATTCCTAATTCCTTCGAAATAGTTGGGAAAATTCTAGGACGATGACAAGAATTACATTTTGAGAGAGACATTCAATATTAGAATCCTTTTAAATCTCTTTGGGAAACACTGAAGCCTGAACTGATTTCACGCTTGAAACCGCTCTTACAATGACGCTAGATGAATATTTTTCTCAGTAAATGTCTGAGCCAACTAGCGAATTTCCAGCCTTCTGAGTATTAAAGACACCGACATTTAATCATGCCCAGTCTTCTCAGAGGCGAGGAAGAATAATATTCCCATTAAATTTGTATTACCAGCACCAAAGTTTTGCAAGAAGTTGCGACGTTAAAATTTCAATTTTATTCAAGTTCTTTGGTTTGTAAGAACTTACAATTATTCGTCTGTCGGATGGAGATGTAAAGGTGTTCGTATTTTAAAATTGTGGGATTTTTAAATTCTTTTAAAATATTTATTTAAAATATGAATCAAAATAATTTATTTGCATGAAATGAATTACAAAGTTAACAAATTAAAATATAAACATTACAGTCCTTCGTGCAAAAACGTAAAAGTGATGGGAAGAGACATTTTTAATCTATTTTGAGAAACGAGTTTTTAGCATGTAGGAATATGAATTTTTAACAATAATAACCTCTTATAAAAAGGGCGTCACCGAAAACGACCCAAATGATGTACCGAAGGTACACTTATTGGAAAAAATACTCTGTATTACGCTGGTTACAACTCTAGTCGTACTTTTGTATGTTGATTGGAGGATAAGAAAAAAAAAACTTTTAATTTGAGAAAAATTACGCCATTTTGCCACATTATTATCTGTTTCGTAATGATTTATAGAATTATTTGATAGTAAAAAGTGTAGTATCAGTTTCGGAATGTCAAACACACGTCATTACGGCGGTTATTTATCAGTTCCATAGTGATTTCATGGTAAAAACAAGTAAAAACTATCAACTTGACAGCTGTCATGTACCTCCGGTACAAATTTGAGCTGAATTGTATGGGCTTTCGACGACCTCCTTTACGTCTCGATTGGTGTAGTTATCGAACAATTGACTTTTGCATCATGGGTGGTCAGTTCAATTCCTGTCAGGAAAATTAAATACTCTAGTCTAACTTACCTATATATACGTGTTACGGGCCTGAGTGTTTTTAAAATTGTGTTTAATTAAAACAAGAAAAATTTTCGAAGGTTTTTTTGATTGAAAATTTCTTTTATTTATCCGTATTCAAAACATTATATACATAGAACAGCTGTGTTGTTTATAACATGATAAAATTAAACTTGATGTCATAATATCGTCAGAGATTCCATAAAATTTTCGCTTACATTTAAAATTCTCCAATCTCATTGTGAATCAGTCCGGGCATTGCCGAAATGATACGAGTAATCAGCGTATGTAGCGCAAAATAACCCACAAAAACATAACATGTTACCCAATGTTGCAATAACCATTTAAAGGACCATTTGCATGGGCCAGGTGTAGCTTTGGGCGTCTGTATTGTACAAAATGAAAACGTTTTATGTAGTATTTAGCTAAAAAGGCCAGCAAAAATTTGCTTATAAAACAAGTGACTGAGCGACTGGCCGCCTTGTAATTTATTTTTATTGTAATACTAGCGACCCGTGCGCAGCTTTGCCTGCATTTTCCCGTAGACGAACAGCAGTGCCACCTACTCTCAGACTTCTTATAATTCTTTCCTAAAAGAACTTCTCATATTTCTCGTAAGTCATTATGAAAATTCTAAGAAGATAAAAATGTTTTCCCTTTTCGGATAACATCAATACGATCAGGAATCGAGATTTAAAAGTGTTTTCTTTTCAAGTATAATTTATCGTTGATAAATGGGCATTTATATTAGGAAGATTTATTTGACATTATTAGATTAGATCTTTAGTATTGTTGGTTTTATCCATTAAAATTAAGTACCGAACTACCGACCTACGGCTACAAAGTTGATCATATTATTTTTGATGAAGCTAAGGCGCCTTTATCTTATACTAGCTTCCCGCCAGCGGCTTCGCCCGCGTGGTCTTATAATTTTTTCCCCGTTTTTGCTACATTTTTCATTACTACTCCGCTCCTATTAGTCGTAGCGTGATGATATATAGCCTATGTTACTCGGGGATAATGTAGCTGTCCAAAGGTGAAAGAATTTTTGAAATCGGTCCAGTAGTTTCGGAGCCTATTCATTACAAACAAACAAACAAACAAACAAATCTTTCCTCTTTATAATATTAGTATAGATTCAAAATTTGCTAGCGCGATGCAGGATTCTATTCTGGATTGGTCGGTTTCACAGTACTATGTAAACATCATTCCAGTAAATAAGTATAGATGTTTGAAGTTTGTTAGTAAAATAATATCGTGATTAAAACGCCACTCTTATTAAAACATTGTGTTATTATTCACATTTAGAACAGAAGTGTTCTAAATAAGAATTGATTTCATAGGAATTGCGTGATGTAGGTACCTTTCCTTTGCACACATCCAAACTTTTTAAAATTAATGAACAGTAAAGAAATAATAATAAGTTTTTAAATTAATAAACAGTAAAGAATTAATTTTAAGAAGTTTTAAAAGACTTTTTGGTATAGATGTACCTAATTATAAGTCACTAGCTTCCCACCAGCGGCTTCGCCCGCGTGGTATGTTATTATACATATAAACCTTCCTTAAGAATCACTCTATCTATTAAAAACCGCATCAAAATCCGTTGCGTAGTTTTAAAGATCTAAGCATACATAGGGACAGACAGACGCGGCGGAGGACTTTGTTTTATAATATGCAGTGATTATTAAGCACACATCCAATCCTAAACATAAAAAAATCTCTTTGTTATAAATATATACCAATAAATTTTACTTAAATAACAATCTGTCTATCTAGTAAAGTTACTAAGCTGTAAAATAGGCAGTAGGCTTAGAGATAAAATTGTCTTAAAACTTTACAGCCATTTCATGCCGCCGCCGCGCCGGCCTACTGAGCGTCTGACACAAATACTTCGATCCACTTAAATTAATCTGATCAAAAAGTTATCGAGCTTTTATTAATTTCGATGTACTATTTAAGGAAGAGAAATGACGATCACTAGAGTTCTCTCTTGTACAATGCCAGCATTCTGATACACATAAAAATCTACACTTATATGACCGAAATTCCATCATTGAACACATGAAAAAGTCCAAAATATGTATATCTAAATGGTAAAGTAATTTTGTGTTATATCGTTACGCCAGTTTTCATGGGATTAAGTAGAGTACCAAGCTATATTTTGCCGGTATGTATGTAAGATTCATCCTACTATTTTATTTTTTTCACTTTTTTTCATTTTCAAAGGCTTCAGTCCTGGTCTAATAGCAATGTAGGCGCACCAACGGACGGATCACGTGGAATACTGTCATATCGACTTCAAAAAAAAAATGAAACAGACAAATAAGTACATACACCAACTGTGCCACGAATCCACGATGCACTGGCGGCATGCCATAATCAATTCTGCTCAGAGAACATTTATGTTTCTCTAGCGACCGGCACCGACTTCACGCGGGTTCATTAATAATAGCATACCTTCCCAGATAATCCTTTCTATTGGTGAAAACTTTATGGAAATCCGACAATAGTATATGAGATTAGCCAGAACTAACACGGACTGAGCGTGACGGGGGACTTATGACTATACATAACTTATGATTATGACTTACTAGGCTTCACTCGCATCCTAAAAGACGTTTTGATATCTTATGTGTTATTCTGATGTATAAACTATAATACTGTATAGTTTCATCAAAATCCGTTCAGTAGTTTTTTCGTGAAAGAGTAACAAATATTCATCCACCTATCTCTATATCCTTACAAACTTTCACATATTTAATAAGTACCAACTAATAGGAATGGCCTACAATGTTATTCTGATGTATAAATAAATACTAAAAAATATATTTATCTAATTTATTTCATACATTACGTTACATAAATACAATATATAAAATAAGTTGTATATTAAATATAGTACCATAATTTAAAACAGTTATTATTAATATCTCTAAAATAGTTGACATAAAATAGTGCTTCCTCTCTCCTATATTGCTGTGCCCGACAGGGTCCACAATGTACTTATATTAATAATGTATACTTACCATCCAAAAAAACTTTGTGGAACGCAATAAATGAATGAATACTGAATACTGAAACAATGTTCCTGTAAAGCTTCATCAAAATCCGTGAATCGATCTACAAGGTTAAGCAGCGATTGTTGCGTTCAGTCTATGGATGGGTAACCATTCTTAGGAATTCAATTCTATCCTTACAATATTGTTATTGTCCAGGGTTACGAAGGTCGAATGGCAGTCGCTTTGTGTAAAATATTATTCAACCGCATTTTCACTTGCTAAAACCGACCCCAACTTAGTTGGGAAAAGCCTATAGGAGGATGACTTTTCTTATAAAATGTACTTCAATATTCAAATATTGGAATATAAAAAGTATATTTACAAGGTATTAAAAAATAACGGTCGTTTCCCAGGGACCACCAGCTAATAACCTAAAAACACCAGTTAATAAATTTTGAAGAAAATCAAGGTGCCCGCCAGTTTAAAAGAATTGGAACGGAGTTTGTTTCTCAAGACATATTTTGAGGGGTGCTTTGTCTTAAACTTTGTATCGATAAGTAAAAACCTGCCTCGTTGGTCTAGTGGTCCCAAGCGCGACTGCCTGTCCTGGGTTCGAATCGAACAAAGTGTTGTTGGGTTTTTCTGTTAATTTTCCAACTCAGTCTAGATTTGTGGTGGATTGATGGCAATATGCTCGGTCCTTATTACATGGGACCTAAACATAACGTCGAAATATGGGTGTATATAGTACATACAACTCTATCTAACCCTTCAGGGAACACAGGCGTGATGGTATGGTGTGATTGAATGATAAGTAAGAATGAAAAGTTTGTATTTTGTAACACGCTGTAATTGTGCTAACCAATATTGCGATTGCGGTTGCGTCGGATAGTCGGTTTAAATTGCTCGCGAAATTGTTCTCTCCCACTAAGATGCTTGCGGTTATCCTGCCTATGCACATATATATAATACATACACATAGGTACGTCACAATCACAAGTCAGACAACACACACCATCACGTTTCTATTCCCCGTAGAATTAGGCAATGGAGTACTAATGGACACCCACAATTCGTCAATATGTTTAGGTCCAATGTAAGCCTATCCAAACTCCGACTCAATACTGAGAACTTCATAAGAAAACTTAATAACACTGCTGCACCTAACCCAGGACCTCGAGCAAGCAGTAGCAATTACGATCGCTAGAGTATGCAGGGAATTCATCCATAATGCGATTAATCCATAATAGGTATTTACTACTAATATTATTAATACGACAGTAAATCTGCCAGTCTGCGTAAACTCATTACAAATAAAATTAGGCAAGAAGGCAAGCTATTCTCTAAAAAATCGATCAACTGTTAGTAAAATAAAATATAGATGCAGTTAAATCACAGTTAAAGAAAACTGAGACCTACATTTACAATACTTATAACTTCCTCTTCAAGAGCCCTCAAAGCTTTCAAGCTTCTTATAATTAAAAAAACGCTACGAAGCGGCTCGACCCTTCTGAAATGAGAATTAAGTTTTTAGATTAACAGTTCCAAGCAGGCTTATTTGCAGAGAAGACAGTACTTACCTACAATCATAAAACGTTAATGCAAAACACCCAAAAAATGTCCCGTAGAAGCATTTCAGACACGATTAAGCAATCAGGAGTTTAATTAAAACATTTTGTTTACGCCGCCGGCCTACGGCGACTTTGATAAATTGCCGAGAATTAAAAGAGAATCTCCTTTCCTATCGCCTCTTCTTCATCAAATGCCTGCTATTTGATTGTATCTGATTTTGTTTCACGATTCCACCGACAGAATATTAATGGTGGACAGCATTTAATAAAGTTTTGTTTGTTTATAAGGAACGTTGCTTCTCGCTTGGATTATATCCTGTATCGGGATTTATAAACACAAAATGTACCAACACTCAGACCACTGCTGAACGTATGCCGCCTGCATCCAACGACTCCCAGTGACCTTTACCAGGTCGAGGCTGTCCTACGCTGCGCTTTCCGGTGCGTGGTCTCCACTCAAGAACCTTGTACCTGGTAACTGGTAACCTATGTACCCCGCCCACTGACACCTTAATTCGCTTATCATTTTGTTTATGTATCAACAGCACTAACATCGGAACAACCATAAAAAATGGAGATCCCGTGCGGAGATCTAACCCGCGACGCAGCAGCCGATTGCTGGCTGATCGTGAGAGAGGTTTAGAAAACAATTCCTTAACGATTATAATAATATTTACTTTGGTATTATCTCTTTCCTCTTTAGTAAGGATTAAAAAAATCGTATACCACAAAATCTATCTCCATATTGCTAATAAATAATACCCATAAATTATCTGAACCTCTATCATACAAAGTTTATGACTCGTAAAAATACTTTGCGCACTCCGAACGAAGATAATGATCCAAAATCACACTCGAGGGAGTATCTAGAGAGAGTATCTAGTTCCGTGGTATTATTTATATTATTTATCATTGATAAACTTTCCTAACATAATACATATTGCTGCGGGTATAATAATAATGTAAAAAATTAGAATAGAATAGAATAAATATTTATAAATAAATAAATAGATATTTAAATAAAAATACTGTGAGTGTTTGTCGTCACAGGTGTAAAAAATGTGAAATAACAATGCCTACTAACTTTTAATCGTACATTGTTCAACGAACTGAATAATCCTGTACCTAACGCTATAATTTTTTTACATTATTGTACAATGTTTTGTCCTGTATCAGCGGCGCAAATAGAACAATATTTTTCTGTAACGGCATTATAACCCATTTCAATACAAGTCAATTGGATAAAGAAAACAAAACAGCGATAATATTGTACTTGACTGTACTACGTTACTCCTCTAAGTTTGTTTATTTACTCACTTTTGATTTTTTCATACAGTAGTAGATATGATACATACCATCAGGGATAGGCAGAGGTGTATTAATGTACACCCACAGTTCGCCAGATTGTTAGGTTAGTTGAAACTCGAAATCAGAGATATAAACTGTTCTAACATAAGATAACTTAGATCCTCACGCCTATATTTTCCGATGAGTTAGTTAAAGGTTAGTTAAGGTAATAAAGTCATAGTTAGTTAAGGTAATAAAGTATAAAGTTAAGGTTAAAGGTAATAGTTAATATTTAAAGGTAATCTTTATTTCTCATAATAATTTATAATAATTTACTTACACGAGAAAGTTTAAATACACACAAACAAATAATTTTATTCTAGACGTACATTAAGCTAACTAATTATATTAAGGTACAACTGTACAACAACAGTTCGTCAGTATGTTTAAGTCCCATGTATTAGGGGACGAGCCCATTCCCATTACTCGGACACAAGTCCAAAATCTAAGCTGCTACTAGATTACTATAATATTGCCTAGAATTTCTAGGGAGCGGTCACCTAACCTTTTATAATTTCATCGTTGTTTTATGATGCCAACTTCCGTGTAAATGTATGCCTGTTTCCTAACAATCTAATTAAAATACTTTCAATGTTTACACCAACAAATGGAGCAAAACTTTGCGGTCCGGAGGGTAACAGTTTAACACTTAATGTGTCAACACGAATACCCATTTTACAATCCAATGATTACGTGGTAAAAGGAAAATAAATGGCTTTTATCCGGACCCGTGCAGAAGAAAGGTTAAATTAACAAGGCATCGCTGGTCTTTGGGCATCGGCGGATTCCGTAGCAATTCATGTGCATGATTTAAGACATAAGATATAAGCGTTGTAGTAGTAGGTACGTAGTTTTACTTACTTTCGTTATTATACATGAAGGATTTCTAAATGTCTTCATAATTAATTATCTATGAAGGTCTAAGAATTCAACCGTTGTTACATTCTTTTCTAAATTTTAATGGATACTAAGGGCCTGTTTCCCTACCTCTGGACAGGGATAAATAAAAAATGAAGCAAAATTTTCATGAAATTATCTGCCAAGGAATTTAACTGAAGGTGGTTTAACAGGCCCAAAGACACCCCAAAATGATGATCTGGGAATATATGGGGCAACTATAACTCCAGAGGGTCACAAAACAATTGTTTTATAATCGTCTCTGCTAATTTATAAATTGATAAATAAATAAATCTCAACTTACCATCTTCTTTCAATTCCCTGACTAAAACATTGAACATTGCAAGCGACAGAAAAAAGCACTCTGTATGATTACACATATTTTCCCCTAAACATTTATCAATAAAACTGTCATGCGATATATCTGACTGAAAATAAAACCTCTTTCGTATGCAATCTTTTCACATGGGCCACTTAACGCAACATCCAATAACAGGAATTGTAATAGTTCTCGTATGTTCAAATTCCCAATGTTATCCAATTCAGGGTAAGTAAACAACGGTTTTGCTTTACTTGAAATTTCTAGTTCAATTTCATAGACTAGCCAATTTGGCCTTGTGTCTCGCTTTCGTTTTTTTAAATTCTTTGTTTTTTATCTTTGCCTGTTGCATTCTGATATGCTACAAAGGAATTGTTTCGGATTCAGAATGTTTTGTAATATTTGCTGTTAAAAAACCGGTTTATACCCGCGCACCGAGTATTCCTGGAGGGAAAATACTTTGAAGTTAATAAGTTTTTAAGGAAACTTTTTACCCGGAAAAGGTTTTATTTAATATTTTAATAAATAATTAGGTGTTTCTACATATTATGGAACTGGTAGGTAATAAAGAAAAAAGCGGACAATTAATTTTTTTTAATATTATTGGCTGTGTTTAATAAACGATAGGTAATGATGCCGAATCAGATTTTTGTTATTCCGAATGCCGCCAAAACTTGCCAAAAATATTTGTCAAAGTTGTTTTCTGCTTAAACCTTTTCTGTATTCGTAATTAATCCTTTACCATTCAACTTACACGAAGCAATAACTCCTTCCTTTGATACGTCTAAAGCGATATACCTATTTACTATCTTCTCACCTAGGACATTATAGCAATTTAAACCTTATCAGGTAGGTAGTTCGGGATGTTCCAATTGCGGCACCCGACATCAATTTAAAGGGAGAACAATACGACTTTGCCCCTGTAATTCCCTTTAACACCTAAGCGTTTTTCGATCGCACATTATACGGGGCTATTCGACAGATAAATAAACGATCCTGCCGTTAAATCGTACACATTGTTCGACAGTTCAACCTCTTTATGACCCTTTACAACACACCAGTATGGAGGTCGCCACGATCTTAATTTTAAGCGTCGCCATTTAATGAATTTATATTGCAGCGAGGAAAGCAATAAAAAACTTCGTTAAGCTATTGTAAGGATTAACTAAATTAACTTTAACACTGCCTTTTATTGTTCTGGTTGTTCCAGATTTTACTTTAACATACGCACGACGTCTTCAATCTTAAAGGGTTAACAGTTATCTGGTTTCTATTCAAGTCGTCTCAGTCAGGCCAGTAGCCGGGCTAACATAAACTAAGAGCTGTTATTAAATAGGAATACCTAGGTATCCAATAATGCATTCTTGACCAGAGAGTTCCTAGGTTCCCTTTCGCTCAACAATCACGCTAACGAATACTTAGAGGCATTGTAGCAGATTACTGTTGATAGCAGTGCTATAGTGAAAAAGACATCATAACATTATAGAAATAATAACCATTTACGTAATTTACAACTATAATAACAAAAAGCAAAATTAATAAGAAAATGAGACTAGAACTTACCTGAAATCTTCTGGTTCTGAGTTAAGTCCCATTCCGTCTTCATCAACAGGACTATGTGTAGACACAGAAGCGCAGTTCTACGCCTAAAATTAAAATGGGATGGTATTGATATCAAAGCATTGCAGCATACATTTTGCAAGGAGTTAAGGCGTACAACATGGTATTTTCACGGGTTTGCACAGGATTCACACTTGGCGGTAGAGTGAGACGAGTTAATTATAAGTTGGGGGCGCGTTCGTAGAGTCTCTTTGAACTTCGAACTTCTAGTAGGTAATACTACTCATACGAAGCCTGCACGAAGACGGAATAATTTTGTAATTTAATGCAATAACCTTACAAATAAAGTCTTAAGCTGATATTCAAAGACGCCACTAAGCGTAAACTTACGCTTCCTTGTGTCAAATTGTAATACTTGACATACGGAAGCGTTACTTTACGCTTAGTCGTCTCTGAATATCAGGCTAAAAGAGTTTATTTGTAAAAGTACATGATATTATGAAATGTTGACATACCTATAGTTACTAATTACGTTATTAGTCTAGTAAAAAAGAACGATTGCTACTACGCTCGAGGTCCTGGGTTCGATTCCCATGCCAACCAAATTGTGGTTAGGTTTTTACCTATGTGAAAATGTCAAATAGCAGATCGAAATCTGGATTTGATTTGGGATTACTTACATGTGACCCAGCGAACTGTCAGCTCAGTGAACCTCCACCTAACCTAACTTAATCTTTCAGGAAAGACGTGTGCTATATGCGGTGATATAAATACTTACCAACTTAGTTTTCAATCCACAGATGAGACTTCTCGGCAGTCTGCATCTATACACTACTTACACATCAACACAACACTTGCACTTATTATAAATACTCTTTTACGTAAATTTTTTGAAGCTAAACTACACGGTAAATACACTACACTACACAACACTTCACTATACACAAAACGCCCCTAATACGACTTTATACACTTTTTAACATCAACCTAGAAATCAAACTGCTTTTACAGATTTATCGCTATTTCCAATCGAACCTTTTCGAAACATGATCACGAGAAGACTGAAGTGTTGGGTTATGTCAGAAGTGTCTTAAACATTACCTATCCCCAAAAGAATATTTTAAAATTTTATAAAAGCGCAAAGCCAGATCTTTTACGTTAAATTTTATTTCAGTACATACGAGCCATATGTACTAACTGCGCACTCATTCATTGTCACACATGAAATGTCGCTGCTAACAACACCTGTTCCTGTACATTTTTTTCAAAAAGGTTCCTATATACGGATACATACGTCGGTGTCATTCGTGCCTGCGATACGACATAGGAGTTGATAAATGACATCATTTATTCCACCCTGTACCCCACAGCACTCGTTGTATACCCGCTGTGTCCACACTTGATATATTAATCCAATCCAGTAGGTAGGTACCTATTTTTGGGGTTTAATTGCGATTGTTTTTTTAATTTTATAAGCTGTCAGTGAGTATTAAAAGTAAAAGGAATAAAATCTAATCGTGATGCTTAAAGCTTTCGTCGTAATGTTTAGAAAACCATGCAAATACGTTACAATGGACCGAGTCTTGGTAATAATGTCCTATCCGAGTTTCCGTATCGTGAAAAAGAATTGCTAGGTATAACGTTTGGTTGCCTGCCGTGCTGCCTTTAATCATTCAGCCTGTGCACAGTTTGGGCCTGGATATACTATAGTAGTCTTTGGTTCGGGCAATAAAATAATATACCTACCACAGTGGTAAGTGGTACCTACCTAATTGTGGTGTGTACCTGCCTAGGTAAAATAAATTTACCAATTTATTTCTATGGAAAATGGAAGGTCCGGATGGACTTCATAGTGCCTTTTTTCTCTCATGGATAGTAAATTCGTGAGGTATTTATTACATGCAAAAACACACAGTAGGTATAGGAATAGGTTGCTGATGATGATCATGATGATGATAGTCGAAAGATTACCTCCGCTTTTCTAAGTCCCTACAGTCTCGAAACCACGTAAAGAATTTGAATTTAATAAAATAGAGTAAGTTTCGCTTGAGAAAAGATTGGTATTTCTTCACGTTCCCGCCGTAAAATACGAATTTCGTAAAACGGTGAGGGTTCTTAGCGAATTTCCACATGTTTGCAACCCAACTATTCAAAAATCGACGAACGTGATACTCGACAACTGCGGGTGCAATTGAAATACGACCATTTGTATTTTACTTGCCAAATATAAATTTTGTACGTGAAATACATACTGACGTATTGAAATTCTTTTTAGCTAGAAGTTCTTGAATAATTATAATACTCAATACTACAATGCATTCTAGACCCTCGAAAAAATGTTCATCCTTGCTTTGGAATGAAACAAGTCCTTCCAGCATAACCAACATATCCTGTAGCCCGTGGATGCATTTTACGCAGAAATCGTAGAGCGCCCTCCGCGTCCAGTACAATAATGCTTTCAGGGTGCTAATGGGGCTGCCTCTCTTCTGTAGCGCATCGGGGATATTTGCAGATATGCAGGTTGATTGCATAATGCGAAAAGGATGTGCATCCTTGGTGCGTCGTGTGTGGGCCAGCCCCAATCCTGGGCATGATTGCAGGCTTGTATTTTGAATCGTGGCTCCAGTTTCAGCTGGAATTCTGGGGCAATAATTTATAATTTGATTTAACACTATGAGTCCTGGTCACTAGAATTAAATAATATTATAACCAAGGAAGGTCCTATCCAGTATGGAAGACGAAGGCTGATAAACAGTACTTAGAGACAATTTGTGGTGGAGCCTTTGCCCTGAGTACCCACATTGCACATTAAAGTGAACATTTTATTGAGACGGAAAGACATGTTTCCAAAGTCGATAGTAAACAACGAAGCGAACTAAATTAAATTTAAAAATATTGGCTCTCTGGCTTTGTTTTGTCATGCTGGGGCCACACTAACGGGAAATGTCGATAAAACAATTTTTTCGACTTTTCAACTTTATTTTGCAAGTGCAACGCATTCACATTGCCTTTTGACGTTAGGCGATAGCTCGACTGACGGTACATGAAAGAGATTAATACGACAATTGAAGCGTTGAAGCGGCCACACTAAGTGTATCAGTCACCGTGAGCGCAACGGGACCGTACGTGGTTGTCTTAGATAATATATTGAGTGGAGATTAGGTTATCGCATAAAATGATACAGCAGTTATTTCAAGCTATTATAAGTCTGATAAAATAAAATGACACGGTATAACAACCTTTGATAATAATAGTTTTCTGACGTAAGAACACGTCAACGTCTGCAACGGATATGCGGAACATACACCAAGCGACAGCATCTATACCAAACTGTACCTTCCTCCCATTTACAACAGTGGTGTCGTTTAATGCTAGAACAAAAGGAAAGCAGCTAGAATGTTAACTTTTCATCATCAATTATTTTAGTTGTCTATACTAATATTATAAAGAGGAAAAATTTGTTTGTTTGTTTGTTTGTAATGAATAGGCTCCGAAACTACTGGACCGATTTCAAAAATTCTTTCACCTTTGGAAAGCTACATTATCCCCGAGTAACATAGGCTATATATCATCACGCTACGACTAATAGGAGCGGAGTAGTAATGAAAAATGTAGCAAAAACGGGGAAAAAATTATAAGACCACGCGGGCGAAGCCGCTGGCGGGAAGCTAGTATAAGATAAATACGTCATCGTACCCCCCTTTATTGCCACGCGGTGTGAAGTGATTTTATTTGTTTATTTATAACCATATAAATAAACAAATAAAATCACCAACCACACCACCATCTTCTTTTTCTGTGTTCTTTTTTCTTCATTTGGTAATGATAAAGTATAAATAAAAAAAGATAATATTTGGTAATATAAAAATATTAATACTTATAAAATTGACGTTGATGGTTTAAGTCTGGCCACTCACTCAATTTAAGCGTTAATTATGGTGACAATGGGCTTTGCCGTTTTCCAATAGTGTGGCCCGAGCAGCAGAGTGACATTAGCATCACTACTTATCTAGTCTATGGGTCGCCATGAGAGAAAAAAAAAAAAAAAAAAAAAGTCTATGGGTCAATGACTGGTGTGAGTGTCACCGTCACTGTCACAGCTACCACTGTCAATGTCATGACGGGGAAATGAACAACCAAAATAAAATTATTGATTTTGTGTACACATACAAGCGATCTTTTATTGTAAAAATGTGGAAAAGAATTAAAGACTCCGAATATTTTCTACTGTTTTTAAAGGAACACGGATACGAAATTTACGTCACGGATTTCTTTTGCATATGGAATACGTTGTATTCTGAAAAATCTTTTCTAGCTGAACTAAAGGTGCTGTATTATAAACAACATCCCTTTTTGTTTTCTCATTCTGAAGGGAAACGCATGTCCAGAAATGGGCCAGTGTATGTTTCTAACTAGCAAATGCCACCAAAATAAACTTTATTTACCTACTCATACAACATTGTACTTCTACATCATCAACAAGTGCCTAGCCAGTGTATCTGCATCCTATGTTATCATTTTACATTATAAAATATTTATGTTTCAGGAAAGTAATGATGGACTAGAATTACAAGATGATAATGAGTTTATACAAAAAGGAGTACATTTACTATCAAATCTTGATCAGTTGAAGAAATCAACTATAAAAAAAGAAGAAAATGGTAAAAGTTTGTTTATTTCTATGAAAATATCATTTGGATTTCCTTTTTCACTTGAATGTAAACTCACAAAGGGCTCCGAAGTGCTAGTAAGTATTTTAGGAATTATATTTTTAACACACCTATTATATTCCTACCACATCAAATTATACCTATTACTGATTTAGATTTCTTTCCAACCCAAAATGGCTTGATTTGTGGTCACTCACTGACAATTGGACACTATTAGTCACAAAGGACACAATTTGAATAAACTATATGAAACCAACTAAACTATCTTTAACAATTTTTCTAAATGTGTTATTTTACCAAACTTCATTTTCCAGCATGCCGTTTCAAATATTTCAATCCTAAATTTAAATCTCCACTACAACATATGAAATTAACTACATTTTACTTCTCAGTTTTTCCAGAAAATCACTCAGCCCATTTTCAAAACTATTGGTGACTTACGAGCAAGCCAGAGTGAACTGAGACGTCTATTGATTAAAAAAGACAATGAAATAGATGAATATAAATGTGAAGGTGGAGAGATTGTCCTAAGTAAGTTCCATGCTTTTTTTTATATATAATTAGATCCTGCGATCAGTCTTATAGTGCGACTATAATCAGGTTTGTTGTAGGAGAATGGGTTTTTCACCCCAACTCAGAGACGTCACTTAACCTTAATGAATCGTTAACAAACAGTGACTACTATATCTTGACCTATTTTTCCATAGTAGAGTTTGTTGTCAGTGTACTAAGATATACTGGCTGTCATTAGCTGATGATTCATTAGGTTAAGTGACGTTTCTGAGTGTGGCCCTTAGAGAACTAGAAAGAAGAAAAAGAGTATTGCCCTAACTCTCTTCAGTCATCAAGCACATTAGCTCTTTTCAAACGATTAATAGAATTTCATGCTTAAATACTTCTGTAATAGGTGTATTACAGAAGTAAGGGTGGTGACCCTTAAGCATCCAAACCAATAGTTTTACTTTAATGTGGGTACAACAGTACCTGACAATGTGCTGGGTCGGACTGGACCGGAAAAGCCCGGGTGGTTTCACAAGCCTGGGGGTCTAGACTGGATTATGATAGACTGGCTACTATCGGAAAATATCAACTAACAACAAAATCCAGTTCAAATTATATTCCATTATTACCTGTATCAAATATTAATGGTATGGTATAGCAGGCTGCTTTCCGTAACTCCACGTCAATGCGCGTATTTTGCGTACGGGTGTTTAATTTTTAATCAAATATGAAACTAGCCAATCAAAATGTTGTTTAAATATTATTTTTATTTGAGATAACAATTATGTTTAGCCATTTTTCATCATTATTCAGTGTAACCTGATAATCATGGTAAAGATTTCATTTTAAATATGCGTGCCTTACCCTATGTGTGCATGAAAAATGTAGATGTTGCAAAGTTGCTTATAATAACCTGATAATTATATCATACATTTATGGTCTCACATTATGGTGGGTAAGAGGCCCAGGGTAAAAGACGCTTACATCCAACAGTGGATGAATATGGGCTGATGATGATTATGGTGGGCAAGCCTATTACCATAATATATTTTAATCTTTGACAAATATTTTCATACTTTTTCCAGGACATTTAAAAACTAAAGCATTCAATGATGAGGAGCATATGAAGTCATACAAGGTATATGAAGAAAATTTTGGTGAATTAGATTTAGTGAGAAGTGTATCTGAAAAAGTTGTTGATATTCCACAACAAAATATTGTGTAAGTACATAATTATTAAATAAAATAATGTTTTTTTATTAGGTACTAAGACTAAATATTAATATGATATACTCAGACCTTTTTCTGTAGTGCTTCTTCTTTTGCTTTGTCTATATTGGCCATAAGTGGCCTCGGAAGACCTCTGTAGTCTAATGGATAAAGTGTCAGACTGCTTATCACGAGGATGTGGGTTTGATACTCACAGGAAACAAACTTTTCTCATGAGAAGAATAATAATGTTATACAACTGAAAGTAATGATGTCACAGTAATTTACCTCTTTTTTAATTTGTTTTTCCTATTTGTAGGAAACAGGAACTAAACATGACTGAAAATTCAGGTCCTGCATTAAGTATTAAATCTGAACCTACATTGAGTATAAAAACAGAACCAATACCAATAATTAAAGAGGAAATCAAGACTGAAATGGCAGAAGAATCTAATGTGCCAGTAGTATCTATGGACTGTAAACAAGAAATCAAAAGAGAAACTACAATGAGAACTCATATTCCAAGAAAAAGATCTAAAATCAATTTGTGATACCAAAGATTTTATATTTAATATTATTTTCTTTACTTTAATTGGCTTCTTGATTTTCTGATGTTTTTGTTTAATGGAATGCGATTTTTTTTAATGGAATTGAATGTATTATTACTTGTGATAATAAGTCCGTCTGTATAAACTTTTGTTTGCCTTTTAGTATGAAATAAAACAACTGTATTTTATATTAAAACTTTTATTATACATTGAACTGTTAAAATCTAATGTTAGATTAGTTGTGCTAGTGTACAAATGTTACATCTAATTCGATTTATTGGAGATGTGTGTAAAGAAAAAATAACTAAGCTTAATAATACCATTTGTTATACTAACTAATGAAAAAGTTTTGACGAGATTTTTATTCACGGAGCATATAAAGTACTTCTTAAAGCAATAATAATTAGGTATGAGTATTTTCTAAATCATGTTTTTAATGCGTTAAGATCCGACTTCGTACATTTATATTTAATTCGTTGTACAAAAATTTTAGCTGGCCTCTAAGCGTTTATTTGCAATGACGTGTGTTGTGTCTGTTACTATCTAATAAACAAAACTGATTTGATATTGGGTCCTGTCGTGATCATTGTAAACTTATTGCCACTGACTTATGGCAGAATATATACGCTTACTAGGAAAACAGAAAACAGTATATAACAAAATTATCCTCATATCTTGTTTTAGGCTGTAACAATGTTGTAGTAGTCAGTCCCTGGGTATTATTATGAATATTTTCTGCACCTTGTATTATTGTAGTTGGTACCACCACTATATGAAAGCTAAAATGTCGTGGACAATCATATTTTGTTGCAGTGCGTGAACCCAGGTTGACCCAGCTAGTACAAGGTGACCAGACAATTTTTGTATATTGTACCTAAATAACTACAGAAAGCTTCGTGCTATTCGTTATACGCAGGCGCTTAGCGTTGTCTTAAAGCTTAAAATTCCTCTTCAACCTCCGTAATGGTATTGGGCCCTTATATCCTAAAGCTTATAGGTATCTCCAATACAATCGCATTAGTTGTAACTTTTCACCGAATAGAAATGAATTAACAAACGCACCTAATACAAAACGACTCCTAATATTTTTAAATTCGATAGATATAATAATGTGCTTTTTATTGAGTCTATAATATTTGCTGAGCAAGTCGGATAGTCGCGTAGGCTTTATTTTTAAATACGTTTTTAAACCTACAACATTAAAGGCCTTCTCAGTGTTCATAGTTTTTTATAACGAAAAAGAGATAAATAGCACCAGCTTAAAAAAACGAGTGTAAATGCATTGTGGAAAACCGAATAGAAGTATTATTAGATATTCTATGCTTATTTTGAAATCGTCATTGAGTTCATCTCACTTTCATACCCAGGTTTGGACCCCTTATATTTTTGGTCATGCATAGTTACCTCCGCTACCTCCTCCACATCAATTGTTTGTTTTTAAAATTAAAAAAGTATATACATAAGAAGGTAATAAGAGAAATGCCTTTTGCTTGTTTTTGTAATTTTGGCTTTTATCTAGGTTCTATTTTCAAATATTTTTAGAAATTTATTTGCGAAATTTGAATTTTAACGTCCTTAAAATTGACTGATTGATTGATTAACTACATGAAAATTGAATATCGCTAAGAGAATACAGTAGTCGGTAATGAAATCTATAACTATTTATATTATTAACTAACTTATTTCTCGTATTTTAGCTTAGGTAATTAGTATTATGTTACTATGTTAATAACTATTATACATGTCCAAATTTCACAAATAAATATTTTATGTAATTCTTTATCGGCTGGTCTATTTATTCTCTTTTTTTTTATATTACGAGTATAATTTAGTAGATTCTCCTTTTGCAGAGAATATTAAATTAATCTTGCCGTGAGATTCTTCGTAAATACCATTATTGGTGCATTCAGAAATCGCGATAGGTCTTAGACGCAGCAAGCCTAGGACGCTCTACAGTGACAAAACATGTCATACTTATTTATAATTACAGTTCTCGCCAAACTTATTGTCCGGGTTGAAGATGGCACGAGCTAACTTTAACCCGGCCGTAAAAATCGGAGAAAAAAAAATTGGATTAAAATGATATAAAACGGCAGCCTACGACTTGAGCTTTCGTTTTTATTTAATATAATCAATTATTTTTCTTGTTGAACTGTAGAGAGCTATATTTTTGTTCAAATTCGTTATGTTCGGCTCGGTTTGTTTGAATTTTTTCCGAAATTTCAGGTCTTCGTGTGGGTAGGTAGGTACCATTATTGTGACAATACTGACAATCTGCGGTTGTACGTTGAACAAACAACTAAGTACTTTGACACCACAGTTTATAACAAAGTAATAAATGGAGCATGGGTATCAATGATTTCTCATCCATTATGCATTCAAATTTGTTAAGGGAACGGGATAGCATAGATAGCATAAAGTAGACTACCCTTCTGTATCTACTGGATAAAATTTCAAGTAGATAGGTTTAAAACTGTCCAAAGATTCGAATAATAGCTCAAATAAGTACTTCTTGTGATTAGAAGTGGGTAGGTACGTATTTACGCACGTAAGAACATGGAGGCATAATTCTACTCTATTGGAAATAGAGAATTTCAACAAATATGGCAAATATTGTATCACTTTAGCGCGTGCTAGGTTACCATTTTAGCACACAGAATGCGTAAAGCGATTATTCTCGCCTACCCTCTTACCAACGAACTACGTTTTAGAAACCATTAAAACCGTTAAAACGAACTAAAATCTTTTTTTTTTTCAGTAAGAGGGCTTTAATACCTCAGGACTATAGATAACGATTTCTGATTAGGCTACATTTTAAATTTAGTCAAGTAAATAAGAAATCGTTTCCTTGAATGGTCCTGACTGGTCGTGATGAATGACTTAGGCTCTGCCAGTGTTTCCACCTGAAAGATCAGCTGATGTTTTCAGGTCTTCTTCTGTTATTCTAAATATTTCTTAGGTTCTTTCGTCTGTTAATGTAATGGTTAAAAACAAAACATTACTTTTATTATCTTTGTTTTTTTATCGTGTTTTACGCATGTTCAGTTTAAATTAGCTGACTAACTACCTACCTTGAGACTGGCTTCATTCCGCCCCTTTTTACCAAGCTCTTTATTTATTAAGAATAGGTAGGTACTTGTCTAGTTGCTGTTTAATACATGGTTGCTATATATATAAAAGCAAGAACCTAAGTAAAATTAATTGTTACACCCGTATCTCAGATGAAAACATAGCCCACATCATTCCCCAACTAACAGCTGTTGCGGTCTACAAGAACGCAGGGACGCTACTTTTTAAAAATTAGGCTAACAGCTACACTTTGACACATCCGTCTCCGATTCAGAAGGTTTTATTACGTTGTCCCTTTCCTTCAGCTCGAAAGCGTCCGCCTGAAAACATAATTAATTAGGTAGGTACATGAAAATCCTTCTTGTAACGTCTAAAAGAATTGTACAATTTCTCCTTTGGTTTTTGGCAAACATTCGAAAGATACAGTTCACGCCAAACTTATTGTCCGGGTTGAAGTTGACACGAGTTAACTTTAACCCGGGCGTAAAAATCGGAGAAACAAAAATATTGGATAAAAATTATATCAAGCGGCAGCCTACGACTTGAGCTTTCGTTTTTATTTATTATAATCCAAAATTTTTGCGTCTCCGATTTTTATTCATTCCATTCCATTCATTTGGCGAGAACTGTACTGTGGTTTAGAGGACGACAGACGCGAGCGTCTCCGGTTAGTCAAATATTTTTATGTTGTTGAGGGCCTGTTACACAGTTTACTGATAAGTTCCCGTTAAATTGGCTGGCACGTAATTGCATACTTTGTTCCATGTTTGAATTTATTTGATAGTTAGCGGCTATCCAGAGATTATGAAACAGTAGTATAGCGTTTGATATTTCGAAACTGAGATCATCATCGACATCGACGCATTTATTGTCCCACCGCTGGGTCCCATCTCTGAGTGAGAGGGTAACCTTCTCAAGTCTCAGCACGGTGGTGTAGGAGGTACAGTTCAGTTCACCCCTGAGAGCTAGACTAGTCCCTCACATCACGCTAGCCTTGTGCTATGTGCGTGGACCGTCGTGGACTAGGTCGGATTTATATTTGTTTTTTTTTTAAATAAGTGATGAAGCTCTGCTTGTAAATAAAGTACCTTCTGTAACTCAAAATCGGAAGGTACGATAGTTCTAGTAGCAATGTTGATACAAACACCAGCAATATGGTCGATGAATCATACGATCAGTTTTGTAGATGGGTTTAGTACTAACCTTGGTCTCTCTGTATTCTCTTATTTTTCTGGCTAACGTCAGAAACGCTTCCTCTATGTTTATGTTGCTTTTACACGATACCTCGAAAAACGGCATGTCGAAGTCATCCGCTATCTGGAAATAGTTTTTTTTAGTATTTAGCATCTGCATCTGCTTTGAAAAAAGCTTAGATTTTTTTTATTCACTGGGAGAAATTTTGTACTATTGCGATCAACCTCTCGAAAAGAGTTACATAGAACAATACCTAGTCACGACATTTACCTTTTGGCCCCTCTCTTTGGGTACTGCCCTATGATTGTCGTGGACATCACACTTGTTGCCAACTAAAACCTTGATCACATCGGGAGACGCATACTGTAATGGAAAAGTTACATCGTTTTTAGTCAGTCAGTCTTATTTATCTATAACTTTCCATAAAAGTATATAATAACGAAGGCAGCTGTCCCGACAGTGGGACGGGGGAACCAAATTAATAGGATATCAAAATATGGATCTAAATAAATAATAAAAAAACAATGGCTAACTCACTAGCCAATGAGGCATGAGCATCACAAAATACGTTAAGTGTAACTTTCAATCAAACGCACACAGATAAGTGGTTTTATAGAATATTTTATCAATGTGAGCCATGATTTTGTCATTGAACGAATCAAAGGAAATTACCCATTTCTGTAAGGCTACGAACACCATAATGGTTGTTGCCTTGTGTTCCGACATTGATATCAGTTAATCGAACATTTATAGCATTATTTACAGTCACGTTCGAAGAAATCCTATGGTTAAATATAATCAAAGAAAAATGCAGTTTGATTAGGTATGGTATCTATTGTAATTTTATAAAATATCTCGCAGCTTTAACTGCCTTACCTCCTGAATATTCCTGAGCCAATAGGACAAATGATTGAATGACTCCAGATTGGTGATATCGTACATGAGTATAATGCCCATTGCACCGCGATAGTAGGCAGTGGTGAGTGTTCGAAACCGCTCCTGACCAGCCGTGTCCCATATTTGGAGTTTGATTGGCACGCCGTCTAAGTTTATTATCTTCTGTTTGAAATCTATGCCTGCAACGTTATATAAGTAAGTTAGATTGATGCAATAGAGCCTATTGTGTGCGAATTTCGTAAAATTTGTTAATGCTAGGTCTTGTTGGGCTACGCTACGACGCAACCCGCCTGTAGTTAGGTCTTATGATAAACGTAGTTACGAAAAAGACTTTCACGCCAATAATAATGTTTCTCGAAAATTAGAGAGTACCTTAGCCTTTTTGTATCTAATTCAATAAGTAGAAATTAGCTAAATAATATTAATTGATCCCTGACATCACTAGCTTGTTCAGTAACTATGCCTGTCAGAAACCATTAGTTAGTGACATGTTTATTGTAGTAGGTAGGTACAATTTTATGGAATATAGATTCTAAACTCATAAATCATTCAGGAATATCTGCCGTAATTGCGGAGTGTCCCCCCAATAATTATCCTAAAGCGATCGAAGTCACGAAATCGTCTGAAACGGAATGTTTGATGTTTCATCGGATTCGTCTGGAATCGTTATTTTCAGAACCAACACCCAAACAAAATCCAGTTGTTTTTCCCTAACTATATGTATTAGATACGGAAAACCCCAAATAGTATAAGAGTGATGGTCACACTTCAAATCTTTTTGACATTAGGTACCTACTCGGATAATATTCGAATATTTCTGTTTCAAAAACAGAATCTCGTTTGACAATTAGTATGTACGTATAGGCACATAACTTAGTTAGGTGTGTACATTTTATGGCTGTTTTATCTAAGGCCACAATAACAATAGGTTCGAAAGTGACATGAAAGAACTATTGTTTATACTTAAAACCTTTTGTCTAGTTGCATTTACGGTTCAGTTGTAAAGTCTTTGCATATGTATGATCGCTTTAACACTGATCAGAATTCAGATGCTTGGTTAATCTTGAAACCAAGATTAGAAACATATTTTCCTTAAAGAAAGTTGTCCATTTACATTTGACTGGAGCTTACGTTAAACGGGCACTAACTTTTTGCTGTAAAATGTTCTGGAAAGGGAAGTCTTCACATACATATTTAAAGGCTATTTCACGTCACATGTTCCATTGTTCCCCGCTTTACATCCGCAATATAAAATATAATCGCAGATTCGTTAAGTTACAGTACCTACGGCACTAAAATACAGCATCACCTGTCTGACAAAGGCTCGTAAAACTAAAAATAAATGCATTTACTCACCTATCGTGGATATGTATATGTCGTAATATCTCTCGTCACAGTATCTGTGCACTATACACGTTTTCCCTACATTAGAATCACCTAAAACTAATAATTTATACGTAGCAGAAAAATCTAAAGCCATTTTTTGTTTACTTTGTTGTTGGTACGCGAGCGATGGGCCAAAACATAGGTGGAACTGTCAAAGTGAGAAAAATCAATGAGGGTAAGTGCGCATGTGCGGGGTCGCCCGTTGTCTTACCTTGCAACAAGTAACTATACTACTTATTACACGGGCTCGTTCCAGCGCGGAGCACCGGTCACTGACTTCAAATGTATCTACCTACCAATTTTAACGAGAATAGCAATTAGAACTTTATACATTTTATTTTTTTCTACTACTTATAAGTAAATGGTTTTGTATTTATAAGTTCGGTAATACATAAGTAATATAAGTAGGTATGCCAATAATGTTTTTACTTTCCAAATAAATACTTCGGGTTATTACTAATTTACAACAAAATATTTGTGCTTGAACAGCATAATATCTATACCAAAATATGTAAGTAAAATAATTATTTTAATTTATATCCTATAGAGCAAAATTAGGTCAAACGGATTAACCTGGTAAACAATGAATGGACGCGGCTTCAGGCGCGGTAAGGTAATAAAATAATACCTAACATTGTCGTTGCAGGCTTTGTATTTTATTTTCCATCGATACATCAGTACCTAGTTATAAAACCTTATAAGCCACTACTGACGACTTCAACCAACTTAAAAAAGTTTGCATCATTCTTTATTTCTTTGTCCTCTCATCTGTAACGATTAACGCGCATAACTTTTTTCTTTATGAACAGTTTTGCATAACTTTTCAACCGACTTCAAAAAAAGGAGGAGGTTCTATATTCGACTGTTTTTTTATTGAACATTTTGACTTATATCTGATTATTTCTATGAAATTATATAACAAAGGTAGAAAGAAAAAGTGAAACCAGAACTAGGAAAAGGAAATGTACTTAGTCTTATAAGTGTAAATTATTAAATCTTATGTAGATACGACATAAACACTTATAAACTGTCGTGTACCTAATCTAATTATGTACCTACGTAGTCGATCTAAGAGTCGTATATACATAATTAGATTACCTCCACACTTATTTAGGTATTACTAGTACCTACTTCCGCATTTAAGTAATGCAAGCTAGCAACTTGAATAAATTAATGAAGCTACCGGCTTGCGATACAAACAAAGTATTTTGATAATATTTAGTATGAAAATTATAATTATCATTGTTCTACGTCACAAAGACCAGATAATGTTCTCGAATTTTTTTGTATGTTCATGTTCCTTATATTTTATGAATGTTTTGTTTTGGTATACAGACCATTATAAATATTTTATCAACCTATATTAATGTCAATCAAAGACTGAAATTATGCTATTGTAGCTAGTGTTGTAGACGACGTCCTTAGTTTTTTGAAGCCGCTACACCGTTGTCCCAACCCTCACGGTATCAGTTATTAGCACACAAACATAGCGTCGATAAAATATATGATATAATATATAATTAATTATAAGATATATGATATAATTTATTATGTCGTGGGTTTGATTTGCACAAAACGGAAAGACACAAATATTTATAATGTAAATATTTGTAATAAACTTATGTGTTTGGTTGTTTGTGTTGGTCTAGGTGTTTCTTTTGTACGAGTAATTTAATATGTTATAGTAAAAAATATAGACCACTGTTCACTCCAGATAGGTGGGTGTGGGTGTACAGAATTAAAGCTCCCATTTAAATTACTTAAACCTCAACAGTCTTCGTACAATCAGCTCGATCTCGTGGCCCTGTATGTAAATACCTTATGTATTAAATAACCAGGGCTTTGTAGATTTCTTATCTCACCCTTTGTTCCTCTTCTGTTCTCGTCTGCAGTCCAAGGTTTTTTCAAGGTGACATTTTATTACGATTCGACCAGCTTTATTTACAAGTATTTTATTCCATTTTGGTTTTCGTAAAGCAACATACAGATTAATCCCAAAATCTCAGGAAGTTTATGGCTTAGACATATACCTAAAAGATAGGCATCCGTTAAGAAAGTATTTTGGGAAATTCCCCATCTTAATTGGCAAAAATAAGACCAATGCGTGTAACACCGCGGGGTGTAGCTAGTTATAATGAATGAAAGATTTCGTAATGGCTTTATCTACTACACTACAGGCTGATATGATGGTGTCCGCATTTCATACGATGGAATTAGGGTACGGGGCTAGTATGTGAGAAATGTAAATATTAATTCGAGGCTAATACATTTTTGCGCGCCGCTTTATGATTACTGGACGAATGACTCACTTACAAAAGATGTTAGATATTAATTTGTCTGATCTCACGCTGCGCTATGAGTAATCAAGAAACAAATCTTATTGTCGAAAAGGTAACTTCATCTATTTCCATACAAAATGTAAACATGTACTGCTTTATAAAGTTACTCAAACTGTAATAAATGTTACGTGTACTGACAGCTTATTGGAAACGATAAAACATGAAGGCTGTTGACCTTGAACGGAGACGCAATGTTTACCGTAGGTCAGTGACGCCAATTATGTATATTGCTACCGCGCGGTGCCACTTGCTACTGTTCCGCTACTTACCAGTATATACGATCGCTCCAATGTTAAAGAAACCCATACATGGAAATAATTACTAATCAATGCGAGAACCGTTAGCTGTTGACCCAGTTTATAAAAGTGACAATTTGGATATTAGATACTATGATATTGTTTTACCAACTTTTCATATCGGGGCTATGATTGTTGGTAACCTACTTATTGACATCTAAATGTTTCCTACGATCAATTAATGTCATTGGAAACCGCGGTCGTATCGAGATATTGTTCATCAATGTTGAGTGGTCAAAGTGAGCCTGAATGCTTCAAGGTATGCACACATATTCCGGGTTGCGTCTGGTTCCTACTAAGCGGCGCCACGCAGGAAGAACAACGACTTCATTTGTCAAACAACCGCAAGCCGGGCAGCGACGCGCAGCCTCCGGCGCAACTTGATGTATTGCAAATGGCGGTAATTTTGAAGTTCGCGTTCCGTTTGCTATTCAAAACAGCACAAACTGCCACCGTTCTACGTTTCCCTGTAATTTCGCCGCCAATGACGAATGCTCTGTTGTTTAAGTGCCACTCAAGTGGTATACGAATGGATTTGTTGTAACACCCCACGATTCTTAAGTAATAAGCTATAATTTTGATAATTTACTCAAAGGGAAAGTAGGGTTGGTAGTCGGTAATTTGAGTAAGTTTATTGAAAATTTAAGCACCTTCGATAACCTAGAGCGTTAGAAAAGCCCTATCGTGTTAGTTGGATCAATAGAAAGGCTATCATTACTGGTATAAGTATTATTGGATGCTTAGATGAAGAAAATAGGGATCTGATCTTATGCACTACATTTATTAATCAAAGGAAGCAATTGATAGGAAAACCGCGAGGTATTCCGTAACGCGTAATGACTAGCCAGTTTACTGGTCACTATCGTCATCGTCTCGCTATAATATCTATTAGACTATCACTTTCGGTCGCCGAGTGCTCTATTGTCTGCGATATGATCTTTTTTCTTTTAATGAGCCTGTAGATCCGGCTGATCGTTACCTAATCGGGTACATTGACGCACTTGTGGGAACTTTAGGTTGAGCAATTTGTTTTACACTAATCTTGGATCGCGATGTTGCTTGCGTGAACGTAGTTTCGTAAGAAATTTTGAGGATAAGGCTTTGTTTGAAATTGATTCTAGGTATAGCTGGGTTATGGAATAAAAAAATTAGGTTACATCTAAGTATGATCTATACAATTAGACAACATACACACATTAGTGCAGAAATTCCTCATGGCACCTCTGCCACCTGGAGAGGGGGCAGGGTAGGTTTGGAGTGAGTCGAATGAGATGTCGGGAGTTGATAAAAACCTGATGATTTTTATAAATAAACATAAATTATGGAGACTGCTTTAATGTATCCTAGAAATAGACAAACATACGTAGATAATACTAGTCAATGTGTTACACCAAGAAATGTGATAGATGAATAATAATTTATCGAAACATTTCAAAGTCTGGCATAGATTTTCCTAAAATATTTTCGGTGACTCAGTTTTTTTTTCCAGTAATCAATGTACTGACAGCTAACGCGTTATTTCTACAAAATAATGTTTGTCCGGTCTGTAGGCGGTTTGTGTTAGAACGACTGTGTTTCCGCGAACCCATCATTTATTATCAAGACAGTAAACAGACGTTATGCAATGACTAAGTTAAAAATAATTATTTCTTGATCTAGAAATAAATCTGTTTTTAACCCCCGACGCAAAAACGACGGGGTGTTATAAGTTTGACGTGTCTGTGTGTGTGTGTGTGTGTGTGTCTGTCTGTGGCATCGTAGCTCCCGAACGGATGGACCGATTTTAATTTTGTTTTTTTTATTTGAAAGGTGAATTAGTCGGGAGTGTTCTTAGCTATGTTTGATGAAAATCGGTCCAAGATGGCCGCCGCCACAAAATAGCGAATTACATATTTTTTCACAACTCCCTCAATATAGGTATCAAATGAAAGGGCTTGACTAGTAGAATACTATGCACTATGATAAATTTCAAATCAAAGATGGCCGCCACCACAAAATGGCAACAATATTTCGTGTCGGGGGTTTTCTAAATTTTTAATTTAGGTTAGGTTATATAATAATAATCTCTGAATTTTTACAGTTTTTTCAATTTATTGATATTTCTACACCTCTGACTCATAGAATGCCTCATTGGTGTAGTAGTCCATAGGTTGAGCATTATTGGGATTACGGTAGGGATTTTTTCAGTAGCAACTTACGATCATCAAATTTTTACCCATTATTGCAATAAAAAACCACTGCTCTAAATTATTTTTCGTCTTCTTTTGGATCTCTTCATACACCCAGAACAATATGTCTAACAATTTCTCTGGCTGTGTCTATCTTACTCTTCCTAGCTTTCCTTCATTGTGCACGTAGACCTGAATGAGGAACGACCTTTATGTATCTACGCCTAACGCCATTGAGGTGGCCTCATACTACTCCAAAAATGTTCAACCATTGACACGACGAACCTTTCCTTCTTAATTTATTGTAAGTACCTATAGAGTTTGTAGTGTTTGAAGGGGCATTTTTTCTTTTGCAAGTTTTCCTTAATGACCTAGTACCTAAAGTACTATATTATGTAAACTCGTAATTATATTGTTGTAACTTCACCACAACTGCTTACTAAATTGAACATTTTCCTACAGGAAGTATTTATTTCGCAGATTGAATGTATCGCATGACACGTTGTTTATACGATTGCACTTACACAATGTTATAGTTTTACGCATTTCGAACAATAGCATCTAAAGTTCAAGCTTTACAACAGAAATAAAGGTGTATAGGATCAAGGATCGATTATGTTTTCCTGTGCTTCTTTGGTGCACCTGAGTTTGTTATTATTGCGTTCATAGGTGTATCGGTTGTTATAGTCAAGATAGCTTGAAGATCGTGTTCAATTTTAAGCAATAAATTACTTTAATTATGTAGAATATACGTCAGGTGCGGTCAGAAGCTGCTAGTGCTCACTGCTTCGGTCTAGTCTCCTATCAGAATAAGGCCATTGTACGGGTTGGCTAATTAGACACAAGAGCTCTGTGACATTTTTCAGGAGTGCAAGCTTACAACGCAAATTCGTAATCTAATCTTATCTCAATAAACTGGAGGTACATCCTGGATTTTAAGTTATACCTATAAGTACCATGGGTTCTCAACTAATTTTCCTGCTCAAAACAGTCACCTGACAATTCCTAAATAAAATTTATTACTGTGTCTAATTTTATGCATTGTCCATCACATACTATGGACACTATTCAATTCACCGCTCGCTTCTATGTGCAACGACAATGCACATATTTTCATTCGTACATGGATCTTTTGTGTAACTCGGCACGTTTGCAAGTGTAGAGGTCGGTGGCTGAGGTCACCCCTTCGCGACGGGTTCCGGGAACATATGACAGGTCT
This sequence comes from Acronicta psi, assembly GCA_946251955.1. Taxonomy (NCBI): domain Eukaryota; kingdom Metazoa; phylum Arthropoda; class Insecta; order Lepidoptera; family Noctuidae; genus Acronicta; species Acronicta psi. The sequence goes on from OX276476.1 coordinate 5,871,475, forward strand.
CTCATTGTTCGCAAATTGTTCCGCACAAGGTCCCCGTGTAAATGTCAATCCGGCGCCGGCGCCGACGCGGCCACCGCCAGTTGTTCAACACAACTGTTTACTATCGCTAAAAATAGAATGTGGACGAGTTTGCGAGGATTTTAAAAGGAAAATAAATAATGGATGCTGTATTCTCATAAGATACACGATAATAGTTTCTGTCCTGGTAAAAAGATTATAATAGCCGATCAGGCTGTGTGATGATGTGCAGAGATTTGATCGGACTCTTGTGGAATAAATATTTAATCTTGCATAAAAATAAAGTAAGGAAGGAGGTAACGATCAATACAACTTTACACCATTAAATAAAAAATATTTTATCCTTTGGTTAGTGTGAATGTGAGTAGCTATCTCTACTACCCCACATGAAATATTACTGACAACACGGCAAATAGTTACATGGAGCACACCTGGAGATTTAAATAACCATGCAAAGCACAAACTCGTCTGCTTCGGGATTCGAGAATTAACGGCTTTAAATAAAGACATTAATTCACCTTTATTTCAACTACGTGTACTATGTTTGACAAAATGGAGTAAACACTGAGTAAACTGTAGAACATGATGCATAGAAATTGAAATTTGAAAAAACAAACACTAGTTCTAAATCTGTGAAAAGTAGAAACGATAACAATATACAAAGAGAAAAGGCTACAGGAAGATTTAGATTTACTGGTAAACGGCAATAAACTACTCGTCACGCGTTACGCATATAAATACTGGGTAATCGAAGTACATGTTTATTTGTTTAATGACTCGCTTGGTACGAAAGAACTAGTCCTACACGGGCCAAGAAACTGCTTCTATTTGTGTACAAGATTGATACCAGTTGGAATCAAGAATCAAGTACGAAGTATCGAGAAACGCTCATACATGAGTAGTGAATAGGTATACGATAAAGCCTGTTAATCATACGTTAGTCTATGTATCTATGATCTAAGTTACTGCCTATGTAATTTAATAGTGTCCGTCCTTTTAGCACTTAAATAGATAATATATCAAAGTCAAAGATCGACTCTTCAATGGGATGTGCAATGAATACTAGTGTGCATGTTAAGGAAGTCATAGTAAGTACGTAGAATATTAATTGCTGGATGTTCTTTGTATTTTGTTCCTCTTTTACAGTTCAAGTTGATTAATTGCAAATTTAACTTTGACCGTTTTTGGTGAATTTAATGTAATCAGCAATAGCACTATCAGTAAAAGTATTCCGATTTTTTTCGTCAGTAATAATGATCAAGACCACCGAATAAGAATCTTGCACCGACAAGAGCGTGGCTCTTAAATAAAAGAAGAGAATAGTTAGAAGTAGAATAGAGTTTATTCAAGTAACCATGATTGAACTGGGACCGAGCAGAGAGCACAAGTAGACTGGTCATCGGACGTATTCGTATGAAGTAAGCAGCACATGGCGTGGAAATTGCAAATGTTATTTTAAAGTTTTACTATTTTTTGGGAGAAATTGTATCATAACTAAGCTAACAAAATTATTTTAGCTGACGGAAATTATTGAACTCCTCTCTACAATATAACAAATTATTTATTATAATTTTCCCTCAACATTGTGTAATTTTTATTCATTTTAAATATCAGACCGTTCCAAATGCAAATGATTTCTATGAAACTGTCTCTATTGAAAATATACAATGGGCGAATCATGCGCACCATCAGAGGGATGGCGGAAATAGAAGGTGGAGTATGACACCGCTCTTTTCATTGTGATGTTATGAAATATCATATGGAAAGTTACTTTTATAAACTCAGTAAAAGGGAATTTGAATAACTTGACATGTTGCCGTCAAATGTTGAGTTTTAATGAAATCGCTTCCGCTTCTGATTACTTACCTTTATATTTACGTAGTACGTACGCCTTTTAATAAAGGGTTAACGAACTCAATTGCAATATCGGCATCGAATTCATTTATGGCCAGTAATTTTTATGTAATGTGTTATACTGCGCGTAATGGTGTTTTATAGAACTTTCCATAGATCGAAGTATCGAGCAGAACTTCCCGATTTTATTACCCTAGCACTTTCTCACGCTTCATGGCAGAAAAAGGCTGAAAAAGACGCCTGGACCCATAAAAACGTGTATCTATCATCAATACAGCTATTAGCGTTATTCATTCAATAACTTTATGTCGCAATAAGGCCGAGAAATGTTTCAACTAAAAGCTGCTATTTAAAATATTGCTTTACGTCGAAAGAACATGTCGCCGGCAAAAAGTGTAAAATAAATAAATGAATTCAAGTCCATAAAACTATTTACGACGATACGACTACAATATTTTAAACAACGCCTTGCACCATTAAATTAATGCGAAATAGCCCGTGGTGAGTACACACAAGCATGTCAACTTGACTAATTTGTGAGCGGAGAGTTTTAGTGCTGGACTTATTTCCAATTTAATAGTCCGCGACCTCGCTTGAAAAATTTTATGCTAGAAAATTTACAACTCATTCCTCGCTGTCCCTTTGAGTTACTGATGTTTCTGCCGTCACTTCTTAGTACGACTGTAAACTCCCTTTTATAGCCGGGACTACGTTTTTTTCTATACAGTCAACATGCCCAGTAAAATGTTGTGATATATGACTTGCAAATATTAGGATTAATTATGCGCAGAGACTGCGTACGAAATTAGCGCCACAGTTGTGCCACATTCGGGAAACATTAGCGTTGGCTAATATAAAACATTTAAAAGGTCATTACGAAACAATTTCTTAAGATAAACACATTATTATCCATTCGATCACGTAATAAAACAAACACGGTTACCGCCATAGCCTGATTAATAGCTATAAATCTTCTCGTATTTGCAATAAAGAGACAAACGTTTGTCGCAATGGCTAACGTAACTCGAATAATTAGTAAAATCACGATTTATCCCACTTTCTAGGTCTCTTCCGATCTGCACTATCGATCATCGGAAGATATCGATCTTATCTCTCGATCAATTACTTACTGCATAGTGGGAAACGGTACATTATGAACATCTACTTATATCTGATTAACTGCATCGATCTGATCTTTAATTACTTAATTGTACTACACAATGTAAATGTAATGATATAATTTTAAAATGTCTTTGCTTTTTGCAACGTGCTGCGTGTTATAAAATGGTACATTCACAACACTTTCTGGAACATTTGAAGTTTATAATAATCAATGAGGTAGGTACTTTTTTGATAGAAAAATATTGTTTAGGCGTTACACGGTCTTCATAATAATAATATCACAAGTACCTACTCTAAGAATCCTGTATACTATTTACTTTTATAGTTAGTAGGATCGTAAGTGCACTCAGTAATGGACACCAATGTGTTTTGTAAATATTGAACGCTAAGTAATTTTGTTCAATCAAAAATATGTTTTACCGATTAAGTTGTAGTAGTATATAGGGAAATCCACGGAAAAAGCGAAAATGGCGATCACAGGCTATAAATCTCTAAGTAAATCTAACTTTGTCTTGTAGAGTCAAAAGCGTGTTCATTGACTTTTGTAAACATCTTTATAATTAGGTACCTTTACTTCACAGCAACAATCTTAGCTCCATACATTAATGCAATGCTAAAGTCAATATCTCGGCTACAGTGCAAATAGAAACTTCTTTAATAAATTCGTATATAACAATTTAGTGTTGGTCACGACATTATTTTCCGAATTTTTTCGCAATAATTAATTTTCTCTGATAGATTAGCCTAATTTTTTTGCATATCTATTAGATAAGTGTATCCAACATGGTAAGAAGGCATTAGTCAGGTATTTAGGGCAATAGCTAGCTTATATCATCCGCGTAACATGATAAGTATTCGCCTACTTATATTAGAGGTCATTGGTCACGTTTAACATCATACATCACCGCTTGTGCTGCCGTCAGCAGCCAATTTGCAAGTTATATCATTAAAAGTTTATCTGAGCATCCTTATTTTTCAATTATCCGTAGATAGTCATAACCACAAATCGATCGGTCGAGGTTATGCCATGGTTACTGTATTAAGTAGGCTATAGATTGTATTGCAATTTTCAATACCTTCTGACGATTTCACGTTAGATTACTTGGCAGAAAATCAATACAAATTTTGTTATATTTTTGAAATTATCCGATGGATAGCGGCTATCCAGGGACGGTGAAAAAGACCCTAAATATTTTTATTTACGATTGGAAACCTCAACTCTTGTTGGTGGGATATCTATCCTTTGGCTTCAGTTAACCAGTTACCTCTTCATATAATTCGATTTCCACTTTATGCGGTTATCGATTTTTCGATGATCATCCCCTTTGCTAGTACGTCAGAAAAGCAAATGTGGTCGCGGCAGTACCAATGAAGAAGAAGAAATATTGTTGTGCTTTCATATACTCTCATTACCGAATCAATTGGAAGGTCCCAAACACATAAATACCATGCAACATACGTAACAATATTTTTTTCTTGTATTGTTACGTGTTTATTGTACTTTAGTGTTTAGTTGTAGACTCCCTTATAAGCTATAACCATATAAAATGAGGCCCCAAACTGACCCAGAATCTGTCAGCAGTTTACTTGTCCTAGATATCGGAGTTCCGTAAACATATTGTATTTCGTAAATCCTCCGCATTTTTTTGTTAAAAAGTTTATTGGTAATTATTTACTCTATCCGTAATAGTCTTCGTTGCATACCTAATATTTACCTACTGTCGCATTTATGTGAAATTTTGAACGCCACTTCGAAATTTTCTGACATACTTTCTGAATAAGGATTGGCAGCAAACATCCTACCTGCGAGTGAAAACGAAACTGTCTTGAAATCTAGTCGTAATACTATTGAATGAATCAAGATGGATTGATTAAAACCAAATTTCCACATTGAACAACTGCTTAGAATGTAATAGGTACTTTCTTTATTGTTTACAAAAAGAAAAACGCATGTTATTATTTTTTTTTATGTGTGCAGGAAAATTGCAAACTATTAAAAATAAGGTCAGGTAATAAATTGAAGAATTTTCGATATGCTTACCTAGTTTAACTTTTGATGAACATATTAATCTACCTCTACTAATAATATGGAGATTCGAGTCATATGTTATTGCAAATACCAAGTGTATAAATAATTATGAATTAATAAGATCGAAGGGTTAAGCATTAGCTATGATACATAACACTTCAATAAAAATACAATTAATCATCGGCACCACTAGAGAGAAAGTACTGACTCACGGAATGTGATCTTCATTTGCTTGTTACTAATAAGAAAAAAACTCGAGTGCGTCAGTAGTTGCTCGCGTCAGTGTTACATCACTACAAAATGTCCCGTCACTGTTCCGGAGATCCGCAATTTACAATTCTCACTTGCAATTACATTTGAAATTCTGGTTCGCCGCGTCACACTGCAGAAATTACCACATACTTCAGTTGTTTTGCAATTAGCGTTAAAATAGGATTGCTATAGGTTCCTAGAACTAGTTAATCAATTTGGAACTTGCTGAATCATAACTTTAGAGTGGATCTAGGAATTCCCAAGAGCAGTGAGTTCTGCCAATTGGTGGACTGTAGCCTAACCCCATTCATTTTGAGATTAGACCCGTGTCGAGCAGTGCAGCATTATCTACCTAAATGGGTGTGGTGATGATGATGAAAGTGCTGTTGAGAAAATTGTCAATCAACCGATCGAAAATAATGTGGTCTATGGAAATTTCTCAAATTCAAATTTCATATTCATTTATTTGCTAGAATCTAGATTTTAAATTCTAGTTGCCCATACATTCTACCATTACAATTACTATGGTGTGCAAATATTTATGTATACAATTTATATTATCAAATTAGTTTGCTTCCTCACGATATTTGTCATAAATTCATTTAGATCATAAAAACATATTTTTTTAACCATTGTGTCAATTTTGTTTTAAATTTAATAATATGCAAATCTTTGAAGTGACTAGGTAACTTGTTATATACTCTTACAGCATTTACATATGAATTTCTTTTATACAATTCAAGTCTGCATTGTGGTAAGCAAAGCTTATATGTATTTATATTTATCTATTCTCCCTCTAAACTGTCCTCTACGACTGAAACTTTCAAGATGTGGCATGGAGACCCCGTCTAGGCAGATGGCAGCAAGATGAAGATCGAACTCTGTGGTGTTCACTTTTTAAATAGGACCATCATCATCATCAGCCCGTTTTCGTCACTGCTAAACGTGAGGCCTACTAAACATTATATTTTTTTTAGTTGATCAGACTGATTGACAACCAAATTACAGTAACCCCACCCACACTAAAAAACTCTGATAACCTTCAATAATACTTCATGAAGGCAATTTGCACATAAAAAGATGCCGTATATTAGTCGGCACAGCGGGTGTCTGTAACGGTAACTTATTGATGTAAGCATCTAAGAAAAGAACTTTTCAAACTAGGTATATAAACGCAATGCTCACAGTATAAATCTGCCTCACTGGCCTCAGTGGTCGCAACAAGAAGTCCTGGAACCGATTCCCAGAAGGATCAAAGCATTATGGGGTTTTTCTATGAAATTTTCAGTTGCAACTCTATATACACCTCCGTAAAACAATAAGTAAAGCTATGTCTAACAATCGTTGGTGGATGAGAGTGGATAACAGTGGTATTTTTTAAGCATTTTCCACGCCAAGATTACCAATTATTTTAATGAAGGAATTATCCACTGTTCTTTATAAGCCTCCATTAATAAATACCATCTAGGTATTTCATCATTTCAATAATCCTATCAATCGCTAGAAAAAAATTGACTAGATATGCTTGCAATATCTGTTACTTCGCCAAACATGAAACAACGTCTCCTTGACCCGTAGCGTTGCAAGAATCGTAATGCCATGGGAAACGGCGATGGGAAGTTATTTATAATAAATGAATGTAGAACAAGCAGATCATTTGTAGATAAATGTCATTAAAAAAAATATTATCATTGTATCGTTATAAATTTAAATACATTTTGCATAACAAAGTCATCGCAGGAACATTCCCAAAGCTGTAGTGGAAATTAGATTTACGTCCAGAATCTAAAACTTTCCGAAATTTGATATTCCTTCAATGGAGCTTATGTGAAATTCCGGGAAAACAATCGAGAGACAGGTGGAATTCCGGTCGTTAGCCGACCTATCAGTATCTTTTTATGATTTCCATTAAATCTCAGTTAGCTGGAGTTTATGTGACAGCTAAATGACAAACTGAAGAACATAACAAAAGGCTTACTGACCATACGCATATACGTAAATCGTTACCTTTTTAAATGGTGAACATCTAAATTCTAAATCGCACGACATCAAACTTAAAAAGTACTTACTGTAATCAGTTCTAACATTATATCAAGGTGCTTGCAAGTACTCCCAACCCTGAAACATTTGTTTAAATTATAAATGTACACATTGTGACCCGACTACAAGGAGGCATAGATGAAGAAGTTATGACTTTATGATCCAGGTAAGGTGTGCAAAATAACAGACTAGAACTGATTATTAGCATTTTTATTGCATTGTTTACGTTCTGGGTAGTCAAAGCTGATTTGTTTTCCATCATAGCGTGTACTGCTGTATGCAGTCTCCTCTTATGGATATAGTGATCCACACTAAGAAAGTATTTTGGGAAATTCCCACGGGATTGGGAAAAAATGGATGAACGCGAGTGCGAAATAACTTGTAGGTTATATTTATACATAGAAGTAGGTAGAAACCTACTATGTCCCATAATTCAAACTTATTAGGAAACAAGGTGTGATGCTCTTCTAATTAAAGGATATTTCAACCAACCGAGTAATTTTGCCTAGTGAGCCGTTTGTCCAAACAGTGTATGTAGGGCCACAAATAATTTTCTAGCGAATTTTAGCTTTATCGTTAGGTAATTAATGAAACATAATTAATGCTAGTTATATTGAGACCTTTAAAGTCACACCATAATATAATTTAGTGACGTCATCTACGAAGTTGTTACAATATGAGTGTCCTTTTATTTATAACACCGCAAAAGTGTCAATTTAACGTTCCTCAATTCGAACAAATAGAATGGCATGGAAATTATTTGTGAATAGCTGGTATTTCCATTTATTTTATTTTGTATCAATTCATTGGAATGTCAGACTGCCACCGTTAAACTTGTCTACCTGCCCTGATAACTGACATAAGGTCTTCATCAGCTAATAGACAACTCTTTTGCCGCGTGTACAGTCTTATAGCCTAATGGAAACACGTCTTGTTTTATTTTATAGTCTCCTTCACTACCACCAGCATTTTATAGTGTCTGCAGCCGGAAGTTATGAGCGCTCTTTACACACCATAACGACCCATTTCAACGACTTCGCAGATGTTTTACCATGGCGAAACTAATGCCATTAAATGCTCGTTATATTTGAAGATAAAATTTATTATTCACCTTCTTCAACTGAAAGTTTTCTTGGCCAGAGGAGGCTGTTAATATAAGTCTTTTGCAACAGGAAAATGAATGGTAAATTGGGGAAATGATTGGCTTGTTTTGCGCAGAGCTCATAAAATTTGGATTGTGATACAGTGATAGTGGATATATATCATTAAATAACGCAAAACCCTCCAACCAAAACCAGACGTTATTCTCAAGATTACAAAATGTTATATCTGCGTTACAGGTACTCATAGGTTCTATGTGGTCACCAATACACTTGCTAAAAGTCGCAAAGCCAAAAGAGTTATCGAAGTAGGTACGAGTATTAGAGCAAGCCGAAGTAAGCGATATCCTCTGACTAATGCAAAAGATATGAAACCTTGTGCTACAGGTCACCTTCAATTGTTTGGTTCACGTAACTAATCAGTGTTTACGGAACAAATAGGTAAACGTAGTTGGTATTTAGGCCGAGGTGTAGAGGCGCCGCCGGATAATCCCCGAGACAAAACGTTCTGCTGTGACCAAATCACCAAAGTAACTAGGGCAAAACGTAATGGCGCTCTAAACTGACTCACTGACCATTACTCTGTTATGCAAACACAAATATTTGGATATCATAAAAAGAACCGATTACGTATGATTTAAACGATGCTACCTGATACCACGCCGCCCACGTTGCACCCACGTAAAAGCTTTCTGCTTAGGTCCCTTTGACATATTGTTTTGGACGTCACTTTCTTCCTGGTTTAAGAAAAATGATAGTCACGAGACTACAAGTTACGTCTTCTTCCTGTATGAATATTAAGTCGGATGAACCGAAAGGTCATCCTACAGTTCATGGGAATCGAGTCTGCAATTAGTGCAACTAATGAACCCGTGTTTTCAATAAATTTACATCTAATCGAGTGCAAACTCGTGGCGCCCTAAAGGCTTAGATTCACCATAGAATTTCGTTCGAACTCTAAAAAAATTTGCATATAAAAACTGAGCAGGAATATTCTCTTTGTGAGCAAGCCCTTTAAAGTTATTAATGTCTACACATTTACATCTGCATATACAACAGATGCACCATGATTAACAACAGAAACCAAAAATGCCTCGTTTCGTGTAAAGGAATCCGATTTCTTGTAAATAAATTTATGCCTTTTTCAGTAAAAATGTGTAGGCATATAATGTCTTGATTTGTAGATATGTTGGGAACGTAACAAAGGAACATAAAAGCGTAAAATGGAAATTCTTTTACAAATAAAAGGTCACGTTGAGACCGTGATATTTAAGATTACTTTTACAACGTGGTATTCGTATAAATCAAAGCGATACTTGGATGAATACATGGAATATTATCGTCTTGTACACATACTGAACATTGCTTCTACGAATTATATTCCATCCACTCAGAAAAATCTTCTGTAGGACGCGAGTTTAATAAACCTTTTTGATGAAATGCTGGAACGCCGCAAATATATTGCAAAGAGGCCTAATGCCACAGGCCATATTAGGAGGTGTGAGTGTGTTTATGAATATATCAGTCTCATTTTGTAGCTATTGGATTGGTCCAATAGCTGCTACTTTCTGTAATTTGGCCAGTGAGAAATATAAGCTTCCAATAAGGACGTTTGCAACTTGTCTGACGTTTAGACCTAAAAAGTCCATATAGGTCCAATAACTATCAATATTTATGATTATAGTATTAGGAAAAGTAACATACATGTCCAATAACTCCCATTTTAAGATTCATTCAACTGCCATAACAACAACATTCGTAAGTTCAATGACTTAAAGAATTTTCTCTCCAAATCTACACTCGACTATATCAATCAATTTACGTACACAGGTATGTACTCGTAAATGTATTATAGTATATGCTACTTGAAATTGTTCAATGAATATAATAGTGATTTTACATAACAACAATAGTGCGTGGGTTGTATCAAATGATTCAATTGTGGGTAGGTATATAAAATTCCGTAGTGGGTACTTTCATTGCTAGTGGAGAAAATATTGCTTATATAACGAAGAAGGTAGGAATATAATTAATTTTATTGCAGGTACTGCATGTCTGCCTATTTGGTTGGGTTGGGGATAAAATAAACAGTATAATGTAAGGTTAGCATAAAAGGGGATGGAAAAACTGGATTTATTGTCTTTGTCATATTATATGTAGGCTTTGGTCTCTTTTTATGGGTATAACTATTATAAGTGATCGATATACCTATGTAGTTATTTATTTAAACTTTATGTACCTACATAAAATGGAACACAAGGCGGACTTAATGCCTTATGGCATTTTCTGCCAGATAACCTTTGGGTCAAATAGAAAAAATTTTAACACGGTAAGTACATGATATTAGTTACCTATAGGTAACTTAAGTATGTATTATGGAAACACTAAAATAATAAGTTATGCTGTTAATGATTTCGTATGTAAGTACTACGATAGTTGTTTTCTCATTCCTTCCTTTTTACCCGACTGCCGAAGGAGGAGGGTTATTGAAATAATGATGTAAGCACCCTCTTTATGTTGCCGACTCGTGAAAGAAAGTGATTTAAGGTAAGAATTTGTCCCTAGATAAAATGTTTGAAGAATTACCATCACCTATATGGTACCTATATATTTATTTTACCTAAATCAAAGAGAAATCTACAGCAATAAAGTACGATACTGTTGTACAGCATTAGTATAGGTGATATTATGCTAATAACACAATCCGACGCGCCAACAGAGCTTGTCGACGTAGGCGCCACCTACCGGCCCCGGACGGAACCGTGTTTCCCGGCCTTTACATCATTTCATTAACATCTTACAAGCACTTTCATGTAGCCCACCACAGTTTTAATGGAGACAGATATCTGTTGAATACAAATTGCTATGTTTCGATCATAGTTTATTTAGAATCTTAGAAAAATTGTTGTCCCTTTGTATGCTGCAGTACTTCTTCATTAGCTATTTAAAAGTAAAATTTTATATTTTTACAAGTTTCATTTACTGGCCAAATTGGGATCGTTTGTTTTCCTTTCCACAGCTCCCATAAAGATTCTGAAGCATTTCAAGACAGTCATCATTAAATCACATGAAAACCAACAAACGCACCTACATTTTTTCAAATGTATTGTAGGTATTTCGAGCTTCCGTATAGGTACTGTAAAAAAAGTCTGATAGTTAAAAGAAACGGTATGCAACTATCAGGTTTTTCATATACCTAAAATAGACAAGTTGCAATTTGACATTCGAGTCGTATGGAACTGACATTAGTGACAGTCCGATTTGTCGAAAGCTTGTGTCATTTCCATACATTTTGTTTCTATTCGTTTATCGATTCGAATGTCAAATTGCAAGTTGTGTAGATCCCCCTGGTAGCCTGTTATTAGCAAAGTGTATATTTCGAATTTCCTAGACGCACTAAAATCTAGATTCAAAATCCTGTTATCTACCTTACGTGAAATATATATGAAAACTGTTTCTATACCAATAAATCCTTTATGACAGCGATAAAACTGGACTCTATTTCCCTTCAATATTTTCAATAATCGAAACCAATATGAGATCAGAGTTTCTGATAACAATCATAATACTGTTGATAGTTCATTCATACGAATTACATAAACGTTACTGAACAATAGTTTATTGTGCAATTACGCTATCACATGCATTTCATCTCATCGAGAACCTCTTCTAGATGAAGACTGACGTGAATATCCTAACATCTTTCTTAAATCAATGTACATTGCTGTATTTCTAAACAATGTTATAGTTTCTCATAAGATGTAGAACGCATTGTATATGAAACAGATGTGTGTCGTCGGTCAGGTGTCGTTACGTCACGTGATCGTCATCTGTATAACTGTCAAGGTGTTCGTTGCGTAAGCGCATCCGTGAGGTGTCATTGACATTACGGATGTTATATTATGATTTGTGAATTAGGAATCTGTTTTGGCAGTGAGAGTTATTTTCGTAATCATGCACTTGCCGGTGTGCTACTGTTACTATGGAACTTTCTTTTGTTTTCGAACAAAGGGATTTCGAAATTTGTTCATAAACAGTTTTCACTATCACGCCTGTATTCCCCGAAGGGTTAGGCAGAGGTGTACTTACACCCACAACTCGCTGGTATGTTTAGGTCCCAATAGCTAGGGGGCGAGGCGAGATTATTGCATTAACCGGACACGAATCCAACACCGAACTGCTACTTAGAATTTCATAAACAATCCCCAATCACACTGCTCGATCTGGGAATCGAACTTAGGACCTTGACTGTAGCAGTCGCGCTTAGGACCACTAGGCTAACGAGGTAGTTAACATATTATTATTTTATGAATACAGACAGTTTTTCATAAAATGTAGTTATAATTAAACAGATTAAGCACGCCCACAGAATTATCCGTGTTTCCCAATTGTATCGCCATGGTTACGGCAATAACAAGTAATTAGTAAAGCAAGCAAGATTCGATTAAGAAATAGGGCAATCTCTAATTATTGTTTCAAATCTAATCAAGAGTTAAATGAGTGACAATGACCTAATTACGTGGTTACTGTTGATGGAAAGTTGGCTGTACTTCAGTTAATAAATCTGTAGTAAATATTATAATTATGAAGATGTGTATGTTTGTTTGTACTGCTGATTCATCATCCTCCTGCTGCAGTGTAAGTATGTGTGTGTTTTTCCTTCTATGTATACATCTCTATCAGATGTAATTTCATCATTTACTTCCTTTGTACTTCTACTCTGAGTCCATCCATATTTTCTTGGATCACCCTCTTCCCTTATACCTACACCCATGCTTACACATTTAAGAAATGATTTATTAGTTCACAAACAAATCATGGTAAAATTTGGCGTAGTGTAGTGACTTAGTGACATTTAGCGTGGTTAGTGAGCAATCGACTTTAGGGCCACAAAAGAAAAAAAAAGATTAAGTGTCTTAGGTATTCGTTACCAATGCCTACACTAGACTAAAGCCCAAAGGTGGAGTCTTAGACTGAGATTCAGAGAAGGGACTCAGCGTGAACTTACGCTTCCGTATGTCAAATTGTAATACAAATTTGACATACGGAAGCCTTACTTTACGATGAGCATCGTCTCTGAATGTTAGCCTCAGGCTTCTATATTCAGAGACGACGCTAAGTTTAGACGCTAAGTAAACTTACACTTCCGTATGTCAAATTGTAATTCAAATTTGACATCAGCGTCATCTCTGAATATTAATTAGCCTTAAAATATTAAAATCAAAGACTAACTATGAGTTGTTCCTGCCATCACAAGATACAAATCTCAATTTGGCCGCCACTGAGGATCACTAGTACGGAGTGTTATTCAATTTTAAAGATAAATGACGTCTGATCTGATCAGACAATTAGGGCCTGTTTACCACTTCTGGATTGTCGCTAACTGCCGAATAAATTCAAAAATAAAACAAAATTTGTATAAAATTATGTGCCAGTTAATTTAACAGGAACTTATCAGTAAGATGTGAAACAGGCTTTTAGAATTTAAATACCTCCTAATTCTAAACTAGACAGTGTTTCAATCAGAAATACGACACGAAAACCTGAGCCCTAAATGCAATATTTACACAATGCACATATATCTTCGGCATTTCCCAACCAAAACCCAAACACAACGAGAAAAACAAAGATCAGCTATTTTGTAATACAAATTTCACGCGCTCATAACTCCCAACGTTAGCTTACGTTACGTAAACCCAGTGCGAATTCGAATCGGAGAACCAGATCGTTTGATTTATGGCGTTGGCAAACTGTGTGTGGTGTCGTGACGTGTTCTAATCATATCGAGTTAAATGGCTAATGGACACTAATGGAAATAATCTGTGGAGAAGATCTGACGAGGACTGTCTGCGACCGCCCGGAGAAAGTGACAAGTTTGCCGCTATTAAGGCGTAGTTTATCACTGCTATTGTGATTTGTCGTAAATGTGAGAAATCATTGCTTTTGTTTAATGGACTTGTAGAAAATGTTAAAGGTACATCATTTAAAATACCTATTATACGGAGAGCAAGATTATGATTAATGTGATTAAATAAATTCTTTGCAAGGTATCAATTACAGATGAAATAGCATCAATTGTTAATTGGCAAGAATTTCATTTAAAGTGTTTTTCGACTCCGATACAGATTATATTAATCCAAATCTAGACTTCAAGATACTTTAAGATGAAATAAATTATATTATAAAATAAATATATTCTGTTTTTTACTTTATTTACGCGCGGTTTCACTCGTGTGAAATCGCGCGAAACAGTATGTATTACATTATCATAGTAATAGATAATAGGTCGCCTAAAATACACCTTCTAACTTCACAATAATACATAAATATTTATAAAATACTATCTATTATGTATTTGCTATAAAAACAAACGTAACTATTACCAAATGTTTACTTTTATTCTCACGAACTCGATGAATAATCAGATCGTGATGGGTCATTGCGATGTTCGTGGGCGGTGACTGGCAACACTTTACTATAAATCTACAACAGGTGCCACTACTCGATCGATTGTTTACGACAGCTATGGAAATGTATTAGTATAAAGTACCTAGTATGTTTTAAGTGCAACTTTCAAATTTATAGTTTAGTATAAATTTTTCCTTCGACTTCACGGCTGATATTTCTTTGTGTTTCCCTTGACTATCAAATGTTTTTTTTTTAATAATAACAATATTAGGTTTTTTTTTATACTTATACAGTATTTTATTCTTCAAATTAATAAAATAAATAAATTTTATACATCTCTCTGATGATGTCTTCATTTCTCACATCTAAGCTATATTTCAATATTAGGTACTATAATTTTAAAATAGATAGGTTGTGTCCCTACATAAATAAAAATATAATAAAAAGTAGAAATTCCAGAAGGGTTTATGTCCCGTCTTTAGTTGCATTTATTCATGAATTATACATGAAGTTAAATACTTCTACTTCTACTCTTTTATCTGTATAAGTATAAATTATTATCTTGCGCAAAGTAAAGAGGTACAATTTGCAAGAGCTCTCCCTTAAGATCATAATTTAATGTACAGATAAAACTGAGAGGCTAATTTGTAAACCGTTACAGTTGCGCAAATATCAATATACTCACAGCGACTAGTTTTGTGTACTGACTTTGCATGGAAATAATGAAATTTAAACAGCAATCTTAAGAAAATATTCCTACATTTATTAAGTGAAATAATTTCTATTGGAAAGAATTCCAATGTTATTATTAAAATGTATCGAAACTTTAATTTTTAAATTATGTTCTGTTCAGATTAATATTCCTCCTGCAAGAAGCATTGCCACATAGAATGACAATGGCTAACTTTTCGTTTTCTTAGGAACAATAACATAATAAATACCTATTTGACTCTAAACGGCTCCTATTTTGTTTCACACTTTGATAGGTAAGACACAGAATAACTCTCCAAGTCTTTCATCTGATGTTTCTTGATTATTTTATTTTGTACCTACCTATAAATTTGATACGATTTTTTTCGTAAATTTATTTATAGACAAAATTAAGTACGATAGATTATTATTTTTCTTTAACGTTTAGAATTCTAGATAATAATGTATTGAAGAACAAACAGACACCCAGTCATGGAATTATTCCTTCGCAACATTCGAACTACTTTTACTGAGGTTTAATTTTTTTCGCGTTATGTAAGAGACAAGTCACATTTCGTGATCAATGTCTTAAGGATAAGTTTTCGGTAATTAGATGGCATTAGCATATTGCATGAGATATAATCTCCATATTAGTTAAACCGTTAAATATGTGTGTCGATAGTTAGGAAACACTTAGCACATTCCTTATAGAGAACATTTGTCAAAATGGTGTTGCTACATTATTGTAAAAATATTATAAAATTCTATCATCGCTTGTTATATAAAAATTGCGGCGAACATCTTGCCAAACATTAGATTTATGAACAATTTTCCGCTTGTAATACTAACACAGTTCTAAAGAAATCAATAACACATTATTATTTATGTATTGTATGAGCATGGAATTTTACATTATTTACTCTGAAATTTACTAAATCAACATTATAAATTGTTATTTATCACTTTGCATTTGGTAAGAACTATTAACATCAATAAAATTATGTTTCCAGTCTACCAACTTATAATATTTTTAATAATTACTCATAAAAACCTTCTAAGTAAATACAAATGCACGTGCAAATCGTAGTATTGTAGACCTGTTGCATCGATAAGTGTTTTTTATTTAATATAAATTGCAATCAAAATTGATGTTTAGTTATTCGCGATACGATATCTGTCAAAATATTTTGACGGCCCGCCCGTAACCGACCCACTGGCGGAGAGTACGCAAAACGCTTCTCATTAATTACATCCGACATTACTAGTTTTACTTTCATTAGTTATACAAGATATTTACATAATTTTCTATTTGACTAAATAATTATACATGTAACTACTGTTCGGCATCCTTTCTAGATAAACCAGTACAGAAACAAAGTCTTCAATAATTCAAGACATAAATAAAAGCTTGTATGTTGACATTGTATGACAAAATATGTTGCACAAAATCAATAAGTCCATATAATGTGTATATTAATAAAATATCGATTGTTGATGGTACACGACTTTGTCTTCGAAAGGCTTTCCGATCGGTTCATATTCGAGACAGGAACTTTTATCTTAAACATATTCCTTTGCTCGGAGAGATGGCAGCGGCCAACAAAAGGGCCGAAAGTTATGTTATTGCAAAATTGAACGGCTTCATAAATTGTAGGACTTTTCGCTTTTGACAGCCGTCCCGAGGTATGCTTTACGTGAAACTATGCTCCCGTCTTCCGTATTATCGGCTTGTACAGCTCAGAGAACTTCCTCCTTAGTTATATGTTCTAACGTTTGAATCTTGTCGCATTTTGATGGCGAATTCTGTGCCTCGACCATGAGTTTTTCTCACTAGACTCGCTAGCGACGCCGTAAAATATTTGTATGGATAACCCTCGCAGCGCCTCTAGCGGTTACGTAAGGAACTAAAATTTACTATGAGATTACAGCGTTTCGATGCGTAAAAAACCTATCGAGAGACATTCGATAGAACTCATGGTTGAGGTACAGACCTCAACCATGAGTTCTATCGAATGTCTCTTTCTAATAATTGTTTATCTGTATAAACAATGTTCCGGTTACGGTGATTGTTATAACCTGATGTGATCGACCGAATTTCTCACTTCTATGTCACTTTCGAAGCATGCTAACAATCAAGGTTGCTTGACATTTACCACTGTCGTGGCATTTCTCAGCTCGAAAATAGTTAGCACATAAATCAGTCGCCTATCTGAATAGTACTAAGAGTCATTGTTGTACTCTACAATGTGTGGTTCGGAATTGTGAGAATTTTCTTACAGCATTGGTACATCATTATCCTATTACAAGACGCACGAATGCACTGGAAATACCCTTTTTCTGGAACAAAAACGTACAGCCGGTTAATGCTCGAGTTCACAATGAGCAAAGGCGTGACAAGATAAAATCTAGGGAACACCGTCGGTGAATTAAAATAAAATATCGCATTGAAAACGGACTGAATAGCCTTTGGGACGACATTAAGCGCAATTACTAGAGCCGGGTCGCTATTTACACGTATTCGATGGGACGCCTTAAAAAGAACACGTGATGTGTGATTGCACCTCTTCAATAATGAGTTTGTTTGATATATCGGCGGCGTATACGCAATTACGCGCCTATTTGAAATGTTCGCTCGAATCGCCCGTTTATAATGAGATATTTCTCCAGGCAACTCTAGTAATTCGAAAACGCTTTATATATTACAAACGTTGGTTGATTTCTCGTGAAAATTACGTTGAATTTCTTACGATTGCTATAAAATGTTATTTATTGCTTGTATGCGATGATTTTACACGCATAAATTATTGGTGAGCTTTATTGTAGATATACGAGCTCAGACAACCTGTATTTTAGCATTTTGAATAGAACAATAGAGGAGTGTTTTATTATTCTAACAAGCTGATCGAACGTGAATCTAAAAGATATAGGTAGTAAAGGATAGCTGTAGTAAAAACTAATTAAAAACATACAGTGACTTAACATAATATTACAATAATTATAGGTACCTACTATAATATCACTTATTTATATTCTGAAAATAGAATCAGCTTAGAAGAGGAAATATGGTTACTACATATATGGAACAAAATGACAATAATTTCTTTAGATAAATCTTCCAAAAAGACTATCAACGCCACCTAAACACTTCACTTTTTCCATCGCTGCATCACCCTAAGGTTGGCTGGTAGAGAATGCCTAAGGCATTAAGACCGCCCTAAACTTTGTACACTCATTGTACATCTTAATATATAAAACAAAGTCGGGTTTGTTACAACACTTACAACTCGAGAACTGCTGGACCGATTTTCATGATTTTTGATTTGTTGGATTTGTCTCCGCCCCGAATAACAGAATAACTAAAAAAATGGATGTATCGGGGTTCAAACGCGAAGTTGCGGGAATCAGCTAGTTAAGAATAAATAAATAAATACAATAAATAATCATAATTATTGTAATCACCATAGTTCATTTAGGTAGGTGTTTGTTTGTGTTGTGTGTGGTGTGTTTGTGTTGTTTTCAATACTATGCAATCCCTTTCTCGATGGCAAAGAAAGACACGTAGAAACTGACGACGTTATCGAAAGTTCGCTTCAATAAAATCTTCACACTTAATCAATAAATTCGATGAACTTCGCTCTTGAATGTGAAAGTCCATTCAAAACTGTCAGACGGTCTTTAATTCAATAAAAGTAATTTCGTAAATAATTTAAAAAAAAGTTGATTGCAAATTAGTATAGATACAGATACGATCATGCAATTGAAATATTTTAATTCGATCTGTCATTGGTTATCGCGTTGCATTCATGTTACCAAGATACGAGGAAAACAAACTTCAGTTCATTAAAACGGGGGCTGATAACATCTCCGATATGCGAAAGTCAGTGATGATCTTCCAATCGCCTAATTTGTTTTCACTTTCTGTTACAAGAATTTATTGTTCCCGGGATCGAGATATTATCTGCTTAACAAATGGAAATATTGCATCATACGATGTATTACGTAATTTGGGGCTAGGTAGTTCACTTTTTCTAGTTTCGCCTTCAACATAATGGACGGTGTGATTAAACGATAAATAATCAGTAGCCTTTTGATGTCACTCGCAAGAAAGCTTCTCATTGTTGATATTTTCTAAACAATTGCAGATGGCAATCATTAGCTGCTTTTAATGTTGACAGGAATGATAGAAACATCTGTCAGTGTCAATTAGTATTAAGAAACGGTAAGGTGCACATTCAAGAAAGTCCATATTGACGCATCTGGTAAATAGTGATGTTTGCACAGTTATCAGATTAGCGGCGCGATGATGGATTGCATCTATTCATCACTGGTACACTGTCGGAAAGTCTTGTAATTGGTTAGAGAAAGAATTACCTGCTGTCACGGTTGTCATCATTATTGTTCATCCTAAGTAAGATGGGCGCAATTGAAAAATACAATTTAATAACTCTTTATAATGATAAGTAAAAAGAATATCTGTAAAGTATGTTTAATGTTTGTGTCGATGCAACAGCTTTAATGCCATGAACGAATTTTGATCAATGTTTTATGTTTGATAAACTTACCAAATAAGTTCATTAGAGACAAACAAACTCCTGTCGAGATTTTTGAGACAATATAAAACGCATCAAAAAAAATATGCATGAACAAGAAGGATACTTAATAAATCGATCAACTCCCTGTTGAAAAATCAAGACTAATTACTCTGACAAGTGTACACAAACAAATTAATTAGGTACAACTGAATTTGGTAACACTAGGGACAGCTGTTTGTTACGGCGCTTGTGTTCTTGGCACTTACACTGTCCACACTATAAATTAAAACTAATTCGCGAAATGTTGTAATCAACATACCTAAATAGTTCAAGGTTTACTATAATAATTCAGACCACGACATCGCTGTTAGTGTTTTTTCTATGAAACGCTTGTTAGTTACAAGCGTTTTGACATTTGCATGTAGTGACCCAAATATTTCGTGTTTATTATAATGAAGATATTTAGGAGAATTTAAAACAATATCAGGAAAGTGATCGATTGTAACAGTTGGTCGTAATTCACACTAATAAAAATGTAGTTCGTAGCACGAATTAGTTTTACTCTTGTAGGTATATTGACTAGCATAATTACTTAAGCACACCACTAATTTACATAAGGAAAGCTTTACGGTCTGAAACAGAAACGTACATAAACAAGCTGGACAAGTTGCATTTTGACATTCGAATCGACAAACAAAATGTATGGAAATAACACAAGCTTTCGACAAATCGGGCTGTCACTAATGTCATATCTATACATTTTGATTGTCGTTTCGAATGTCAAAATGCAACTTGTCTAGCTAGGTTAGGGTACTTCTAAAGAACTTTTGTTATAATTATGTATCACCTTATGTATGATTTGATTTGAAAACATTTTCAATGAAATGAGCACACGAGATTGCTTCTTATACCTAGATACTCAAAAAGCTACTAATATATCTAAAAAAAATCTAAAATCTACCATTTAAAAGATCATCATTGTGGCTGCTGTGCAGCATATAATGCTGTAGTAAAAATGGTACCTATCCTAAAAACCTGCCGAACGAATAGAAACAAAATGTATAAGCTTTCGACAATCGGGCTGGCTGTCGACTGTCACTAATGTCATTTCCATACATTTTCTATCTATTCGTCCATCCGATTTATAGATTGCAACTTGGCTAGACCAGCAGGTGTCATAAAAGATGAGATTATATTAGCCTGGTAACTGCACTACTGACCTCAAAGAAGTTCTACTTGTATTACAATGTTTCGTGAGAACTTGATCGTACCAGTGCAGCGGTGGACAGTCATGCTGTCACTCAACCTGTACGAATATATGGCCCAGGCTTTCATCAATATAACACATTCAACTATAAACTCCGGTACCTTAATAATTATTCCAGTATAAGGTTCAAAATTGCCTAACCTATAGAATATAGTTCAAGACTCTGATATCAGTACATCTTAATTGCGTAAGGGGACGGGACATCGCTCAAAGACCCGGCCGAGCGAGTGGAGTTTGTTTTATTATTTTTAACAGAAATATTTATTGCTTAATTAAATTAATGTTTATTTACTTTCTTTTTCAAGATAACGCCGTCAGATATTTGCACGACCTATAAGCGAAATTACACTGTAACAGCAATAATATCAAAGACATTAAACATGCATTGTCAAGATTTATGTACTCAATACATTAAGTGGCAAGCGAAATGTTTACTGTCGCTACTGTTTGTGACAATCCATATTCATAAAAGTTGTGAAACTACTTGTAGAGGAGCTATGAAAGATGTCAGGATTAGGTGCGAAAACATAAACGATGCAACTGTCATTGACAGTCGACAAATCCGTCGTGCACCCGGCTTTCACTGCCATTGTTGTCACTGCGCTTGCGCTGAAGACGACACTTTCGCCTGACAAATTCAACTCCGCACTGTTGGCTTTGCGACTTTTAAATATTTCGACATTTCGAAACACTTGTGAAATTCCCCTTTGCTTGCGTCACACAAAGAAAAAATAGTAGGCGCCTATGTTTATTTAAGTATTTCTCTCGCGAATATACGTTTCTTTTTGGTCGCGATGGGAACGGATACAACAGGAAGAATGTTAACAATCCGGTCGCACGGAGGATGCTAATTGAGTCTCGGCAAGCGTTACCAGTCTGGACGCGGCGCCTACTATATATTTTCATAATTTCTGACGTTTATTACGAACTTATCGGAATGTTTTTTATACTGCCTTCCTTATACACCAAGGCTTGTACCAGGATACAGCATTTTACTTAAATTTTCCATTACATTTAATATATTGCTTTCTGTACAATTCTTACATAATGAGTACATTCGTTTTCGATTGATCGGAATAATTTCTCATTGTAGTGTTATTAATATATTTACATACTGTAAATAAAAGTACTACTCATACTTACGTACAATTTTGCTATGCAGGATGTTGATGATAATCCGTAAAGTTGACTAGGTACTAATAGTTGCAGGAATCTTGGTAGGCACTTATTTCGTATTTTTGCGGTAATATTGCCAGTGCAAATAACAAAGCAGCGACAAAATAATTCTAAGATTTATCGTTGTTAGTAAATAGCTTAATCGGTTATACAATACATTTATATTAGTAGGTAACATTTAAAAAGCATCTACCCACTGCCTTTAAATCCATTCCCTCACAGGCTCGAACGCACCTGTTTCACTTACTTGATAGCTTCTAACAGTGCCGGAATGTACTAGGTACGGATAATCCTCACATAGGTAATTGTTCGCCACCCGCAGATGCGGCATGACACCTAAGGTACCAACTTAAAACTCGCACTTACCTTTCCATAATTTAATTTAATATTGTACACTGTTTTTATTAGACTCCGTTATAATAATTATTATTAAACTGTCATCACTTACCCATGGTAGGGGTAACAGACGACACTTAATGATGACGAGTCGAGCGGGTGCATAGGAACGCAGCTAAATCCCAACGGTGCACAGAATCGGCTGCATTTATTTACATTATTATGTCGTCCTGTCTATTTCTGGTACACCAGAGATGCATTGAGGTTGTAGCGACATCTATCTTGCTACATAAGAAGTTATACGAAGCGACAAATCCTGAATCGCGCAAGTAAAGTTTACCATGCAACTTGCATTGTATAGAACCACTCGACATCAATCGTCGTGCAGTGGGGCACCAGGCGTAACATCCGCCTGGTCGGAGGATCCTCCCTTTGATGCGAGGAACAACACACTTCGTCCCTCCACAAGGTACTAAACTAAAGAAATTACAGTATTATGCCACATACACAGGAATAAAGGAGAAACGTAAACGAAAATTGTGTCGACTTCTTACTTGGGGAATAACACTACTTTAATTAATAGAAAAAAACTCATAGGAAGGTACCTTCAACGCGGAAATATAGTTAGTATAGTTCAATACAGGCATAATATAAATCCAAAACTACCCTCTCCACTCCTAAGTTTATCCATCAGACATAAATGGGAACGATAAAATATTTGTTACAAGGAGTGTAACAGTATAAAGTTTGATTAACTATTACTTACGGACTTCGATTAATAGCAAAATACGGATTATGATCTTTATTACGCGTTAATAGTTTCTCTATAATTGATAACTATATCAATATTGCTATTACGGCAACAAGTCATTAAATTTAAATAATGCCAATCTAATGAATATTATAACTGTAGCCAATACGGGCCTGAGTTATCGACCGACGAAGACAAGACCGGGTTACAGTTTCAATAAAATAATGTATGATCTTGACATAGACGGATACCTACTCGTAGATAAACAAAAGTTCACATAGATCGTTTGTGAACATTTAAAACATTATATTTTATCATGTGCTAACTTAATTACGATAATAGTAGAGGTTCGTGTCTATCAAAACGGAATTCGTGACTGCCACGCTGCCAAAAAAAGGTGAACAGTTTCAATCTAGCCTTGATCTAAACTTTTTAATATGCTTATCTAAATTTCTGTTCACGAAATTGGCGACTTAATGTCGTCGTAATTTAGTAAACATGGGAATTAAATTTATGTCTAAATCGAGACAAACAGATAGCAAGACACGAAGTCGCCGGAGGAAACTGTTATCTCTCGATATAAGATTGTGGAGCCCGATAACTTGATCTATCGGAAAAGTTAACGAACCGTGGTTGCATTAAGAATCTTATAATATTGTTACAAAACGCTGCGCAGCTAGAATCCTTTGTCTTTTACAATAAATGAAGCTTGTTTTCTTTGTTAGAAATTTGGCTGTAACAAAAATATTATGGCCGTGTTGTTTTGTTGTTGATTGGTTTATTTTCGTCTTTGTTTCACTAACATACTTTTGCTTATGTTATAGGTGCATTGTTTTTTGGTAAACTGACATTATTTTCATCTACTGCTTATATAAATTTACGTTATCTACAACACCATGTTAGTCATTATTAACAACGCTATCAAGAAAAATCTGTGTGCCATTGACCTTGCCAATCACTAGGAGGAAAGGGAACAATGCTCTTGACTTCATTCATCATAATTACGCTTCCTATTATTGCTCCGGACAGCACCGCGTTGCCAACAACATTAATTATTACCTACATGGATATCAAGAACCCTTGACAACACTCCAAGTTTGTAACATTTTATTATGACTTACTCATTGTCTGAACATTTTGCCACTGATTTGTTTACAAACATAAGTTCAATCACATTTGATGTAATTATTTTTATCTGATTCGCTTAATTTATAATTTCTACTTTCGATTTCTTAAGCCCCTAATTCTTAATCTTCTTTATTGATATATTACTGCAATAAAACAGATCAGAATAAAAACTGCATCTCAATCGGTTCAATGATTTCCAAGATTAACATCCCAGAGACACATACGAGTCGTAATAATGAAAAGTTGTTTCATATAAGACGGGGCGATGCAAAAATAGTAGCCCGCTACTGGTTGTAAATAATTACACTCAGACATTGCTTTGAATGCCTTGTATGACCACTCATCAGTGTTAACAATTTGTTTAGTTTTGTTGTGGCCTCAGGAATGTAGTCTACGGCTTCACCTCGCCGTCATTAGTGCATACCACTGGGCTCAGAATACCCCGAATAAAACTAAAGAGACTAGACTAAACTGAGGGGCGTAGCTAAACATTGATCTTGCGTGGACGTTTGAGAATATAATTTTTTGATGAATAAAATATTTTTGGTGAGTCACCTTTATTTCCATATTTTAAAACCTAACTTTTTGGTTGACAGGGGCATATAGCTAAGAAGGTATGTATTCGTTGATCAATCAATCTGCGAGGTTAAGCTGCCCTTGCTACAGTCAGATACAGATAGTATAATAATTGTATGCCAATCTTAGCACACGACCTCCGTGCCTCGACCAAAATGAGTGGTAGTCAGAAGCTCGTAAAGCCTGAAGGATATAAGGTAGGTATTGTCCAGAAATTGGTATGGGTTGGTTTTTTGCAGTCGCTTCGTGTAAATTATTTAAATCTAAGTATATGTTATTTAGATGCGCCTTGTTAGACTGAAAGCTGACCCCAACATAATTTTGAAAAGGCTAAGATTATGAACTTTTTGGTTGGCAAAACGCTTAATTATACGAGTGACCTGTAAAACATCTGGCTGGCCGAATATAGGTACATGATTAAATGCCATACATCAAAATAATTTCTGATGATAAAATCAGATGAAAAATAATTACTATGCCGTATTCATAATGGCTACTGTATAATTTTAACATAATAATTAATAATACACTTGACAAAAATCCTGAGTCAATCTCTTCAGAAATTCGGACATGAAAAACGGATATTACTTTTTTTGGCGCCGGTAAAAAATAGTTCATTTAATTAATTATAGTAGGACGGTTACCGGACATTTCCGTATTTGACTCCGGTTCTACAATTAGTTAGATAAAATCTTGATTAAGTGTGTTTAACCCGTCATCCACCAAACATAGTCCACCATCCGACAATCAAAATTCTTCATACAATCAATATTCAAATCTGAACATGCTAAATACTAAACTTGTCGTGTGAGTCAAATAAAATCTTGTAAAATAAACAAGAACTACGTTTCGCTTTATGCACACTAGAAATAATTGCTAAATAATGTACTGTGATATAAGATTCCTCCGTCACACTGGTCGATAGTTCGAGTACGGTGCTTCTGACAAGCATATGCTTTAAGTTGGCCTATCATTTTACTATTTTTATACGCGATCTAGCGTATCGACACGATCTAGTCGTCGTGTATTAAGATAGATGAAGAAAAAGAAGATAGATAGATATAGACTAAGAAGAAGATACTTAGATAGATGATACGAGGGATGAAGAAGAAGATATATAGATAGATCATACGAGGGATAAAGAAGAAGATATATAGATAGATGATACGAGGGATGAAGATAAAGATATATAGATAGATCATACGAGGGATGAAGAAGAAGATATGACACGATAGACTAAGAAGAAGACAGATAGATGGATGATACGATGGATGAAGAAGAAGATATATAGATGATACGATGGATGAAGAAGAAGATATATGAATACATAGATGAAGAAAATAGATCTATTGATAGATCCATCCAGATTACGATATCAAAATAAAAAAAGATAAAGAATAATCGAAAGATTTACTAAAGTCAACCATATGTCGGATGGTGTACTGACTTATTATACGACTACTGGACTTTCACTGTCCATCCTGGGGTCAAGTTTACATGACTTCCGATACATGTGGGTCGCATCACCTCGATACGATCATTAGTTACATTCACAGCAGACTTGTAATTAACCCGTCAACCACCACCTCATTACAGTCAGGTGTATATTTTTTTGTACATAAGTAAGTACTTATATTAGATGATATACTCTTATTTTTTATTTTATTTACCCTTTATGAACAATTTTTGCTACAGAAAAAACCCAGCTATTCCATGCTTTAGGTACACTAAACCGGGAACCCGACAATATAGATCAGCGGGTTACGTCGCGCTGATCTATATTGAGTCAAGTTATGTCGCACGATACTATGTTGTGGTTAGAGATGGGATTCTACCCGGTATTTTCCCGGGTAAATATTATGTTGGGTAAAAAGCGGGTATTTACCCGGGAAAATACCCAAAAGGTGGGTATTTATTTTTCTAAGAACGAAGTAATAAATATATTCGTAATTACTTCTTAGAATGTTATTGGTGCAAAAATGGTTGCATAGTTACCAGTTTTCAAAATGCTAGTTATTACTAAACTGCACTAGGATAACGTATTGTTTGTAAATTGTATCAATTCACAAATCAGGCATCACATTTACCTACTACCGGAATCAGCACACAACGCCACGATTCATGTTTTATGCAACCCTAGTATTCCGAAGTCTCTCAGAACATCAACGTCATACACAGCGCCCCCCGTGTCGAAAACCAGTACCTACTATCTTGGTACAGCTTATACTACCCTAGTACTTTCCATCGGATTGCTTAAGTTTGTCATCAAAAGATTTTTCAGGTTCGATAACGCGCGGGTGATACCCTTAATGTTGCATAGACTACAGTAGCCGCTTACCATGGATGGCCGTATGCTTGTTTGCCAACTTAGTGGTATCAAAAAAATATATCTTTGTAAAATAGCAACTAGGTTGTTGACTTCTTTATGTACCTTGGCAGCAACAGGAGGCTCACTTTGTTCTCTGCCACGTACAATGCCAAGCGGAACCGACTAACTAAAGAAATGAAGGAGAGACTGCCTTCTAATGTGTGTTTTACTGCTTGTATAATGGGCAATTTGTGGAATGGATGATGTCGACGCCTATTTTTCACCATCGCACCGCATGCCATGGACAGAGAATTTATAGTCACAACTTACAACCTAGCACCGATGTGGTCGTGTTTCAGAGGCATTTGTTCCTATGTACGCTTAGGTCAGAGACTGGTCCCATAAGTTTAAAGTCGCATAGTGAGCTATGGAGAGAGCTATGCTCGGGGTCTCTATAAGGGATTGATATCGTAATGAAGTTACCCGTCAAAGAACCAAAGTAACCGAAATAGCTCTAAAGCAAAAAGGATTAAAGCACGCAATTGGCCTGCTCAAGTCTTTCAGAGAATAGATAACCGTTGGGGCAAACGAGTGGTTGGGTGAAAACCGCGTCTAGGCAAACGTAGTGTGGGAGGCCCGCCGGCTAGGTGGACTGACGAATTGTGAAAGGCAGCTGGCAGTAACTGGATGGAAAGAGATGATTGATGATTTTGGCTCTGTGGTGTTCACTAAAAGAGGCCTATGTCCAGCAGTGGATGAGTACGGGCTGATGATGATGACGATTACGCTTAGGTTGTACAATGAATCCCTGCAGAGGTTTTCTTTGGAGATTAGAGCATGAGATTTTATAAGAAGAAAGTTAAGAGGTTTTTTCAGCTTGATGCTTCGGTGTTGGAAATTTCTTTAGACTGTGGTAATTGCTTATACCATTGGTTTATACCCAAGGGCAGCAAATAAGCGTTTAAGCGTAAGCCACCCTTGTGATATAAGAAAAAACTATCAAGACTATTTCCTGAAGGGTTAGACAGAGGGTTAGTTCAACGTAAAAGAGGGCAAGCCCGAGCAAAATTTCAAACTCCGAGCTGCTACTGAGAATTTCATAGAAAAACCAAAAAGACTACTCAACTTCGGAAAAAAAGCAGGATCTCTTCTAGCTTAGCCGTCATTGAGTAGCTTATCAGGAATTAAAAAAACTACTACACAACTAACTTCATCCTAGTGCAGTGAAAACTGCTAGTTTTGCAATCCATAACATGCTAAGAAGTAATTACGAACATATTTAAATACTTCGTTCTTAGAAAAATAAATACCCACCTTTTGGGTATATACCCGGGTAAATACCCGATATTTACCCAAATGGGAATTTACCTGGGTATTTTCCCAACGGGTATTTACCCATCGCCCATCTCTAGTTGTGGTGGATGTTACGATCGACCGTCCATACATTCTTTGATGCAGCTATACGCTAAAAATTTACACTCTTTTTTTAAAACTTTATCACTTTTCTACAATGAAATGTGGGC
Source organism: Acronicta psi (assembly GCA_946251955.1). Lineage (NCBI taxonomy): Eukaryota > Metazoa > Arthropoda > Insecta > Lepidoptera > Noctuidae > Acronicta > Acronicta psi. The sequence continues at coordinate 5,900,585 of OX276476.1, forward strand.
GCAATTAACCCTCTTGAAAACATAAATCAACTATAGATAAGTAAGTTGTACATAATCGAGTTCTAACTTGTGCTGGAATTGAATGACAACGTCTGTGGTCTAGTGGTTCGAGTACCGGACTGCTGATCACGAGGTCGTGGGTTCGATTCCCACAAGACACAAACATTTATGTGATGAATTTAGGTGTTTGTGTTTGTCTGGGTGTTTTTTATATATTATAAGTATGTATTTACAAAAAAAAAGTATATAAGTATTATATCCATTGTCTAGTACCCATAGTACAAGCTCTGCTTAGTTTGGGACTAGATGGTGCTGTGTAAAAAAATGTCCCAAGATATTATTATTATATTTGAAACTGAAATTCCATTAAAGGACTTGTTTACCATTGTCATTAACACAGCCGTTCAAATGTTACATTCATTGGCGAATACGTAATATCACCACAATACCTACCTACTTTCTTTTGACCTACTTAAAAGTTGATCTGTCTTTACGTAATTCATATATTGGGTCATGTATAATATGTATGTCTTGTATATCAGGTCGCCCTCGTTATTAAATGTCATTAATTCATTTGTAGTGGATTCCTCAGAAAAATACTTTTCAGGGATCCGCGCCTTAAAAGGAAAAAAGTAACTAACCCAATATTTTTATAGTTGATAAGACTTATGGATTGGTTTGAGTGTTTTTTATTTTAAATTTAAGTATATAGTTTTAACCAATTTCCAAAACGCTTTTCTAAGATTTCTGGTTTTAGAAGGACTGGTTGAACATGTTTTTTTTTAAAAGCACTATTACAAAATGCAAGAGCAAGTACAATCACATCAGAGAACATCATAATAAAAATAAAACAGGTCCAATAAAAAGTAATGCAAAACGTCCAAAAATAATTGCAATAATATTTTTTCCCCTGTGTTACGTGGTGCGTGTTACGCGGGAGGCGCGCGCGCATTCTACAGGTTGCCCGCTATGGACGCGACGCACTTGACGCGGAACCTCCACATTTGCCAATCACATCCGTCTGCTTAACCTATTAAATCGTAATTTTCTATAATAATGTTACCGTGATGTTTTTCATTGCGTAAAATTGTTCGTCAGGTAGGTAAATTTTTTGTTTAGTTATGCCCATATGGGACTTTACAATGTTTATAGATACCTAATATATTAACTAAACGAACTCGAAGAGATTGCACACAAGAAAAGTTTTAATTAGACGCATCATAAGTGGGACACAAAAATTGACAGCAAAATTAAAAGAGTTGTTTATACTTTGCTTGATAAATGATATAGATAACGCAAATTAATTCCTGTAAGGCAATACTTTTAATTTCCGAACGTAAAATAACGATGAGAGGACGACATCCGCAAAAACGATAATTTTATTAAAGTAACAACCAACGTAAAAAGTATTTAGTAATGAGATGTCCAAGTTTTTAAGTATGTATAAACATGTCGGTGCTTTCAACAAGTCATCTCTTCAACTGAATTACTCTTTTCGTCTTAATATTGTTTTTTGTTGACAGAACTTTTTCGACGTGAACAAGGCATCTTGCCAAAACAATCACTCATTCATCATTGTTTAAGTTTTGCAACAAATTTATTGTGTACAATAAACAAAACGTGGTGGAAGTAAACAAGGATGACGAGAAGTAAACAGTTTAATACTCGTACCCTCCAAATGTTCAGCTTTCATTTCTTTTTAGGGATCTCTGTGTTTGCGGATTATTTTGTAAGTTAGGTACTATCTGTCTTTTCGTCTGTATGTAGCCACGATTATTTCGACAGCTGATAAGTTTTTGTAGCTTGGGCTTTCTTAGGGTTTTTGTAATTAATTAGTAAATATTTCAAAATGTATCTTTAATCCTAGATACAAATCAATTTTGTAAATGTGGTTGGTTCATCACGCTGGCTTAGTATAAGTCACCCTGAAAGCCAAACTCATACTCATAAGTACGGAACTCTCGCTCAGTGAATGAAATTACACTTGATCTTTTTCATTTCGACATAGCTAACAAAGATTATACTTTCAGTTTTCCTGTATACTTTACATTACCGCATTTTTTATGAAATTATAGCGTGTACGACGTACAATACGGTTTTGAGAATTTCTGAAAAACATATTTTAGTAGGTACGTGTTTAACTTTGACTAAGCTAACCGTACACTGAACGTGAAAAAAACACTAACAGAATTACAATAGTATAGATTATAGTATAAATTAAATAGATCCTTATTACTTGAGCAAAATACGTGAAAGCAATCGGTGAAGTGGACCGGAAGAGGTACTAATGTCAGGTACTAAAAACATTTATGGCTATAAATCACGTGCGAAAAGGATAAGCAAATAGATACTATGGAAGCAAATGTTGCCTTAATTTATACCACGCTTCTCGTGTTGAAGCTATTAGGTTTTATAGTATCTACTTAAACTTGGGGAGTGTCACTAGCTCAACGGACGGCGGCGGCGCTGAACACGAGAACAAGTGACACCATTGACTTGACGCATATAGGTACATATTTACTACATAGTTCTTAGCTTGAGGGACTATTAGAAATACGTACTATGTTTTCCGCAGATTATAAATAGTAAGTATTTTGTTTATAAATCACCTGTGTAGGTATGTATTTACTAATAATACACCCATGCTTAAAATCCGTGAAAAATTGTTTGGATGTTGGTTTCCCATCACACTGTAACGGCTGGACGAATTTGGCTGAACGGTATCTATCAAGGTAGGTCTATCTTTATTTCCAGCCATTTAAATCGGGGGGGGGGGGGGGGGGGGTTACACATGATTTTAATTACAGGGCATACAATGGTGATTAACAAGTGAAGAAGGAATGACCTGGAGACTCACGAGACGTTACACAACTAATACACTAAACCTTATTTCACACTAACGCTTTACGAATACTGTAAATATAACTTATAGATAAAAGCCAAGAGGTCACAGATACATTGGGGCAGTAACCTTGATCGTATGCAAGATCCCCGATAGTATAGATTCGGTCTGGGGGCCTATTAAGCTATGCCGTCTTTGATCTGGCAAGTCGCAGATGTCAATCAGCAGACGCAAGTCGGACGCATACTCCTAGTTTAGGCCTTGTCACTCGACTTGACTGACGCACTAACGAACGCAGATGTTAGCCGGATGTTTTGAGAATAGGTATTTACTACATGACCAATTAAGTGACGTGTGTTGCTTTACTGATTTGTGTACGACCACGGTAGGTCGTTTACTGGAGTAGAAGGTAGTATAAGATACAATAGTAAAAAATATCAGAAGGCTGACTCTGTCAATAGTGTCAATGTCAATAATTCCGATCTATTTTCATGGCATGAATGTCAAAATGTCAAACATTTGATAAAATTTCGACCCCATTACGAAATAAGCTCAGTTGGTTCACGTTTAATTAATTTAAAGAATACCTGTCGTTTGAAATTCATTAATATACGGATACTAGTGGGGAAATTTATGTTGAATCCTGAGCGCTAGCGGATCACGTACCTAAAGACTGAACCATAAAAGCATTAGCAGTTTTGTGGGTATGAATTCCTCACCTAATAGCTGTTACGTGTTCTAAAACTGCAATTAAAATTCTAAATATTTCCATGTAATGAAGGTCAAAAATTCGACTCTTTGATTGGCAAGTCAAATAAATAACTACCCATTCGAATATTTCTGTGATGAAATTCCTATAAACTAAAATATGGAAATGTCACGTTTATATCACTGCGCAGGCGCCCTTACTTTTATCAAGAAGGTCAACATATTCAGCACATAATACTTAAAATTATAAGACTTTGTTTCTACTTTGCGTATAAACAAATAATAGGAACAAATATTTTTTACACTAATAGGCATGATGACTGATTTTGAAAAAGTACTCCACGATGTTCTTACACATCTACTTTATACACAATAACTCATATTTTTTGAAAATAAAGGATTTTGAAGGTAAAATAGCCTTTTAAAAAACACAATTTAAATTTCGCGCTAAAACGCTAGAATAGCAATGGCGTCATCTATGACGTCGATCTTCTGTAAACACTTGACAAGTGACAATTTACAGTTGAGGTTAAAAGTTTGTTCTGATAATATTTTGTGCAATAATCATGAATCCTAATGTGTATCGATGGTGTGCGGTTCCTCAATGTCATAATACAACAATAAAAACGCCGAACAAGTTATTTATTAACGTTCCAATGCAAAAGTTCGAAATACGTGGTTAAATCTCGCAAGGCGAGACCCGAGCTGTATCCAATAATTCAGTAATTGGTTTCTGCGAAGACCATTTTGATGTAAGTAATATATTTATTTACTTTATAGAAATGAAGTAGCTGAGCTCGAAAATAAAATTAAAAGATAAATTATTGTCAATATCGTGTTATTGTAAATTTATGTATCAATACCATATTTTGTTTTGTTCTACGAAGCTAAACTGACGTTACTTACTGACTGACATTGACGTCCGCATTTATTTATTTATTAAACTTGATGCACTGTAGGCATTTTCTGCGAGACAACCTTAGGGTGATGCAGACATAATAAAAGTAGATGCGCATTAGGCCCTAAAAAAAGTACTCGATACTTTGAAGTATCGCTACTTTTGTTTACATAATTTTATGAGTACGATAATTTTTATTTGACACTATTTATGAGTATAGTATCGATATTTTCGATTCGATATCGTGTCCCTATTTATACGACAGACAGAACACAAAATGAATTGCTCAAAGGCCAAGGAGCCATGACAAAGAATTTACAAAAAAAACAAAAACAAACTGAAGATGATATTTGTTTTGAGAAGATTGACGTCACTCGCTTCTGATTGGTATTCGATCTATCATGGCGGATTGATATGTTTTGCATTTTTATTTTTGCTAAAATAAATATAATCTCACTTATAATCTAAAAACAAGTCTTTATATATGAATCAGTCTGTCATATAAAATTACGTGAAATACGTAATTTCGGTCATTCTTAGTTGATGTCATCATGCCTATTATATCTACCAATAAGCTGGACTGCCTCTCACGTTTGCCTCGTTAATAGAATGAGAATATTTTATGCTATGAATGAGTATAACACTTAAATTTGATCATGGTTCTCAAAAATCTAGTCATAATAAAAATCTATGCCTCCTCATAATGTTAGTTCTCATTATTTTGTTGAAGTATCCCGCTATTTTGGCAACGTTATACATTTAATGTACTCACAACAGTAAGTTTGGCAGAACTGGTCAGGTTCTAAGAAGTCTGGATGTAAGCGTACACCGGCTTATCATATGGATCACTGGAAACGGTAGCATGTAACAGTACCCTCCCAATATACTATTCAAAGGAGCACTGTTTATATTTTATAAACTAATGTCGTTGTAAGGTAGCGAGCTGAGACGAGCGGAGCGGGCTTGGCAATAAGCTCACCAGGTTATGTACAGAATTGGACCTAAAATTTCGACCAACTGTAAGTGAACCTACCACCTATTAGTACACATTCACAATGTAATTTAGTGAACCCTAAATGAGTAATCAAAATATTTGGAGGATAATCATCATCAAGACATCAACCTATAAACTGTTCCATTGCTATCTCTTTGCCACTATGATGTTGGCTACTTATAAAGGGTTAGTATTTAAACACGCCGTTCAGAAAATTTCGCTGGCATGCAGGTTTCCTCACGATCTTTTCCTTTACAGTTTAAGAGAGTGACAATCCATTATCAAAGAAGCACATGATTTTGAAAAGTCACAGATACGTGCGGGCCTTGTATTCGAACTCGAGACCAATGATTTGGCATTGGCAGATCATGGTCTTATCGCCGTTTTATTTGATAGCCTAGTTTGTTTCTGCCAACAATTTTTTTACATTACCTAATTTAAATACCTCTTATTTAATATAAAATCTTGTGATTTCATTCGTATGACTACGTGTATGTAAAGGGTGACAGAAATAGCCACCGAAATACACGGTACATTACGTAATGGAGCTCTATTGTGCAACTCACATGCGAATAACGCGATTATTACTGAGGATCGTGACCAGCAATAACTGGTGATGGTTCTTACCAGTTCTTACGCACATTCTTATTTTTATTTGCAGCCAGTGTTTTTCCATGGTAGGGCAAAAGGCCTCGATTTCATTTGCAACAGATCTCTTCGGTGGGAAACTTTTTGCAGACTCATTAAAACATACTTTTTAAACAAATATTTGACGTATATGACGGACTATCCTCGTGGATGTTTCGGGTTTTCCGCACAAAAAAAAACTAAATAAAAACATATAGTTTCAAAACCATACTATACATCCGTCGGGTATAAATAAAATGTGAGGTATGTAGGTAGTTTTATATGGCCAAAATTAGGCTAGTTACGTCAAATCAACATCCCCAAATCGCTTCTCTCGGTACGCTATGGCCGCCCGCATCGGATCGGTGTGTTTCATTCCCGGAACCCGCCACAGTCACCTGCTGCGCCACCAACATGATAAATAAGACATACAATTAATTGCTTCCTACCACACCCGACACCACTAAATCACAACACATATTAAACTGTCGCCTTTTAATCGCTTTTATCATTCTCACTGTCATTTTTTCCATCTTAATAGATACAGCAATATCTAATAAAGCTGCCAGTTTGCATTGCACGGTCCGTATCGAACTTATTTATGTGGTCAGGAGAACCAGATGAATGTTCCACAGACTAGGTGTGAGTCATGCTTTAAAATTTAGAGTTTAAAGCACCTACAGTGTGCAATGTTATTGTATTGTACCGGACCATGCGTAATTAATGTACGAACATTATTATTATTTACTAACGCACTTTAGTTACGTTATTAGCTCTAATAAACCATTAATTTCATACAAAACAAGCTGAATATAATTTCATTCATTTCTTGGAAAATAAACTTGAATAACATCACAGATTTCGTAGTCTGTGATCAACTGTTCATAGTATCGATAAATATGTATTCATCATAATATTCTAATCTGTGACCTGAATTCTGTGTTTAGATATTTATATTATCGATATCGAGGTTATCACTTAATGTGATCAATGATATAGACAGTTCTTCTCCATTGTAAAAAATAAAAAAACTTGAACGTTTTCTAATTACATAGTATTAATTGCATAGGAATCAGTTTGGTATCATAACTGGTTCATCAGATTCTAGACACGCGGTAGCGTGTTAAGCCACAAACATCACGATTTGCAGTGTCTCTGTAGCGCTGTATAAACGTACCACGTTAATAAAAAAATTTTACTAAAAATAAGGCGGAATTATGAATCATAAGTTATAAAATATTCACAGAGTTTTAACACCACAGAAACCTAGTATGGTCATTACTATGAAATCAATAACAATGGTCATTTGACCATTAAAGTAGAATTTTGTACGCTCATGTTCCATGTAAGTGATCAAGGTATAAATTATAATACCTCTCTTAGTAAAAACTGGCGGCTTGTCAGATACCTTACAGGAATGCGATGTCTGTTTTTGTGTCCATAAGTGTAATGTATTTTTAATGGTTAACATTCTTGGGAGTCAATCGACACGCAAAAACTACTTTTACAATTTTCTTCTGAATTCCGATGTAATAAATATGACATTTACTTGCATATTTCATTTAATTTCTTATTTAAATTGATACTTTAATTAAGCACTGTCTTGACTCCCTTTCCGTTAAAGTATGCATAATTATGACTTTAAATATCTTTTATTGAAGACATAAGGTAAACATAAACGAAAGAGTATTTTTTTAATACTGATTGATCCACCAAGCCAGTCTTTTTAAATTATACCCGTAACAGTTATTAGACCGTACCTTTTGTTAATCACACATTATGACGAGGGAGAACTTATCATTTGATTATGGAATTAAGATCAAACCAGATAGTATCGCGGTACATGACTAGTTCTGACAGAACAATAAGTCACATTTTATGAATTTACATCAGTATTCTGGTGAGAAAAGGATACTTAATGGACCTAAAGAGGAAATGAAGTAATGATAGTTGTAACAGAGAACGTGAATAGGTATGGGCGGAGGTGGCAAGAAGTGTTGGGCGTCCAGTAGCGCATTGAGTGTATGACTGTGGTATGACATAATTCTAGTCGGGGGACGTAATTGGATCAGATTCGTACAGGATGGTAATAGATGGCCAAACTGAGGGAGGCCACCTCCCAGCAATCGGGTGTCGTCAGGCTGTGCAAGATGTTTTTTTTAAATACGCTTTAAGAAATTGCAGTGTGATCATTTATGTTTTCATGAAATATCTATCCCAAAACACATTTCAAATAGTGATTTCAATGTTGCTGGGAGAGACACAGAAGGACGAGCCTCTCATAATTCACTGCACTGCAATAAAAGTGCACTACGGTGCTTAGAGTGAAATAAATTGTAACATATTGTGATTGCTCGGTTCACCTTGTGTTAGTTACGGTATTGCGTCCCATTTCCAACTGTGTGATTTATGTGCCCCACTCTCAAATACATAACATCACCAGGTGATTCAGGACACATGGTTTACGACGTTTTCCAAACAAAGACGGCTGTGTGATTAGGTGGGACGTTACTATTGATCGGCTATTATGAAACGCAGGCGCAAACATAATTGAAAGTAACAGAATTATTTATTCAAGAAGCCCTAAATGTATGAAACCAAATACATGCCATATACCATCATACCAATATGAGTAATAATAACAAATTTTCAAATTTTATGAGATCAGCTTCTTTTACACTAAGTAAAGCGTTTAGATACTAGTATTCAATTGGAACGTACATTTGCAATTTTGTGTATACATATATTTCGGTGACACAATTCGGCTGAGTAACGATGTCGCGTTCAACATACTGAATAGCTGCCCGCTCCACACGAGTGACGAGAATTAACGCGGCGCACCACTCCGCTCAGCCTCGCCAACTCTGCCAAATCGATTGTTACACGTCTCTCATTGCGACATAGTTGCGAAACAATCAGCTTCCTTAAAATAGTCATATTTGAATATTTAAACGGGAATGCCTTATGAGGACATCACTAGCATTCCGGTATTGCATTATGATAATGTGCCATTTTCAATGTGCGCATCGGAGTCGTGCGCGCCGCAGCACGCGCCCTCTCTGGCGCCGCTTGTACTCCTTCCATTCAAAAAGACACAAGAACCACAGTCCCTTCCTTACCGATTTTCTACCTTATAATATGTTAATAAGATAGAATTTTCTTAGCTTCAATAATAAAGATAACACAGCACGCAATCCTACTACTCCTCATGCCAATAGAGACAATAAAGCTCAAGTTGGGTCCATTGACTTAATAGGGAAATATGTTGATTATCATGGAATCTTTACATTACGAGATGGTGGAATGTAACTTTTATTAATATTGCTGCGTTTTATTGTACCTACTATGGGTGTCGAAAGTGACAGTACAATATGAGTAATCATTACGTGGATGTTTATCAAAAATATTTAGAATTAAGTCACGTGTATGGGATGTGAATTGGTCTTTTTATGGTCATGTTATGGCGGCAATAGAAACCTTCTCCCGACGACGAAGCGAAATCGACTAAACAATGTGTTATTTCAAAATATACCATTGTAAATTTCCCATCACTGATTTTAATTTTATTATCCAATATACGTGCGTACATGTACATAATACAATCGAATAATGACGGAAGAACAAATCAAACAAATTTATGAAAGCAGGTTTGTTTCGCCGAAGTCATAACAGCGGGTATGATAGATCTAGGGAAGAATAACATGCCAACATTTTCAAATTTCACCTATCGTTTGTTTACTAAACCTATTTTACAATCCGCCAACAAAATTTTATTACGTGGTATATTCCATTATCAGAACAATGACCATTGGACCTAGTGGCCCACAGCTTGAAGACTTATGATGTAAACCAGACGGTGCGTTCCATTTATGGAAGGAGCAGGTGGGATAAGACAGGCTGATGTTTGAACGTTAGCTACGAAGTTTCTGGATAAAAAATACCCAAGCTTATCGCTAAGATGAACAATGCAGATGCTATTTATTGATTTGTCATGCTCTTCTTACCGCGGTTAACTAATACTATCACACCTTTCGCCGGTATCTCCGACAGCACGTTAGACGTAACTTCTCTTAACTATACTTAACTGTTTACTATTTGTCTACTACAAGCGTAGCTAACGCCAGGTTAGAAGCGTGAAAGATTGTTTTGTGGTTTAGCTTTTGGGTTTATACTAGCCCAGTCATTGGATGTGTACGGAAGATGCTTCATGTAAAATACCAATATGCGGTGGTTTTTTATTAGATTGGAAGCCGACCTCAACAGAGAGTAAAAGTATAAATAGATATTTAGCCTAAGTAGAACACTTGGTGCCTGTATCTATTTTATATTTTTTCCAGCTAGTTTGTAATTTCTGAGACCATTAGCATAATACAGATTATGCGCCAGGACGTTCGCGCCCTCAGCTGTCATACAGGGCGCCGTTTATCTCAAGCAAGGTTGATACCCCATCCAGTTTCCCCGGTACCGTTATTACTACTAATCTTTAATAATGTGCTGATATATGTACCTACTTTAGAATGAATGATGGAAAAGTCAAAGGCAAGTCGAATGTTTTATTTCAGACCATATAACAATGACAATAATACAGATACTTTTGAACAATTCAAAAGTATCCTGTAGGTTGAATTGTAATAAGAGAATAATCAGCAAGAAATTTCATATTTATATACATATATACACAGGCTGTTAGATATACGATATAATTTGTTTTTTTTATAATTTTACCATCTTGGAAAGTATACATGTTCGTTAATTTTCTTATGAGGAAATATTTACAATGGATGAATTTCCATACTATTTTACCTCTAAAATATGAAGTGTCTTATCTTGGAAAGACGTGTTATTTGTTAACTAGGGAAAAGTTTACGAGAAGCACTATGTACCTACTACAAGCGTTTTATAAATAGCTTTCATCATAACACCTTTGATTCACTCTCCCAAATAAATTTATGTCTACATCCGCATTTACTAGCAATTATACTCCAGTCACACCACTACACTTAGCCGCTATCCTCAGGTGTCTTCTTACATGATTACATCGTTCATACATATCAGAAATAAGTTTTCTGCCAGTACCACATCCGCAATTACCGGTCCTATCTTTCTCGTTGGTTCCTGACAGGCTCTGAAAAGAGGCGCATCTATCTTCCGCTGAGCCTTCCATTGATGTACAAGACAGACGATGAATACCACATAATTTAAATCCCTCTGTTGAAATCTTGTGGGTGGCTCACCATCAATCCTGTGGGAACTGCAACCGAGTGTTAATTATAAAACATTTATCCTGTCTTTTAGTTACCGTTTCTGCGATTGTTTGTGCACGACTCGGCTCGAGTGTGGGTGTCTGTGTTGCTTGTATTCCTGAACGCATTTGTTGAGATTCATCTGGTTAGAAGATGCGTTTTGTATCTTGTTTTACTATTGAACCTGTTGTTTCAAGTGTTTGGTAATATGAACCAAATGTATTACGGAGATTATGGGATGTTTTAATAGATATAAATGGTTGTTTTAATCGACATTTATCGACCCATAACTCCTCACTGGTGAACATGGGATTGTATCAGATACCACAGTAGTATGTAAATAGATCGATTTAAACAGCTGTTATTGAAAATACACTAACCTAACCTCGCCAATAGTTATTTTTTCCTTCATTAAAAATAACTTGTAATCTTAGCATGGAAAATGCTTAAAAAAAATACAAAAAGATCGCCAATAGTTATTTACCTTTATTTCTAATTATTTTAAGAGATTACCACTAAAATTAGTTGGTCTTTGTAACTAATACGAGCCCAAATCCACAGCTGATGCTATAAAAATATTATTTTAGAACAAAGTCCTAAAAATATCTACACGTCGCAAAACGTGTAGCGCTTGCAAAGTATTTCTTGTAACTTTGTAAGATAAGCCTGTTTCATCTCAACATCAATTTATTCGCTATAAAAATTATAATTAAGAGTAATTTTTCCATGTATCGGCGTGTAACACGAGCGCGGGTTTCGCTTCAATACGAGAATCATGTTTATAGAAAAGTGGATCTTTATTGAGCGGTGAAAGGCGACGACGTAGTGGTAAGTTACCATTATAGCTGTCGCGGCGGCTGGCCGGGTACATTTGTTTAAATTTATGCTTGTTAGGGCGAGGTGACTGAAGGCACGGCTACACGACATGACTCTGTCGATAAGCTAATCATTCGTTAGCATGCTTGTACACTTGTGTTTCTTACGAATATTTTCATTATTATTTATTTATTCATTTCTCACATATAACACTCACGTGACTTGATGTTATCGGCCTATGGAACAGAACAAGACAATATTATCGATTCTGTAATAAAATAAAATTCTGTACGAATTGCGTGTTAGAAACTATTAAGCTTTGAGAATCTGTAGGTACCTATATTTCGCTTTTGAAATTTAAAGCTTCCGATTTTTATTGAGAATATTTTGAAATGGAGCGTATCAACTAGATTATCCATAGTTTCAATATCTGTTGTTTACTAACCTACTCCACATTTTAAAATCACACACGATTTACTTCTGTCTATTACTGTTTCTGATATTAAAACAAACTTATCTAGTACAAAAATATCAGCTATTCAGCTGTATCTGGTTGGACTGGCAGCCGACCTCAACATGGTTGGGAAAATGCTAGGAAGAAGAAGAAAATGTTTCGTACAAAAAATAAAGATGTTGAAAAATATGACTTTTGAGAGCCTAGATCATAAGAACACTTGGTCATTCTATGTAATTCTTCCAATCAAGCATCGAACCCGTGACCACTATAGCAAAGATTGCTCAGTAGGTACCAGCTGCAGTGTTGTTAATTATACGTTACTTTTATTGTAATACCCACGAATTCTTTACCGGTAACTTGTGTTCATAAACGCTAAAGAGGATACATCTGCCCATGTTTTTGAAGAATTCCCATGCTTTATACAACAGCCATGTATTTTTTTACCGAAAACTGGTGCTCTCAAACACTAAATAACAAACAACTGTGCATCCTTCTTAAAAGTAAATTCAAGTCACTTTAATATATATCGTATATTAAAGTGACTTGAATTTACATTCTTTAATTCTTTACCTGGAATTTGTATCCTTAAACGCTAGAGAGGTTACACCTGCGCATAATTTTGAGGCAATCCCAAGTCACTTTGTAGGACATCTACAGATTGTTACAGGGAACGTGTGTTCTATACAGAAAAACAACTGCCCATTGTATTGTTAGGTATCCCAATTCGCTTTATTTGATACCCACGGATTTTTAACCGGAAATCGAAAGGACAGACCTTGGTTCTAACAACAACAATGTATAATTACAATGAGCTTCATACATTAGTCATGCAGCCGGTGGTCTAGATGCGGTTTCTCATGTCATTATAACATAAACATGTATCACTGTAACGTAAACAAAGAATCGAAGTGTAAACATTGAACTTACCCGTCTTCATACACAATAAGATTGTTTAAAAAAGGTAGACATATTGACACATCCGAAAGGAAGTTATAGTGTCCTGGAAAATAATCAAATTTTGTTCTACAACTTTGGAATTATTGTAAAGACAAGTTTTTTTATGGAGATAGGTATATACTAGAATTTTCCTGCAAACTCTCTTATTCACACATCTAGACCGGGGAGGTGGTGAAGTGGTTATGGAGGAAGGTGGTGATGGTGATGGAAAGTGGTATTATTTACGTTTTTTTAAAAGATTTTTTTAAAGTCGTACAGTATCTCACCACTCAATCCTGTAAGTATATGATTACGCGCGCGCTGTCGTTAGATGCGCACGTGTTAGCGGGTGATGCACCACAGTGTGTAATTAGCAACATGACGAGTACTTTAAAGTGTATATCATGCAATATTATTATTGATGAGCTATTAGCGTACATACAAAACAAAGTATCGATTGCTGATGAGGCAAGTCTGGTAAAAATATGTGCGTCGGCTTTTACAAGTGAACAAATTCAAAAATCAAAAACGTTGTTGTTAGAATCACTTTCGTCCGAGGTGCGTAGTATTGTGCGTAAAGGAAAAGGCAAAGAGAACAGGGTGTTGAATGACATCATTGGCATTTTCAAAGTGGCTGATCCTGATACTCTGCCTGTGTTTGTGGCCCGCGACCTTAATAAACTACCACCTATCACCTTCGACCATCTAGATGTGTCACAGCTACTCAAAGACCTAGTGCTAGTACAGGAGGAAATAAAGAACATTAAATCTTCCTATGTCACTCAAGATGAGCTGAAAACTCTAAGGGAGGCGTGTGACAAGAAATGTCCTTCACAACCACTACACCACACAGCCACAAAAATCAACACAAGGAGAGAAGCTTATCTGGATAACTATGTTAACCTTACTAGTCAGAGAAGTAAATATCACTCTGGGGAAGGAGTACATTCAGAAGAGAAAGGATTATTATTAGAAGAAAAAAGTGAAGATCACCTAAAAGCTAACAAACAAGCGCTAGAGGGTAGAAATAAAATGGAATCACTACCGGCCGATCGAAGTGACGAACCGAGGACGGAGCGCGTGACAAGTGTAGTAGGAGGCGGAGCCAATGCGTCATCGCCCCTACCAGTTACGAGTGGCGAAGGCGCTCGCGCCGGAGGATCAAGCGGGCGAGCCGGGCCGGGCGAACAGCTGACTGATAATAATAATGCGATACTTGGGCAGAGTCAATCTTATGCGAGTGTTGCGTCAGTGAAAACAAATGACGGGTTTACATTGGTGCACAGAAAGATACGAAATCCTAAAGATAGATTTAAGGGAAACCTAGGTAGTAATATAGTTGAATCTGAGGAGAAATTTAAAGCGGCCGACAGGAAAATACCCATGTTTATAACATATGTACACAGGGATGCTTCAGAATCGGATATTACTAATTATATTTATAGGAAAACAGGAGAAAGTGTGGATCTTGAAAAAATTAATATTAAACGGCAATGTGAGCACAATGCATATAAGTTCTTTGTGTCACAAAGTAACATACATATGTACTTAAATGAAAAGTTGTGGCCACAAGGTGTGATATTTCGACGTTTTGTGAATTATAAAATAAAACGTAACGGTACATCAAACGAAGTAGATCTCGGCAATGAAAATGTCTGTAATGGGTGATGATACTTATAAATTCGTAAGTTTTAATTGCAAAAATGTCAAGCGCTCTGTTGACTGTATACGTGAATTATGTAGAAAATCAGATATTATTGCATTACAAGAAACATGGTTGTTGCCGGAGGACATCTCATTCCTTAATACAATAAGTGATGAGTTCAGCTGCACAGGAGTATCTGCAGTGGACACCTCCGGAGGTATACTGCGCGGCAGGCCACACGGCGGGGTTGCCCTTCTATGGAGACGTCGTTTGTTTCATAACGTGACCATTGTGCAGTGCGGTAATTCTCGTATTTGTGCGATAAAAATAGTCATACAAAATAAATCTATTTTAGTGTTTAGTGTTTATATGCCCACGGACAGTGTTGCAAATTTGACGGATTTTACGGACACCCTGAGCTTGGTGAGTGCTATTATAGATAACTATAACATAGATTGCGTATATTTGTTGGGAGATTTCAATGCGCATCCGTCGGAACAATTCTTTGATGAACTTTCTGCGTTTTGTAGTGAGCAAAAATGGACATGTATCGATATAAAAATGTTAGGCATACAGTCCGACACGTATACTTTTCTAAGTGAAGCGCATGGATCAAAACGATGGCTCGATCACTGTTTAGTAACGGAAGCAGCTGTAAGCTCTATTGGAAAGGTATATGTGTTGTATGACGTGCTATGGTCCGATCATTTTCCATTAGTTATAGAATGCAAATTAAGTGCAATTGTACCAAAGACTGTCATCAATTCACGGTCAAATAATATGGTTTTATGGGGGGAGAGAAGTCAGGAACAAATTCTTTTGTATCAGAAGGAATGTCATAAAAGATTGAGACTAATCGACTTTCCATATGACCTTAATGAATGTTGTGATAGGATGTGCAATAATAACGAGCATAAAATTGTTATTGAAAAATTTTATTCAGACATTGTACATGCTTTATGTGAGGCAGCCGTGAGTGGTCGAGGAGGCAGCGGCAGCGGGCGGCGTTTGAATAGGGTGGTGATAGGCTGGAACACTTATGTGGCCGACGCACACAGGGAGGCTAAGCAAAAATTTATGCTGTGGGTATGGTATGGTAAACCTGTTTCTGGGCTGTTTTATAATGAGATGTGTGAGGCTAGGAAAGTCTTTAAGTCACGTTTAAAGTGGTGTCAAGACCATGAAGACCAAATTAAAATGGACATACTGGCCTCGCATCACTCTAGAAACGATTTTCGTGGTTTTTGGAAGCATACCAATAAGTTGCAAAATAGATCAGGAATTCCTGTGAGCGTCGACGGTGTAAGTGAACCAAAAGAGATTGCTAATCTTTTTAAGCATCACTTTTTTGTAAAATCTCCTTTGGGGCCCTCACGTACGGTGCTTAGTACTGAGTCTGGGTCGGAGAGAGGAATAAAATTTACATCTAAGGAGGTTACTCAGACTATAAAATCTATGTCTAGAGGTAAATCCCCTGGCCATGACGGGCTCAGTATTGAGCATCTGCGTTATGCCGGTCCACACTTGGCTAGAGTTCTTACAATGCTTTATAGCTTTTGTATGAGCCATAGTTACTTGCCTAGTGAGATGATGCGAACAGTAGTAGTGCCTATTGTAAAAAACAAGACTGGCGACCTCGCGGACCGCAGTAACTATAGGCCCATCTCACTAGCTACTATAATATCAAAAGTGTTTGACGGCATGCTTAATACACAACTAAATAAAATTGCTAATATTCATGACAACCAGTTCGGGTTTCGAAGTGGTTTATCAACAGAAAGTGCGGTGTTGTGTCTTAAGCATGCTGTCTCATACTATACGCAACGGGAGACCCCTGTTTATGCTGTCTTCCTCGACTTATCTAAGGCCTTTGATCTGGTTGCCTATGACGTCCTGTGGAAAAAGATGGAAAAGGATAATTTGCCCACAGAGCTGATAAACATCTTTAAATATTGGTACGACAACCAGATCAATAATGTGCGATGGGCTGGAACTTTTTCTAGGCCATACAGATTGGAATGCGGAGTGAGGCAGGGAGGGTTGAGCTCACCCACGCTTTTCAATTTGTATGTGAACGAGCTGATTGGCGAGCTCAGCAGCACCAGACTCGGTTGCTATATAGATGGTGTCTGTGTAAACAACATCAGCTATGCAGACGACATGGTGCTTCTGAGCGCGTCAATCTGTGGCATCAGAAAGTTGGTCTCCAAATGTGAGGAGTATGCCAAAACACATGGCTTGATGTACAACTCCAATAAATCGGAAGTCATGATTTTTGAGGCTGGGGGGAGACCGGGTTTTGTACCCCCTGTATTACTTAACGGGACTCCACTACAAAGAGTATTTAAGTTTAAATATCTTGGGCATATATTGACCCCTGACCTCAATGACGGACTTGATATTGAGCGAGAGCGGAGGGCGTTGTCGGTGAGGGCAAATATGCTGGCTCGCAGGTTTGCACGCTGCTCACTTAAAGTCAAAGTAACTCTGTTTCGAGCTTATTGCACAACGTTTTACACGTGCAGCCTGTGGGCTAGATATACCCAGCGGTCGTACAGCACCCTCCGTGTACAATACAACAACGCTTTTAGGATGTTGGTGGGGCTGCCTCGTTTCTGTAGCGCATCGGGAATGTTCGCGGACGCACATATTAATTGCTTTTACGCAACGATGCGAATGAGGTGTGCATCCCTGGTACGCAGAGTACGGGCTAGCTCCAACAATATCCTAAAAATGATCGCAAGCAGGCTTGATTGTGTATACACCAATCACTGCAGTGCTGTCTCCCATGGGATGAAATAAAATAAAATAATGTATAGAAATTAAATTAACTAACATAGTTCTTAAGTATTATTAACACAATGAGTCTTTGTTACTTGAATAAATGAAATTTATTATTATTATTATTATTATTCTTTCCTTAGCGAATAACTTAAACTTTGTATTTTACCTCATTACTGTCCCAATGCTGGGCATGAGCCTCTTTCTAGGAAATAATTCACAACGACAAACCTATTGCTTAGTAGTTGTCACTTGTCAGACGTACAACTTTCACATCTTCATACATATAAACGTCCCTAAAGGCTATCTAAACCTAATAATTTAAAAGATATTGGCAGGTACTTCTACTTACCTATACATATCTAATCTACGACAGCGAATGAAATCTGAATATACTATATTATGACTGTCTTATCTCTCATGAGTCGTTAAAGTCAACGAAGTCAAAGGTAAAGAAAGATAAACGATGGGATTGCAACCAATCATTATAACATTTTATCAATTTGAAAGTTTTGAAGCAACGTTCTTCGGTGGATCTTCTACAACGCCCTCCACACCGCCTGAGATAGAAACTACTGGAGAAAGATGGTACGGGAGAAAGAGATGCATAAGGGAGGTCACGACCTTCAGTACTGAGGAATACGACTCGAGGAGGAGGAGGGTGGATCTTCAGCTTATCACATTATTAGGCAGACCTATCTTAACTTAATATCATAATTACATAAGATGTTTTCTAGGTTTAGAGGTGGTAGGTCACCTCTAAGTTACACGGGAACTTAGACCTGGTGAGGCAGGCCTTTCATCATCATCATCAGCCCGGTTTGTCCCACTGCAGGGCAAAGACCCCCCTACCCTCCTTCCACTCCTCCAAGCCTTGAGTATTGTTTATATTAATTGCTGACTTTATTCCGATTTACCATAGTCTTGCCGTATAAGAAAGCAGTGTTTAAGATATCTAGTGAAAGAAGTTTAAGTTTTCGGGGTCTAAATCCACCATACAAACGACAGTTCACAGAAAATTATTTTGCGCCGGTCTTACATGCCATGGGGCTAGACAAGTTGCCACTAATGTCATCTATCTATACATATAAAATGCTTTGTCCTGAATGACTGACTGATTGACTGACTTACTCACTGACGGATTAACGCACAGCCTAAACCGCTGATCGTGAGACCTGAAACTTGGTGGGTGTATTCTTTGTATGACGTAGGCATCCGATAAGAAAGGATTTTTCTAAATTCAATCTTTAAGGGGGTGAAAAAGGGGGGCAAAGTTTGTATGGGACAACGTGATTCCTTGGTCCAATCTACTTCAAATTTTGCATATACATTCTATAACAGAATTGAAGGAAGACGTGTTTCGTATGTTATTGAAATTCATCCCCTAACTGGGTTAAATAGGGGTAAAAAGTTATTTTGCTCCGAAGTTGATATCAATACTCCTTAGAGTTTTTTATTAAATTAAATAAAAATAAAATTTTTGACACATGATATGTCAATTCCTCAGCAGTAAATAATGTCAAGTAGTGAAGGCTTTTTATTCGATAAACAAAGATTTAATAAATTCCAGTAAAATAATACGTAGTGATATTTTTCTTGAGTGCTCCTGGTGTAACAGGCAAGACTTTTATTGAGTTTAACATCGGCCAAAGTCAGAAGCAATCGTAATATCGCCTTAGCGGTCGCATCGTCCGGAATTGCTGCCACGCTGTTGGAAAGAGGTAAAACTGCACTGGTAAACTGCGTTCAAAGTACTATTCAGAAGTTTGGGATGTGAGTACTATGGCTCTTAAAGGGGATTACTGTATTGTCAGCAGGCGATTTCCGACAGACTTTACCAGTAGAGCTCAGAAGTAAAAGCGCGTGAAGCGGTCTCATTTGTCGATAGTTCTCAGACCTGTTCCTTAAAATAGGAAATGGTGGAACACATGAAAAATTTAGAGTTGGCGCTCCAATTACGTTGCTGCGGAATATAAATCCACCAAAATAATGCAATGGCACCAGATTTCAAGTGAAAACATGCATCGCAATGTAATCGAGTCAACTATACTGACCAGTTGTTCTCGAGAAGAGTCTGTATTTATTCCTAGGATTCCACTAACACCATCAAATTACCCCTTTAAATTCAAGAAAGTGCAGTTTCCCATCAAAGTCTGCTTTACAATTAAAATAAACAAAGCTGGAGGTCAATCTCTTGGTAGCGGGAGTAGATTTGAGGGAAAGCTGCTTCTCCCGCGGGCAGAGTATGTGGCATGCTCCAGAGTAAGCGCACAGAGTAGCCTGTTGATTCTAGCATCCGAAGAAAAAACAAAAAAATATTGTTACAGAGAAATACTGTGGCAGGTGTAGTATTTCTATTTCGTTGTAAAAAGATAATAGATAATAACCCCATGTAACTTACACCAGATCAAATACCGAGCTTAATGTTTATAAAATATATAATGTATCAAATTTTTGTTTCGTTTTCATGCTTTTTTAACCTTTAAATCCCTACAACATAATAAAGATTGTCATATTTTATAGGAATTCAAACATTTTCACATATTAATTATCTTAATTAATAACGTACAAAATGTAATAATTTTAAATTAAAAATCCTATTGGAACCATTTTCGACTTCTACGCGGACGAAGTTGCGGGCATAAGCTAGTTTACATACATTTTGTTTGTCGATTCGAATGTCAAAATGCAACTTGTCTGGCCCCCCAGGTTGGTAAGTAGCTATTAGTCATGCGTTTAAATTTAACAGAAAAATAACTTTACAATTACATATCAATGCGACCGTTTTTATGTATACTTGCCTTAATAAAGGTGTGTGCACATACCTAATCATGTATGTATTCCATATAGACATTTGCAAGTAAATGTAACGTGAGTAGTAAAGCTGTATAGATTTGAAGTTGGTTTCTGATTTCCATTTCTACATTCTCAGTGGTAGGTATATAAGTAGCTAGATATTTCAATATGCCTAATAGTCCAGCCTGTTATCAGGAAAAATACGATACGTGGAAGTGAAACGTTAAGTTATACCTAATATACCTACTTCCCTTAAGTAAGCAAGTATTTGCATTTTATTTACATACATGTATTCACACCTTATATCCAGCAGTTGAAGCCAGGCATCTGATATTGGTGACGACTTAGGTACATTCACATAATTATGTATTTTTAAAGGTAATCAGAAAAGCCACGTGCAACAACTCTGACGTCATTGTTTTGTTCCTCCATGTACGCTACGTAAAATAAAAAGCAAAAATAAACGTTAAACTTTTTTTATTACAGTATATTATCGATAAACATGAATTAAGATCATTCATAAGACAAAATGGCACATTACACATTATTCAACATTCACTATCATAAGTATTCAAGGCATCAGTTTGTTCATAAATATGCAACACACAGGGCAGTCTTATTTTCTATTAGGTACTAAACGACAAAGAAGTCATTGCATTTTAATACAAATAGGATTATTAATTCGAAAATGGCATAATATTCACAGGTCACCGCTTGAAATACATTGCGATGAAAGACACAATCTCTTGAATCAATAAAAAATGAAAATTGTGACGAAACAAATAAATTTCCATTAAGATTTAATCAAAGATCACTTTTACTGTAAGTATCGTTAAAAAGCTACAGTGAAGTGCACAATTAGTTTATATAATGCAACAATAAACATTTAACTGATTACAAAACTTTACATTGACGAAATCTTTAGAAGCAATGTCTTTTCAAAAATCAATTTATAGTATTTCAGTCTGATTACATCTTTACTTATTGCTTATTTGATTAAATTGCATTTTACACAATAATACGGATTTATAAAAATATACGCTATTATTATATAGCTACAAATGGAAACAAGGCCACTTTAATAAACGGTACAAAATGACCTTATAATATTAATGTTGTCGAATGACCACACATCCGATGTTCATCAGAGAAATATAACAGTAGCATTAATAATATGTGCAAAAGTCAGATAATTACACTGTACAAAACTTAAAAGTAATCTGGCAACAGTCGGGCCATATTCCCACTTATCATTCTAGTATCCATCTTTATGTATCTTTCCAACCATCGTAAATCCTCCTTAGCTACATCCCAGGCCCGGCAGACAAATCTCTTCGACCCGTATCGACAGAGATAACAAAAGCTTTCTGTAGTAGTACAGAAATAAAAACAAAACTCCTATCGCGGAGTGAACAAGACCCAGTAGTGTTGGGGCCGACAGATCATATGCTGAGTGATGGCCGTTTCTTCCTGACGCTTTTGTTGCTCAAACCGAGGATACTCCCGATTACCTGATTACAATACAGATTTTATGTTTATTAGATATGTTTATGAGGTGAGAAACTAAGAACTATGAAAACGTAAAGAAACCGTAAATGATATAATATTAATTCTCAGCTTAGTAATCTTACACCTCAAAGATGCGGTACATGGCAAATCTAAAAATAGCAAAATGAGCTGCACAGTATTCACCTTAGATACAGAGTAGGCGGCGAGCTTGCGCCTGGGCGTGGGCAACAACAGCGCAAGCGCGCGCGCCTCGCGCAGCAGCGCATGGAACGCGAGCGCTGCGCCCGCGCATGACTCCGCCGCCGACACCTCATAGAACTGACAGCCAAACCGCAACGATAACTCCTGACCCTCCTCCGCTTTGACAACTCTGTACAAACAAATATCTCTGATGACACATACTTTAAAATCACTGTTATTAAAAGCAATTTTATGAAAATATTCAAGTAAATGTCAAGTACTTATTAATTTTATATAATACACGTAAGGATTTAACAGTAGGTAACTCGTAATTTATGTCACCTCATCTTGACCTTTCCGGTATACCTACTGACCTACTCTAACAGAAATAAGTGGCCTGTATGATTCCATAAATCTTTGGCAGAAAGGTATAATGTGGTTATGCAAACCTGGCATGTTCCAGGTCGCGCTTGTTGCCGAGCAGGGTGACGGCGGTGCAGCCGGGCAGGCGGGTCCTCTCTAGCAGCGCCAGCAGCTCTCCGGCCGCCAGGAACGAGCGCCGATCGCACACCGAGTATACCACGGCGAAAGCGTCGCCCCAGCGGAGGTGCTCCGCTAAACAACCGCGTTTCTAAACGAAATAATGCCGTTTTAGTTGGTTCAATTTTCTGGTTTCTTGTCACATTAGCGCGTGTATCACCTATAACGCGATATAATCACTAAAATTTATTTATATGCTTCAAAGTTTAAAGGCATCTACAAAGTACCTCATAGTACACACAAATTTGTTTAAAATCCTAGGCTATCTTTGTTTAGATTTTGTTGTCAACCACGATGTGCAATTTCGTTATCATTTAAGAATATCTTTTAAGAAAATGGCTAAAATAAATATTGATATTTCTGATAAAATATAAAGTATTTGCCAAACGATTATAAAATGTAGAAAGTATTGATATAACGATATAAATGATGAGTGTTCACGAGGTGTGTATTCTATTGCCGATGATATCAGCAATGATAAAACACTTACGGCGCAACCGCACGTATCTAACACCTCCACTTCAGACGTGGCGCCGTCGAACGCCACCCGATGTTGATACAAGAAATCTGAAACAAAAACTTTATTTGACTTTGCACAACAATCAACACTCGACCCGTTCTCAATATCGACCTCGTAATATATTGACTTTCTGAAAGATGCTATCAGTCACTCGGATCTAGGTTACAACCCATAATGCACTCGATACGCCAAATGACTTATTAAGTGTCACTGATACGCACGAAAAATGCAATAAATCAATTGATTGGGATTTCGGGAACGCAAAGATTGGGGTGTTGATAACTGATAAAATGATAGCGTTACACGATACACCTACAATAAAAGCGTCCGAAATTCAGAACTTACTTGCTCTTTCGTTGACACTTTTATGTGTTAAATGATCTGTTGTTTTTGATCAAATTTTATAATGTAATATGCTTTAAAGGTCGACGGCCTGTGCAGAGCGGCGCCAGCGTCGCTCAGCCTTGGCACTCCGGCGATGCATTTTGCCAATATCGCAAATAAACCGTCCATTGGCACTCAATGCGTGGCATTTGTGAGTGCCCTCTGTAAGGGCTCATGTCCATTGGTATTTCTGTCTTTCGTACAACACTGACACTCTACGCATATCAACTAGGTGATCAACTAGGAGGAGTGCCAGTGAAAATAACTATTACTACTGTTATACTGACATTAATATACAATAGCGGTGTTTATCTGATAGAAACTGTTTGTGCTGGTTCTGTATGAGATCGTATAAAATCTACAGAGCCTTTTGTCATCGAACAATATAGTCTTGAAACAACGTGCGATCAGCCCCAATATAACGCAGTGTTATTTATGAAATAGGAAAATCCCAAAAGAACTTCATTTGTTTTTGCAATGAAATTAGTTAGGTAGGTATGTGTATAAACTACCTCATTCACATAGGATCAAGTGTTGCTAAATTTACTCACCGCCAGTAGAGCTGTACTCGCCAATGTATCGCTTCGTTAAATAACGAACCACCACGGCTGCAACAAAACAAAACACATTAAAACAATTGCACAACGTTTCACACGTTATCGAACTAAAGAACGTGTATTTGATTACACTTTTAGTTTAAACTTTATCTAACAAGATAAAACACATAGATTAATTGAAATACAAGTTGGTAACAGAGAAAGCAGCAATTAGCAGCGACTCGGTAAGGTGTTACAAAATTTGTGCCCCTCAACGAATTTATAACTACAAGCTTCAATTAGAGGGAAAGTAGACAAAGGGCTAAAGGTGTACTAAAGTTATTGGTCGGCTTCCACACCAATTAACACTAAAGACGATATATAGACTTGGTTAACAATCAGTGTTTTATTACATTTATTTTTAATTCACAAGAACATTATTACGGGTTCATGAAAGTTATAATGATTGCCTCTACTGTTATAAATACTGATTTTAGAGAGAGAAATCCAACGGCATCGTAAGTATTTTTTGTCATTTGAACAATTGCTATACCTACTTTTGTATGCGACTTGAGAGTAGGTAAAACAGGGTTGTTAATCAAAATAAAAATGCATTTATTTTAATTTAAGTTTAATAAATGCATTTCATGAATACGGTTTTCACCAATAGAAAGAGGTTACCTACCTATAGTCTAACATTTTCGATATTTGAATATGATATGACTTGGGGGGCTAGACAAATTGCATTTTGACATTCGAATCGACAAACAAAATGTATGGAAATGACACAAGCATTCGACAAATCGGGCTGTCACTAATGTCATTTTGTATGTAAATGACATTAGTGACAGCCCGATTTCCATACATTTTGTTTGTCGATTCGAATGTCAAAATGCAACTTGTCTAGCCCCCTGATTAGAATGCACGCTACTTCATCAGTTGAGTAAATGTCCGTTGACACAATGAAATGTGATAAGCCAACATGTAATTCTACACTACATAATATAGCACGTACTAGTATATTGTTACAAGAATATTTACTTTTAGTTTTAGTCTATTTAGTTTGTTACTAGTATATTGTTATAATTTTATACAAAGCTGAAGGGATATTTAACTAATATGTCATTGGGGTATTAATTAATTATGTACTAGAGCAATTGCTATTTCGAACAAATATGGTGTGCTGGAAAACCTGTATATTTTCATACGCAAGCCTATCAAATATTAAAAATATTTACTAAATTATTTTTCTCATTCCTAATAAAAACATGAGGTTTATTTCCTAATAAAATAGGTTGAATATGAAAAAGAACTCCTTGTAGAAAGCGCTTTGTAAAATTTATTTTAAGAGTGTTCATTAAGCGGAAATATTTCTCATACATAAATGGTTTGAGTGATTTCTAAAATGACCCTTTTAGTAATAAAAACATTTATCGTGGTCACCATTAGAGATTTTAGAAGCCTTACATGAATTTTCATAAAAAGTTTCGTTTAGTACCTACCTACGACCTGTTTTATTTTACTTTACAGCTATGCTATTGTGTGGCAGAAGCTTTTAGTAACTTTATTGCCAATTTTCTATTGTTGTCCAATACTAGGGCTCAGGCAATACTAGTTGTACTTACTTTAACCTACTTTATGTATTTATGTGAACGACATTGTCTTGTGGACAGATTCGTGTGTGTCAAAGTTTACCTATGGCAGCTGCAATTTTATTTAAAGTAGGTATTTTTATTTAAAAAATGGATTTTCGAAATATTATAAAAGTATCAAATAATTATTTAGCTACCTTACCTAGCCGTGATGTATTGTTAAGCAAGACATAGAACAATGTGGATAAAGTAGATTGGGAACTCTACAGATCAGATGCTAGTATCTAGTATATCCCACCCACTTAATAAATACAAATAATCCTATGACGACGATAATCCTATTACTGACTGTATTTTAATGTCGATTAAAAGAAATACCTCATGTCGAATGAAAATACAAACATTTTACGGCACACAACACAACAACTTCACTTCCTCATGTTCTACTGACGCGGTAGGAACGCGAGCTATAACAAGACCGGGCTAACTGACCCGCTAAATATATAGTTTAGGAACACACCTAGTAAATACCGTAAATTTTAATTGTACATTTATTACTAATCAAGCTAGTTTTCGTCTACACTAACCCGTATATTTCCTTGTTGACTCACACATTGCTAACATTAATATAATCTCAAATCTTATACAAGTCCAGCAATAGGTCAAATAAATATTTATGACCCCGAAACAGAATATATAGACACTACCAATATTTAGATAATCATGAAGATATATTAGCCAATATAAATTGTTGGGCTACAAAATAATAAATAGACTACTTAGACACGAATATATATCTGCCAATAAGCAGACGGACATCAAATAGAAGATCAATCATGTATCTCTGATTAAAATCAGTTCCGAGACATCGCTCCAGTACAGATCATAAACCGTAAAATGGATTATAAAGTGTCACATCTCATCAGTCGCGCGATTTATTGAGATTTGCTTCTCTATCGAACGGTAGCGAGTTAGCGGGAAAACTATAAACTTGTCATTTCAAAGGATGTATTATTGAGCT
This sequence comes from Acronicta psi, assembly GCA_946251955.1. Taxonomy (NCBI): domain Eukaryota; kingdom Metazoa; phylum Arthropoda; class Insecta; order Lepidoptera; family Noctuidae; genus Acronicta; species Acronicta psi. The sequence goes on from OX276476.1 coordinate 5,927,610, forward strand.
TCTGCAATGCACATGTGGTTTTAATAATATACGTAGAGACTTGTGTTATGTTTGCGCTGTCAGGTCAGGAGCGCGGGGCGTAGTGATGTGTACTCAGATTCAATGAACCAGCTCAAAACAATCGATGTATGTTAATTGCGATTTCACGGCTATCTATTGAGGTTGTCGAACTTTCCTTTTATGTGCACTCCCCTGGTTGAGCATCCTTTATTGATTTTGTATAAATATTTTGCTAGCTATTATTATTAGCTTAGTTATCGATACCCCTTAACCCCTTAACATTTTCTGGTTGTACTAACAGAAAGGAGATAACGTGATGGTTTTGATATTTTTAACACGTAACATGCATACCATCACGTCTGTATTTCCTGAAGGGCTAACCCTTCAGGAGGCAGACGTGTAATGCTGTACAATTCTACATCAATAGTTCACCGGGCTTAAATGTTTAGCGAGTAACCATTCATAAGCCATAGAATTTCACAGTAAAACCCAATAATATCAAAATAGATAGAGCGATCTAGCGAAAGGGTTTTCCCAACTGTGGGACTCATCTGACTTAAAATTGTAATCACAGGTAAATGACAACTATTAACAATTGTTATATACTATAAACAACCGTTTATGGTAGACTCGAATCCATTATTTATTAATGGAATGGTAAAGATAGAAGGTACCACTAATAACCGATTCAACTCTTTATTACCTAGTGAATGCAGATAAACAGAACCACCTCATAACTTCATTAACAAAACTGGCTCTCTTACTGTAAACCGTACTCAGACAAGTATTGCAGAATCTGAAAACCCTTATCAATTCGTGCAAAATAAACTCGCAGCTTGAGTGTTACCAATTATACTAACGAGTACTTTCACTTGAACACTGATACCTAGACGGTTCAAGGTAATCCGCAGCCACATTACTCTACACAGATAGCGCCTCATATCAATAAATCTAGGTTACATTTGTAACAAGATACAGCGGTCTTCAATTCGCAATGCACGAATGCGTCCGAAATAGGTACGTATTCCATTTCTTGCAAGAATACAGCGACTGATGTCCCAATTACTGGTGTAAGATTCAAACTTTAAGAGTGGACCTTAATCAGATATTGATCGTGAAGAGCTTTCGCACGTGCACTTTTATGTTCGTTTCCAGAATAAACTAGAGTGCAGTAACGAGACCCATAACGGGACTTGGGGAAACGAGGGATTTAAGCGACGTCTGTTGAGCGAATACGGTAGCGCTTAATGTTAATTAAGAGCATCGGCGAGGTGATCACAGCCGCGATCCCGGTGTGTTCGCCACGCTATGGTAATTGGACGCCACGGAGTTTCATTTACATTTTTACGTTCATTTCATTTCCGTAAACACCACTTAATTAAGGTGCACGTCTTTCTTATGCAGTCTTCCTTTCTGCCTGCCTAATAACTACTGTAAAAGTGTTAATTATTAAGGCATACAAAAATCAAATTAAAATTATTTCTTATAGATAACTTTCTCTCATACTGTTAATTTGTTACATCGACAAGATGATTAGAATTTCACCGTCTATAGGTATTTATTTTTGACAGGTGACAATGATGAGCTTTGCTTGACCTGGAAGTCTAGAAAAGTTTGACCTCATAATACAGTTCAAATAAAGGTCTAAATGGCAAACGCTTGGCAAACATTGACGCCCAGACTGATAGTGACAGTTAAACAAATTGACCAATATATGATGCTTGTCTGTAAACAATTTAACATCAATACGAATCAATGAGCAAATAAAAAAGTGAAATATTGCAAAGCGAAAGCAGTAGAATCAATACCTATAGAATTTAAAAAAATCTGTGCTATTTAATACATTTGAAACCCCAAAAAAAAAGAATTGTAGTTTTCTGTACGTTGAAATCACGGCTGCTCGTTCTGATGTTTTTAGAAAATAAAATCATAACAATACACATAATCAGAACATGATCAAGACATTATAAATAGGTACATTTCTAACCGTGCGAATTCTATTTAGAACGCTGACTGAGCGATCGAATATTCGGTCGGCAGTGTATAATTATGTCGTATCGTGAGTGTAGTATGAACTAAAAGAAATAGAAGGTCCACTTTCAAGCACCAGTTACAAGCAATCAAGTGAAGCACAAAGTAAACTGAAATAAAATCTTAATTAAAAACTGCAGACAATTTGCCTCGGACAGAATTCTCTGCTTCTAGAGATGTCAAAAGAATAACCTCACAAATACAACTCTTGCTCCTTCACCTTCACAAAGTGCAACTAATTCTGTTTAAAAAATCTGTTTTCATTCATGACTTGAAACATCTATCTTTAAAACTATTCTGTAATGCTTCGTTTTTTTTGTAGCGACTATTATTTTGTATTCTATTTTCATCGTACGTTGTTTGAAGTGGATTTTCTGTAGCTAGGTATTTTGTGTTTGAGTGAGTGTGCTTGGTGCGTGAGGCGGGTGTCCCGGCAGACGTCTGACCGGGTGACTCACTGCGCGCCGCGGCATGCGGTTGAGCCGCGCGCGCGCCGCTATTAATACTACTGCATTTGACATTTACTCGCTCTCGATCTATGATCCCGAAATGCAATAAGAGTTTTATGTCATCGGTAATGTTGCATATGATGTGTACACGATGACTAACTTCAATGAAAATCTAGGAAAACATTAAACCCAGCTGTGTTTGTGTTGAAAAGTCATAACATAAACACTTTACTAAGTACGAGTACATAATATTATGCGAATGAATGATGGGTTACTAATATCTTACTAGATCCATAGATGCACGATAAGAAGGAAAGCCAAGGACTCTAAAAGACACAATAAGTACCTTCAATATTGTTCTAATATACTCGTGCAGTTTCTATTACAGTCACGTATATCTTAAACGCCAAGAGACCTTGGTCTTTTTGCTCTTTGACCGGAGTGTTCTAGCTAAAGGTTTTTGCTTGCTACATCGTATACCACGGCCGTAATAAAAGTTAAGTACTATATACACGACACGAAAGAAACTCCGAAGACCGAGACGCGGTGGGCGTTGATACATGCAAGCGTTGTCTTCTCAGAATAATTTGGTGCATCATTATGATACGCTCTAGCGGCGAAGCTGTTTACTCATGTCATTGCATTGGTGTTCGTTAGCAGTGCAGCATTATATAGTTTAGCTATTCCTCCTCCTTGAGTCGTTCTCCTTACTGCTGAGGGTCGTGATCTCTATGCAAAAGGTTCTTAGGAACTATTTTCCGCCATTTTACTCTATTCAGCGCGTCGTTCCAACTGGAGTGGAGTATCAAGCAAATCTGGCCGGATGTGAAACAATTTTTGTTTTTTCTTTCGATCTTAGCTATCACAGGTTTTTCAAGGTTATTAACATGCTTTCTAGCTAGCTAGCTATGTGACCAAAAATCCAAGAATTCTTCATAGACATGTTGTGGAGATTTTAGTTCAGCTATAAGACCGTAAGAAGGTTAGTACTTAATAATGGTAGATTCTAGGCAGTCACCGCCTTTATGACGATAGTTACAAGTAACGGTTACCGGTGCCTAGGCAGTAGGCACACGTGTCACCGCACATATTACCACTAAATAGTAATAATAAAGACTTGTTATGAACAGGTGTCATAATATTTTCATTGCATTCATAATTTTGTTTCATCTTTATCGTATTATTTTGCCGTTCCGTTTTCAGGGTCAACTTTGTTTTGAAAACTCATGGATTAAATTTAACTCAACTGAATTGTGATTTAATGCAACTGAATGAGTGCATCTGGAGAAAACTAAAAATGGAAAGGAAGTTTCCAAAACTTATGCGTAATTTAAAGCCACCTGTCATAATATCGTCTCGTGACAATTTGAATTCAATTTGTAGCTCAGTAAAAGTTTATAGACATTATTGAATTAGTATGTAGACAGACTAAGATTACAATGTAAGTTTAAATATCGGTATTATTTTCAAGACAGATCTGATAGAACTACTTGCTACTTAAAATATTTCTTAAGTTTCTAGATAGGTAGACGGTCCAAAGCGAATAATTATTATTTCGAAACTAAAACAACAACCGTGGGAAAAGATAAAATAAATTAAAATTCTTGTCAATAAAACAACAATCGAAGTCTTCACAACTTACTAACTATTAATCACTAAGATTAAATAGTTAAAGCACCATCTATCTTTGAAGCACCTCAAAATGTTTCATCACACAATAGAGTTCCTGGTGCTACTTAAGTTGTGTTTACATTAATTATAATTACAAAAATACTTGTAATTACTGCGCAGTTACCGGTAAGCCACTCTGTACGCAAGTGTGTCGAGGGTCTAAGAGGAGAGTTAACTTAATCACATAATCAAGATGTTGCCACTTAAGATTGATTGTCCGTTGCGTTTCGTTGCGTTATGCATCGGGCTTCACTAATGCTTGCCCAAGCGTTGCTTTGATGACTTCGAAATCATGAGAGAACAATTTTGGAATTAGTACTAGTGGTTGGTAGATACTTTGGATTCCAAATGATTGGATTAAATGAACCTCCGTCTTTTTTATTAACTTTGAATTTTACACATTAGTAGCTTCTATTAACTCTCAGAGTCCTGGGGCATGCGCAAGCGAACTTCCCAAGGCGTTGTAGATAGGAAATGAGAAATGTATTGTTAATGTTTTAGTATATAAGAGGCCAACTTATCCCTCTGGTTATGTATAACTGATCAATGGGGCGTTTAGAAAAGAAACTGATGAAAAGGAATAACTATACGTCCAGAAATTACACAAATATCTAGAATCAGTTTATGAAAATTTATTTGAGGTAGATGAAATTAATCACACACATAATTGGAATTGAGGTTAAAATAAAAATAACTTCACATTTATTTGATCTTTTTGATGAATATGGAAGTGTACCAAATCAAGTGAACGAAATACTTATATATCTCGTTTCAATACAGATATAGCACCCGTCGAGTGCATATCAGTATAATTAATTACTATTATCAGCTCTGATATAGTTCTGATTGAGAACCAATAAAATGAAACGTGATCGCTACAGAGTGATTACATGTGTCAATACATGTTTCAGGTATTATGATAGGTGGTTCCAATTTGCATACGTGATCCAATGAACCTACTTTAAATACGTAAGTTTATTACGACATTTTTTAACAGTTATAAAAGTGGGATAAGTATTGATAAAAGAAATATTGAAATTGGTATTATTATTCATTTGTTATCTGTATAAATCACTTACTCTTATCTGATAATATATTTAGAATTTACTGGTATAATTATATGTAAGTATATTCATTTATGTTATGGAAGTAAACACTTAAATCTACGATAGTGCTAAAATGCAAACCCGTTGAACTATTTTTCAAGAAGTAAACAAAACACTACCTACTAGACAAAATCCGGGCATCCGCATAGATTCTAGTGCGGGAAAACATTGCATATATTTGTGTTAACATTAGCTCAACATTTCTAAACACTCCAATTGAATTTATCGATTAAAAATCTTTAAATAACAAGCATCCAAATTTGTTTGGGCTATAAATAAAACCGCAATTCTACATGTAACCATTAAAACTCAAGTGATCGTAACATTGCTCAATGGGCGGCATCCGTTAACAGTTCTTACCTAATCTCTCTAATTGTTATGTTAATATATTGGAGTGTTTCCGAAAAACGACATCCGACGACTACGCTATAAATCAATTTCACTCGCGTTAGCTTTCGCCAAGTTATTGTTTATACTTTCTATTGCATAGCTGACATGTCTACATAGTACTATATCAAATGGTAGCATTTCATAGTTTCCTAACCGTTATTAATTGGCGATTTGCGACGTTTGTGTGTTGAATGACTCATTAATGGACTGCGCATGATTTATCTGTTGTTGCGATAGAGACTATTCGCCAGTCAAATTGTTTAGAGGAACTATCGTTTCTTGTGTTAAAACTGTTCTATGTGTTAGCACAATAGAGAATAAAATTGTGCAACTGTTAATAGTGTTACAATTTATTTAACGTGTTACACTGTGTATTCTCTCGAAAATTATCTTCTATACAGATATTCAGTTGTTTTTGTAATCTTAATTTAAAAATATCTTAAAATTAAGAAAAGTTTACCAATAAATAACATTACATGCTGCACGTTTAGCTGCACAGTATATAATTTTTAACCAAAACAAATTCAGTCCGGCCACGCACTGCAATCTTACTTCAATGAGAAATTGTTTTTTCAATGATAAAAAATTATCTTTAATGCTCATTGAAACAAGAATTTCATTGGATTCTTGATAGAAACAGAAACATAATACAGGTGCCTTGGCTATCATGAATGGAGGGCATTTGGCTACTTAATAACTATTGTATATTCTATCTCAACACTTGTAAAATAAACCTTACAGGTAAAACTAAACGATGCTGAATGAAACTAGGGCTGTTAAATAAACATACATACATAGTTATTTTATTATTCAACGAATGTTGCGAAACTTTAGTTCCAGTGCCTCGACCATGAGATTTTCTCACTAGACTCGCTAGCGACGCCGTAAAATATTTGTATGGAAAACCCTGGCAGCGCCTCTGGCGGTTACGTAATGAACTAATCTAAACTATGAGATAACAGTGTTTCGATGCATAAAAAACCTATCGAAAGCCATTCGATAGAACTCATGGTTGACGTACACAACCCAGAAGAGAGCATTGTTAGATTCGATGTTTGATTAATCAGGCAAACTCATTATTATAAGAAAGGAACAAAAAACATTATTCGAGTGGTTTCTAGCCAATTGTTCTTCATAAAACCCGCTATTTGGACTTGTACAATAGTAGGTAGTTTTTGAAAGTTAAAGTCCACGTTTTGGTCTAATTGACATAAATCTTATTTTGACTTTGACTTTGAACCCATTTATATTAATTAGTCCAAACTGTATCAACAATTTTTATAATATTCATACGTAATAAAAAAAAACTTTAGCCTAGTTAGAATAATTTATGTATTAAGTTTTTATTGGAATTGGCTATTATCACCTAGTAATTAAAAAGTATTAACAAAGTGAGGTCCTATTCTTAAAAAAAACCTAATTTCGCGGTCAAAAATTGTTGTGCATTTACAGAGTGAGCGATATATTTTGTATGCCCGTTCATTCGTAACTGTTCGTACTTGTATTAATGGTTGTTTTAAGGTGTTGCCCATGCGCACCGAGTTTTTATTTATGACTGCTCCTCCTTCGGAGCTTCGTCTCGACTCGAACAAAGATACCAAAGACGTGACGAATATTCCGTCGCGTTGTGATTCTATTTTCATTTTATATATATATCTGCTGCTCATTACTGGTTATATATAGCACAAGTAATTTATTATAGCATGCATTTTAATAATATTATCTAATGTTTTGTAGCGTTCAAGTTCATTGCTATAATAGTTTTCATTTCTGTTCTGGATTAAATATTTCTTAACTCGACGGTTAAGTAGGAACGAATAAAACCTATTTACCTGTATGCCTCAGCTAGGTAGTAGGTAAATAAAGAACAGGAAATCAAAATTTTGTACTAAACACTAAAAAGTAATGGCCGTGGAGCCAATCACATTCTAAATGTAGATACGGTAGTCGAATTCGAGCCAATAACAAACTGCTACGAAATCATAAAGCAAACTAATGAGTACTCCATCTTACGAGTTTCTCACTCATAGAAGACCGAAATACCAAATTGCTGTTATTTCCATCTGTTCTAGAAGCCATAATCTTTGGTAAGCTAACACCATTATTACCAGATATTTTTTAAATTCGAATCTTCGTACTTTTAGTCGATACGAATTGACTTTTTTGCTTTATGATCGTAACTGGGGAGTTTTTTTTTTTTTGCTTCATGATATTCTTGTAGTTTGGCAACGATATGGCTGCAAAAGTCGCTATTTGCGTCTCCTACATTCGAAGATACCATTTTGATGACGAATATTACGTACCCGTCGTGAACTTGTGTTTCCGCCAAAGTTTTAGTCGTAATACCGTTTCGTTTCACTGACTAACGTGTTTTGGAAATGCTTATACTCGAACCCTCCTACATCCCACGCTGCTTACAATATTTTGCTAAAAACTCAGTTGTGACAAAAATCTGTGACGTCGCATATGAGTAGATATCTAATAGTGAGTCGATGTAGTATTCCTATCTACACGATTACAGACGTTACAAATATAGCATACTAATGTTATAAATAGAGTGAAAAATAAAACAGAAATGTCTGCTAACTTTCACACTGAAGTACTTCGGACTAATTTTATCGATGCATTATCTCGTCTCGAGCATTGTCTCAGTACATGAGCCGTAACGACAAAATTACTCGAGAGTGTTTTAGGCTTGGCAACCCATCATCGAAGAGCAGGAGTGCTGTGGGAATGGTTTATGACATTTGCGGAGGTCATCGTAATAAACATTCTCAAAATATTTTACAGGATCGTCATACTAAATGCTATCTTCAAGCCTTAAACAACAAAGTGGATATCTTCAAACGTGTACAATTCCGTCACGTGTACTGACGAACGTGTTAAATTGTACAGACAATCTGTTTACATTATAATTTATTTATTACGAACTACAAAGCAGCTAGGTGAAGTACATCTTGTTCTACAAACTTAATGTGCTTAGAGAATTTTAACTACAGCCACAAAAAATTTAAGCCACTGGACGACACGAATATTTGACGACATATGACGAGGTTTTACCCTTTCAAATTCACATTTAAACCTTTTGCACTGTTTAGATCATCTTACCAAGGCCGTTTAACACGGAAACAGGTGAACTTAGTATTTCTCCATCATAGTTTAGTTCTTGGGTTAGATAAAAAATGTTCAAAACACAGATGTTCCAGTGGGTTGCATCAATGGTAATCACACCTCACGTGAAGACAGAGATAAATTGGCTAAAACTCAAGAAATCCGCATAAATTGTCTGGCACTTAGTAGAAAACGCAAACATTTCATAGAGTCACTACATTATGTTTGTAGAATACTTGTAATTATTGTTAACAAAGTCATAAGTTTATTTCTGTTCAACTATGTGCAACCGTCTAGCTGATTTGTTGTTTAACGAAGCTTTGTCTACCGACCTAGGACGCTAGCTTTAAAATATAACCGAGTTTTATACATTATGAAAAAAATCCACAAAAAAATTGGCTAGCTTAAAAAAAGTTAAAATTAAAACTTGTAAAAGTGTCCTTGATAGATATATACCTAATTTCATCATCATCATCATTTCATTTCATTTCAGTATATCAGGGAAGGTATAGTATTTTACTATAGTTTGTACTTAGTGATTTAAAACTTCCCATGTTGGATCAGGAACTTGGATCTTACTATCTAACTATCCTAATAGCATACCTTAGGCAGGTATGCTATTAGGAGAATCCCAGTAAGACTTTTTCTTCTGTCCAGGCAATAGACTCACCTCTTATTAAACGGTGATCTGTGGGTACTGGGTATACAGCAGTATATCCTTGCCTAACTTTCCATAAATACAGGCTTGATGATGTGTTTATTATTATTTTTCTTATTGAATACGTTGAAAATTTGGTTTAGAAACAAGGTAGAAAGGCATCCCTTAGAGTCAAGATATCTATGAGTCGGGTAATAAATCATGTTGCGAAATAGAGCTAACAAGGTTAATGGGCGCAGAAATAACGAGCGATCATAACTAATTGTATCCTTGCGATCTCATAACCCGCGGCCCAAACATCCGCCGCTGAACACGTTTTAGGTCTTCGGCACATGATCGATTTTTAATCGAGTGAGGATTTTAGTCGCTACTAAAAACACGTTCAAGACGTTTATCGACGTAGGTATAGTCAGCAATAAAATCGATTAAGGCGGACTAAATGTGTAATCAAAAGCTGTCCAAAACTCACATTAAATTTCAAATTAAGGTAAATTATATTATAATTATTATCCTAATGTGCAGAGAACTACTTACAACCTTCTTGAGTCAGTTACTTCTGGATAATAAAGGTTTTTAAATGGTTCGAAGATTACATCGCGTTCCGCGACTTTTGTTACTGACTGTACCCATCTGCTAGTGTAAAGTAGACCTAGAATACTCTAGATAATAGATAGATAAATAGTGTTGCCTGATACTTTCACCAGTCTTTCAAGGTCAAGTCCTAATCGAGGATGTGATTTCGACCTCGAACCCATTACACGAAAATTCACTACGACGCAGTACAGGAAAATGAACTTGAACTCGAAGAAGGTTAAAAGTTTTAGACATATAATATATTATACGTCTTATAGATATTACAGAGTCAACAGATACCTGCTTCAGTCGTTCTTCTAAGCAGAATTACTTAACTACTTCAGAAATGACAAGTCGTCATACGTTTTACATAACATCATAATAAACTTCACTTATTACGAGTCAAGTTAAGCTCTGATCGATATCAAGGATAAATACTTCACGGCCATAAAGCCCTACGTAGTAACTAGTAATGTGTAGTTGTAAGATTATCCTAGCTACGTAACCACGGCACTTATGTCTTGATTGCTTGTCTAATGGTTATAGAACACGGCTCTGTCACACAACCCGCGAATGGCGATAAGCGACAAAAATATTGTTTTATTTTTGAATTTACTAAATTAAAGTAAATGATATTTTACAAACTGCCAAATAAGGCCAGTGGCTGTAAGCGCTACTGCTGTGTTTACTGATACTGAGTTTCAGGTGAGCAGACACAATAGAAAACAATTAATTGTTTCGGTTCCTTGGATTCCAGAGGATTGAAAAACTGTGTCTTTCTAGAGTCTGAAAGGTCATAGTGTCTTTGATGAATGCTAAGGTAGTCAATTGACCTTTTTACGAAAGAAAAATTTTAAGGCATGGTCCATCGCGCTGGCTAATTCTGGGTTGGCAATAGGCAGTACACACCTTCGAGAACTTAGTACCACTTACTATCCTACGATATTAACCGGCTTAAAGGACCATAAATGCTGTAATCGTCAGTTGAATGAACACTACAGTAGGAATCTGTGTCTGGACTGCGTAGGAAAGGACTATGTCAGCTTTAGGTGGGCTTAATATCTTAGTACTAGAGAAGAACGCCGTTAAACTTGCAAGGAAATATCACAATACGCTACTACTACGCTCCGCCGATAAAAAAATGATGACAGTTTTTTTCATAATTTCGTTTCAGAATCATAATTATTTTTATTGATATAAGTACTTAATCGTTAATTTCATTTCTGAATGAGTAACAATTACTCATACTAATATTTATAAAAAATATTAACAAATTCCAAAACGATTTACAACATTCTTTGTTACTAAAAATCAGGTGCAACACCCAGTAAATGTCACTTATCAGTCGACGGGTATCACTGTGCTGATAACCGGTGCGCATACTATGTCAACAGCCCAGTGCAGTGGTCGATTCCGTGAAACTGATCTAAGTACAAACAACGATAACATTATAATAATAACAAGGATGAACCCACATAAACAGTCACTTTTATATTATTGCACGTTACTTCCCCAAATTAGATATGCTAATATGTCAGTAGTAGTTACTTCATTCCAACTAGACAACGGTTAGGGACGAAAATGTTTTCAAATTGAATCAGCTATCTTCAGTTCGACCGAAAAAAAACAGCATCATTAGTCTAAAAGTACTCATAAACATAAATTAGAGATCCAGATCCAGAACAAAATTTCCATGTGAAAGAAAGTGTTATTGAGTTTTTCTATAAATTGGCTATAGAGATAGACTCGCCGCCCATGGGACCTAAACGTACCGGTAAACTGTGTGTGTACATTAGTACACTTCTGCTTTTAACCCTTCGGAGAATACAGGCATGATGGTGCGTTATAATGGTGTGCTCGCACCGACGTACGAATCGAAAAAAAAACATTTAAATTACATTTTTATGAACGCTTCTTAAGAAAGCTTCAGTAATTTCCATATACCTACTCGTAATTTGTTTTTTAAACCTCTATCATGTAAACAATTTTGGAGATTTCATAAATTACTCTTCAAATTTACATAAACATTGGTCATGTTTACTACAACATAATCTCCCAGGTTTTCATCAGGCTGAATTTCATCAAAATCAATGTCGGTGGCGGGTCTGTTATACTTTATAATTCGTTCAAGTTTGACGAAGAGCTGTTAAATATAAACAAAACTGATTTTCCGATGCAGGGCTCAATACAAGCAGCCCACTGCAGATTTTACTACCTAATGGAAAGTGGAATTAGAATCTTCAGTAGAATCACTGCAGACTAAGCTAAGATTATTAGAAAAATAACGATCTTTGAGCCTGCGCCCAAGCTCGGTTATGTCAGAGGAGTTAAGCTAAGCTTAGCGCTAGATTTAACATACGAAGCTGAAAGTGTTAACGGACTTGCGAAAATTGCCACCTGCATGTAAACATATGTTCCTTCTTCGTTACCTTTGTTAAAAGTAGAAAGTTTTTATATAATTTCGATGAACATAACAAATATCCTAATGTATTCTGAATTACAATTTGGCCATAAAATCATCCAACTATAATCTTTCCTAATGAAAATTACATAATAAATTTCATCTATTCCATTGGTGCTGTAATGTAATATAATCCTAAAGCAATTAAAGAAGATCACACCTAAACCAGTCGGCAAAATAGAAGGCATCCATGGACAGCGTCTGTTTATAACTAATCTATAGCTTGGCTCATAATTAATTTAATAATCCTAATAACTACCTCAGGGCATTCCAAATAAAATAAAAACAATTTTCGGGCCATTAGAGATAATTGATTCCGACGCTCGATTATAAAAGTAAAAAAGCCATAATTATCGACAAGTCATTAAAGGCTATTTTAACCAAAGCTTCGAATAATGCTTTTGCCGGAAAACTAAGCATTCCAGTCACATAAATCACCTGCTAATAACAATTTTAATGTTTTCCTGGGGTTATTCTTACCGGACTTGCCGCACCGCGCGCTCCCCAGCACCACAACTCTTATTCGATTAACTGTCATCTTCATTAGTCCGTTTATAAAGTCACTGCACTTAATTTAAATGTTTGTGCATTTAAAATCTGTTAGCTGCAAATCGTATTCGTTTGTACAAAATGTTCGAAACAAGATCGCGTTGGCGGCAATATCAGCTGTTATTCAAAGATGGCGGACGCACGCGCGCACAACGCACCTGCTTGCGAGCGACTGCCGTCAAACGAAATTGGCGCAAGGCGCATTCAGGCACGTCTATTACTACAGTGAGGAGTGAGAGACATTTGAATACAAACTCATTTGTCTTGTGACTGAGTTTTTTATTGCAAAAATCGGTGCTTTAATTAGAAAAATATTTTATACTTCTAGCCACTAGCTATTCACAAATCACCATAGACACTTTAACTACCTACTGCACAGACCATGATAATAATACGAATTCTAAAAACATAAAAAAAAATTAGTACATCAACATCAATTAGGTGTGATTGTTATTTCTACTCACAACAAACAATTTGTTCTAAATCAAAACCATTCATTAATATTCGATAGGTAAATTGATATGAAACTTTATATGTATAGACAACATAGTTATGGCCTTCTACCTTGGTGTGCTAAATACACGAATGAAGCGTGCTTTACATTAGAGGATTGAAAGTTTCCACATGTTAGCAACTATTAGAACAAATTGGGCTAATGATGAGTGTCTCAACAATATTTTTTGCGTGCTACTCCAATCTCATCCAATAATAAGTTTAAGATTGCACAAAAAATGATGACAAGCGGTTAATGGCCTTAAGTGAAATGTTTGACATAAACGGACAGTAATCTAGTAGTCGCCAATTTGTTGGACATAAGAAATACAGGGTGTTGGTCGCGGTACTATCAGAAAATATTACGGTTAGGAGAGCAGACTGCGCGCTTAATCCGCGGAATGTATGCCAACAGCCAATACGCGTCGACATGTGATATGATATAATGTACAGTCGACGACTAAAGCGATACATACGAGAAGTAGCTGCTGCGTAAATTGTTTTGCATTAACCTTAAAGATTGTTTAAATACAGCGGCAGTTTTACTAGCTTTCCGCCAGCGGCTTTGCCCGCGTGGTCTTATAAATTTTTCCCCCGTTTTTGCAACATTTTTCATTGCTACTTCGCTCCTATTAGTCGTATCGTGATGGTATATAGCCTTCTCAATTAATGGGCTATCTAACATTGAAAGGTTTTTTAAACGGGTCCATTAGTTTCGGAGCCTATTCAATACAAACAAACAAACAATCAAATCTTTCCTCTTTATAACATTATAGTATACATCTGTGATATAATTGGTGATAGAATTTTCCTTACGATTGACTTATGAGTTTAATACTTCGTTTGTCACACATTTATAATTATTATTTAGCAGCACTTTATTATATAATTTATAAGTACAATGCTAATATTACTAAAACACGGCTACGTCTGAATATGGGCTGAAGATGATCATGATACAATATGCATCCTCCAATAAATTGTAGGTCACATTACAATTATGATTTTGATTGACTCAAAAAACTTTTGATGCAAAATGTACGTAATGACACAAAAATTTATATGCGAGCCTAACGTAAAGCGTAGATTGACTAACTGCCAATGTGTTACTAATTCTAATCTCATTACTAGGTACACCTGAGAAAATTTCAAAGTTTGTTCACCTGATTTAAATTTTAGACATCACGACTGTATTCTCCGAAGGGTAAGGCAGGGTGTACCTCATCACCTGTGCACAACATCACACAGTAAAGTTCTCTGGTATGTTTAGGTCTCTTGTAATAGGGATCGAGCCTATTGCCGGGCACAAATCCAAACTCCGAGCTGCTATAACATTTTGCTTGACCTAGGAATGGAACTTGAATGGCGTAGGAGTCGCGCTTACGACCGCTAGAGTAATAAGGTGCAATGTAGGTGTGCATCAGTGCACCGCTGTTTAATCCTTAGGGGAATACCGGTGAGATGGCAAGTTATATTATTTTGTTTAGACTAGAGTATGTAGTGGTATTCAGGTACAAAATCAGGTTTTTATTGATGTACCTACCTAATTTAGTTAAATGTGGTTTCCTTGACTTCTACTACCCAAGCGTCTTCTGGAAAGGTGTTTTTTTGGAAATAAAACATTGGCATTTAAAACCTTTACCAAAACAATGAGTTCACAAGTCGATCTGTTTTTGTTGCGAAACTGTTTAGATTGAAAGATTTTACTGTTCCTTTATGCATACTACAGTTTTGTTTTAATAGGACGCCCTAACGGTTTCATATAGAAGAATTTTAACAAGCTCTTTGTTAGCGTGCTCCTAATGTCGTGTGTTGGTAGTTAGTGAAATAGACTGGCTGTCGCCGCTTGACTGAATTGCTATGAAAACATAAAAAGTAGATGAGAACAACGATATGAAGGAGACAAAAGCGTGATTTGATTTTTATTTTTAGGACTGATTAAACTAAAATCTAAAATATACCAATTATAATTGCTTACTTTCAATATACTTACAAAACAAAAAATCAGATAAGTTTAAAAGTAATAAACTTATCTGATGTTTTCTTTTGTAATTGAAAGTCAAAATTGTGCAAGTGATTTATCTAGTGTATCCAAGAATCATTCTTAATTTCTAAGTATCTAGATAATTATAAATTACTAAACCTAACTACTTACAACTAAACTCACTAACCGGCAGGTTTCGGGGTAAACCATAATATCATCTATGTATACAATTTTTTAAATTTTCCTCGATATTTTTACAACCGCTCACCGGATTTCGAAAAAAAAATTATGGGACTAATCTGTAAGCACCAGCTTTCGAATAAAAAGATCGAGGTAAAAAGAATCATCAAAATCGGTTCACACAGTCGAAAGTTCTGAGGTAACAAACATAAAAAAAAATACAGTCGAATTGAGAACCTCCTCCTTTTTTTGAAGTCGGTTGAAAACTAATAACTTTTGTCAAGAATAACTTCCATTACTAAATTGAAAAAATAAATAAATGAAATACACTGTGAACAGTCTGGTATGTTGGCAAGGCATGAAATCTAAAATCAAAAGTAAGAAACTTAAATACTGGCCGCTACAACTTTGTAGTTAAAAGGCGTCAAAATAAAAATGTAAACCGAGATGCGCGGCAGACGATGCATGTGAAGATTGTAAGACTTCTCTGCGGTTTGAGACTTAGAGCCTTATAATAACCCCGTTAAAAACTGGCATAAAATAAGTAAAATATATGAAAAACTATCTATTTATATATTTATTTATTATTTAATTATTTAATTAATTAATTACTACGGATCCACCAATTATAGTAACTAATAACCTAACCTCAATTAAAAATTTTGAAAACCCCCGACACGAAATGTAATTTGCTATTTTGTGGTGGCGGCCATCTTGGATTTCAAATTTATCATAGTGTATAGTATTCTACTAGTTAAGCCCTTTCATTTGATACACATATTGACGGAGTTGTGAAAAAATATGTAATCCGCTGTCTTGTAGCGGCGGCCATCTTGGACCGATTTTCATCAAACATAGCTAAGAACACTCCCGACTAATTCACCCTTCAAATAAAAAAAAACAATATCAAAATCGGTCCATCCGTTGGGGAGCTATGATGCCACAGGCAGACACACACACACACACACACAGACACGTCAAACTTATAACACCCCGTCGTTTTTGCGTCGGGGGTTAAAAAAACTAAATTTATTAAAATCTACAAAACAAAGCAAACTAAATAAAAGAAGTCATAATTCATATAACACTCCCAATATTTAAAATAACCTAAGAACACGACATTTCCTAAGTCAGGACTCGAACCTTGGTCATGGTCGTGACGAATCCCATAAAATATATAGGGCAAGGAAAGGCAAATGCGGTTTTTAGTCGGTACGGGTCTGACATACCCTGCCTCCTCCCCTAGCAGATATTTGACGAGGATTTTCCGTACCCAAAAAAGGACTCAAGTTTGCGATATCCCCGTAAATCATATGATCTGTTAATTTTGTACGAGAAAAAATGAATGAGGAAAATCATACGTTTATTTATTTCCATCCATAATAATATTCATTCCATTCAGCAGGTTATCAGATTGACCCACAAAACATTGATAAATCTTATCAAATCTGTATATGATAGCTGATTAGCCGCCGCCCACGTTTTTATTATCAATAGAGATCAGATATAATTGTGTGCTTAGGTTTCTATTTAATAAGTTCAACACTGGTCAATCTTCCTCTGTACATAAAAGGAAAAACTGACTGACTGATTGACTGGCTGACTGATTTATCAGCATTCAGCATTAGGCTGGAGTTTAGCACAGGGATAGTTATCCGCAAAGAAAGGATTTTAGGGAAATTCCCACGAAATCAGGAAAAATTAAATGAACACGGGTAGCACCGCGGGGAACAGTCTAGTCAGTGTGTATTTTTATGTTCGGGGAGCCCTTTTAATTACCAATGCCTAACATACAATCAGTTAATTTACAAAAAACAAAATATAAACATATAATAATACCTATTTCTCATATGGAGCACGTAGAGCGGTATCGCGTATCGCGAATTGAAATGTTGCCAATTTAGTAAATAATCTACCTCGGAAATATATAGGTGAGTACAACGCTCTATCAACGAGTTGTCATTCTGAGAAGCGACGACTACTAGGAATCTTTTAGAATTAGACTCGGAAGCTTTTTAATAGTAAGGATCATATTCGCCCCCTTAGACGAAAACGTTGGATATCGTATTGCCAAACCAAAGAGATTCGTAGAAGCTAGGGCTCACTTGTAAAGAAAACATGATTTGCAGACGAAATGATTATTAATTCTTATTTAAAAAATTGGATACCTATTACCTACTTATGTCTAGCACTCCATAATTATTGAACTCTTTAATTTGCGATTAGGTGCATTCAGTTGATTGATGAGACTCACTTGAAATGGAAAATGGTCGGTTTTATATTTTTACCTAATTTGAAACGAGCGATAAACAAAAATAATGAGTTAAAATGAACCGTTTCAAATTGTGTGATGTTGTCCTTGAATGAAAACCAATATTTATACATTAGTCACCAAACTTTTTGGCCGGCTTGAAGTAGGCTCGAGATAAATATTGTGACATTAGGTAAACTTGACGCGAGGTATTTTACTTGTACCCACATTCGTTCTTAAACGAGGGTAGATCGGAAAAAACCTTTGCGTTACAAATATGCATCGCTCGTCGCGGCCAGTCTACTCACAACTACGGTGCCGCCATTCGGCCGATACAAACCGTGACCCTCCTGCGGGTCGAAAGTTGGGACAGTTGTTTTGCTATAGTGTATACGTGTAGTTAGTGCTTCACATAATTTAATCTAGGGATAATATTTGTAATAGTGATAATAATTATTAATTATGTACAAGTGACGAAAGTTAAGTGTTTAAAAGCAACACATTTACTCAGAATACCAACTTGGGTAAGTTTTCTGTTGCCATATTATCTCAATTTTAATAAGTATTCTAGACGCTTTTTGTTGATGCTAATAAGACGACTTAGTAAAATGATTCAGGTGGATTTTCCGTTGTAGGTCCTTTCTGACTAAGTTGTAAAAATTAAGAAAGTTTCTTACCTAGTTAAAAAAAACTATCTCATGGCATTAGGGCTAGTGCCTGAGAAAAATAATATAAAAAAATCGGTATATAATAACAATCAATACGCATCACACCAACTACACTAAAAATACGATTGTGTTCATCCATCGCGACGGGTGACTGAGGACTCCTCGCAGTGTCCTGTTACCCGACCAACGGGGACTTTATTCGGTAGCCACCCGATCTTAATCACGGTGTAAAATAAAAAGGAAAAAAAACAACTAATTTCCGTTGTACACGAACGAGTTTTTATCGAGTACGTGTCTTCACTTATTTTTTAATTTATTTTCCTTTTATGAACGGCAAAGGCTTATGCAGGCCAGGCGGACATCACCAGTCAGCAATAAGCAGCATTTTTAAGGAATTAGGTCATGAAAGCGGACAGATTTTTTTACGATAGGTAAAGGTAAATTTAAGTGAAAGAAAATTCCACCTTAAGCAGGATTCAAACTTGGTTACATTCAAACCAGATACAAGCCAACAAAACTGCCATCAGTGCCTGTGATGTGATGTCGAATTTTTAATCCAAACCTAACAACATTATCATAATGTCGACCTAATTTTGAAAATCACAAAAAAGAACGTGTTGAATACAGATGCAACAGGTTTAGATGATGCTACGATAGATATTCAGATATTCTGTGTCTCCTGAGTTGGTCGATCAAATAGGAGGCGAGTCATAAAATAGGAAAGCAAATAATGTAATTAATTAAGCGAAACATTTACGTAACGCAAAGAAATTTCACGTCAATAAGGAATGTGGATTTACATGTAGAAATTCGTATCATATCGACGCTTATTAAGACTCATGAATATATTAATGACGAATACTAATCAGTTACGCATTTTATTGATTTCTGATTAGCTGTTTATATACCTATAATTGAATAAGACGTAGAAATTAGAACAGAGGCCGTATTACACCGTGTTGACGCAATATTCTTTAGGTTGTGCGAGAGGGATGGCAGTATTTAACCCGTAGAGCGATATCTCGCTTTAACAACCTAAAATTATCGCGTTAACACTCGTTGGTTCAGCCTCAGGGTACCGTTAAAAGTACCAGAATGAAGTAAGATACCTTATTAGCTCCATTAACTATTTACATTTACAATTATGATACCAGTCTTTTCTTCCACCAGTCTTTTCTTTGAATATTTTATCGAGTACCGTCATCTGCGTATAAATATATAAGCTGGAAAAAAGGTCTGAAAATGTTAGCGGCTTCGGTAGAAGTAGGCACAGGTGTCGGTGTCTGTTTTGCAGGCTAAGGGACTGCTTCACTACCTCCTAGTAAGTTGCCGTTAAATTAATTGGCAGATAATTTTAATACAAAAATGTTACATTTTTTAATTTATCCGGCAGGTATCAGAGATCGTGTAACAGATACTTTTATATAATGATAAAACCGCAACATTAAAACGTGTCTTATGTGTGATTAGGGTGTTATACCCAATTTTACTATCAAAAAAATCGGGAAGACTTCGTACTCCCATCGAAAAAAACAACTGTTGAAGCTAACCTTTCATAATTATTTACTTTAATTATCATCGAATTATGAACGGCTTCCATATCGAAAAAGTGGGTAGCTTTTTGTGACAGACTTGGCCTAATTTCTACTGTCGAGTTTTTTGGACGGGTCATCACACGCGCATTTATCTCCATCAGACCATCAGAAACATGGACTGAATTATGCAAATTACCCGTTAAGAACAAACACTCAGTACAAAATTGATGGTTCCGTTGATTTTTTCCATTAATATTTTCGAACGGATCACTCGTTTTCGCTAATCCGTTCCGACGAGGTTGGCAATTAATTTTTAAGTGGGTCAGGTTTTGGGGATTGAAGGTGTGATGTTGCTTTTTTTACGTATTATTTTGATGGCACAAGGAACTCCAAAAAGGAAATTAAGTATTCTTACCGTATTCGCAGTTCAACCGTATGATTAAAGTAACGGTCTTTAATTATTTATCTCTTTAAAGGATTTAATGATGAACATTATTATGTACTTAATCAGTGTTTGTCTGTAACAACGTACGAGTATAATATGTGCGGCTACGACATTTACTAAAAATGACTAAAAATCATTGCGTCAGCACGAGGTAATAAAAACAAACCCAATAAAAATAAACAAAATTGGCTTTTAAAGATGTATTGGTATTCATGGATGGACGGATATTTATATCTTCTGACCTTGGTCTTGAACTAAGGCTGAAACGTCAATGATTTCATATCCTACGAGCTAATGAGCACGTATGCCACCTGATTTTTATCGAAATGCGTAGTTTTTGACGTCTAAAAGTAACAACGAAAAAATCAACCTATCATTAGTTCCTTCATCGTCACATCGTTATTTATATTATATATTTTATTTCCTGAAGTGTTTTAGCAGCCAATGTTATATTATTTTTAAATTAAATGGCTCCGGCATTTCTTATCTGACAACCTCTGAATATAGGTAAACGCCGAAAGTCCAAAACAAACTCGGATAATCTTTGTCTCTTTAAATCGTTCTCTTTATTTTAAAGATGAGTGCCCCAATGTACGGAAAGGTCTAAAAAGAGCTTTTGAAGAAAGAGCCATAGGTATGGCTTTGAGTAGGCCAGTCACAGCCGGCGGCACGCAGGCATCAGTCATTGTGTAGCTCCAAATTGACGGGACAGGATAATTCGTTGTCATAATCACCAAACCTCGAGAATTCATTCTTTATTCTAAACTAAATATTTAAGGTCTGCCTTGTATGTGTGTGAGTGAATTCGAGTGTGTACCTATAACTATATTAAGTGGCCCAACTCCCATCAGATCAGAATACAAGGCACTCCTTTTCATATTCTTACAACCTCAGTTACAGTAATAGCCTAGGGATATGACCACTGGACTCCCAAGTCGTAGGTCTCAATTTCGCATGCAAGGCCAGTACCCCTAACTTTCCGTAATCACGTACGTATTACTATAAAAAATATAACTCGCTTACAACGGTGAAGGATAACATCGATAGACAACCTGCATGCCTAAGACATTTTTCCAACTATATATTACTAGCTTTCCGCTAGCGGCTTCGCCCGCGTGGTCTTATAATTTTTTCCCCCGTTTTTGCAACATTTTTCATTGCTTCTCTGCTCATATTAGTCGTAGCATGATAGTATATTCCTTTTACCGATAAATGGACTATCTAACACTGTAAGAATTTTTCAAATCGGTGCAGTAGTTTCGGATCCTATTCATAACAAACAAACAAGCAATCAATTCTTTCCTTTTTATAATATTAGTAATAGATAAATATAGCGTTACTCCTTAATGGGAGGAAACCCTGGGGTTCAAACCTCAACAGTGGGACAGTTAATGGGTTGAACATATTGACGCTGTATCATAGTGTCGACAAACAAATACATCAGATCAAGCCAGCAGTGTAGTGAGACAGCAAATCAGCTCAATTTTTTATTCACATACCAAATTCCATGCAAATCCGTTCCATGGCGGAGCTAATTACAAACATACTTAGGAACTCGCATATGGCAGACTAGCATTCCAGCACACACTCCATTAACAAGAAGACCTACAAGTCTCGTGAGATGCGTGAAATAATGCAAGGATGTCACGCGAACTGCCGGATGTCCCCAACCAACGTACCCAGACACCTTACACGTCCAAACAAACGATACATTCTGCGCACACGCATTCGGACTGATGATCCCGCCCGATAACGTCACTATCACTACACGTGGTAAGGGATTTATACACTCAATTTATTTTAGCAGTGTTCTTTTTTGTTTTATTTCTTTAAACACGTTACACAAGTAGGTCTCAACAAGGTTTTAAAATTAAATTTATTAATCAGCCAAAATGTAAATCGCTTTGGATACCGTAGATGATTTTCATAGCCGATACTGGGTTACTGCGGCACTTAATAATTGGTTAACTTACATAATTATTATTTTCTAGTATTTTATTAAAGCTCTTAACCCCTCGGCCGGCGACCGTCCTGATTCAGTATACTTTTAATAAGATAACAAAATATATTCGGGCTTTGACGGTAGGCGGCAACCACAGCTTACAAACTCCAGCGTATACTCCTTACGTATCCAGTAGTATTACCACCCCTGACGAACTGAACAGCAGAGGTCTACCACCTTGAAAACCCCCAAAACACCTACAAAACGCTCTTGTAGCAAAAAGTATACGCTATAACATATACTTACAGGCAAATGAAGGCCTACATGATCGGTTCAAGATAAATTGATTCAATTTCCCTGTTGAACGGACCTCATTTTTCTAAGTACAATTAAGAGGCAAAATTGCTTGTACCTGACAATATAATTAACCCAGTAATACCCAGGCTATGTGGAACATGTTAAGTAATATTGAATGGCAGCCCCAATCAATCCGCCACATATTCCGAGAAAATCATAAAATTACTGCAAATATTTTGGTTTCATGCCAACAGGTTCATATAATTAAGTGTTACATAATATATTATAGTCTATAAACTATGACACATTTAAAAAAGATGTGCTACCTTACATTATAATGTTACGTACCTACCTAATGAGTTAATTAATTTTCAGTTATAAAAAAGGTTTACACTAAAATCTTTAACATTTTAAAATGAAACGGTAATTTTAATGTAAAAGATCGATAAGAGTATCGGCTGCTTATTGTTTTATCGCCCCATGCCAATGCCATTCCGAAAGGTCAATATTTTTTACTGTCAATGTTTCAGATCCGCAAATCCTGGTTTTATTTGCTCCGAGAAAGTCGATTTCTCCTCTTACCTTTGACCCTATAAATAAACGTAGTATTAAGCCTGTAACCCTGTAACCCTGTCGTCAGCACCGATCTGCCATTATTCTGTTATAATAGCAGGCTATAGCGAAAGTCTATCATTAGCTACAGATACACTGTAGTTGATATGAAGGCTCAAGGATTTCACATTTTATGCTACATTTGAAAATCCACGCACCTGTTTCTCTTTTTGCGTTTAGATAGCGTTTATCAGCAACATAACATGGTGCGTGTGAGCAAGGCAACGCCATAAATACGGTGCGGCGGCGCCGGCGCAGCGGTCCTATCGCGGAACGCCCTCTAGTGCGCTTCGCACCACTGCGTCATATCGCAAAGCATGTTACCTCATATGGCAGTACACTCGTAACACTTGGAGACAAATTCTTAGAGAAAGCTACACCGTCTAATAGTTTTATAGTAATTTCATTTTCTTTTATGGCTCCGACTGTGAAAGAAACTATTCTGCGAGACGATATAATTTTGCACCTTCCATATAAGTTTTTACATTGATATAACATGCTTATATAGGCATACTTAAATATAATATTTATTTTCTAAACACTTGTCAAAATATTTCGTTTCTAGACAGTTTATTCTGCAGCAAATACTTATAATCATAATTTAATTTTAATACACGTGTATTCATGTTGACAATACCTACCTAATATTTATAAAGACTAAAAACGTCACTTGCAGATAAGAAGCATACGCAGCTGGAACTCTAGGAATAAAGGGCGATAGCCTTTTAATTAAAAGCTGTGATCAATCAAATATAACGTAAAACAAATCATGAATGTCTTGTCTGTATAATCTGTTTTCAGTCGAGAAACATTTACCAATATCTTCAGCCTTACAAATCAAATAAACATGACAAATATGAAGCAATTTGTTTGGCACACTGATGGTTGAGCGGTTGGAACAAATCCGTATTTTTTATTATAATCCGTGTGCGTGCAAGTTGAAGTAAGAAAAACAACCTCGTGGATAACATGACGAATTACTGTGTATGATTTCAATTAGTCATGCGATTATTTCTCGTTACTCAATACGCGAGTGTACGGGGAGGAACACAAAGAGATAAACAAAGCTACACGCTAGTAGCTGACGCCACTGTAACTCATGCTACGATATGGAACGAGCTCGGATCACTTCTTAGAATGCAATTCGAGTTAGTGAAATATTTATTTACTGTATCAGGTTCTGGGGGCATAAATATAACACAGCTTCAGAGCATCTCTGATTTCGTTGTAAAGTGCAAGCTTTTTAATTATGGCCTTTGCGATGGAAATTATTCTTCGGGAAGCGCATACGCAATACTAGTGTTTTGTATTCTACAGGTTGTTTTTTAGTAATCATGATATGTATTCACAAAATTGGTTTATTTTTTCAATGAGTCCCCCAGCTAACGTAGTGTTAACCATGGAATTAACTGATATTATATAATTTAAAACACAATTATTATTATTGCAGATCTTCAGCTGATCCCAAGCTGATCCCACCTTCATTGGTGAGTAAAACACATTACAATTTTTTTAGTTTTCTTTTATCCCTGTAGATTCACTGACAAAAGTCAGAGTGGATTGCAAGATGCAACGACGAATGAGGAGAGCCGAAGACCAAGCTTTGTGGCATTCACAAAGAAAGGCCCACGCCCAACAGGGGACGAATATAGACTAGGTGAATAGTCACAAAAAATATTAATTAGATGTGACATAGACATGTTAACATAACTGTTTGTGAATTAACGGATTTGTTAAGTTATAAAAAAGCCTGTCCACGATGTTTTATTTGACAGATAACCAAATGGCCAATTACGTGCTAACCGTTATTGTATTAAGTGCCAATATGTTGCTGTTATTATTTAATTAGGTTAATCAAATTGAAAAAAAAATGTTAACGTTTGTTTTGTCGGTTAGATTGATTAGATAAAGAAACGGATTGGAAGTTAATTAACATTAGGACATCACAGGCTAAGAATTTAAGCCTAAAGAATATTTGAAACCAAAACAATTAGAAACACTACATCTTGATCAGTTTTGACTCTACCTTTGAGATTCAATCGTTTACAAATACCTATTTTTTCACGTCGGGCATAACTTTTGACTTCGTAAACAAAAGCCAAAATATAACAGTAGATAAACCTGCCAACACTAAAGATCTACCTATTCTAGGATTTTGCTCAACTCAATTTAACTAGCTTAATTTGTCATCAATACTTTATTACAAATAAATTTTATTAAGCACGTCACTTATATGTTCATCTCTTAAGCACCCAAAGACTATATAAACTCTATGTAAGCACCGATTCAGAATACGGTCTTCAGCATAATATTTCATCATCATCACCCCATATACTGTCCCACTGGCACGAGTCTCCTTATCCTCTTAGTATGAGAGGAATAAGGCTATTTGTCCTCCACCACGCTACCCTAATGCGGGTTAGCATAATATTTAACTGTAATGTCTTCCTGTTCACTTTTATTACAAGATAGCCAATTAAATATATTTAGTGGGTTTTATCCCCAATAAAGCTATTGGCATGTCAATGTCTATGAATATAAGTTGCGAATCCATAAAAAATATCTACATTTACTGAATATTGTGTCCAATTTATCCAAACCGTTCATGAAGGCACTGCTCGCAAAGAGAAAAAAAAATATCATAAAGTGGGCGCATTTAAATTTAGTTCCATATTTCGCCGCGGTCCAAGTTAAACTGGGCGCACCGTGGTTAGGTATAGACAAAAAACATTAACTTTAAATCTTATTCACCCTGTCACGAGTAACGGTAGTAGCAGCTTATATTTTACTTGGATATTATTAGGTAAGTAGTCGTTTTTTTGGTTCAATTGCCGCTATCTCTACCTAACCAAAATTGTGTTTAGTGAATCAGTCAACAGTCAATCCAATTTCTCCAATCAGGAAATCTTAAACTCAGACAAGTATATTTCACAGCGCTTGCGTAAGTAATAAAGCTCAAGTTTCCATCACAATTTTCCACATCTATGTAGTTGTAGATCATCCCGAACTGATTTTCATTGTAGTACGGTGACCATTTGTCCGATGCCATTATTTTGCTTAGTAAAGTTTAAGACAATAAAATATACGTGATTAGAAATAGCCTACTTTACTATGCATTACTGCATTTTGACATTCGAATCGACAAACAAAATGTATGTAAATGACATTAGTGACAGCCCGATTTGTCGAAAGCTTGTGTCATTTCCATACATTTTGTTTGTCGATTAGAATGTCAAAATGCAACTTGTCTGGGCCCCCTGTCTAGCCTTTGAATCTAACTTAGATTGTACTGAATCGGTTTTGAAATTTTGAAGTCACAATTCACAATTTATTAACATATTTATTTCGTAAACAGTGTGCAATATTCGTTCTGTAAGGCGACTGAGCAAGGGGTGTGTAATCACGAACTCTATCGACACGCCGGGAAATGCAACCGAGAAATTATCTGATCCCTCCCATAACTTACGCTAAAATACTAAAATTACTTTCGAGAAATCTTTTAGTAAGATCTTCACGCTCTCAGCGCTTATTATATTCCATTACGATACGAATAATAGCTGAATACTATTACAATTCTCTTTAAGCACTAGTTATCGACCCATCTTAATTAAGAATGCCAATATAGATTATTGAAATGCGTTCAATATCAATAAACTGATCCTGCTACACGTTCCCGTTAATGTCCCGTATGAAAGTGGGTTATAAAACAGCTAGCTTGCTGACATTACAAAGACTTTATTTGGGTTGAACAGAACGTAGCAAAAACACTAATAAATTACGAATTATAATATCAGGAATTCAGGAACAAAATCTTACATTGTTTACGCCGTCTATATATCTCCAATAGGATAAATTTCTTTGCACCAACATGTTTATTAAATACAACCTTTACGGAACCCGCAACATACATTACCGGTATATAATCTCTCTCGTTCGCTTTTTATTTTCCTGTGACCGTGACTATCTGAAGGCTAGATCGGCCGTCATGGGAAATAAAGTTAACGCTGGTAATATGACACTTGAAATCTTGGATATGGCCAGTCATCATCCATTATTGCTTATTCGCAACGATCTTGGGCCGATAATGTATCCACTTAGATCTTGCAATGTCATTTAGAAAGAAATTTATGCACTTGGTTTTGCTTTTTCGTTATAAGTGTATCTCGAGGATATTCTTATGAGGAATCTTATAAGATTTTTATGAAAATTCAAGTAATTTTACCGCCCCGTTAACCTAGTCGTATTAAGCACGAAACTGGTACTGGTACGCTTACTGGTCCTGGATTCAATTCCCAGGTCGAGCAATGTTATTGGGCTTTTCTATGAAATTTTCAGAAGCAGCTCGGAGATAGCAGCAGCTAAACATGCGGACGAACACCTCTGTCCTAACCCTTAACCGTGGTGGTTTGTTTTTAAATAATTAAAGTCTCATTTAGAACCAAAATACATTAAATCAGAATTAAATAGTTTGATCGCGGCCCACCGCAGTCAACAACAACCGTAAAGCAAGTAACACTTGTAGTACATTTCTATATACAAGAGAATTTCCTTCAGCAACTCGGAGTGGCATGATCCAATAAATATCCTCGTATTTAGGTTCGATTTCCGATCGGTTTATTTCAACATTTAAGTCGGATCACGAGTGCTTTCGATACGGTACACGAGAACTGTTTTACTTGAACGATCGTTTGCAATGTTACCGCAAGTAGACCGGCCGACACTTTCGGATGGACTCTGGAGATAGGAAGCCAGATGGAGTAAAGGTGACGGCAGCATATGTAGTGTATAGTACCTCGGGTACCTCGTGTCAAATGATCTTTAAAGTTTTGGGATATGCTCTAGGCCAGTATAGCCTTACTAGGAGTTTAGAAAGCGAGCTTGTGACGTTTTATAGAAAAAACGACGTTCAAAAAATTCATTGACTGATTAGATAGAGATCTCTCTTTTAACTCATTCCGCGCACGCAGCAGGCTATTAAAGTTGATATATGGAGAAGGACTGCAGAAAGATACCTAAGTAAAACTAAATTTGAAATAGATTTCTTACTATCTTTTTGTATTTTTTAAGCCTTTTAATGCTAAGATTACCAGATATTTTAATGAAGAAAAAAAATTCGACTGGCTTGAATGATTCAAACCTGCGTCTTCTGGTTCTGTACACCAGACGCTATAACCGCTAAGCCACAT
Source organism: Acronicta psi (assembly GCA_946251955.1). Taxonomy (NCBI): domain Eukaryota; kingdom Metazoa; phylum Arthropoda; class Insecta; order Lepidoptera; family Noctuidae; genus Acronicta; species Acronicta psi. Next base: position 5,956,201 of record OX276476.1, read on the forward strand.
TTAAAAATTCTAGCCTCTTTTTATAAAAAAATAAATGTGGCCGTTCTTTTGCGTTGCGGTCGCTTATGATAGTTATATATCTACAAAGAAATATATACCAGTTAAAAAGTAAATAACAGAAAGCCGTAAAATCGATTTAGCATTGAATACCAATTTCCATTGCTCAGATATTGGCTAACAGATCATAATCGTGAGCTATAGGAAGCGTATCCATGAGTTTATTGTTCCAAGTACATTCGTATTTTAGTTGCGAACAGGGCCCGTTAGCGGGTGAAGAGTGGCGAACTGGCGATGTTGGCGGTGTGGTACAAAGACTTCGTGCTCCATAAATCGAGGAGACTATGACCTTCCGAGGTGAGGAGCGGTGCGCGGCGCCCGGCGCGTCATTGCGGACCTAAATGCCGAGAGATATCATCTTTTGACATTCGAACTTGTTTTTAGCACACGATTCCTTTTTTGTATTTAAAAAGTTATCTAAATTGTTTAGAATGTGTCAACAACTCAACATTCTAAACAATTAAGATATGTCAATGACGGATCTACTATGGTTATATTTTTTTGTGAAAGAAGAAACAGAAATGCTTTAAGTGTATAAGCTTAAAATATTTCGTGCTTTTTTTGCTGTAATCAAGAAAATAAATAGGCTTTTCCCTTAATACGAAATGTGGCTAAGACTACCTGACCTTACGGGAAATATAGGCGTTGTAGTATGTTAATATTTATGTAAAGCAGGATGCATAATTCCCAAAAAGGTCAAATGTATATAATTTAAATTACCGCATCCAAAATGTCCTAGTTAGAAATCCAAAATCCTAGTGCTAGCAGTAGACGAGACATTGGCAGTGTATCGAGACAATATTAACAATTGTAACAGATAACGTTTTCCCTATTTATTATTATATTGAACTGTTTCAAGAACTTTCTCCCTGTAAGGTCACTTGCACACGATAAACTCTAGCTTCTCTAAATTATGAGTAGTAAGAATGACTTAGTAAACAAAAACGGAAGTCTCAGTGCACAAATATTTGCTAAATCATGGGTTGAGTTTCAAAATAAACATTGACTTTAGCTCGCATTCAAGTATCAAACAAATTGAATTGTTAAAGCAAACATATTAGAATTTGGTTTTAATTTTAGGAAAGCTTGAAAGCTCAAATTGTCTATTGTATAAATTAATATCAGGTATTAAAAATATGAAATTAAGATTTTAATTATTGATTTAACAGGAATTTTAGATGTTTGCTGAAGTAATGTAAAACTAATGTTTATTTGGTATATTACAATTAGCAGCTGCATGGCCGGCTTGGACAGAATACCAGCGGTTGACACGCTGTCGGCCACCATGCCGAGTCCAAGATCGTCTTGTCTTTTCAGATTTAGCTATTATTGTTAATTTTATAACTATTATTAGTGATACATAGCTATTAAGTTGGGCTAAGTCTGTACACAAAAGGCAAATAAAATACATTTTGTTTCTTACATTTTCCTACATTATCTTAGAACCAAGTGATCAAAATAGAATTACACAAGCCTGGATGTGAATGCAATAACTTGATGCTTATAAAGCGGTCCTGTTAATCTCCGGACCACGACGAATTTTGATGGACAAGTATGATGGATTTTTAATGGACATACCTACAGTCTCAGACTAACGGAGTGTACTATATTAAGTGTTCATTTTGGATATTTCATCAATGGTTTATCCTACTTAAAATCACAAGGTTTTCGGTCTAAGACAATGGTTTTATTCTCTTTCTGTTCAGTCGATACTCGGGTAATTAGATTCTTAAGAACATTTTTTTTTTAAATCCATACTAAGAAAGATTTATTGCTTTGTTAAATTTTGTAGAGCCTACGTTTTAAGTACCTATCTACATTCACGGACACTCGACACAAAGTATCGTAATCCCGAGCGCGTCTCGGTAAATAAATTTATTATTTATTATAACTTTATATTTAAGAGCCTTATTATATTGACAGCGAACATCGTTGACAATGAATCTGATAAATGGCTGGAGAGTCCAAATTATCGAGTTGATGACACGATAAGAAAAACACGAGATGATTATCTTATAACCTTTTATGATAAACTTTACAATTTACTTTGTCTCTTGTATTAAGAAAACAAGGCTATAATTTATTTATAAGCAGTATTATTGAAGTGGATAATTATTTTCTCGATAATTTTATGATTGAAGGGTACAGGAGCTTAGCTCGGCTCAAACCAGCTTCGAAATTCACAGCTGGTCATAAAAAGAAATACCTACACATACTGGTCACGCCCTGCAAACGACGTTGCTCAAGCTAGTTTTAAGGTAGTATAGGAGTAGGTACTGGTCGTATACCGTGTAGGCACTACGTAGATACCGCGTGGGCACTACGTAGATATCGCGTAACCATTACGTACTTACCGCGTAGGCACTAGTTACCGCGTAGGTGCCGCACATACACAACAGCTACGCCTGCGCTTCATGTCAAAATAAAGTCGTCCAGGGGGGCTAGATAAGTTGCATTTTGACATTCGAATCGATCAACAAAATGTATGGAAATGACAAAAGCTTTCGGCAAATCGGGCTGTCACTAATGTCATTTACATACATTTTGTTTGTCGATTCGAATGTCAAAATGCAACTTGTCTAGCCCCCCAGTTAGAAGAAAATCTAAAGCTCCGTACTCCCTTATGGTATTACTCGATAGTTTACAAACATTAACGCGTGGATCGCAACACTACAGATCGGAACGGCAACAAAGTAAAAACAACGTCGAGTAAAACTCATGGGACATACATGTCCCATGAGTTTTCTATTGTAATTGTCAAAATCTATTGTAATTGTTTATAAAATTAACACTTCGTTTTTTGAATTCGAAATCAGAATTGGTAATTGGACTGTAATTCGAAATTGTTAAAAAAATATCAGTTTTTGACCCTAAATACACATAGACATGTCTGATAGCTGATAACTCACGTTACATATTTAATAGCCCGTGCTAGGCCATGTGCTACTCTAAGTAATACCAATTGTTTCCGACAATTGAACAATTACTCTTTGTACGTCAACATTCCACCTTATGAACCGTACCTACTCTATTGCACAAGTTCACGGTTACAACTCTATTTTAACCTACTTTTTTTACCATACCGTCGACTTTGCGATGGCGTGACCTGCATGTGTATCCATCGTTATAATGAATATTGAAAATTGGAAAATCTGGAAAAATTGTTTTTGGCTACCAAGTAGGTAAAAATGTGGTTATTTTCGACAGTATTGCGTATTGGTATTTTAACGAACAGTGGGTGTACATTAGTACACATCTGCCTGCTTTGGGGAATAAAGGCCAGATATTTATCAACAAAAGAACTTTTCAGTATCACTTTTATTTCAGACATAGTTCGATCTCTACATCGTGTGGGAAAAAATAGGTAACATGAAGAATTGAAGTTATTATAATGAAGGAAAAACTCGGCAGGCGGGCAGGATTCGAACCTGCGTCTTCATTATTCATTCATTAAAATTACTTGTAATCTTAGCATGGAAAATACTTAAAAAATACAAAAAGATAATTAAGAATTTACATAAAATTAAAACCTTAAACATATTCTGATATTAAAAACATGTGATGTCATTGTAATCAGGAACATAGTTGTACGTACTTCCTCGTAAAAACCTTTAATTTTCTCTCGATTCTTATGGACCGATAATGGCTCATTAGCCTCTAGGACAAAAGTCATTCAAGCCGCGAAACAATACTAATAAATTCATATCAGTTCCACGCACGTAACCTTTAATTACGTAAAGCATATTCCAAGCATGACGTTACATGCGCGTGCCGATAATTACCTTAAATTTCTGACGTCACACCATTTAAATTACATTTAAATGTAAAATAATGCGAAAGTGTTGACCAATTATGCGTACTCAGCGCTGCAGTCTGTTGACCTTTCATGAGTTCCATGTCAACGGCCTGGGTTGGTCCAGGAATGTATTATGTCACACGACGACACAAAAAACTAATTATGATTTTGCACGCTTAAGGAGATTGAGCCTGATAAATGTCAGTATGATATTAATAATGAAAATTTTCCTCGGAGTATAATAAGGCGTCAAAGAACTTTCCAACAACAATTATAATATGTTGCATTACTTACAAACTTATGCCCGCGGTTTCGCTCAAATTCCAAAGAAAATTTTGAGACCAGTGGTAGTCTAACATCTTCCTAAGGTTGCATTCTTTCTCCTTGCCACAGAATAAATAATAACAGAATGGCCTCTCTCCGTCCCTCCCTAACGTCAGATACCTCACGTCCCGTCATCATGCCGGTGTTCTTTCCGGACTGCCAACGAACCCTACGCACCATCACGCACACATTTGCACGTGTATAAACGTAATTTTGACAAGTTTGACATTTGGTATTGTAATGTGCAGCAGTATCGGAAAGTGTGTATGGAGTGTCACAGGTGTGTCCTTGCCAAATTTTATCTAAAGCTGTTCAGCGGTATGCGTGAAAAAGTAAGAAATAGACAAACAGATACTTTATCTAAGGTAGGTACTGCATTTCCTTATCTCGTTGGTTCTGTATCCATCGATCTAGCAATATTTCTTCGTTCAGCCTTTCCTAAACAAACATTAATATTTCCGATTCGTACAAATTGTATACAGTGTTATCGGTAATTCAGCAGTGCTGGATCGCTTTGGTCACACAGACCCATTCGTACTCGTCCTAAAATGCCTTTAGCTTGTGACAGCTCGCTATTATTATAATACTATGATTACACATCGCTCGGAGCCGAGTTATTAATAAATAGTTAATACGTACCTCCCCACTGTCCACAAAGCGACCATAGGCCTTAAATCATAAAGTAATTACCGTTCTACGATAGGCTTTCTTCTTGAGATTGAGAAATGAGTCGTTTAAAGATGGGCAGGGATATAAATCACAACTGTTCGTAGAACTATAAGCATGGATTTACTTGTCCATAATAATAAGGATTGTTAAATCATAATAATAATCTGGACACCTCTATTTTTAATGTTTTTGTTAAATGTTTTATTTTTATTTAATAACTACTCTTTAAAATTATTCAAAAATTCCCAGTAAGTACCCGTTAAATTACTTGTTACATACTTTCATACAAACTTTGTTCCATTTTTTCATTTATCCAGCGGTTAGTGGCTATCCCGAGTTGGTGAAGTAGACCCTAAATGCCTTGGAACAAAGCTGTTAATGTGAGCCCTCGTGTAAACAAAACATCACGTTTAATTCAGTTGTAATTTACCGTAATAACTAACTAAGTTTACCTTACCGCGACGTACTAAGTCATAAGAACGTCAAAAGAAAATAATCCGATGATTTATGACAATGATAGGTTACTATTCGGTGGAGTTTGCCAAACTGCAGAGGTAATACAGCAGTATACACCTTCACGTGTTTGAGAGCACGTGAAGTGAGAGTAATTTTAGAAGTGTAGAAACAAAGGAGTTTTATGTCTTACTAGATATAGAATTTGTAATACCATAACGCCAAGACCGTGGGTTGGTTCCCACCTGAGACAAATATATGTGTGATCCGCAGATATTTTTAGGGCTTTTTCACAGAGTGAGCTGCCTCTTAGCCTTTTATAAGGCTCAAGTAAGAAAACCTAAGTTTGTGTATCGAATTTCATTGCCTGCGTGCCTAATGGAATCTGGCAAAGAATGTAGTCCCTTCATACCATAACCAATTTCTTGACTTATACGATGCATCCGACTTTGAACCAGATTATATAAAATTTGATATTGAATGAAGATGATGAGAAGATGTTATATAATCTGGCAACATTTTGCGATTATATTTTTGAGACTACTTACAAACTGCTTAAAACCTTTTTTAGTCACTGAAATACGATCTCTGCATTATCTTACTAAACAAGATAATATAGCCCACGGGCTTATAAAGAACAGTGAACTATATTGGCAGTGTACACATAAATACGTATAACCTACGCAGGGAAACTCATAGAGCCCAACAGGACATCATAGTTACCATCTCGAGCGAAGCCGCGGCACGATAAGCTACATAGATTATAATTAAACCAGTAGACGATAAATTGTGATCAACGAGGTTGGCGATGCTTTTCATTTCACTTTCTAAGTAAATACATATAAACCCCCTTATTATAAGAGATTGACTAAGAAAAACACAGGTTTGAAATAGTCTCGTCTCTTTTTATAGTATGATATTAGGAAGTGATAGCTATATTTTGGTCATTTTTGCCTGGATATTAGAATGGAACTCACACGTCACGCACGATTAGCTTTTCGCACAAAGCTTAGACAAATATTTAGCAATGGGTAGTAGGGTAGTAGTATGTAAATTAATTTTTTTTATTACTTGACACTTTATGCACATTAACGTACAGAGGCGGGTTTAATACTAAAAGCATTCTCTACCAGTCAACCATAAGGTAGTACAGAGAAAAACGCGGTAGATAGTAATTTATATGTAATACGTGAGAATATTGAATATTGATTGAAATGAGAATCAAACTTAGCTTATGTCGGTGAATCAATCGCAATTTTTCTACCATATACTGTATACTCACCTCAAATCCTTTCAATGTGTTTAAATTCACACACAGAATAGTATGTGCAAGATGCACGTGTTGATGTTCATGACTGCAAAGTCACATGTTTCAATAAAGCTATCGATTAATGACCGGTAACTATGTGACAACGACTCGTGCGCAGCGTCATATTGATTAGCGACCTGTTTCCTTTGCTAGCCGTGAATAACACCAATGTTATAATAATGGCCCGGAAGTTTTGGAATCCGTTTCCTTTGCCTGAAGCGACTTGATATTTTTTAACATGTTCTCAAATGTGAAATAAAAGTATCATCATAATTAACCTATTAATCGTCCTACTGCTGGGCACGCGACTGATGAGTTGGTAGACGTCAGACGCTCGTCGAGAAAATCGAGAGATTTTAAAGGCATGTAGGTTTCCTCACGATGTTTTCCTTCATCTTTGTAAGGGAGTGATAATTAATTTATCAATATACAGTCAGAGGTGCGTGCCTTGGATTCGAACTCGAGAGCTACGACTTGGCAGTCGTGTGGTCATATCCCTAGGCTATCACTGCTTTCAAATAAAACTTTGAAAGCCTACTAAAGTCTATTATTAAAAATGTGAAAGTTTGGATGTTTGTTACTCCTTCACGACAGTTTTGGCTAAAATTTAGAATAGACATAGCTGAGACACTTTTTATCCTGGTCGCGGGGTTCCCACGTATTCTACAGGTTCCCACTACAAAGACAAATTTATCTTGTATGGAGCCGCGGTCAAATAAAATATAATTTAAATACTCTTAGGCGGCTTGCTAAATTGCGTTCTATGATCAAACAATAAGGAACACAAGTGAACAGCCTCTGCAATTTTATCACATTCGTTTATTTTTCAGTAACTTTTATTTTCATTACATGATTGGCATAAATATCTGGCAATGTATCTGTCTCCCTAAAATGGGAGATAAAGTCATTCACACTGTTTATTTATTACTTACACCTGGAAACAACTTTTAAATTTTAATTAACATTTTAACACACTCTTGTAGTTTACCCAAATTAAGTTAAAGCGAACATTAAGTTGGGCAATAAATTATTCTTGTGGGAAAACACTGCGTTTTTAAAGGGACTGCAGAAAAACAACTTTATATGACGTAGAAGTAACCAAATTTGGATATTTTCGACTCAGTTTCTATAGAGAAGTACGGCGTTCCTTAAGAATTATATCCTTTAAGATAATGTGTTTTTATTTAAACCAGTGTGAAGCAATTTCACTCTGGAAACTATTCTGTGCCGTGGTTTACGTCCATTAGTGTCACAGTATCAAAAATTAAATGACTATCTTTAGTCAACTTATCTTTGGCCAATCTGAGTGTTAAAAGACTCTAACTTGAATTCTTACAAATATGCAGCTGCTTTATATTAAAGGTTTATAAAAAAAAAAAAAATTAAAAGCTTAGTCCTTGAGAGCTTTTAAAATACGATGAATATTCTGGCGATACTTGACACTATAATGCTCACAGATCCCTTAGTACCATGTGAACCTTGAACTCAGCACATCATTGTTATTGTAGCATGGAATGAATACAGCCTGAATTTTTCTCCGACACCGACAAAGGAAGAAGTCGAGAATATTCGCAGACAATGTAACTAATGTACGAAAAAGAATATTACAAGCTATAGACATCAATAATCTTTTATTAACACTTGTGCGATATTCAACGTCGACATCGGCCTCACAGACGGGCGTTTATAAGCTATTCATCGGGTTGAAAGCGTATGTAAATGTAAATGTATATCCTTGTTCTGTGCAGACGGAATACTATTTTTCATCAGGAAAATATTTGTTAGTAATTCAATAATGGGCGAATACACTTGCCTGTCACTGAAACTGTATGGAAGCGTTAAGATGCTGCCCCTAGTTACCCATTGCGAAAATAACTAACAATATGACTATTCAAATAGGACATCACATTCAAGCATAGTTTTCTATTTATCCATAGATAAAAAATAGTTCATTGGCAGCCCCTACAAAAATGTTTCGGCAGGGTATCTGCTGATCCTCGATGCCAAGGACCTGCTAACGAAAAAGAAGTCAAGACTTTTAAATAAATATAGTTACTAGGTAATAGGTACCTGCAGTCGTCAGTCTGCAACTGTATGAACAGGTTTATCCGTACTATTGAAAGTCTAATCACATGTCATCTCATATCTACTTAAAAATACATTTCTAGGACAATTTTATGTAAGTCTACCTACCTACCTAGTCTACCTCTACAAAATAATTTTGTCATAAGATCACTTGCACACATTACCCAGTTTGGTTGCGAAATTCTGATGGTAGTCAGATGGTCAAACTGGAAACCAACCCCTACGTGATTAGAAGACTAGGATGATGATAATGTTATCAAAACAGCTTTTCATACATTTCCTTAGCCTAGTATACACCAGCAATATCATAGTAAAAATATTCCCTGTAACAACGGAAGGGTTCAGTTCCTACATAAAGTGGTTGGTTTACAATCTTCGAGAGCAGCCTGACGAGATGATGACACTGACAAAGCGCTAGCGACCTGCGAGCCTCATGATTGATGTCTGCGCTTTGATATCACGTCGTATACCGAGCTATCTGTCTCGTACAACAATCTTATTACTTGCGAATACCAAGCAAAGAATTGACATTTATTCGATTTTATACGGCATCGAATTGACTACCATTGGATTGCCTTAAATGAGATCTAGATCGACATTCTACCTACTTACATCTGTATTGACGTTTACACATACATATTTATAATCAGCGTAATAAGAATTCAATATCACTGAAACGTTGAAGGAAGACTTCATAAACATCGAGTGTTGATAACAAAACCGACTATCAAATAAAAAACCACGAGTGTAAATCACGTATCAGACAATGGCTACGAATGTAAATTCGTATAGTAGATACATACATAATTACATATATCATATAGTAGGTATATCTTAAATCTATGCACCTGCGACCATCAATTTGTTTGTACCACGCATCGTGTATAGTTACCATAAGAAGTAGAACATGGGTTATAAAGGGCATTTTAATAGCAATCTAAAAACGCATTTTCTCCGATATTCAAATTTAAATCATGCATTTCATGCACGTGTGTTTGATGCAACATTGTAACATGTAGTACAACGACTAAGAAACGTTCTATAACGTACCAACATCAACCCGCATTACTTTATTGCGGTTTTTGTAATAGCTGCAAGTCGTCGAATCATTCCTGTTACTATGTCGTTCCTTTGTGCTTCCCGCAGTTTAATACCTAAACGGCACGTCGAAGTAGTCACGAACCTATGGAGTGGATTGAATAACCTTTTCTTCTACGAACGGCTTCCTATTGCTCATTGTAGCAATAATTCATGGGTAATGATGTAATAGGATACATTGTCGGTAATTATGCGTTGTTATAAGTCAATTCAAATATCGTAACTCAATTACTCGAAACATTCAGGAAACGTCAACGCACGGTAGCTAGTGCTGCGTAGGGTATGGTGAAGGGCTTGCATAATGCGCGCGCGCTCAATGCGCTGATAGTGGCGGCCTATCTACAAGCGCGCTGACAGAAGCAGTTAGGCCGTGTTCACACATCGCTTGTTAGACACCGCGCAACTGCCAATTACCGCGACATACAACCCCCATACAAACTCACTTTCGCCACTGCACCCGGCAATAAGCGTATGTTCACGGGATTTTAAATTGCAAACGAGATGGTAATTAGCGAGAACAACCGCTAAAAGTCGTGGCTAAATGCCACCGAGGGTCCTGTATGGAAATTAGGGACAAATTACGTCTCCACTCTTACTTTCATTTGTATAACAACAGTTACATAAAACCAGTAATTGATTATTTCTTAATCAACGTCATTGTCCTGTTTAAAGGGTTTGTGCAATTGTTGCGAATCGTACAAAAAATAATGTCGATTTATCAATTGAAGTATATCGATTTTTGCGATCGATCATGACATGAATAGATCAAAACAGTCGGTCAAACGTATTCCATATCTAGAGCCGATAATCGTATGCGTGGCCGGGCCGAGCTTGCCACTTATGCAACTTATAAAATATTGCGAACTCATAAGCGCAGCGCGCCGCGGCAGCACTAAGATGAAACTGGAGATAGAGTTAATCTAATAAGTCAGATCTGAAGCCAGACGTCGACCGAAGTAATAACTCACGGTTGAGAAGCCAGAGGTTAATTAAAAATAGCAACTTCAATCTTACGTGTCAGAGATGGAGTTAGATTAGGAATCGTCCGATATATCCTATCTGAAACACTAAAGCGCACTTATTTAACGGGGAAGGGTAATAAATTACAAAATAATAGTAAGTTATGATAACAAGTATCGAGTTCTGGATAAAACTATGTAAGTAGAAGATATAATTCTAGAATATTCGTAAATATATATTGTTAAAGTTGAGCAAACAAACAGCAACACTTTTGTAACACCCATTTACACTTTACAAGTGTTTATTTCTTAACGCTCTTGTACTAATTACGCAGCGTATAAATCAACTGTTGGTTTTAGTGCCAAATCTCTCGAACGTATCGTGTTGCGCCGGTCGCGGTGTACATATAATATAACCTAACTAATGTGATGCAATTTTGCACTTGAGAAATTCAAGCTATCAATTCGTGGCGTTCTTAATCGCAGTCGACGGCCAGTCATCACTAATCAATTTGGCGTATGTTGTCCGCATCTTACACAAACGACCATCGAGCCAGTCTTCGTTGCAAACAACTGCACGTAAGAGCAATTACAATTCTCTCAATGCGTGTGCGTAAATAACATGCGTATAGATGAAATAGGTTCCCTGGAAACGATCTGCGTTATGTGTGGAGTGCCGTTATATCCAATTCCCGGCGATCGTTGTGTTAGTTATCAGATCGCTTAAAGTCCTGTAACACACCCCACCAACACAAGCAGAATCTTTGATTTAAATGCTTATCGAACGAATCACGAAAGGAATCAAATGTCATACAAGGATGTGAATAAATATGTGGGTGGAGTTGTGAAATGAAGTATTTTACGATACGACAAATGGGAACTGCCAATAAAAAGGGTATTATTTTAAATCAGTCATCGTAACAAAGTACCGATCATGTAACAAAACTGTATTATGACAAAGTAAAACGTAACAGCTATTGATAACAACTAGTTGGAGAACATAATCTTTGATTGTTCAACAAAGACAACTGACATTAACGAGAAACAACTTTTATACAAAAATATACGATATTATACAAAATCCAAAGTGACACTATTCTGAATCATTGTCTAATTCGAGATTCATACGACAATAGCGAGCTTCATAAGACTTTAGAACTTGTCAAATTTCGTTGAAATATGATGAAAAAATAAATGGAAATGTTCCATTTTTCTTTTCTCCATTTTCTATGAATCGTATCCATAGTTTCAATAAATTCAAATTAAAACTATGGATACGAATCAAATTATTATCGATCTTACATAGTAGGTACCCATACTAAAGGAGAATCAATTATTTTCGCATCACTAGCTCAGCCTCACGTACGAGTACTAGAAACCTTGAACCGAGCCACAGATAAAGCCCTGATTCACTGGACACATTCAAAGATAACCGTAAGTAGTGATTTCTACCATTTATCCTGTCAATCAATGCGCATGCGTTCTAACAAACATCGGTCAAAGGTGCAGGTAAGCCTCAATCAAATCAATAATACGGAGAAATGTAACAGATACCTTGTAACACACACGAGTGTAGTAAGAACACTACTGACCCGCTTGTTTCCGTCAATCATCTTGAAGATTTAGGTAAAGTATTGTTGTTATCCGTTAGAGGAGTTTTATAAAGTACCACAGCACGTTTCGCACATTACATTGAAATGGTTCCTTAGAGGTTCTGATGACTTTACGTTTGCTCGTTACGAACGGTTATGAACACTTAATTCTGTATTCTAGAATCGTACTTAAGCGATTACAGTTTAATGACAATTTTCTATGAAATTACAGCATCGAAATCGGTATACGAAAATCCATTATCTAAAATTTCCAATTAAATGTTACTGCTAAAACAGGTTTGTATTCTATTTCAACGGCAGTTCATCTTACACTGCCATCAAATTGACCATTTTCTTTCGAACATTTGTCATTTTCTGGCTGACAAATATAAGCTTTCAAAACCTAGCAATAAGGTTTAATTGCTATTAGAACATTTTATAATGATTCGTTACTCAATTGCTATATTATGGTGAGGTTCATGTATTTTTTAACTTCTGTTAACTTTTCTAGCTGTTAGCTTTTTAAGTTGTAAGCTTATACAGTTTTGTTGACTTTACGCCCATAAATAAATGCATAAAACCTCTTATGAGGCACCATCGCTAATAAATAGCCTAACGAGCGTGGCTGAGTTAACATTATGCTTAGACACTGCTAGGAACCACGTTGGGAATAAATGTGGCTTTAAAATATATAACATCAGTTGTATGAACTCGCAGATTGTCAGTAAATTTTACACAACATACGAAGTATTAGGAAGAGGCCCACTAATGTATATGCACAGTTCCCCGGTATGTTTAGGGCCCATGTAGGGGGCGAGCCTACTGCCAGAATTTCACATAAAAGTCCAATAACACACTTCTTGACCTGGAAATCGAACCTAGGAATGTCCTAGGTAACCTAGCGTAGCAGCCGCTTAGCTACTACGATAGCGAGGCAGTTACAGTAGATTTTAGGGTTTAATATTATCGTTTATTATATCTAGTAAGCTGTATGTGTGTACATAGTAAACTTACATTTCTAGTTGTGTAGGTACCAATCAAAACCTGGACACGAATGTATATTCTTAAAAAAATATTTAAACATCCTGTGGATCAGGTTATGCTCGAAAAAAATAAAAGCGAACAAGTTACTAGTTATTAAGCCAAAAGCAAAACTCCGCGAGGAAAGTGGGTCGTAGGTATCGGTGAAATAGTTTCACCACTCATCGACTCTGTTCATACTTAATTTTTGTGAGGTGAAGGACCGAGTTGCGTGTACTGTTCGCGTGCATGATCAATACAAGATTCGATTCCGGCAGTTACTTACCGACAGGCCCATCAATTTCGGGACACATTCGGACTTCGCAGAACTTTCGCCAGAAGCACGAACCGATCTGATATGTATCGACAACGTGGCCATTAATACGGGTGTATCGCACTAGACCGCTTGTTGCAACATGTTACGTAGCACCCAAATATGTTATAATGCTGTTCAATTAGGTGTGGTCATTGTCACTTGCGGGTATCTACTGATATTGATACAGCGGCATTTTGTAACTTGTTAAGGTACAGTTCTACTAAGCTAGCTCTCGTACCACTATACGTGCAACGTACAAGGTTGGTAGCTTGCACTTAACTTGTGACTACAAATTTTATAAAACTTTTACTAACTCTTACTAAAAATGACAAGTTTAAATTCCCAATATTGGACATTTGCACAATTCCCTCATATTACTAGTACCTAAATGTCCAGTATAAGTGGACATCTCATTGTACGGAATCTATAAACAATGCTAGATCCGCCTATATTTGAAATATACAGCTTGATATTATATAGCCGTATGTATCATCTATAACTGGGCAAAGTAAGAAATTCTAATGGATAAACGTACAATTATATCTTGCTGTTGCTAAGCGAGAAAACGCTGATAGGAATATTAGCCACATCAACATTTAACACGTAATTACGCCTGTTATCCATGACAGGATAAGTATGGAGCTAAAAATAGTTAACTTGAATGAAACCACGTTTGCCGTACATAATTACGCGAATAGGACTGTGATAGTGACAGGTGAAGCAGACAATAATTAGATAAAGCCTCCTGAGGATTTTTTTTTATTTTACTCCTGCATTTATACCAATGAAACACGTAAATCATTGAATTTATTTCACTTTATAATTTAATCGATTTATATCACTTTCATCGCCTTTTTTCACCAACAGGTTGTGTGATTGTGTCAAGGCTTCAATAAACGATGACAGATTCCTTCCGGATCAAAGTGATTAGATTTTTTTTAAAGCTGTTGCGTTACTGGAGCGGATATGTTTATCCGTTCAAGTGCAGAAATTCTTCAATTACAAACTATTAGGAAATACCAAAAGTAATATTAATAAAATTGTTGAGTACAAAGACGTGTAAACTTGGGAAACCAGTATGTAACTGTGATGTTCAAATAATATATTCATGAAGAGTAGTAAATATAAATAAACGAAAAACATAAATAGCTCGTTGGAGGCTATTATAATAAATTATGTTAAACAAAAACTGCACCACTGAGTGTTTGAGCGAATATTCCCCTCGATTCGTCTCGGCGCTGCGCAGGCGCCCTGCTGCGCCTATCTCAAGTATATCGCCATCATTGCGCCATTACTGTCTTCCTTCAGCTACTGTAGATCAAACTCGTGCGCAACCTGTCTCATTCATACTTGTAACGGTCTCCTGCAACTCTATACAATTTAAATAATGAGAGAAGTAGTCGCCGTTACGTGTGTAAATTTACTTCTGTTCCTAAAGCCCGGTGCTTGCTGAGCTTGCGTGCTACTGACAAATACGTCTTAAATTTTTGACGCGAGCAGTTTCACAGATCTTTATAAAATTTGCATCTCCCAGACGATTGCCCCACTTATTATTGTAACATTTTCTGAAATACACGTGTCGTTTTTAATTTACCATGAAAATGAAACCGGAACTGATGATGATTTATGCATGTGCAGGATGAGCCGTTGAGATGAGGTTACAGGGTCAAAATCAAAACTGTGGTCCGTGGAATGTCATGAGTTCAATTATTTCGATTAGATAGAACTAATAATAATTGCTAAGATAATAAGCAAAAGAGATTCAAAAAGCCACTTTTTCCCACAATTGATATGTATTTTAATAATTATGTTTTTTAATCCAGGTGCCTAGGTTGATAGTGTCTGTACAGTCTAGTATCCGAAGCTCTGAAAATGGGAATAAATATTGTCCAGAGTAAATTATGTGTAATTTAACCACAATTAGCTTAGTTTACAAGGGCTGTTACGATTCCATAAAGGTCATACTCACCGTACAGTAAGGAGTATCGGTGTCAGTCATTAATTGCAATGTCCAACGGTATAGCAGACAGCATCTTAGGTTAGAAGAGGAGGACAAAACGGGACAAACGGACAATTACCGCCGCAATTCCGTCTGTAACAGTGTAAACTTGGACATTAGTATTATGTGCTATCACTCCTTTAGTTCGTCTATCGCTCGTCATATTTAAATATTTTGGTTTGGTATATGGAGTTAACATCTTTTTAACTTTTTAATATTTTAGGTGCATTTAAATGAATAATTATTATAATTCATTTTTAATCATCATCTATTTAACTTAACGGGGTCAGCAGAAATATCATTGTATGCTTTTAAAAGTTTTTTGCAACTATCATAAAAGTTTAGTATAATCGTCCAACAAAGAAAATTTTAGAGGTAAAGCTTTTCATAATTCGGTTGAAACGGTGAAATTTGATGGACATTGTTAAAAGTAGTTTGATCGTATTCCTTTTGTATTTTTATGAGGCCACTGTTCATTATCATTATGCCTGTTTAGAGTTGAAAGCTGTGATTGGCAGTTGGAGGTCGTCGATGAACACAGTAGGTAAAAGCTCAAGAATCAGGTTAAACGTTACAAAAAATTGGCACATCATGTAGGTATGGCAGCCATCTTCTAGCCGTCACGTGAATTTTGCAACTAAGTAAATATGGTAATTTTGTCATTGCGTGTTTTCTTTTTATTCTTTATATGGGTTTTTACTTGTAACCTTTGTTCCACATCATCATTAATATTTTCCTTTTATTTGGGTCGAATTTCAATCGGAGCTCTTTTTATATCTACCTAGTATTGCGTCGTCACTGCGATAGCTCTAACAGGGCAAGCCCATGTACGGTGCCAAAGGCAGATCCTTTGTCTAGAATTGCACCCACTAATACCTATTATTAATACTCTGGTAATTTTTGGGTTTCACCTTAACGTGCATCCCACCTTTTATGGTAAAACAGAAGACAATGACTGTACTTATCGCGAAACAAAAAACAGAAGGTAGGTACAGGTACACAAATAACGCCATTGTACCTCCGCATACACAATAACCCTGAAACATAAAAACGTCTGCGTTATTCAACATGAGCGTTAACAACCACCATTTGGCTATGTAGGTAACTGACATTAATTGTTAAAAGTGTGATATTGACACGAAATGTTAACTTTCGTCATGCTGCAATTGATTTGAAGAATAATCACACACGAAACACAGATTTGTTCATAAATTGTTACACCGTTAACTTAATACGTTGTGTTCGGTTAAAAGGCGAGAAATTTGTAATTTTTTTCGCCGCAACTTACATGCATCCATCATCTGTTGTTTTGGGAGACCGTTAACTGCCGTCTGTACTTCAGCCTGGAGGGAAAACTCGACAGAGTTAATAGATTTCATACTTTCCTGGTCCTTTCCAACTTCCACCATGGAGACCCTCAATTTACTTGACAAATGGGACTTGAATAATCGTGTTGACCCAAATTGCAATAAGCGCAATGTGAGCTAAATTATTAGGATCCAATGGAAAAATATACGTTTATAGCAGAGAACTTTGGTAAAACATTCAATTTGATTCTTTACTTGTAAAACAATTGTAGCGAAGGCCTGATGGGTGTTGGAGTCTAGAAACTTTTAACGCTAGTGAGTGAATTATTTAATTTAATTCGTGGAAATATTAGCTTTCAATTCGTATTCGTATCACCTGTTTATAGGGAATTGCAGTGGTCTTCAGTATCTCTAGGTACTAAATAGACTTCACAACTGAATGGAATTGGCCACAATCACCTTCTATATATAAATGTTTAGTACCCTCATTGTTTCCCTTCAGTAACATCTTTACTATGCACCAATCTACGTAAACACAGTAAAACTGTAGCATAAACCCTGTTGGAACTAAGAAAGGAACATAAAATAGTTGTTGCTCGTATTATGCACGCCCCTACGATGATTCGCGAGGCCATAAATTTAATGCAGTGGACAGCAAAATTGTTGTTTTGACCGCACGACTTTGCAATGCTTTTATAAAAACTTTATGCTTCCTTTAATTTAATGGCCTATTGACAGAAAACGTTTTGTTGGTTGTCATCATTAAAATTATGACTCGTTTTATGTGGTGCTAATTGCTGAGTAGATTTGAGCTTTTACTTTGGGGTTTCGCTCTCACTAGTAAGGTTTACGTCCTCTGACAGTGTTATACCTTGTCGTCGGTTGTGATGCAATAAATATCGTAATGTGGAGCGGCAATCCCACACTCGCGTCTCCTTTCCTAACACGGGCATCGCTGGAAGCAAAATAAAGCGGTCCCTGACATACGACGGGATGTCGTTTTACCAAAACGGGTAGCCACACTGAATAAGGAGCTGACTTTTATACTTTTTAACTTACTACTTTCTTAAGGTTCGTGCGGCGTAAAATGGCTTCGGAGAAAAACTGGCATAGAAATAAACTTGGAGCTTAGTAACAGTAGTCCTTACTGCATTGCACTTTCTCATACTGCAGTTATACTAAAGAACATTCTCAAATAATCTTGCTTTTGTCTTTAAAATGTTTAAATTCAAAGAAAATGGTACCGAAAAAGTAGTCGTGTTTCCATTGTCCACTTAGCACTCGAGTATTCTTCAGGAAAATTCCTAAAGTGCAACCTTATCTTTTCGGCATTCCGCAACTCCTTTGCGGTATGAACATTTGTCAGGCAGGGTCGCGTCGAGACGCCATAAAAGACAACCGGTAGAATGTTCGCGAGTCTCTGTGCAAGCCGCAACCCACCATGCACACCATGTACCACCGTTGTACTCAACAAACGCATTTATTATTCTCAGATAGACATGATATTCGCTATCTTTATACACGAAGAAAACAGAAACAAGTTTTGCAACTTATTTTCGTCTTTATTCTCGGCGTGCATCTATGCATCCATGCATCTTTAAATTACTCCACAGCCTTCAAAATAGAAAGGTGCGTCATGTATACATGTGTTATGACCTTATAGACTATGGTTATTCAAAACCGTTATGTTTAAAACACTCCAAAGACCACATACAAATAGTTCATTATAAACAGAAGTAATCGCTAATGCAGACAGTTTTTTTTTTTAATGTTGGAATATGTTACGAGCTTATATAGTGCCACTTCAACAGAATAGTTCAATCCATTACAATTTGTCAATCAGAATTATTAATCAATTTACAGAAATTACATTTACCTTATAATCATCGATTACCTATACACAGTTTCTATTACTATTATTTACATTATTATGTAAGTATGTGGGTAATATGAAATAGTTCACCACACACTTGCGCAGGATCAGTAAAGATTACAATACAAACGATCAGTAATTGAACGATCGATTGACGATTATTTCGTTCTACACCTACTTTCGTATTGTTCTACAATGTGATCAATCTTAACAGAAACCACAATACAAATTCGCAGAGACATTTGTGACATTATTGGCAAAGCAAACAATTTGCATTCCATTAAAAAATCAGGCCGCAGCCGTACTAATATTTACACATCTGTTTCCTTTCAAATTTCGTAACGTGTGACGTAATAGGGAATTCCTTGAGTGGGTATGACGTATACTACGCGACGCGACGAACCAGCGAAGTCCGGCAGTCACTCCTGCGCAGCGCCCTGCAAATGTCAAGAGTGCGGTTACGTAAACGGCCCAGTTACCGCTACGAGTGCGACCTTTGCCGACACCTTTGAAAATTGACTCGTGTTTTATGAAAATCTTGACACCCGTTATAGTTCGGTTCTTATTGCATGTCAGAGGTCACTATTGTTCGAATACTAGAACGTACTACTTCTTGTTTTGATTGTACCGCGTAGCGTAACATTTGACGTAATTCATAATCGAATTTATACAAATATAAACAATACAGTCAATACAGACAATCAGACAGAAAATGTATTTAAAGGTCAAAATCGAATGAAAGCTGTAGAAGAGTCATAATAAACTAACACAGTTAAAATAATACCTAAGCAAGAAGAAGTCCAGTTTATCATCAGAATCTATCCAGTTTCGCACTAAAACTTAGTTTTTACTATTTTTTAAGATGTTACCCAATACCCTAAAGCCTAAAGCTATAATTCTGAGCAGCCGACATGTCTTGGCATTAATTGCCACTCACTGGCTTCCTTTGAACACCTAAAACCTGATCCTTTCTTTCTTCACCAACAAATTAACATTCACAAAATCGCATTCAAATAAATTAAACATGACGTTTTAATAAAACAAACTAGTGATAGTAAATATATGAAGTCGGGGCGTGTCTAATGTTTACATAAAATAAATTAGAATAAACCGGTATGTTATTAATTAGAGCGCAAGAACATTACCGTGTGTGAGTCTAATTTGTGCAGTACTTACGTAATGTTAGAGTGTATGTGTATTTGTGTAACTCGAGACCGGCTGTCCCCTAGTGCTAGCCGCGACGACTTATCAATACATGTTCACACTTTTGCAACGTCTGTTGTGACCTTTTTAATTGACAGACTGAAAAAAAGACAGAGCGACTCGTGCGCCGAGTGGGAAAGATTGTGCGTTATGCAAGGCGGAAGTAATAAGGAAATGGAAAAGAGCGATTGTAAATAACGGGAGTTGAAACAATAGGAAAGTAAGACCGATATACCACATCGGCAAGTGCTGTTTATGGCAGATGTTGAGAGTGTTAAGCGAACAGACTTACGACCGTATTCTAGAATGGTAGAGCAGTAATTTCTACTTGAAACTTACAAGTATATCATTACATATAAAAGCTGCAACAGAGTAGAATTACTGTCAGTACCTACCTAAGTAGGCGATGTGTCTACAAAACACAAACCATGTCAGGTTTAATTTAATTAAACAATATAAGCGGTACAAATCTCAAATACAGTTTTTGGGAACTGTGTCTTTAAGACGAAACAAATTGACATTTAAAAATAATGTGTTAATCGTTACACGAGACTGCCGTTACTCAATTAAATTCAATTACCGCGCGCGTTAAGTAACTTTGTCACATTTCATTTTTTTATTGGAATTATGCTGTTCAATCGATGACACTTGTCTTGTCTCTTCAACAGTGTGGTTTCATTAAAAGTTTATGAAAGATTAGGTACATCAAATCAAACCTCAGAAATATCTTACAGTAAAATTCCGAATATAGGTAATGGGTAAAAAAAAATTGGGACGCATTTTGCACGGCACCATCTAGTCCCGATCTAAGCAAAACTTGTATTAAGGTCACTAGAAAATGGCTTATATATTATTTTAATACTTAGATATTTTGCGTTGACACAAAATTAAATATCTACTTATATTTATCTCATCAATTTTATATTTGTGTCCTATGGGAGTCAAACCCACGAAGTCGTGATCTAAATTAATACGTAACTCGAATCAATAGACCACAGACGTCTATTACTCTTAAATTTTAAATTCTCACTTCTTGCAGCGTCCGTCCCTAAAAGGGGAGGTTTAATTTAATTATCGTCGCAAATGGCTTTTCGAACTAGTGTCGTAAAAAGAAACCTATCAGATTATTTTGAGAGGAAAACAACTTCATTTTGTACGACAGGAACAGGCTGCCTTTAATACTTATTGCGCGCACCGTACTTAGAACATTAGTTTAAAACAAAACATATAAATACATTGTTATAATATTATTATTAACAGAACATACCATCAAGCCTGAATTCCCCGAAGGGATAAATGGGAACCCCTATAACATGGGATCTAAATATACCGGCTAACTTTGGGTTATCAAGCCTACCCAACCCCAAACCTGCTACTGAGAATCAACAAATTTGTCATGGAAACGTTTTTCTCTCTTTCTGGTATCTAAAACCTGTGTGATGTCAATGATTATTAAAAGTAGGTATTATTAAATTATGTAGAAAAATAAAGAGCCTAATAATGTAAACGGTAACTTAGAGCCATGTTTATCGTGTTATAGGTTTACAAATTAACCGAGTTACCAAGCTAAGTGCAGTAAAAGTATTTCACATCGGGCCGCAAGCAACGTACTGACAGATACAATCGTTACACTTTTTATCATTAGACCTAGAAAATAGAGATTTCTATAAAACGAGCCGATGGCGCCAATATTCTATCAGTAAATAGGGGTGGTCGGCGGCGCAGGCGCAGCGCACTAAATCACACGCTAATAACTACCAACAGTGATACGATCGCAGCTTTCAATAATAAACCTACCCAATTGTGCCCAGCGCCTTTCATAGAAAGCAACTCCGTGAAGTTCTTTACCAGTTTCGTTCCACGATCCAGCAACAATGATATTTCCATTAACTATTATTCTAAATTAATGCTATCTAGATCGAGATCGTAGTGTAAGATAGAAATGCGTTTAGTTACGCATTGGTGTGGTTGCAAGAAATTCTTATTAGTAGTTAAATATGTTAATTATATTATAATTATAAGAATATTAGGCATATATTAATTACTGTATATGTTGGTATAAATCAATGTAGATACGATCGATGCAACTATCTTATAAAAGATAATACACAACATTGGGCTTAAATATTAATAAAGAAATTGTTTATAAATTTCCGCTTCTATCACATAATTTATTATTCATGTTCTCAATATCAATTAAACGCATAAAATTTTAATAGACTATCAAAGTGAAATTCCTGTCATTGAGTATTTATTACGAAAGCGCAATGCCATGCGCCTGTAATAACCCAGTAATTAGCTATAAACACCCAATTAGCCCGTAGTTTACAGCTGTACATAATACTATTAATTAATGGATGGGAAAAGCTTTATAATGTTCATTATGTTTGTCCAGTCACTGCCAATAATACATATCGGACTTTGCTCATTTTCACTAAAGTCTTTTTAGGTAAGGTGTCACTGTTTGAGATTAGTGACGGTGATATTTTATAAACTGCTAAAGGTCTTGTAATGTAAACAATTACTATAATAAATATTAATTAGTTAGTCTGTAATTGTGAAAACAAGCAGTAAAATTTCACTGAATTTATAGCTATCACGATTTAAAAACGCTTAAGATTCCACTTAAACTTACTGTACCTCAACCATGAGTTCTATCGAATGGCTTTCGATAGGTTTTTTATGCAACAAACGCTGTAATCTCATAGCAGATTTTAGTTCCTTACGTAGAGGCGCTCCGAGGGTTTTCCATTCAAATATTTTACGGCGTCGCTAGCGAGTCTAGTGAGAAAAATCATGGTCGAGGCACTGGATGTTGGTGAAAATGCAGGGTTCACAGAACACTAGAATGATCCTTGAATAAGTAAATAGTATCTACTTATAATTAAAACATTAATTAATTAAAATGACTATGATGTGCTTAATAGCGCATCCACCTTATTATAATGTACACAAAAGAATTAATGCAAGTGATTTATTTTGGGAACATCAGCGACCTTCGGGGCAAGCACAGACGAGCGACTAAATAGTTTTATTGTGTCAATGTCGTAACTCTCATTTGTAGGTAGATGTACTTTGGTTTAATACCGATCTTGAATGCCAGTATGTGTTCAACAAAATTAATCATGTTTGAACATTGTTTTGTAAAAAGGTTATTCTGTATCATTGTGTTGTACTTACACTAGACCAAAAAAAAACTTTAGGAGGGTAGCGACAAAGCTTCTTACTATGTTTTGCCGTGGAAAGTAGGCTCCAGACTTATCCCACTCAATAAAATTATAGTTATAATAATTATATATATTGGGGGATTTGAAGTGTACCTATCTATGCCTCCGCGCAGGTTTCTTATAAACCTCTATTAACCTAACCTATTCTATAGATTGAGGCCGTAATACCTACATCACTGACATCTGGGTGGTATTTTGGCGTAAGTTGAGTACATTTTTTTATGAACTAAGCAATTGTTTATTTCGAATGATAGATTTATCGAATACCCTGCGTTAACTGCTTCACTTAATGAAAAGAAACCTTTTTTTTACTACCTACATATTCTAATTATACCTAATTAGTTATTGATCCTAAAATTTACCCCCTAGGCTTTGATGTCAAGCTAATGAATACACAATAAAAATTTAACCAATCATTTCACGTAACCGACATACCCGATGCATCACCTAGATGCATTTAACTGCACTTTCCAAATCGTTTATTAAAACGTTCGTTTAATAAATGATAGTCGAATGAGCGGCTTGCTCAGGCGCATCACACGTCACGGGGCACACGATAAATCTTCTTTTGTTTAGTACGTGTAATATGTTTAAAAAAAACACGCAGCCTACCATGAGACACGCTTTGAACTTGGATAGTTAGCGCCCGTGGTGACGCTTGCCTTATTTACTTTATAAAGCTAGTTACTTCGTTTCTTTAAAGCATAATTTTGTTATTTTTAAGCCATTTCTAAAGTTTCTTGGTTATTTGGGTTATAATGCCACGTCTTATAAGTAGGTAGCTTACTTAGATAAGAACTAACATGACCTATATAGTCATCACACACGTATTTCTCGAAGGGTAACGAAATCATGACCGCGTACTTAATTAAGTTATTTTTATGTTGTGTCTGCTAATTGTCAGTAGAATTCTAGAAGAGTAGAAACAAATATAATACCTTAATCAACAAACATTAAGTTACCTTTTGATAATATGTAATACGCAGGGATCTCATTTTTAAAATTTTAAAATATAAGTATTAGTTTAATGCATAATAAATAATATATAATTTAATGCATAGTATTAGTTTAAATAAATAAATAGATATTATATATATTTATGTATCCTTACCCGACTTCCGAAGGAAGGATACTTATTTGTGATTTATATTTATATTTTGCTGTGCCCTACAGGGTCCATGATTGTCACAAGCTTTAAGCACTGTATCTACCACCTAAGTCTACATTGTGGAATGCAAATAAATAATATGAATAATTATTAATCATAATGGACAAGGACAAACAAAGATAAACAAAATTATTTATATATAGGTATACAAAATTCTATTTCTTTTTGTGTGCAGTGAAAAGGAGGCGCCTAACATTATGATCATTAAAACGAACAATGTACACGCACGGGTATGTGTTTAATTATAATTTGTAATAAGCCTGCTATGGGCTGTAGCCATAGAGACTGACCGCTTCGTAATATTTATTTAATGTTAGCTGTATCCAACCATACATTGCTTGGACTCATAATATTTATATTCATTTATCATTCTGAACCTTACAAGAGTCAAGCGAAATGGAACTTATACGAACATTAATGTGAAATATCCTGTTGTAATCCCTAAAATTTTATTCAAATCAGTGACATAACATAAGCAATACTTACGTATTTTTTTTTAAATAAAAGTATAATGGATTATGTTTTAAGTGTCCTACAAGAGAAATGATCATTGAAAAAACTTTTAGACATTCAAATACTTAGTTTTGGTGTAAAACTTCCATGTGTATAGCTGTAAATCTAGAATGTATTTGATTATGGCTTTAATAGAGAGATTATACCAGTCATTAGATACACCAGTAAATACAGGTTGTTTATATAAATGACATTATTATTATAATTAATTTGACCTAACCCCGCTATCCATTTGAGTGCTGAGATATTAAGTAGTTATTAGTGTAATTTTCTCATAAACATTATATAACTTCGATTCTTAACCTACTGAGTAGGTACACTTATTTAGTGCCAAATTACTAAAGGCACGTTTGGCACAGATATGAATGAACGATTGCGCAATATTAATTAATAACTTTTAATTGATCTATCCTACCAGCCAGTCAGCTACGCTAACAAGCATTCCACGAAATATTTTCTCCGTCGCATATCTCATGTTGAAACGATGACCGAAGATGTGACAATGTGACGACTTTTGTAATTATGTCACGGGACGTGTTGTTGTATGTTTTTAATGGTGATTATTGACAAAACTATTACTATCTTGCTATGAGCAAACAATCACCCTTTCAAATTGGATCCCACTCAAACAAACCGAAGAGCCTTCCATAAAACAAGAACGTCGGATTACCCAACAAAATGATAAGGAGGTTCAAGCAAGACAATGGGCAGTCTTTATCAACACTTACCGGTCGTCACGATTCGCGAGAGCAGTCGAATCCGCCCATTTCACAACACAATGATTAAATAATTAATAATTGCAGCCATTAGGAAGTAAAGGCCAAATTAACCGGATTCACCGGTGGCTTACATAAAGCCCCTCCGCCTCAAGGAACATGGAGTACATTTAGACGTGTGCGCGTTAAGGACTGTCACGACAAC
This sequence comes from Acronicta psi, assembly GCA_946251955.1. NCBI lineage: Eukaryota > Metazoa > Arthropoda > Insecta > Lepidoptera > Noctuidae > Acronicta > Acronicta psi. Next base: position 5,982,090 of record OX276476.1, read on the forward strand.
TCGTCAGCTCTTTAATGAGTGATTTGTCGTCGGAGAATGCTGTTGTTAAATAAGACTCGCTTGTTTTATTTTATTATGAGCCGATTGTAAGTTGTATTTTTAACAACATGGCTTATGAACGTAAAACAAAAAGTATTATATTACAAATTATTTATTCTACACTAGAAAGTGATGGATTATGTTTCTAGTGCGAGTTTAGCTTAAACTTAAACCATCTCTTGTAATAAGGGGTAATCTGGAAGATGTTAGTTTGACCTTACTATTCAAGTAGCTAAGTTTCAAGTTCCAGCGGAAAAAGTTCCGGAGGGCTAAAAAGGCCAGTTTCTAACCAGGTGGTTTCATTCTATTTGGACCTCAATGAGCATTATCTCTGGACTCGATTCATGTTTCGAATCCGAAGCAGTTACTTAGCATTTTTTATAACTTTTGCCCACTGCAGTTTCACGTGAATTTCAAAGGACTTTTTCGGAGCATACCTTTCTTCAGAATGAAATCTATCGCTGCCAAATTATATCGCAATCTGTTCTGCAGTTTAGGCGTGAAGAGATAACAGACGGACAGATGGAAAGATTTACTTTCGCATTTATAATCTTGTATGGATTATTAATCGAAATCCGTCTTATAAGTCCCGTCGATTTAGAAGCTTACTATGTAATCTTAAATTCCCACAACATCTTAATCCTTAAAAAATTAAGTGGTACACCAATCACAAAACGCATTTAGCGCCATCATTTCTGAATAACAGCGACAAGATAAAATCAGGAGACAATACTGGCTAACAGTCGGCGATAAAAATATATCGTGCACTTAGCAAGCAATACATTTGGTACAACGGATAAATGTCATCGTGGATAAAGTAATGGGTCGTGATCTTGGCTGACGTACAGGAAAGTTCAACAATAAACTATGAACTAAGTGCTAGAGATGCTTGAAAGTTTGAAATACCTTTGATATTGTTTTTTGTAAGTATTCGCCCTTATTTTTATGGCCTGTTTCACCACCTTCTAATAAGTTCCCGTTAAATTACTTGGCAGATAATTTCATACAAAATTTGTTCCAGTGTTTTATTTATCCGGTTGTTAGCGGTTATCCAGAGGTGGTGTAACAGGCCCTTACTGCCGCAATAGCGAGAAAAACAGGGTTGATCCGACCGTAAAAGACTTTCAACGATAATTGCAAATGGCCGCTAAAATTTTTAACGGTACAAAAATAATATTAAGAAGCACCCATAGCACAGAATAGGTAATAAGTCCTACGGAAAGCACGTTTGGCAAATTGGCATTCAATTCAATGGTCAGGTTGGAGGTTGAATTGATTGATTGATATTTGTTCCAGGTTTGGGAGTTTGTGTGAGTATGTAAATAATGTGTTTGTAAACGCTCCCAAAATACAGGAAAAATTCCACTAAAGAGATTAAATATTAAATTTGTACGGTATAGATACCACAGGATAAAACATCTAAAAAGATTTAATTAATCAATGTCCTTAATATCTACAAAACCATAATCAGAACCTAAATGTTATTTCGAATGATATTAATTAACACATTAACGGTATCAGCCCAAATAAAAGCTTTATCTTCAAACAAAATCAACTATGGCGCCATCTTCAAGCAACATGTGTCTATGTTAGCAAATAAATTAACATGGTTCCGTAGGTGCTTAAAAAATTCTAAAGGTAGGTAAAGCTGGCTGCACACTTGCCAGAACACTGGCTCAGAATGCCAACTTGATTCATTAGATATTCGGATCCGCACTATTTGTTAAACAACATCAACCCGAAGCAATTATCACATATTATATTTGACTACGTGAGGCTAAGCCGAACTTTTGCCTTGCACGTATATACGTAGATTTATATTATATTTTACCGCCCGCCGAACAAGTGTGTGCTTTGCCATAAATAGCATAAATACATTCTACCATAGTTTTCTGTTCAAGACATTCGTGTAGAGTAATGAGTAAAACATTAAGTAAACCCGCAATTAGCACAAATAAGCGTCAGTAAATGGAATTACGAATAGCAATAACGTTAATAATATTAGTTTTAAGAATCGCGTGCGATATAATAGTATGTTGTAGGCCTATTACCAACGATAATGGTAATAACGATTGCACTGACTCTGTTCACTCGCATAGCTACTAGCTTTTTGCATTGGAGCGTTAAAAATTACTACATTGCTCCATACTTTCTTCTTAAATGCTTTATACTTTACCGCTTTAACAATTTCCCAACTAAGTTGGCGTTACTTTCGAGTTTAGTCTAAGAACTCCACAACCCGATTTCAGAGCAATAACGTTATCTTAAAGATAAACTAGTGAACATGCTGTTCGGGCAGCTTATATGACATTACAGATCTATTGATCATCGTAGTCGATCACTTATGCCCATGATTCTTGTTATCCCAATAAAAGAAAAGGGAATAAAATATTATTATAAAACCCAGTGCTATTACTAAGGCGGTGTCCAAGCACAGGGTGTAAAAATGACAAAACCAGGATTTTCAAATGGTATAGAAGGTTGCGCCGGGCGCATAAAAGTTTAGTTACAGCTCTGTGTAAACTACCCGGGAACCCTAAAATTGTGATTTTCATATCTACGCACAAAGAAAAACTTCAAGACGAAGACCATTTATCTCTTTGACAAATATCTTTTTACAGATATGCACTGTGGTATCTCATTCTTAGGTACCTGCATAATTTACCATACATTTCAATTCGAAAAGGGACAAACAACATTCTATCATTTTTAACCCCCGACGCAAAAACGACGGGGTGTTATAAGTTTGACGTGTCTGTGTGTGTGTGTGTGTGTGTGTGTGTGTGTGTGTGTGTGTGTGTGTGTGTGTGTGTGTGTGTGTGTGTGTTTGTGTGTGTGTGTGTGTCTGTGGCATCGTAGCTCCGGAACGGATGGACCGATTTTGATTTTGTTTTTTTTTATTTGAAAGGTGAATTAGTCGGGAGTGTTCTTAGCTATGTTTGATGAAAATCGGTCCAAGATGGCCGCCGCTACAAAATACCGGAAAACATATTTTTTTACAACCCCGTCAATATGGGTATCAAATTAAACGGCTTACCTAGTAAAATACTATGATAAATTTCAAATCCAAGATGGCCGCCACCACAAAATGGCAAAATACATTTCGTGTCGGGGGTTTTCTAAATTTTTAATTTAGGTTATTAGAAATCGATTGCATATAAGTATCGACTGCCTCGTTGGTCTCGTGGTCCAAGATTGCTGAGTGGTCGGGCAGTGCTATTAGGTTTCTCTATGATTTTTTTTTTGGTACAGGAAATCCTCATCCTGGGAAGGCGGCAGGGCCTCATACCGACTACGTACGTACGTACGTACGTACTCGCCATCACATATCCTTTGCGTCATGGCCATGGGATCAGGAACATCCACCACGACCATGACGGGTCCTAAAACATACCATAGCTTCTGCTAAACCCTTCAGAGATACAAGCGTAATGGTATGTTATGTTTCTGGATCGATATTGAACCGTCATTATTAGAGTCCATATAGATTACCTACATCGCATAATCTCGGGGAAAGTTTATGGAAGTAAGTACCAGTGATATTTAAATCTCTCAGTAATTAGCCAAGGAAGATGAGTAGGTATCTACTACTCTCTCTGCTTATGTGCTGCACTTATATAAATAATTAGAAAGTTGTAACCGGCTTGTGCAATACCGCCCTTAGATCGCCATGAATCCTGCACCCCATCATTAATAGACTTTCACTAAGGAAATGCAATTTTCTAGAAAACAGTAGCGAAGACCATTGCAGTTTCTGTTTTTACCCGTCCGTGAGCCGCCGCGGGCTCTGTTACGGCATAATGTGGCTTAACTAGGCTCTGAGAAACGACCCACTTCGGTGGGAATTTAAATTGCTGTCTTTATTCCAATGGAGCGTCAAAAATGTGCAATACCTACATTCCTTCATCTGTATTAACATAATATGGCGGCGCATTATCTGCATGCACATATCCATTTGCATACAGAACAGTGCCATAGAAGATCCACAGATATCCCACATTCCAAAGGTACACCCAGGCCGTCCTTCACCTTTCGCCAAAGGAAAGGAACACGAACCCTGGCATCTCAAACAATAGACTAAGTTGAGTGAACTTGCAAAACTTTCCGCGATACTGCGCTCACGTTGTGACACTGCTTTTTGTGATTTCTTATCTGGTATCCTCGTGAAATATTGTTCACGGACTAGTTCCACGTCAGTTTCAACACTCGCTGCATCGCGATCGTCAAAGGTTATCAAGCACGTAAATGGGATGATCTATTAAAGCACAGAGTGCTCATTTGCATACGTCTTCTAGCTACTATATTCTTTAGACAAACAAAACATAATGGAAGAAAATCTTATAATTTACGTCTGGTTATTCAAGGCGCACAATGGCGTGCTGGCGTCAAGAAAAGCTGCAACATGTTTGTCTCGTCGTGAGTCATTCGTGATCCGTTTATAATGCCTCCAGTCAACGCCTCGCATGTCTGTAATTATATAAAAATGTCGAGGGATTAAACTCCGACGCGTAGGCCGGCCACGCGCGCGTATGCGTGTAAGTCGCCGTCTACACTGGTATCATGATACCTTTGCCTGCTCATGGTGCTATGTTGGAATGTTTTATTACCTCAATGGTAACAAGTAGCCGTTGAAATACGAATTAAAAGAATTTTAGAAGAAACTGTCAAGTGGTTAAGAGTAACAGAAAATACTTATAAAAACTAAGACTCGAAATTTGTTGAGAAAATATTAAAGATATTTGTGTGAAACGATCCTACAATCCTTTGACGCTAAACTTGAAAAAATAAATGTATCTTAGCAATCAATAAACTGCGGAGCTAAAAATCAAAAGAACAAGTCAATAGAACAGCGATAAAGCACAATCTTATAAAGTTACTTATGCTCTTTTAGTTTAGCACAATAAAACTCTACCTATGTGAACCAGTCCTAACACAGATAGTACAGATATGAACATATGAGCATAATGTATGCAAATCCTAATCTACCTTTTGTAAAACATTAATAATATTTTAATCTAATATTGCAACAACAGCTTTCTTTTACAACTTTCATTCCCACTATTAAATCTTTCTGAGAATAATTTTGTTATAAGAGAGCAGTGGGCTGTTACTATTGAGTAATCTATTATATCTACGCTCATAAATAATAAAATTGCAAACAGTAATATTTGTTTGTTATAAGATTGAGCGAAATCTTTAATTGCTTTTCGATAACTTTGTTTATATAATCGATATAGATGCGATAAATTATGATTGGACGTTCTCTATATATTTTATTTTTTACACACATTAATAATAAAAATGGCTTCTACCATGACACTTTATTATAACGTTGCTACTTATACCGGTTCATGTTCCGGCCAGTTTCCATCTGATGGGCTGATGAATCTGATGATACGACTAAAGGCCTACGGTTGGTGAGCACCAGATTTTACGCAAAGATACGCTTGTCGTTGACGCTGATACCATTTAACCATTCCGATAGTTATAGATTTTAAAACGTGAGGTAAAATTTAATTTTCCTTTATACATAACCCACCTCCTTCGGCAGTCGGGTAAAAATAAACGATTAACTTTTCGGATTTGATCTCGTATGAAAATATTTTATCATTAGTTTAATTTTACTCCTTTTTGGATGGGCCAAAATTTTAATAACTTATTAGCTTTCCTACTAAATAACTACTTTTCTACTGCCGAACAACCTTGTAGGATATTTCGTTTGGAAACAAACACGAACATTTATGCTAGAGTAGAATTTTAAACCAATTCACCTACACCGACGAGGGTGTGGATATATAAGGATTTTGAACCCCTGACAAAAACAGTTGCAAAAAGACCATCACACTTTTGCATATACATATTAAATATGTTTTTATGTATGAACAATACACCAAAATATTCTTCTATATTCTTCCCAATCATAATAGCGGGCTAGGAGTGTCGAGGACCACCTCTCTACCGCAGCGGGGAGTCATCAAACAAAACTGAGTGAAATCAATAACGTAATGAGTAAATTGCGCAACAAAACGCGGCTATTCATCGACAGACAACCATTACGTTGAGGATCCACGAAAACAATATCACGTTTATTGAATGGAAGTGCTACAATACAATTATTGTTGTTTGTTTTATGTAATACTTCGGCTATACTGTGTTGTTTAACGCCACATCAATTCTCAATTGCCCGTTTGTCTGTAAGAGTCAAACGATGGTGGTCAAAGCTAAGCTATTTTAGGTACCTACCTATCCAAATTTTTTTTTTCTATAACATCTAATTAAATTATTTTCAAAATAATCATAGATCTCTGTGACATTTTTGTAAAGAATTTTTTTTTCAGTTACGGCTTAACTAGATATCATAATAATGTATCGGTATTGAAGCAAGGTTTCTTTTTCAATCAGTCAAAAGAAGTTAAAAACGTAAAAGAGCTTAAAGGCCCCCGATTTACATGACATAACATTCATTGAAGTTTACTCCCCGAAGGCTTAAGCAGAGGTGGACTAATGACAAACAAAATAAAAACACCCACAGTGCGCCGGTATGTTTAGGTCCCATATAATAGAGGGCAAGCTTATTTCTGTTAACCGGACACAACTCCAACCTTTAAGCTGCTACTGAGAATTTTATAGAAAAGCCCAATTACACTTTGTTAGTTTGTTCGACGTGGAAATCTGACCCAGAACCTCGACCCTAGCAGACTTTGTAAAGACAGCTATTAAAAAGAAAGGTATAGACCCCATTGAAACCTGTAAATGTTCTAAAATGTTTTGAAATATTCCCAAGTAGTACCTACCATGTTTATAGGAGCATCATCATCTTCACGACAAGATAAATAGATTCGTTACATGAATAGATAATTGAATATGTACATAAATACCACATCCAGTGAGAATGACATAGTACATCACTGAATATCAATCGCTGCAGACGATCAAGACAATAAACATAATAAACTCAAGGTTGAAACAAGAAAATATAGAAAATATTAATAGTAAGACAAATTGCAATGTCGGGTCGTACAATGCGTTGTCGCAACATACAGTTATGATGTTAAGGCTTACACACAGGTGTAATTTAATCATAATGTCATACATGTAGTACATTGAGCCAACATACTTAGACACGCGACCAAATATGGTACTAAGAATAAACGTACTTAATTTGACACGTATTTTATTTTTATCTTTGCAAGCAGCGCCGCTACGAAGTGCCAAGATATATTGGATGCGGTACATCACACGCATTCACCTTGACTTACAGGGGCGTAAGTACCTTCTATTGCGCACGAGTACCTTCAATTGACTTAAGTTTGCAAAACATATCGATGTTTACGTCTACTATGTAACATTTAATAGCTATTAGTACTGTTATTATAACGTAATCGATACTAACGAAATAATTTTGGTTGATTGACTTTTATGGTTGATGAAAGCCTAATGTGTAGGTAAGCTTTTATTATTGAATAGGTCAGTAAAATTATGGCAAACCTCTCATGTGTTTATTACAACGCGACAGAGGTATTTTGTCATGAAACAACAGCAAATTTTTTTTGTAGTATGTATTACAAAATTGCAATCGAAAATATATTTCGGTTATAAGTAATAAATATCCATTTACAACAACAAAAGTCCAAAAACAATCCAACTAAAAATTCTGGAATTGGCTGCCTGCCCTGCAAAGTGGAAGTTGTTATTGAAAAGCTCGATACGTTTACCATTTACAGGTTGATCTGATACGGTCAGAATTTTTGAAGTGGGTAGTATCTTTATAGTCCGTAAATATTTTATATCGCAACCCAAAATCGATTTTACGACTGAATAATAATAAAATTAAAGCTAACCTGTAACATTTTATCTAAAACCGTTCAAAATACGATCCATACTATTAATAAAGAACGTTTTTAATAACGGAAGTTAAATATGCGCTATAGGTAAAATTGGGTTCTTATTTTTTTTTTCTTAACACAGCTAACACGGCAGGAAACACAGGTTGATCCGTATCGGATGACCAAACTATCCGGGATGGTTATCGCGGGATCTCATCCCGGAGTTACGAGCCATCCCGGCCTACAGCTATCGAACATCGGGAACAGGGCTGAACACGACAGGTGTCCGAACACGACTTTTCTTTGTTTTTTAATCACACCGGTTGAAACGGGATACACAAAAAACTTTGTTGGTAGCGATATAAATCGATATTCTGAGAATTAATTGTTACTATACTGCGTACTAAATAGATGTAATAAAAGAGGGCTATTAGGAGTTGACTACTTTTTTAAATGTTTATGTAATGATACTCATTATCAAGATCATTTAAAAAAAGGGAGGAATTATTTCTGTTTCTTCTGCCTTACCTATATTTTAATCACATAGTAGGTACTATGCCCTACGGCCTTGTCTATATATTCTCTTTACTAGCTTCCCGCCAGCGGCTTCGCCCGCGTGGTCTTATAATTTTTTCCCTGTTTTTGCTACATTTTTCATTACTACTCCGCTCCTATTAGTCGTAGCGTGATGATATATAGCCTATGTTACTCGGGGATAATGTAGCTTTCCAAAGGTGAAAGAATTTTTGAAATCGGTCCAGTAGTTTCGGAGCCTATTCATTACAAACAAACAAACAAACAAACAAACAAACAAACAAACAAATCTTTCCTCTTTATAATATTAGTATAGATTGATTGGCAACCCTAACCACACAGGATACTTATTTTAAAATAACGGAAAACAAGTTCTATACTTAGAATAGATACCTAGTGTTGTGAAATGTGAAAGGATGAGTAACAATGTAACCTAATCGTATAGGACAATAGGTGATAATTATAATTTCATTTATGCGGATTCGGCTTTCAATTTTTGCAATAACTGACACTCAAGAGTCTGTTTTTAATAAAGTCTATGAAATATTTTGCTCACTAAGTCTTTAGATACGCTAGTTCATCAATGCTGGTGAATTATGGGGCGTATCGAAGGAACAATCGTATTTGTGAAGTTAACCAACTTACCTATTTTCTCTTTCTGTTTTTCCAATACCTTACTTACCTTAATTTTACATATCCTCATAACATCAATTACTTTATCAACATCTTAATTACACCAAGCTGTTTGCACAGTACTTAATCTAATAAATCATGTTCTAATAACACAGCAATCAAGTTTGATATCTTTATTAGATCTATATTAAACTAATGCCTATCATAAAATCGATCATACTGGAACATTTAGGTAGGATATTGGCTCGCGGAATTTTAATCGAGTGCTGCTTAATTTGGGTATAAACTTGAAGTGATGTGGGCGGCTCGCACTTTATTAAATCACGTAACAGTGATTAAGTTATTACTACAGTAACATGATCTGATTGGATAATAGTCGACTGGCTTACCAATTATGTCCATGTTTGTCTAGGACATACAATGTTATTTTTACTATCACAACCATGTGTACCTAATATTTGACTTTATGGAAGTAAACCACTCTACGAATAGGTAATAATTGTACTAAGTCTTTGTTCTCTTGGTACCCATAATACCTATGATCAATCACAGTAAAATCACTCAAGCCTAGATGAGATCTTACGAAATTGCTGTTATTTTCACTTGCCCATATAGTAACCGTCAATTCTTATTATAAAATGTGTTGAACAACATTCCAGCACCTTGTAATGAGCGGATGTCGGGAATCGATAGCAAAATTGTGGGCATATTTTATAATTTAATCAGTATCATAGAACCAATTTTTACCCTATGCGTTAAATGTCAAGGTTCAATTTCTATTGATGACGAAAATACTTTATTGTACATAGAAGAAACTGTAAGGTACAACGTTGCTTTGAAAGTGGCCTTTATAAACTATGGAATAGGTGCTGCATTTACATCTTGTGCAAGGGAGCCTTGCAATAAATATAGGTAATAGAAGCCGGCGCCAGTCGTTTTGAGCGTGTACGTGATAACATCACACACAGCTCTAGGCGTCAACACTACGCCACTACTTTTAAGAAACCACCATTTTTTATATCAACAATATTAATATGCGTAACATTACTGTAGGGATCAAAACCTATTTATCTACTACAAAACGTCAAAGAGATAAAAGCAATAAATTAATCCTCAAAATTATGTAAGAATTTAAGACACTTCCATTCACAATCATTTCTTATGACTAACATTCCCAACTGACGGAGCGCCCAAATCGAAAGCATTAAATCGATCATCAAATTAATAGAAGTTCCCGTATCGATGAGGACTAAAATAGACGGAGACATACCTAAAAAGAAGTGTGTATTCCCCAGTACTGTGTGCTGAAGTCTCAAGGAGAGACAAGAGTGGCGTTCCGTGTAGTGCAAGTGAGTAATCAGCCCTTTGTTTGAACTGAGACAACACAAGGATGCGCCAACAAAATTAAAACATATCCAGTGTATACAACGGGGAGTTTGTGCTGTGCAAACTGTGCGAAGCACTGACCTCAATTTTTCAGTGAAGGCACTTTTGATTAACAACCGATAAACTTCCTTATTGCATGCTAATTATGGATTTTATTGACAAAATATGTACTTAATAAATAAGCCGCTTGTGCTAAGATTTGTAGATCGTTTTGATTTTAATCATCGGTATGACAATTTTGATTATTGCTTTGCATGCAAAACATTTGTGCTGGCAAATAAATAACAAGAAATTTTCGAAACGAGGATCAGTTCAGTACAGAGGATCAGTATTTGTACAAAGTTATTCGTTATCAATTGTACATGAAGACAAATGTTGTTAGCGCAAATCTGACACTGTCCCCGAGGCTTTGCCGCTTGAACTCATTATTACTACCCATAATTCTTCGCCTCTCGTCTGGATCCGGTTTATATTGTTTCATACTTTTCACTGTTTATAGGCGATTTATAGTTTCCTACAGATAATGAACGGTTGAAGGCACAACGTACATACTTTGCTGCAATTTGCACGATGTTAGCGCCATTAAAGCTTGCCTTTTCAATATCAATCTGGTTCAGTTAGAAGTCTTCCTGTCGAGATTCTAGGAATCAGCTCAATTTCATGTTCGCAGTCAATAACTTGATAATATAACTTCGGAGAACAACTTTTGTCGTATCAGCACCTTCATCTACTGTTACCTTATCTTTATTGCTTTTCTTTTCCGGTATTGAACTTGTTTCAACAACTAAGCTTTGCTAAGGATGGCGAGTGAGAGTGACTAGGACCAGCGACCTCAATACAATTTTTATTGACTCAGAACGCGATATAATGCTTACGAATAATTTATTTTCTATAAATAGCCACAGTGGTATTACTTAACATAAAAGTTATTAATTTAGCTCGAGACCAGAGCACCGATCTCTAATGCATCGAAGCTCCGATAGATTGAGTCACGGTCCCATTTGAGTCATGATTCAGATGTAACGCGTTACATGCGTTTGAGTGACACTATCGAACGACCCGTCTGATGTTGTACATAAATGTAATAGCCAATCCTACGGTACACGCATAATGAATACCTCACAACTGCGTTATACTTGTAGTATGTAAGGTGTCGCCATGACACTTTGACTTGGATTATTACTCTTAATTTAAATGCTCTCTATAGCACATATTTTATTCCATGCCATTGAGTGTGTTGTATCATCATCAATGATATCCCCACATCAATGTGGGGCATCAACGATTAACAAAGAATCTATAATACTTAGGACATCGGAAGAAAAAGATCTTGGTTCTTTTGGATTGATCATCCTTATGTTTATTTCCAAATTAGTCATTTTCTTGTCTGAACGGTATCACGCCTCTGTATTCCTTAACCTATACTTAGAACATTTACATACAAACATATTTTGCTCGCATAGGAAGTGTAACTACTGCATACAGAACCAATCTTCACCACTTTGGTGAATAGCATCATGAGTTTCCAATCATATACAATCTATCCGCATCACGATCAGTAACAATTCCGGTGAAAATACAAACATTTACCGTAGCTTAACGGCCCCTATCAAAACGTTAGGTACATGCACAAAAATAACATGTTTGTATTATGAATCTCACTTTCATGTCCCTCAGTCATAACATAACTGTGCTGTCAGATGTACAGTAGCGGATCAGCGTCATTATAGCCACTACCACGAGACTTCATTTACGCAATATGTGCTTTACAAATTAGCCGTTTAGTGTTATCTACAAACCCGCTTCGAGCGCTGGACGTGCCGTATTTATTTGAACACATAAAAGTTGCCTAGAAGCGATATAAGCATAAAACTCTGACAATTAATAATGGGATCTTCAAAAAAGAGGATGGCAAATTGCATCGCGCATATGCTTAATAATATTTGTGCAGACAATTCTGCGATCAGGCAGCGTACAAATATTATATCATTAATCATTTTTATTGCTTATCCACCTTAAACTGAGCGTAGATAATTGGACTATGCTACATAATAAGTAGTTTCAAGTTTTGACTGCGTATCAGAAACAATAAAATTTTAAAGAAAAGAAATATGATTTCGCACTATGATTCGAATGGGTTACGCTCTTAACGTTTCCAGTATCTATGACTCTTTATAAAATATTATTTCACTTTCACCGATGAATCCGATAGGTTCTAACGACGACTTCTCATTCGTCAACTATTGGACAGGTGCCTCATTGATTATCAGCATTAGACTCCATTAAGTGTTTAACTCGATACCATTCGCTTACCGGTTTTATGTTGTACAATTATTCAATTTAATCTCACCATTTTTTTTACAGTTACGACACTTGTGCGATATTTATTAATGTTACGTTTGTTACTAGTTACTAATATGTAAACTTTGATGTAGTCAAACGTCTTATGGGAACATTGAAATTTCGACGCAACAATGTCTCAACTTTACACCAGCTAATGGTTTTAATCTCGCAACTTTGAAATGATATAAGTAAGTAGAGAGGTTTACAATATTTCTCCAAATGTCTCTTCATCTGTAAGCTGCATGTCACTAATCCGTTCCCCATCTCTCTAAATTTTTAACATGACTCGATACCTTCACGAAAGTTCGTCTCACATAGACAATACGTAATAGGCAAGACTTCACAGGTCATCTATTCTTTCTCCTCTACTTCTCAACCCTTTTAAGTCTGTTTTGTAAACATTGAATTTACGCACTTCTATTCTTTTTTCCGTAAACACCACCTGGCCCCCTAATAATATTAGGTAAGTAGCAACAGTTTTAGGCCTTTCTCAAGATAATTTGTCAGGAATGGGTTGTTAGATAACATCCAACAATCCATCTCAATGTCAAAACTGCATCTAAAGCTTCAACCACTAAAGATAATTAAACAGTGTAAGATAATTATCCCTTCAGAGTATGCACATTCAAATAAAGCAAATCAAGTAGATATATTACGAGTGGAACTTGCAAACACAAACAATTCACAAGGACGTGTCGCGGTTGTTGCGGCTGCATACACACTCGACATCGTAAACCTCTCCTCAATGGACGCCTTCACGTTCGAAACAGTGCTGCCATTTTAGCGCTTTCGGCGCTAGATCTAGCGCTTTTTTGCAATGTTCAGCGGGCACATGATAATTTTAGCGCCTAACGGATAATTTAGCGCTTTCTTAATTTTTAATATGGCAGCACTATTTGTTCCGTGGGGAATAAAATTATTGTTTATGTTCAATTTTGTGCTCTATGCCAGCTGGGTTTTAATATGGCAATAGAGCACGGGGAATCCCATGAACATTAAGTACGGTTTGTTTCATGTTTTGTTGATTGACTTTGCTTCTTTCATTTTCATTCTGTCTATGTGAACGCACTGAAGTTCCCAAACCCAGTATACCCAAACTGTAGGTATAGAATAATATTATTATGTTTTCTCTTCTAAATTTTTTTTTTGTTTGTTGTTGTTTTGTTGTCTTTCACTACAATCACGTTTACAATTCGTATTTTATTTTATTTTTGTGGTGCGTATGACGCTTTTTCCACGATCAATGTGATTACACAATCTACCATACTAAACACATAGAGCAAAACAACGGAGCCGTAAACGAGATGCGTTTATACGAGTCGCAATCTGCGTATCGCTTCCAAACCTTTATCAGAATTGTTTTAAGAGTTCATGGTTACAGCCCATGTTTAGTATGGGAGATTATTTAATCACACTGATCGTCTAATAAAAAGCGCTTCTATTAAAAGTTCGAAGTTTAGCGCTTTATTGACTCGTTTGAGCCGATTTAGCGCTTTAATGGCTCGTGAATATATTCGAATCTAGCGCTTAGTGCACCGCTGTCAGCGCTGATTAGATTTTTTCATCTGGCAGCACTGGTTCGAAACTTAAAAAGTCTTACAGGATAATTATAATGATTTATTTTATCGTTCATGAACCGTGTTATGAACTACATTGTTGTTATTGTCCAACAGCTGAATCTCCTCGAAAAGCAAGCATTAGCCTAACGAACTTTTAAAATATCTCCTTTTTCGAATTGGAGGTAACACATAAAGAGGCAATAACACTCCGTCGTTTTTGCGTCGGGGGTTAAAAACTATACACAGTACAGTGTCGCATCTGTCATTTATATCATTGTTTCTTGTCCTACTGTCGGTTGAGATTTCTATAACATAATACTCGTATGATGTTCACATTTGTGTTCAGTTCTATAGCCTTACATAGAAAAGTAAATCAAAGATCATCTCGTTGGCATGGCTATCTATCATTAGATCCGAATCACGTACCAGTCCGATCCTCAGTCATGCATAAATCTCAATGACCGATTCCATTCGAGACAAACACGAGCAATTAGACGAAACTTGTAATCGTTTAATCTAAAGCGAGAGATGAAAGTGGCTGATACCTTTATCTACTGGATCAAGATTCCCGATGCACGGACACCACGACTTACCTACTACATGTCATATTCTTGTCACTGCAATGCCGCATCTTAGTGTGTCGTGAATGATATCGTTTTATACTTATTTCATTTCATCATTACGCTCAATTAAATACGCTTCGGGTACTCCGATTAGATTAGAGTGATGAACATGTACGGTAAATATTAATAGATCAGCTTTATGGAACAGGTTATCTGCAGTGTTCCGTACGTCACTGGTTGTCCGCTCGGGGCGTGCTATCATGTACATGCTAGCCTCGTGTACATCATCGCAATTTTACACAGTATCCTGTCCGATTACATCTAAAGCTTTCACCCGCATCGTCGATTGCTGATTCATTAAATTCTTTAATTGACGTTAAATATCGCGATGATTGCGAGGGGTCACTCGTTCTTGACCTCACTTCTATAAATTAGTAACAAAGCTTTTATAGCCATTGGGGATTAAATACTTTCTTTGTCAAGTGGTTATTGAATAGACGTCATTTATGTCTGTCCTATTGGTTTTATTGATTCCTTAATTAATTGCCTTTCATAACTTATTTTATATTCTTCATAGCTTCCCGCCAGCGGCTTCGCCCGCGTGGTCTTATAATGTTTTCCCCCGTTTTTGCAACATTTTGCATTACTACTCCGCTCCTATTAGTCGTAGCGTGATGATATATAGCCTATGTTACTCGGGGATAATGTAGCTTTCCAAAGGTGAAAGAATTTTTGAAATCGGTCCAGTAGTTTCGGAGCATATTCATTACAAACAAACAAACAAACAAACAAATCTTTCCTCTTTATAATATTAGTATAGAAGTATAGATTAAGTTTACCAGCCACTCGTGAGTAAATAGTATTATAAATGAAGGAACGGCGTTTTATAAATACCAGACTAGAATTTCTTGTATGATATTAAACGTGGTTCCGCTACAGCTGCACAGTGCACAGCGCTGCATAGGAATCTACGACGGAGCAGATAGCGATCGCTACCCTCGGCCCGGCCCGCTCTGCTGTGGCAAGCGGAACGTTGGCGCCACTAATGCGATCAAGGGATCCGATTTATTAGTCATATCTCTGCATCGACCGATACACCTGTACGTGCCCGATTTAATGCCACAGCGGAACAACTAAGGTTCCATTTTATTGCCCATTGCGTAACCACCACGCTTGCCTATTACAAGTTGCTTGTATAACCATTCGTTTCTAAACCATCTATTTAATAAATTGTAACGTATTTATTTATTGACGTGCTCTTGAACTTGATCGCGTTATCACTAGTTGTAGATCTGTCATTTTCAGCTCTGAGCGGTTCAGTAGCAAACTGTCGGATGTTGTTTGTGTAACAGCTGCTAGTGGATTGCAGTGCGTAATTTCTCCGAGACCTTGGAAATGTACTTGTTGCTTTCACATAAAGCATACTCGTGATGTCGCATATGTCTTAGCGATAGGTTTTATCGGTAGATCGGACGTGGTGCGGGAGTGCTGGGACATGCAAGGTCGAGTCGTGGCGAAACTCTCTCCGGCCATTGACTACCTTGTCCGATCAGTGTAACTACGACGACGGCGAGGCTTGTCCGACGCAGAGCGATGTGACACCCGGACACTTCGCCAGTGAAAACAGAAACTCATTAGAGCTATTAACGACATGTACACGAGGTACCCACACTGCGATCGATTTGACGCTATCACAGTATTATGATCTAAGAAAGCGTCCGGTGTCCGCATTGATTCGCTTTCCAACAAAGATATCCAGATATCTGATCGGGATCGATTTTACGATGAAGCGGCTTCCAGAAAAGTTCAGTTAGGTACTGAAACCTACATTACACCACCTATTTAGATTACATACAATTTGGTATAGGGGAAATAAAGATGCCGTAGCTGACAGAATTTTGGTAAGTAAGTACTCCATAAATATGATATACATAGAACGAAACAACATTTTGAATTTAGTGTGAAAAAAGATCGATCCAAGTATTGTTTTTTTGGTTTTTAATTGATAGATTATATGGGACGAAAAAGTAAAACAAATAAAATATCATATAAACATTTATTATAATGAGATAATTGTAGACCTCTATAAAGGTACACACATTCCTATCCATTCGTAATGGAATATACAAGGTGGAAGGGACATCGACAAACAAACGTCGTGACAAGGTTTCACTCAAGGTCAAAAATAAAATGACCTAAGTCATTCATGTAGAAAATGATCGGTTATTACAGATTGTCATTTTTGAGCGCGCCGTGTAGTGCTAAAAACGCGGTTATACCGCTCCGCGGTGAATGGTATCGCGCGCGCGATCCGAAATAAATGAAATAATGTTTTTTTAATTATAAATCTAATTTGGGTAGATATAAATAATGATTTTTAAAAAAACTGCAGAAAATATTGTAAAATTGATGAAAAAAGTTACGGATCAACGCAGGGGGGTCCAGAATCATGTACTGAACTCATGATATTCGGATGTGCGTCGATGTCCCTTCTATCGTGTATTTACAGTCATGATTTTTATTCTCATCCATTATTCTAATGCGAGGTGTATTACCGTAAGTATTATATTTACAACTTTCAATTTTATTTACATAAATCATAAGAGTATGGCTGCTGACATTCATTTTTACCCTAATTATATGCAATGTCCATAATTCATTGCGACTTCCGTCTGAATGTACAAATAAAACATGTAGGATACCTACATGTACATAAATATAACGTGACTACCTTAAAAGTAAGCTAAATTAAAAATAATTATATACAAACCAGTCTGAGAGATTTATAAAGTAGGTATTAAAAAATAAATTAATAGGTATTTAATTTAAATGCTCAGCGATGGCCGTTTCTTTCTAACACTTTTGCTGTTTTTCCCGAATATCGTGCCAATTACCTGCAAATTCAAATATGAATAAATAAAACATACCTTATATCGAATTCAGTCATTAAGAGTGAGCACTTTAACAATACGAAGTATGGTAAAGTGGCAACATGGTTGTCATCACGAATATTGAACGTTCGATCAGAAAATAATTTCAGGTAAGGGTTGTCAAAAAATATGTGTGTTGCTCCATAACTATATTTAGCTATATCAATTATATTCATAACTCACCTTAGACACAGAGTATGCGGCCAGCTTGCGCCTAGGCGCAGGCAACAAAAGCGCGAGCGCACGCGCCTCTCGCAACAACGCGTGAAATGCGAGCGCTGCTCCCGCGCATGACTCCGCCGCCGACACCTCATAGAACTGGCAGCCAAATCGCAGTGACAGTTCTTGACCCTCCTCTGCATGGACCTCCCTAAAAATTAAAATGTTTTAAGTACTTTAGTGGACGTCGAGAGACAACGACGTTTCGGGGATTTAGGAAAGACGGTCCAGTTTGCTCATAAACACATGAGACTCTCACATAATTATGTTACCCTAAGTTTACATTTCATCCAACGGTTTTTTACTATTTTCACTTCATTCTTTTTTTTTAACTTGAGAGATCTATCAAGACACGAAGGCTGGACAATTTTCAAACTATCTGCAATTCTGTATAAATATACTATGGACAATTTACTCCTTTTTGGGGAAGATATATCAACTGGGTACATTAAAGATTTGCATTATACCTGGCGTGTTCGAGGTCACGTTTGTTCCCCAAGAGGGTGACGGCGGCGCAGCCGGGCAGGCGCGTGCGCTCCAGCAGGGACAGCAGTTCAGCTGCAGCGAGGAACGACCGGCGCTCGCACACCGAGTACACCACCGCGAACGCGTCGCCCCATCGCACGTGCTCCGCTAGGCAGCCGCGGATCTGCACACAAACATGCAACTTTAGCGAGATGCATACAAGGATTGATAATTCCTATGTAAAAACGAGCCACAACCACCACAATGGAGAAGGAATCCCATAAATAATAAATAAAGATCTTCGAGAACTATATTTTGGGTATTTAGGTTATGATAAATTCTTTAGTAATCAATTGCATCATGAAGTATATTGTTTTGAATATGTAAATAAATTAGCTTTGCTTACAATATTGCATAGTATTTAAAACCTCATTTCGCATTATACAATAATCTCAATGCAAAGTGAACAGTTTGCCCCGAGCGCAAGTATCTGGATAGCTAAACTTGTAAATAAAGTCAGTGAACTTAACTTATAAATTGTAAATAAAGTCGCGAGCCACAACTGGTACTCGGAATCTCGTATCGGGGCCACTCGCTGCACCGAATAATATCACCGCACCGGTTGCGCAATACGTAACATCCAATCTATTTTGTTCTTTTAGTTCCGTTATCGATGCGTTTAATAAACATCATCGTTGTTTAGGAGGAAGCAAAACTGGTTTAAGAATCACTGCATGCTTTTATAACAACAATAAAAATATAACAATTACGTAACACGAATTCCCCGTGTATTCTATCGCGTGGCGTAGGTTTGAACGTAGGATTTCGCCCGCAGGCACTCCGATGCAGCAACGGCAACGATCGCATCTGATAAGACGATACAAGCCACATAAACTTCGTCTAATTAAATTGTACTGCGGCCATCAGCCGCTACCAGCACAGCCCACAGCAGATTAACATCTCCATTGTTTAATGGTAAATTAAGTTTGGCCGTCTATCTATTCGTTTGCTATTCAAGCTTCGAGTTTTTAATCTTATCGACGACGTCGAGCCTTTGTTTACAGTGACTGATATTTTAGTGCTAACGCTAGAAGCGATATTGTGGCTGACTCGTTACTTACCGCGCAATTAGATGTATCTAGTATTTCAACTTCTGAAACGGCACCGTCGAAAGCCACTCTGTGTTGATAAAGAAAATCTGAAACAAGAGAGAACGGTATATAACTGTGCTTAACGATCGCTTTTGTACAGATAATGTTGTCGTCACTCGATAACGACATCTACTATGACATCGAGTACTGAAAGCAATTTCCTCAATATTTTAAGTCAACTCCTGACAAATACCTACGGCGCCCGTCTGACGCAAACACGTCATATTTAAGGTCGGAAGGAAGCAGACATTTTAATTTAAATACATAATACAAACCACTACTGTAATATATGACGGATACAATTGTAGTTTTTGTAAATTAACGCAGGGTTGACGTCACTTAAATGTCAGTTTAATAGCATATTGAATTTTCCAATATCATAATCAAGTTCATATTTAAATGCAAAACCTGATCAGAAAGAGATATAGGTACATTTTTTATTGATAGCAATGATTCATCGAATGAACTTTACTAACCTCCTGTCGAGCTATATTCTCCGATGTACCGCTTTGTTAGATAACGCACGACCACCGCTGCAACAAAAAGAGAATCAAATGAATAACATTGTAAGAAGCACGCCTTCACCGAAGACATATTGTAAACAGGGGAACAATTAAGAGGTCGTCACTCCGAACTTTCTAGAAGCGATTGGATCAAATACTGATTAGTCCTTTCACTCCTGGAATTTTCATCAAAGGGTTGTACACAATACAAACAGTTATCAACAACAATGACAAGGCAAGTTGCTTGAATAGAGTTGGTTGTAAGCTACCGACGAAATGAAGTGTGGAGAATCCTGCAGCCCATCAAAAGGAACCAGTGGCGCTATTCAAAAAGCTGATTGCTTGTCCGGCGAGACCGCATCGGACGTGAGATTACGTTCGTACTTATCTCTTTGAAGCGTAATCGTTATAGAAGTTACCATCATTCTAACATCAAAAGTTGTAATTTGCATTCTGAATACATAACTAATGTACAAAGCAAAATTGTTCACCGTTTAATGCTTATCATAATAACCTCCTATGTAGCCGAAACTGCAGTCATTTAAGAGAAATGTGTCTTAGACATAAGCATTGTTTTTTTTATTTAATATCAGAATCAATCCTCAATGATAAAAAAAATGTTTGACTGATTTCATTGTGAAGCAAGACTACTGTCAAAAAATACCATCACCACCACCCACCGGTCCGAAACAACAGATATTCCATCAACAGATTAGGTACCTACTAATAAATGACACTAAGCACGAAAGCGCTTAAGTATCTATTTCGCTTAAGATAAACATCAGTGCTTGTAACAAATGCTAATTAACATTCCATTACAAGAATCGTTTTCGACATCGTCTGGATAGCCCTCCCGAATGACTTATCGCCGGTACTATTTGTGTCAGAATCTTGACCCAAGGCAGTTACACAAGAGTCCACAATGCTTTTATGCAACTGCTGCACGTTGTCGCATGACAATGGACTTGGAATGCATTCCGTACGCATTCTGGCGCAGACGGTTAAGGCTAGGATAGGAAATCTATTACCTTACAATACTGTGCCATTCCTCGCATGACGACGTAACTATAAGGAAACGTTATTCTATGCTAATTTAAAAGAAAAGCACTCATGATTACATTAATTTCGTTTTTGAAAATCAAAATGGAAATATTTTTAACAAAATTATGGAACTATAATCGTTTAAGAAAAAAAACGGGCCATAATAAAGTTACACACTCACAGATTGTCCGTTTATGATGACATTAATAATTGAGAAAGAAGATCGATATCTCCGATATTTGATTGACGACCGGCAGCCGATAAAACATCGTCGCGTCAATAAAGCAGCGTGCAATAAAAGCTTTTCAAGCGTTGATAAAAATTACAACACCCAACAATATGTCGTAGTTTATGAAACTCGATCGAAATTCCTCACTCTCATTTTTCCTTTCGATTTTTTCCCCGTGTGCATTGAGTATTAAATGCATTACTTTCTCTGCGATCCGATTACGTACATAATCGTCGAGTGATAAAGTTTCATCGATCCACTTTTAACTGAAATATGCGGAATTGAATTAAAAGGCAGCTCATATGATCGGTGAAATATATTGTTTATGTTAGAATCTTTGGAGTTGGCATATTGCCGAAGTAATTTAAGTTCTTCTGTATTTTACAGCCCTTTAAATGCGCCGCGGATTGTGGATTTGATTACAACATGTGTAGTATTGTGGAATTTTGTTAACTGCTGGGTTAAAAGTTATCTATGACTTGTTTGGACGCATCATGACATATAAATTTACCACATAATAACTCGTAGTCAAAATCGGTTCAGTAGATAAATAGCTTTCTGCTTTCTTTGTGCATCCGCATGTGGAAGTATTATGAGCAAAATATTGTTTAAGCTTTATAGCTCTGAACTTAAATTCCATTCCCAGTCTTGATTACTAGTAAATGTCTACGAATTTATATATTTTTGTTTCGCTAGTGGTTTACTAATTCATACATAATACAAAATATATTTATCAGTACCTAATAATAGTTAATAAATAGCATGATGATCTATCAAATTTTTAACTCTGGCGTAATACACGAAATCTTGATCATCATTAACTCTCCCTCCCACAACATTCAGGCACGTAACTGACAAATTGAATAGAAGTACATAATTTCGAAACCATTTACCATCAATTTGTATGTAATAAATTAACCACGCTCATAGTAGATGATCGAAAAATGATTAACGAATCTTCTCTGACGAGGCTCCAATAAAAAGTGCTTCAAATTATAATCATCGAAGCATATAAGACAAATTACTGTGATCAAACAACACGGCACCACGTGGGTTGATAGATCGTATGTTATCTTCAAGAACAATGGATGTAGCTATCGACAGGAATCTTTAAGGTAATTAATAGATTACTGAACACATCAATCACATAAATGTCGAACTGACCATCATGGACTCCAATAGCAAACTTATTATACTATGAATTGGATCGCTTTTAATACAGTGAACTTATTACGGTAGTCAGTTCAGTATTATATTTTGTATACTGTGCCTTTGTATGGACCGGTTTAGTGACGCAAATTACAAAAAGCAGCAGTTGGTAGTCGTCTGAAAACTACATCGACTGTTATTAATGTAATAGACTTCACCAAAAACAGGAACAATCGTGCAGGGGCCCAAGTTAGGTACTTATACATATATGTCAACTATTCCGGAATGATCTGTGTATGTGTGACGACTGACACAACATAATACATCCAAAATTAGGCCCCGGGTGGCCCAGGTGAACTTTGAAGAAAAAGTATTATCTTACTTTTGTTATATCTAGAATTCTAGTAATATCCTAATTAAGTAGGTATATTAGTGTCAATAAACTAAATTTTCCTCGTTTACCCAATGTGTTTCAATCTTTATTTACATTTCTTATCAACTTTCTAGAGACAAAATATCGCTAATTTAAAAATTCTTTAATTCCATAATAACTTTCTTTACATTATTTCTCCACTCACTCTTGTCAATGTTATCTTGGTATTAATTGATTGATTGCTCAGAAAGTTTTCGGCACAATTAATTAAATGCATAACTTTAAAGCTATCTTTTTGTGCATGTGAAGTTTTAGTTCTGACAGAATTACCATGCACAAGCGTTGTGAGTTCGATCCTCAAACGACACAAATGTACAAAGTTTTTTTAATAACCTCCCGTTTTTCACAAACGATGAAAAACTTTTGTTTAAAGGAACTATATAGGAACAAAAGTACAAGTTCCATTCCCATCAATCCAAATAGATATCATACGTCCATATACTTATGAATTTCATGAGAAATCCCTATAACACTACTCGAGCCGGGAATCGAGCGTAACTCTCGCGCTAATGACTAATTCCGAAGTTATACAATCATATTTTGTGACAGTAAATCGTTTTTATGGTCCCGAATTTAACAAAAGTTTTAACGCAAAATTAATACTGTTATTATGTAGAAACTCAATCTTGTGGACAGATTACAAGTGAACATGTCAGAATACACGTGGCAAGGATATCGTCGATGCTTCAATACCTCCACGCTGCACTCATTCATCATGTCGTGAGAAGGTCGTCGCACGGAGCGCTGCGCCCGCGCCGCCGCCTGACACATTCGACCGATCCATTAAAGCCCATACCGCAATCAACGTGGTTGTTAACATCTCATTTTGGCACCTTCGCGACAATCCGGCAAAAAATACATATACGCAGGACCTTTATAAAAGCAATATTTCATAACATAAAAAAATTGTGGATCCTTTCCAAATTAAAGTTCGTTGCTCTCAGATAGAGCGCAGTCCATTTCAGACAAAAAAACCGACGCATGATGACATGTAGCACTCCGCAGTCCGCGCTGCGCGGCATTCTCGTTAATTGAAATATTTTACTGTCTCAACATAATTAATATTTTTATTGTTTCAATTTTAAACCGTCGGATAACCACAGGGTGCATAAATACTTAAAATATTTTTAACCGAGAATTATGTGACCCAGATTTTCTGGAACGATATTAAGTGCACAGCTCGACGAATTCTCAGTACCAGAATCACTATAATGTGAAATTGAATGGTCTCTTGAAGAATGAGTTTCGTGAATCATGTCAGTACAAAAAGGTTTAATGAGTAGATAATATTCCTTGGGGCATTTAACGACGTGAGCAGCGTATCCATGACAGACAAGCGCCACTCCCACGAGGCCGCTCGTGGACAGGATCTACATTGAAACAATTTCGCATGTCGGCCGGCTCGCTCCCGTCTGTAATGAATTGCAAACGCATGCGTCTCGGAGCGGTCGCAGCCGGTCCGTCAGCCGTCAGCCGGCCGACAATTAGGGCGGTGCAATTACAACCAGTCGGCGGCGAGTCGGCCGGTGGGTCAGCGGCGCGATTTCCCGACGGCTGCGACGCCTGGCGCCACCAGACGACGTTGTGTAACTCTTAAACGTCCGATCAACCATTAACGCAGCAGTCGAGGTCGTTGCTCTACACATGTATATCACGCGCCAATAATCATGTTCAAGTAGTAAAATTCATCAGCCCTGATCGTGAATCACCGACAAATTAAAGCAGTAGCAGTATTCGCAACACACATAGCCATAAAAATTAATCTTATTCTACGATTATTGATGATTTATGATGGGTACTAACTAGATCCTAAGACTTTAACAAATTACTTGGGTACACCGTATTATCAACCATGTACAGATAACTACAAATGGTCACAACCATTTGTAGTTATCTTTGACACTGCCTATAACACTGCGACGAATACTCAAATAAACTGTTATTAATTTAAATGTTTAACCAGAATTTAACAATTTAGCCATAAAACAGAATAAAACATTAAATTATTGACATCTCATCGTATAAATAAATAGAGAATTTATCTGGATTCTCGATGGTATTAAATGTTTACAGGGCGCTTAAATACGCAACGCAGATTGCACAGTAAGTACCGACCAAACAAATGTAACATACCTCCACTTAAGATAAAACAATGCATAAGTCAAATAAGTATGCTGTGTTATCGTTGAAAAACATTGACATAGAGGAATGCCATTGAACAAATTTGCAATGCTAAGATGAGGAAATCACATAGGTATTTGTAATTTCTAAACAATAGTTACTGCTATGCAATCAATAAGAAATTTATCAAGGCTTAGCATTTTATCTGCTAATGCCTAAAACTACTACTACTACTACTATTTGAAAATCAGAACTAGCACTGAATGAACAGTGTACAATAACATCGTAGTAAATTAGGCTAGTAACTTTCAAATGTAAAAAACTTTACATAAATATAATAAATAAAATTGAAATATATATTGACACAGCAGATAAAATAAATATTAAAAAGGACTTGAAAAGATTGCTTTAAAACGACATCATGTAGGTTATAATTTTTATTTCCCGTTATTCAGAATTTTCTGATGTACCATAACCATACAAAAACTTCTTTTGGATGACTGAAATTATAGGGCAAATTCGCACTCCGTTGACTTTAATAACGTATACCTTATTTTATTACTGATGATAATAACAAATATTAACTGCAACAGATTATACTTTTGATTGTATAAATTGGACACTTACTTTAAATTTGGTAAGGTATTAAAAAAATATTAAGGTTATTGAGACTTGGTCTTTAGAGAGAAAGAATAATGATTATAAATATTTCCTCTCTTCTATCGTATTGTCATGAGCAAGGTACATAATAACAGTTCATTTAAAAAAACTGCCTATGAGCAACGATCATTTTATGGGTAGTATCTAGTCCCACTTAAGGTGCCTCTTCTAATGCACCCATTATTTTATTTCTACAAACTTGAAAGTGCACAGGAATTGGATTTTTTATAATTTACAAAAAAGAGCCTCCACAGCAAAATATTGTTTCCATATACATGTTTGTATTTTTATTTATTTGTTAAAAATCATACGTAGTCATGGATTAGTAACAATGAGTATTATTTACTAACCAGACTTGCCGCTCCGGGGACTCCCTAGCACCACCACCCTTATACGATTCACAGTCATCTTCATTTGGGCAGAGTTGATTTTTCACTTTTATTCTACAAAAATAGTTTTATCCAGACATAATGGCCACAGTGTCCAGTAACCACATCAGTTAACGATCACAGTTTGAGTTTATTTCACGGTACACGGCTATATCGTATGGATCGATGTGAGTTCTCGTAAATATGATCGAAAGATAATATGTTTCACAGAGCTGCTTACGGGCCGTAAGCTCGACCGAGTGCCGCGAAGTTTCCCGCGCGACTGCCGGCATCTCTAGCCGGTGCTTGGATCAAAAGCGCGTGCGCAGCCTCCGTTCAAACCTCCGAACTAGCCGAGTATGCATACGTTGGAATTTGTACTTCGTCCACACGATCTACCTGATTAAATATTCATAAGGTTGGACTTACGCCAAAACGGTCAATGTTTCGGATATCGTCGGTATCACATCAGAGGGGACTCAATTAAATTTTTCAAAAAGGTTTATATTGATCGCCAGGAAAATTTGTTGTGAAATTCTTACCTATTCCATCTATTTCTGAATAAGGAAAATTGAAAGAAAAATCATCAAGCTTGTTCCAGAATAGGCACGTCTCGTTTGCGACATGTCAAGGTGAGAGCGATGCAGACGTTCAGCGCAATAAATTCGTTCGTGCTGAGACATAATTGGATCCGCCCCGCCCACGCACCAGCTACCCTGCTTCCTTTATGTTACATAGATACTCCACTTTCTGGGTTAGGGATATACAAGAATATTTTAATATTCATTGTAAAGGAATGTAGAGAGAGCAGATAAGATTATCTCAAAATAACTGATCTAAATAACCATCTCTTTTTTGCGGAGTGTGGCATTGTATGTCAGACTGCTCCCGACTAAAAAACTGCACTTTCCTTCCCTTGCCTTTCAGTCATGGTCATAGGATTCCTGACAATTTCTAATTTACTTGGGGTGGGTGCAGTTAGTGCAGTACTTGTCCTTTTCTTTAATATTGCTCTATCGACTCGGTCATTCACTCCCTTTGTAACCATATCATCTCTCAACCAAAAACACGCTCCATCCATCTTTCCCTTGTGTCCATCCATTCCAAAGATGATGGTTATTCACACGTCGGTAATGTCTTGAGGGAGCGGGTCCGCCCCATAAGGGAACAGGGAGACCAACTGAGATTAGTTGGAATGTCCGACCGTCTTGGAATGGAACCGTCTCGACTATCATATCATCAGACTTCGATATACCTATATATTATATATATATATAGTCAAGACGATACCCACGGGTGAATAACCATGCACATCTAGAATCCAAAATCGAATACCTAGAAGGTTGAATACTAGGCTAGGCACATGTGTATATAAAAGTAAAACCCAATGAATTACTTGTCAGTCTTCATTAGCGATCTCACAATATATAAGCATACTTTCGAAAATAGAAGAAAATGCATTTGCATAGAAGTTAGATCGCTCCGTGGATTTCTCTACTCATTAAGGAAGGTTGTGATGTAGAAAAAAAAGCACAGCGTGTCGCCGCAACGCAAATTGATCGTTACCTGAGAACAACTTCCTCAAACATGCCACCTTACCGTATTTATGCAATCGGCGTCATAAGGCTAATAGCTAACTCTTTAATTTAGATACTAAGATAACATCACAAATGTGCAGTTTAGCACCCGGCCGTGAGATAAATTATGTTGGCTCATACATAAACTAGCCCAGAAAAGAGCACAAGATTAATGCTTGACGCATATTTAAGGATACAGATCATCGCATAACATCGTAAATCGATTACTCCGGTATATCGAGATTACCACATTTGCATGGAAATTATTGCCTTTGTTAACATACAAAATACGTTTTGCAATAATAACAAATTGGTCGGTTGAACCGCAACAAAGCGGCGCGGACGCACAAGCGGATCATAATTTTGATTAATTTGTTACAACAGTATCGCCACGCTGAAACCCGCTACTCTCGTTATTATTTCCAATATTCAATTAAGCGCGTTCTAATTAAATTACTTATCTGCTGCTTGGGTAACGATGTAAATAAGCATTTATTTATTTAGTCGTGAGCTGGACATTTCGCAAGCCGACTCGCGTGTCAAAACTAGTTTGTTAATGGGCCCAACAATGGCAACACTGTTTTGTTCACACTTGCCTATTAAACGATTCGTATCTCTACATCTTTTAACCTCTTTAGACCGGTGTAAGAAGTTACAAAACAATATACAAGGGTTTCTGCTGCGATGAAAAATCTAACGCCATATTTCTTAGGCTTGCTTAACACTATCGAAAATGGGATTTAATTGACTTAAATGTGTATTATATAACACTGCACATACCAAGCGACTCGAATGTGTATATGTCCGATTCACACAGGTTCATAGTTCGAGTTAGTATCATCAATCACTCCAGAGACTATTGTAACTGGAGTATTTCAATGTTTTACCATTTATGAATGGTTAGTTAAAGTGCGAACTTTGCGGCATGCTTTATTGTATTGCTTACATGAAACAATACAACAGAACAGTCATAAAATTAACGAGGACTCTAGTCCTCGTTAATTTTATGACTGACAGACACTGAAATGATAGACATTGAAATAATCTTTTATTAATTTCTCGGTCTACCGAGAAATTAATAAAAGATTATTTCAATGTCTCTAATGTAAGAAGAAGAAACATTATGCGTACAAAACTGGAATTTGGATCAAATTAAATCAGAAGCTAAAAAGTTTTAACAAAACAGTTTTTATTTCAGTAGGTACCTACATCATAACCCACATTAACAGCTGTATTTGAAGTAAGTAATATTTTAAACCAAGAACAAAGACATTAGATTAATGATATTGATTACGATCGCAACCAAAACGCATGTGAACACATTCGGAACCGTTATAAAGGTCCTTTGGTATGTATCACAAAGTTGATATTACGAAGTTCACACGGCCAGACAGCCCAACTCGGCCATTAAATAAATCCCAATATGTACCAACAGCCTCAGATGGGGTCACCCGATTGGCACACAGCACTTTGGGGCCGGGCCCTCCAGAAACACTAATTAAAAAGTATTGACTTTATAAAAAAAATCCTAACATTATAATGCAAAGACCAGGATTTTATAAACTAATTTCTACATGATGAATAGGATAAAAAAAAGTATAAAAAGTGCCAATTTTTATAATAAAAACTCAGTGACTGTTCATTTTACAAAGGTAAATCTTGTGTGAGTCATTAAAATAAAGAAAACTCGGGTATTTTTAACTCGGCCTTCGTGGCCCCATATAAATTTTTAAACTAATTACGTTTAACTGTTGGATGATCATGATATATCGGCAGGCTAACAACACTAAAATTACTGTCAACAGTCCAGGCCATAAGCCCATAATTCACACCAGAAGGACCAAAAACTTGTAATATATTGCTTGGCTTTCGCCTTACAAAGATCTTCATAAAGTGTAATAATCAAGACCGTGTACTGTGTAGCTTGCGTGAACGATCCAATTAATTTTATTAATAGTTTCTATATGGCGCCGAAGACTCGTTGTCATATTACATCGAAGCAGGAATAATAAAGTAGCCGATAAATTTGAATATATCGCCCCTTGTTTTGAAACCGTCGTTTTCTCAAGTTAACGACGGCTATCGACCGAGTTCGCCAAAATTCACTCAATTTGGCTATCGACATACGCAGTTATATAAAGCGCAAAAGTATGTATGTAATGTAATTATATGGATGATTTTATTATATGTTCGTTTGTTTCTCGATAAAGACATTTATAAAACTTGGAGACGACGACAGCTCGCAGCACACGGCCACGTGTTTGCGTCAACGCGCGGCAGACCATACTCCCAACACAGCCACACACTCGTCCACACATCGCAGATTTCACTGTCCACGCTTGAGCGTTATGTAATATTGTCAATATAATAATAAATATTAATGTAGCATCGGTTGCTCCACACATTATCGC
Organism: Acronicta psi; assembly: GCA_946251955.1. Classification (NCBI taxonomy): domain Eukaryota; kingdom Metazoa; phylum Arthropoda; class Insecta; order Lepidoptera; family Noctuidae; genus Acronicta; species Acronicta psi. The sequence continues at coordinate 6,012,230 of OX276476.1, forward strand.
ACACAAAGAAATAAGTATGTCATTAATAAATAATCCACTGTCTCGCATCTAAGATAAAATTCCTACGCAATTCGCGAGTTGCGAGAATAACGTTGCGTCGTTAAGAATACACAGAAGTAGTAATCAGTCTGGTATTTTACACTGAGATTAAATTCTGCATTCCTGCGACAACAATGAAATTTTTCCATAGTGACATCAATTTAACAAAAGAATTGATTGCATATTTCTGATGCATTCTCAAGCACAGGTGGGGCACCGCTGTGATCTATCGTAAATCCGGGTAGGTATTCTAACTTTATCTCCGTCGACATGGTGAACTAGCGAATCCAACATAACCCTATCTTATACTTTTTACCCTATTGGTAGGAAGAGAATTTGCAGCATCCTTGCTCAAAATGCAATTAATAGATACATAGGAAATCATTACAGTTAGGTAGTATGCAATGTATCTATACAGAAACACTAAAGAGATCAATTAACATTGTAGCTGTGCTATTTACGTCTAGTGGATCCGTACGGTGCAATGATTCGTGAAGGTGCAACCGGGCGGTGATGTTCAGACAACGGAGAAAGCAGAGATCGCAGTAATAAACGGCACTGGCAGCAATAAATATCCGATCTAAACAAATGTACCAATAAAGCGCAGGCAATGTTGGCAATTAATAAACAAAATCATTCTACCCAAAAGGTATGTTTTAGACTTCGTTAAGATCATAAACATGGAAATGTTTATTCTGCATTATAGGTTATTGTTTTCCACAACAAATCGTACGCATCTAAGAAACACATAACACAGATGACTAGCCAATTCTCAAATATAAGTAGGTATGTTTAATGTTTTTGTTTTCAACTTCATTTCCTTTCTCAACTGTATCAAACAGACAAGTTTACATACAAATCGCCTTGTTTCCTTTTTTGGAATGGATTTGAAACTCCACAAAGTGGAGGAAAAGGAGACTGAAATTACGGCAGGATAACTTATCTGTGTAAAAAGTATGTCAAAGGAGAGTCGCTAAATGATTTGTGAGGTACCAACAAAGACCCCGTCATCATATTTGGAACACAAATAATAAAAATAAACGGAGTCCGGACTTCAGTGCGAGTTTTCTCCACATTGCAGACGACGGCAATTCATAAAGATAAAGTATTGAAATGCGATTAACAGTTAACGTAATGCCTTTTGACGATGTATAAACTTACGAGTATTTTCAATGATAAAACATTATTTAGGTACTCTTTAATAAATCCCAACGTCTTCAAACTAAGATAAAGGGAATACCGTGGGGTTAATGTGAAATGGTTCTTTATAGGTGATACATTAAGTTGGGGAAAAGGCTATCTTATTGTATCTTGTTAGGCAAATAAATACCTTTAACCCAAAACCGTCAACGTGGGCACGGAACAGCCTGCAAACTGATGGGCCATGGATATATTGTCGTGCTCTTTAACAATTTCACTAGTCAATGAACCGTTCAGAGCTATAGAAGTCCCCGGCGTACACGACAACACCATTGTAACTGTTTATCTCGAGATGGACAGAACGCGATTGCATCCTTCCTTACAAGTCTATTAAGTGGGTGTTACTTTTTACGTAGATCTTTACTGGTACATACTTTACTACATAACTGTAATTAGCTGCTATAAGTGAGTGGCTCTCCCTTAAAATCATCAGCAGGCCAAATTACCTACTCGGCATTGTCTATAGCCTAAGGGTATAAATGAGAAAATTCAACAACGGATCAATATCAACAAAGGGGTCGAGAGTTCGAGACGCAGTCGTACAGTGGTAGGTATTGGGTATTTTTAATAAAATTCTCAGAAGCAGTGAGGGATTTCTACCCGACTAAAGCAATAGGTTTGCTCCTATTACATCGGATCTAAAATATTTGTGTAAACTGTAGTACCGACTGCTGCTATCAAGTTAAATAGCAACATTTTCTTGAAGAACAGTTTTTTTTTTGTTTTTAGGTTCCTAGCGGTAATATTTCAAAGCTACGACATAGAACTTCTATTGTGATTTCTAGGTATTGAAATTATTGGGTCGATACCAGCTTTCTTTAGAATATGTCGGTAACAATTTGTTGTGGATAAACAATGAGTCGTGAGGAGACACTCCCTCCGCCTCCCGATAGCGGGATCCGCGACGAGTAGGTATTCGATTTATAGCCTAACTGTGATCTTTACAATATTCTTCAAGTCTTCATCTATAACTGTTTAGCTTTTGTCGCACTGTCTATCATTTTTACTTCATATCAAAACGAACCGATTCGATATTTCCTGTTTTCCTAATGCCTACCTACCTACTTAAAATCAGACCTAGTGAGTGCCTTACCTAATTTTTAATAGCGTGTATTTGGAGTACTTATCTATTCAAATTAATCAACGCCCTAATCTAATGGCTATTTAATATTCTATTGCAAATCAAAGTCAATCAAATATTGACTTCATTAGCCTTGACGCCACACCGCTTGTCATTGCATAAACTATCCATCAAATAAATACACTGCAATCGTCTTTTTTTTATATAATACCGATTCCCAAGAACTGCTCTCGATTCAACCAAACGAAATTTATTTTTTGCGTTCAAGGCACTTTGAGCAAGCACCCTTTGTTATGATTTACTTCGGCACATGAGTAGACCTTATAGTAAGATAGTCATCGCCGTAGATACCTGCAGCAGCAGATTGCTGATGCATTGCCAATTCTAAAAATCACCTACCGACTCCAAATCGGGGAGGAGGGGGAACTAGTTCTCGCACGTATTAGACTTCAATGTAAGAGTAGTCGCCAGCGAGTTAAGCCCCAATAGTCCATACCAGCTTTTAAGTGCTTTTAAGTGTTAATTTGAAAAATTATAACTTCAAGACTACAATAACTAGGACAGTAAAGATGTGTTGTGATTTATGATGATGATTGATTATAATAGATAAGATAGAAAAAGTTATTATTTTCATAAGTAATATTTTTTAAGTAACTTCAAAAGTACAAGACCCAGGACAATACCTACCTAAACTTTATGTTTTCTTGGATAATAGTACCTACCCTCTATCCCCCAAATCCGGTTGGTCTAATACTTACGGGACACCTATCAGTCCGTTTTAAAAAATATTATTAAAAACGGACTTTCTAGACTAGCAAATTAGCTACGATGCGCGCATAATTTCAATTTTATTAAAACAAATCGGGGACTACAAACTGTATGACTACAACAAATAAACAAAATCAAACACCTGCGAGGCCCGAGGACGATCTGGTGACGCTCGGTCACCTGCTGCGATTTATGCGCAAGACCCGCCATTGTCCTGTCGCGGTCGGCTAGCGGATACTTATGAACTATCCAACCTCAATGGTTTTATAAACGAAACACTACACTAAGTGCACACAATTATTTATTTAGTATCTGTATTTAGAACAATAGCAATAAGATAGCGGATTAGCGATTGAATTGTATGGAGTAGGTACCTACTAATACAAAAACCTAAATTTCCTACACCTAAAACCTCTTTTAATGAAACGTCAACTCACCCTATTACTTATTTGTACTTGTATCGTGGTGTCGTTTGTGGACACGCCCCAAAAACACCTAATCCCAGATTTAGAACCATTACCTAGTCATACAAATATTTTAACCTGTGCGAGTGTACTTATGTATTATGGTTCCATTCCGGTTTTTTAAAGAATCGTTTTTAACTAGTGAACGTTATAAAATAGAGCCGTTTTTTTATAAATACCAAGTCCAATAAAGCCTGATCTTGCCGTGATCACATAACGGTAACTTATGATAATTTTAATCCTTGGGCTCACGTAATAACTGATCACTCAATTTATTTCTTTAAGGCTCGTCCACTTCCCGCATCAGTTAGTTTATGAATGTATAAGAATAAAGTACGTACGTATAACTATATCAATATTAGGTAATCCGACAACAAATGGCAGCTATGCCATTGACAAACCAATTTCGTCTGTTTCAAAATGGCTCTTGAAAAAAAGAGTAGGTTGTGTCCTTTAGATCTTTGTTCAATTACTTTTGATAACATTACAGAAGGTAAGGCAGAGTACACCACTGTCCTTGCCTCTAGTAGGTTTAGTCATAGCTCGTCGGTATATTTTTATGTTCCATGTAATAAGAGGTGAGCATGTTGTCAACATTAAACGAGCACGAATCTAAACTCCGAGCTGCTTGCTACTAAGAATTTCATAGAAACCGCTCAACTCGACTCGAATGGAACCCAAACACAAGCTATCAGTTTCCGAAGTCTGATTTTTAAACAGCATGATTAATTATTCCGTTTACAACGAAAAACCCTTAAGTAACAAACAAAAAAGTAATTAGTTTAAGTGCTCCCACCGCTGGACAAAACCATGCTAAGGATGATCATTGATGGTGATGATGAAAAGCAAATATGCAACAAAATTATATAATGCTAATCCAACCCGAAACAACGAACCCAAAACATTGTAACAACAACTTCATACTCGTACATAATTAAGTACTTATTCCAGAAAATAATTCTTAGATCAGGTAAGGTAACTTAGATGGAATCGTATGATCTCGTTTTAACTGGACTTGCAAAAAAATATTAACGCGCAAATAAAGAGAAATGCAAATTATTTTTAATTGCTTTCCGGTAGAAAGTGGGTGAACCTGAACACGGAACGGGCCGGGCGAATCAGTTTGATTCTTGTCGAAATAATGACAAAGCGGCGACGGTCGGTGTCGGATTCACACCGGACCCGTGACAACCGGGAGCCCGGACCCAGTGGGTATACTGGTTTCGGATTAACGTTAAACTTACAGCTTTTAAACACTTCTTTTTTTTCTTTTTAACAAAAATTAAAACACCTCAAGTATAATTTCGCGAAATACATGCTGTTGAACACGAAAAGATGGAAGATACTGTATATAAATGTTTCGTACACGTATCAAAAATGTAAGTGGCTGTGGTGAACCGTTAATAGGTAACATATATAATTTATAACGGGTCTCTACTCCATCATAAACTACCTAATTAAGTCTGCTAACATAAAAGCGTTAACAACTTCACACACCCAAAGACAAAGACGTAATGTTATTACAAAACGTCATCTTAACGTGCACATGTTACTTCATTCGGCCCAAAATACTAAACAGAGTCATTCGTCTCTGTAATAATCCACAATCAATAACTAATAATCTGTTCCGCGTATGTAGGCGGGACCTGACATGCACCCATTTGTTTTACTTAAACGTTAATGCTCTTATGCATCGGTGGCGGCGCAGGCGCATCCACTCACGTTCGAAGCATTGTTTAACGGTGATCCTTTCCGGGACTTTTATCTCAGTTTAGTGTGTGGGAGGTAAAATCGAGCTGGGGGTCATAATTTGAACACATTATTTAGGCTTTGAATAAAAAAATGACGAGCAGTTAGGTCAAGATACGCCGATAACATAATGGAGAAAATGTTTCAACGAACTCCGCTGTTACTTACGTCCTACCCCTGCTTAATAAAGTTATAATACTTTCTTTTACAAGAAAAGTGTAAAAGAAAGTAGGTATTATACCAGTACCTACCAACCACTGGCAAATTGTAACGTTCCAATCACAGAACAGATGAAAGAGACGTCTTTTAACTGTTCTGTTCTAATCATCGAAAAGAGTGTTATTGAAAGCGCAAAACGGCTCCTTCAATTGATGACCGTTAACATTAATAGATGCTGCATCACAGCATCTGGAAACATGCAGATGCAGAATAAGTTTGTTCTGGAATATAAAGAACAAAGCAAAGTTATGAGCAAAGACTCCGGTACGCAATATCAGTAATATGCTAGAAATAACTTGAATTCTTTGATATTGTATTGCATTATAAATTGAAAACGCTATAATAGTGCATAACGGCATCATTTAAATGTCAAAATCATCAGATTTCCAAATACCTAAATATCTGCACAGTAGTCACAGTAGGTGTATTGCTTTAAGTGGGTTAGCACTTGTTTCGTCAGTCGTATATTTTAATACATAGTAATTAATAAACGTCAACCACATGCAGGTGATGAAGCTTCACTAACTCGCGGTGAACGAGACGCGGTACGCTAGCAGATAATTACATTGTTATAAACCGCTTCATGCCTACGTAAAGCGTTTATTATTTGAAAAATAACTAATTTATATTTAACTTCAGAGTTAGAGCTATAAAGGTCGCGGATTTGATACCTACACACACACACACGGAGTTTCAATCTATGCGGAGTTTAGTCACTTTGGCGTGATTTTTTATAATTTAGTAACCGAGGAAGCCAGGACACGAATTCTTGGTGTGGGCACTTGCCCACTTGGGCAGTGTTTACCCTAGTTCAAGTAAAATGTAAGGAGTTTTCCCCTTATTCCCCCACTCCCCAATGTGGGGGCTGCTCTGCCGCTAAAGTCTGAGCCACAGATTACAAATTAGTTAGGTATTGTTGTGCACTTCTTTATTAAAATGGAGCTCTCCTTTATGAAATTGACTTTATTAATATTAAATAAAATACCCAATGGACTCTTCCATTTTATACATAAACGCTGGGCGAATGACGCCTTCTACACAAGACAGCAGACTCTTTTCGCATACAGTTATTGCTTTATACTTAGGTATTAGAGCTTCAAATAAAAATAGATTACCTTGAAAACTACTTAGTTAGACTTAGTTCCGCAGTAAAACGCTATAAAACTCGCTTGTTTCGATGGCACACAGTCAACTAATCAGTCCATTACAATCACAAAGACAGATAATCCTAAATGTTGTCTCTAAGTTGCTCTGTCAAAACACTTCTCGATTACTAATAAGTCACGCAATAACTTTATTACGTAGTTGTAGTCGCATTCATCGGTATTATTTTGTAACGCTAAACTATTCACAGTACTTATTAAAATAAAAAACATCGATGCATTATTTATGTATGGAATATTGATAATTTTCTATGATTTTTTAATAAATAGTAAAATAATTTTAACGTAAATAAAAAAAGTAAATAAAAATATTCGTTCTCTGGGGGAAATGGCTTCCCTCTTCCTTTCTGTTGGCACCTGATTGATACCAATTAGTTCAGGTAAAGAGCTAATTAAGAATACTAAACATGGGTGATTTACAAATACTTGGATTTTATTTGATCATGACTTTGTACATACATACTACATAAATTAATTCACATTTACACAGAAGTCCCACATATCTGGTTTAATAGTCCATGTTTTAAAAAACTTTTCCTTAACATCTAACCATTTCTCATAATATTTTTCTGATTTTCTTTTCATTACATTATAAGGTATATCAGAAATGTTGTCTTGTCCACATATTTTTTCTTTCAAGTCATCATTGTTGTTTAGTACTTGTAAGAATCTTTTATAAAGATTGTATTTACTGATGCACAGGCTGCAGGCTGGTGATGTTGCTTTCTTCACTGTAACACCTAGCTTTCGGCCTTGCACTGCAACTTCCATAAGTCTAAAAACAATCATAATTCAATGCACAATAGTGAGTTGGTTTTGGGTCCCCCATCAAAATGGAAAATCTAAAACTATCTCAAAAACATTGTATTACTGTTACTGGTTTACTTACAAAACTGTTTTACTGATGAGTCAGATAAAAATAACACTAAAGCCAAAGTTTGTTCTAAATAATAATAACCAACAAATAGCAGACAGCCAAGTTTAATGATGGCTTATGTGGCTGAAAATCTAAAAGGATTCAAAATACTCACTGGCTACTTGATTTAATCCATACTATGCTTCCTGGTGCAGGCCTGACATTGACATCTGAGCTAATATTTGGAAATACTAATGTGGTTTGATAAAATTCAGGTACAATATCCAACATATTATAAGAACAGCCAGATCTATTTAGAAGTGCTCTCTGAAGGGAGGCTTTTGAGAAAGGAACCCCAGCACCAAATATAAAGTGTTTTATATAAATTTGTTTGCATAGGATATTCAACAGACTGCCTTGCACACCTAAATGAATCCATTTTGCTATCTTATCACTGCAGGAGACCGACAATGTTCTGTCTCCTCTGCCAGGCTTTGTTCTGACTTGACTGAGGTGGAGCTGAATATTTGTGCCCACATCTTTTAAGTCCTGTTCACAATGAGGCAGACATTTAGCCCCTGTTCTATTAACATATTCATCAATCTTTGGTTTTTTAATTTCTATATCACATACTTCATCATAGGCTTGCCGTTTCTGTAGTTTTACTACTTCCCCATAGTGTTCGTCTTCACCATGTTGTAGGGATATTATCGAGGCATCTCCACATGGTAATTGAGATGAATAGAATATAAATTCTATGTTATCTTTTAATTTAAACTGCCCATTTTCATTATTGAATATAGATACCTTGTTATCTAAAGCTTTGTCCACATTTTCGTACAAATACAGTAAGAGACCTCGTCGAGCGAATACTTCAGCGTGACTGTCGTTTAATATACTTCCATTAGGAGTCATTTTTGTAGCTCCTATACATTTAGACCCAGTACCCAGCGACACTACTTCCATTTTTTCAGTAGATTTGTCGTATTCTACAAAACATGAGAGCACTGTCCACTCTGTTTCAATAGGCTTCCCATTTTTCGGCAATTTATTGTACACATTAAAGCAAATCTGTGCTACTTTTTCTATAGCTGTGTTGTTTAGGTTAGACATGGTTAAACAGTTTTGGTGTAGATTAGTTAAAGACTAGGAACCCATCGTTTCAATTAAATGAAAAATATTTGTTAGTATTAAGTATATATGAAACGGAATAGTATATATCACACTATTTCATTAGATTTTATAAAAAGACTTACAAGAACAAGAATAATGATTGTATGTAGATGTAATTGATGTAAACAAACAAACTAAAATTATTTACACATTTGTCAATTTGTCAATTTTGACATGACACTGACAAGTGACAGGATAGAATAACAGCCCACAGGAAGTTTGGTTATACGCAATAAATGCAAAATAATTATTTTATTACTCAATAAATTCCGTAATGCTTCGTAATTTTCCGGTTATTATAAATTAAGTGACTGAATTTCGCCTAAAATAAATGACTGCCCAAAAAACATTAACAATAAAATTATTAATATTATAATCATGACTGTTAGACAGAATCTTTCCTGAAACGGAACGAGTAAAAACGTTCCATTTCTTTATCAATGTTAATATTTTGAGCATTCTAGTCGTTATTATAATTCAATAAAATGTACATTTTGCCTTTTGGGCAATGAAATCGCGCTTTGCGGCGGAGTGTTGAAAATATATCCAAACAACAGCAATAGTAACAAAAGGTCTTACGGTACTTATTTAATCTCTGGGACAGAGCTCTAACTTGATTTCCTTAAAAATTATGACTATTTGAGTGTTTTCTAAAGAAAATAATGGGTACCTATTTTAAAACAATAAATGGTGTCTAGTTGCTTGTAGAAAATGTATCATCACTACACAAAAGAGATGTATTAGGGCCATATTTAAATTACTAAAAACAACGGACTCTTGCCAACCCTACTTTGTAAAATATAGAATGTTAACCCTCCAAATATTAACCTCTGAATATATTTGAAGTGGCTGTTTGTAAAAACTCACACTAACCTATTTAAAAAAATGTCAGATGTATGTAAACGTAACCGACGCGTAATAACAAACTGTGTGAAGAGTATCTAATACAACACTACTGCATAGCAGTGTATTTGGTATTTTCTTCAGAAAATACTCAAATAGTCATAACTTTTAAGGAAATCAAGTTAGAGTTCTGCCCTAGAGATATTTTTTACTGCAAAAAATCCCAACTATCGCCCTGTTTCGTTTGATCCACGATTTTCTGCTCACACTGTTTATTACATTTGTATTATAGTTGTCCGTTTGAATTACTGTTAAATTAAATACGATCGGCGCAACTTGTGCATAAAATATGATGCAAATGCATACATTGCCTTATATGTTTATGTTATATAATGTGTTACCTACATTTTAAATCAATGGACGTTACACATATTTTACACTAAAACATTTGGCTTTGTCTCACCTAGGTACCTACTCTAAAAATATTAAATTGTGTAGCAACGAATGGATAAATACCTACAACATTATTAATTAGTTTTTATTATAAAAGGTACCTAGGTAAGTAGATATGTACTATAATTTCTTGCAAGCATTTAGAGCACGCTACAAATCATTTATTATTACCTAACTGCACCCACCTTTTAAGAAGACAGTAAGTTCATGATGATAATAATAATATAATGATGACCTTTTGTAACCATGAAATCCTTTGATGTTGGCTATCCCTGGAATGTGTAGATCCCATCAACCAATGTAGCATGCTCATCTGTATCGGAATATAGATCAGAACGAAACGCCGTCGCAGTCGCTCTTTCAAAATAAGACAGAAAATTGTTTCGTTTATTTTAAAGACATCAATAATAAAAACTAATCTATACTAATAATGTAAATCTGATGAGTTTGTTTGGTTGAACGCGGTAATCTCAGAAATTACTCGTCCGATTTGAAAAATTATGTCAGTGTTAGATAGCCCGTTTATCGAGGAAGGCCATCAACTATATATAACCACGCTAAGACCAATAGGAGCTGAGTATAAATTAAAAAACCGGGGGAAAATTTCAACTTCTACGGGAACGAAGTCGCGGCCAAAGGCTAGTCAATCAAATAATAAATCAAGAATGTAAACTGGGTCACGTGACACTTGCCAGGTAATATTATTTAACAAATATTTCCTATAATTCTAAATACACCTAAGACCTATATCACCTCTGCCTAAACCTGCAACAAAACCCTGGTTATTACATTAGTTTCTATGTTTTTTCATCATTTGAATTTCGTCGTTTCCTCCAGGGTCCACCACCAACTTCCACTATGTATTAGACAGGAAAAAATAAAATGTTTTCCATTTAATTTTACTAGTAATGCTGATAAATATCAATCAGTCACGAATTAGTTAGTATATCAGTCTAAATCATTCGATGAAGAATATAAAATATAGGTACTGTTTTGAATGTTATACCGTGTACCGTGAGAAATACCCATCCTTGAATGCAAAAAACTATACTAAACAATATCTCGCCGTATGCTCGCGCATCTACATTTATTATAAGTTGCCAGATACGGATGTTAAAGTTCCCAGTGTTCATTATATTGACCATCAGTGGGCGTTGATGAAAGAGGGTAGTTTGTCATTCCACGCCTCATTATAAAGCGAGATGACGCGCCCGATCTCAGGACCAATTTGAATATCAAAGCGCTCCCTTCACTTGTTAGATTAAACTACTACGAAAACACTCCAATAATATGATGACTTTCAATACTCACTCCATTCTTTAGCGATCGATTAAATCGAATTTGTACCGCCATAAAAAACCTCTTTGCATAATATTCATACAGGATGTTTACGTAAAGAAAGGAGGTCATATTTTTATTAAAAAAGCTTTACTTTTTGGCGTTGGGAAAGTGACCGTCGCATTTTCATGTAAAAGTTGTCCTAAGTGCCTAGTATTATATGAAATTTTTAAATGGACTAAGAAAGCAGCGTGAAATTACATCAACCTGTACCTACTTCTACTTAACTCACCAATGTTATTTATAAATTTTTAACCTCGTCTTGCTTATTTTTATTTGCTAGTGCTCAAATACTGAAACGCTGTGAGGAGGTGGAGGCCTGGTGACCTGTAATACAGGTTTTATTACCTACCACGGGCACCAGCGATCCACGCCAAAATTTTATTTTTGAATAGCTTTAGATTTTTGTTTTGTACTTGGTTTGTGGTGAAATTTATTTTTTATTTTTTATTATTTACTTCATCTTATTAACAGTCGAATTATTGAAACCGACGACAACATGCAAAGAAAAACCATTATAAATGAAGATACATGATAACATTAAGTCTTGTACACAAGCAATAACTGACCACGCTGAAACACTGAAACAATTTAAAGTATCGACCTCGGTAGGCTAGTGGTCTAAAGGGCGACTGCTACGCTCCAAGTCCTGGGTTTGATTCCCAGGTCGAGCAAAGTGTTAAGTATCTATTGGGTTTTTCTTTGAAATTCCCAGTATCTATTCGGAGTTAGGATTTGTGCCCGATTAAGGATAATAACCTCGTCTCCTATTACATGGGACCGATATTCAAACATGACAGGTACTTACATACCAGGTGCAGTGGACATTTAGGTAATTAGTTTACTACACCTCTTTTGCCTAAAACCTTCGGGGAATACAGGCTAGACGGTATGCAGCATGATTTTAACTTATGTACGACGTAAATACATAAAATAATGTAATAAATGCGTGCCGGTGGCCAAGAGATGCAAAACAATCGCAGGGCAGACCACTAGCCCGATGGTCGAACGATATTGTGAGGGCAGTAGGGAATCTGTGGGTGCGACTTGCACAAGATCGGCAACAGTAGCGTAATAGAAAAGAGGCCTTTACTCAGCAGTGGGTGTTACAGGCTGAGTAGATAGATAGATAAGAATAATATTGTCTCTAACCCGAATAAAAATCTACATTTTTTATTATTTATTATCATAAAAGTAAGAACCTAGTACTTACTTAAATAAATTCATTTCAAGACGTTATTCATTAGATACAAATTACGTTGTCTTTTGTACATACTTAGTTCTTACATACAGTATCTACTTACTTCGGCTGAATCAATAATAAAAAAGCTTGCCTTAGCGCCTCTATACTTCGTTTAAAAATTACAGGTCACTTTGAAATGATTAGTGAGGTAAATGGGGCTTGAAATGGTTGAGTTCCCGGCGGTTATGGGTAGCACATTACGCCTCATTACCGCAGACCTCAAACATAGGTCTGGTCAAATTATGCAAGTTTAGCTTCCTGTTGTTGTTCGCAAGCTGCGGCTATGCGTAGGTACCCGGAATACAGTGTGCTTTTGCAAAATTATTTTTATTTTTGTATTCTGAATAATTCTGTAATTCTAATGTATGAACATAATTATAGGTACGTTGTTGATACAGTTGATTTATTTATTTCAGCTTTGTCGTAAACTGTTCAAGTAAATTACCCCTCTTCAAATAGAGTTTCTTCTAAATGAAAGCGTGAGGCATGAACAGCAAAATGCCTAGAGATACAAATCCATGTTTAAAAACTCAAATGATCAAAACAAGTAAGTGCCTAGGTAGGAACACAGCCCTTTAGGAGTTGGAAAATTTCAGTCAATAATAGAAACTACATTTGTATCTACTTACATAATTATTATAATTTATGAGGAACAATTACCCCATTTAATTATTTGATTAAATAAAGAGTCAAGTGTTAAATTCAAAACGGCCGCGAGCTGAACAGTGAAAGGAAAGGAAACAAAGGCAGGCACTGGAGTGATCATTTCCTAGAGATTTCTATAAGCGTTGCTGTTTGTTTGTTTTATTGCTTCATCTGATCTCTTGTTTCCGTATTTTACTTTAATATCCCATTTGTTTCATAATGTGTCGCTTCATGTTTACCGAGGTAACAATTTTCCTAATGGGCGGCATCTATGAGGTACGTCTAGATAGAAGGTGAGGCTACATGTACGTTATGTGTTTCCAAAAGAAAGCAAAGTTCATCTAAGTAATGCAGTTGAGGTTGAAGTTCACAAAATTTAAATAAACTTAAAAAGTCGTGCCTTAACTTAAGGTCGTAGGTGATTCGTGAACGATAAAGCAGAGCATTCTCAACGCCAAAACACTGATTGCAAACAGCAGTACAAGGTCGCTCAGACAATTGCGCAATATTTAGGAACTTTTATCTATCATCTCCAATGTTGTTCGTGGTCGTCATTCAAATGTTACATGAATTATTTAGTTTCCCAAAATTATGCAATGCAACAAATTGAAATCGTTTTGAATCAACACAGACCCCTGCTGGGCGCACCTCGCGTTTCTGCCCTGCAATAAAAACGTAGAAATATTTTATTGTGGACCGAATATTGGTACACATTTCGTAACACAAAGTAGGTACCTGCATGGTATAACACGCACGCAGCGCAGGCACGCTGTATGCACGTACCTAAGTGAGTCGTAAAAGTATTTCAAAACATAAAATGCAAATGACAAGTTGAGACCAAAATTCACGACAATAACATGTAACATAAATTACGAAGGTTTTTATTTATTTTATTAGTGAACCAATAATAATAAGGTATGTGCTTGTTCAACTTGTTCATGTGCGCATGTCCGGAAAAACTAGGTAGATACCTACGTTAAAATGATAAAAAAAAGCTTGATTAAGTACCTGAGAAGAGAGAACGAGGTGTTCTACAGACAGAATCAGAGGATATGTAATATGTGTTAGGTTAGAGCTGTGACCTAACAATAGATACCAGAACTGAAAAATAATATAACAGCTTTACTTTATTTTTTCCTTGAGCCTTATGGATTGCCTTTTGGAGTATTGGCGGAATTGGTGGCCATGAGTATGCTTACCTTAGGCACAGCCTTAGGTACGCCGCGAAAAAGTTCAAGTAAATTGGTAATTAAAGGCGTATTGTTATTAATATTAAGTAGGTAAGTGCGTATTCACTACAATCACTACCAATTCACCTAGGTTTAACTTAATATGGGTAGCCAGAGGTACAGTGATGGAAAGAATTGACCTTATTGCACATGAATTATAACTAATTTCAGTATTTGTTTTGATTAGCTTGCATCAACATACTTACCTACTTACTATAATATATTCATGTAAAAGCTATTCAGTTAAATGTGAATTGATGTCGATGAGCGGGCCTCCACCGTACAATCGAAGCGATATTGACAATGACATTGATACCAATGATGACAAAGAACTTCGTGATCCGGCTAATGCAAGGAAGCTAAGTGGGGTCAAGTGGTGTAGTGACAATCAATACGTACGTTTGTGTCGGTCTAAAAAAGCTTTCATATTTATAAAAATGGGATCGCCTGTTAACGGAATGGGGTTTGAGGAATTCAGATTATCGGTCACCTAATAATATAATAATTCCGATTTATCAGGTTGAAAGCGAGATAGTATTTCTTACTAGTTTTCTTGGTAGTTATTTTATAGTAAATCAATTAAAATTGGAGATTGTGATGAGACGAACTTCCGATGAGGACTTCAAGGCGTGCAACAAATATCTTCTTGCCCTCATCCTTATTTACTTAACCTTGTTAGTGAACATTTTTTTTTTCTGTTGCGATCTTAAAGCTACCTATCTAGGTAGGTAGGTACAATAGTAATGCCAGCTACATTAATCAAACAGTTAATCTCAATACAAATTATATAAAAGCACTTCAACTACAGGAACATTTCGGTTTCAATACGGTAGATAACAAATCAGAATCGTGCCGGGTCCACATTAGCACGCGGCACGTTCCGGCCCGCACGGCATCTGATAGGTAATACACCAGCCGTAATGCGCTCCTTGGTACACTATTTCAAATGTTATTACAGTTGCTATGTTGTTCCTGCCGCGTAGACAGCTCATATCGTACAGAGTAATCGCGAACCTCGCCCTACACCATCCGATATGGACCGCCCGATTCCTTGGAACGAGTATTGCGTGAGACGGAAGCACTGATGCCAGTATAAACATTGTTTCAACCACGTTTGAGTAATCTTGAACGCCAATTCGCAATATAAACAGCACAAAATCAAGGAAATGAAATACAATACGCCAAACATTAAGTAAACATAATGTATAGCTCAATTTCATAGTCCATAATGTCTTAATGCAGAACCAACAGTTGTAAGCCGATTTGTACATAAATTAAGCGCCACTTAATATGACAATTTACGAGCGTAGCTAACACGGCTACGTGTCTCGTGTCTGCAAAGCCGCGAACCTAGCCGACCAGAGATCAATTAATTTTACTTCTAGTAAGGACATCTTTATGTGGCCGCCGCAGAGTTTTAACTGTGCTTTGTAATATAAGCGTAAGTATGCAGCTCATATACCAACGTGTTTTGATATTATTATAACCCTACAGATATAATTTATAGCTAATGGTTATTCTGCATCATTGATCTATTGGTCGTAAGCGCTACTGCTACGTTCGAAGTCCTGGGTTCGATTCCCAGGTCGAGCAATGTATTTTTATTTTATGAAATTCTCAGTAGCGGTTCCGTAAAGTTCAAGTTCCGAATTCTGAAAAAGTACTGAGCTGGGATTTGATAAATCCAAACTCGAAACCGCTACTGAGAATTTGCGGCTTGGGCATATAAAAAAAAAGATAATTATTGTAACTGTGGGTGTACAACAGTACACTGATGCCTAACCCTCCGGGGAATACCTACAGACGCGGTGGTGCGTTGTTTTATGATTATTAAGGTATTTATACATTTACTGTGTAACTGAGACTGCCTTGTTGGTCTAGTGGTCCCAAGCGCGACTGCTACGCTAGAGGTCCTGGGTTCGATCCCCGGGTCGAGCAAAGCGTTATCGGGTTTTCTGTGAAATTCACAGTAGTAGCTCGGAGTCTGGATTTGTGCCCGGTTGATGGCAATAGGCTTGCCCCCTATTACATGGGACCTAAAACATACCGGCGAAATGTGGGTGTACATTAGTACGCCTCTGCCTACCCCTACGGGGAATACAGGCGTGATGGTATGTACTGTGTTACTATTGTATACGAGTAATAGGTAAGTATCTGCATTATTTAGACAATCCTGTTGTAATAAATCCTCGTAACTACAGCTAGGATAGGTATCACACAAGACTTCGCTGCAAGTAGCAACGGGTTTCGCAGGGGAATGTTTTGTTAAACACCATAATCACCAAAGTCCACCGCACTCACACTAAAAAAACTGTTAGTTACACCAATATTTATCTCTTGGTGTGAATCAGAGCAACGGCGCGCGACGAGCCTCGAGCTCGAGGAGACGTTAGTGCCGAGGTGCCGTTAAAATTGTTCAATAATATAATAGAATGCCTATAAAATTCTATTGACTAAAACTCTAAGTTTATAAACCTTTCCCGTTTCACATAACAATCAAAGAATTCCTTTCCCAATAGAAATTATACATATGTTGCAGTCAAGGAATTTCCTAAATGATTTATTGTCATAATGTATTAAGATGGTAACACACATAATAGGTTCGATAGGTACTTGAAAGTTTATTACAATGACCATTAATTTCTTCAACTGCTGTAATGTGAGCAGCGAATGCCATAGCACTTGCTTGTAATAAATTAACTGGGCATAATAAACTTGGGTGGTCTCACATTGATGACGTTTAGTTCTGTATTATGTTGTGATATATACTAGGTACCTACAGTCTACATAATATCCCTAGCTACCATACAAATAATTGAGACATCGTATTAGGTACTTGATTTTTTTACTATATTTACTGTCTAAGACTAAGCAGGTAAGAGTAGAAACAAAAGAAAAGGAAGAGAAGTAAGCTAACAAACTAACAAGTGTATGTAGGTAGTGTACTTATAAACCATTTAATCTTCACAAGTTTCTTAAAAGCATCATATAACTAAGTAGTTAGGTACCAAATAGGTACTTTTTAAGCACTTCGCAAATTTTTCACTACAGACATCCCCCGAAAACCCAAAAAACTTGTAAAAAGGTAACAAACAGGTAAACGAACAGTAATTCCTTTCATACTTATATCTCGACTGTTAATATGGATATGGATTACTTATGTCTGTAATTTGTTAGGTATTCGTAGATATGTATTTTATTTGGAATTACCTACTTACACATTCTCCTATTCGCCCTTTATGACATGGGACCTAATCATACCTGCAAACTTTGAGTGTACAATAGCGCATACACCTCTGCCTAACCCTTTAGGGGTAATCAGGAGTTATGGTATGATGATGACTAATGCAGACTACTTACACTGTCTCGGTCTAAAACCACAGTTCATAAACACGTAGGTAGTTGAATACAATTTTATTTTATTTTCCATGCAATTCAATTCTATTATTTTGTATCTCATCTCATCTCATCCAAGTTAACCGCAAAGATGAGTACTTACTAAGCAATGCAAGAAAATAATACTTTAAACTCATTTGAGGCCTCGTGCTGCTACATTTTTGCATTATTTTCAACAGCAAGTACAGTTCGCGCCAAACTTATTGTCCGGGTTGAAGTCGGCGTTAGCTAACTTTGACTCAGCCGTAAAAATCGGAGAAAGAAAAATATTAGATTGTAATAAATAAAACCGAAAGATCAAGTCGTAATCTGTCGTTATAAATTATTCTAATCAAATATTTTTCTTTCTCCGATTTTTACGGCCGCGTTAAAGTTAGCTAGCGCCAACTTCAACCCGGACAATAAGTTTGGCGCTAAATGTACGGCTGGTTCACGGCATTGAGATAGAAAAGGAAGGAATCGTAATATAAGCTATTACCCGATGGTGGGGAAGTCTGAACGCGCCGAACATCGGTACCAATAAAACAATAATAATATACTAAAAATAAACCTTTTTATTTCGGACAACAAGAACCATTTTTTGTTAGTACACACCAAAATACTACAACCTATATATACCAATAGCTACTTAATTCCGTTATGTACTTAAGAGGCATTTCATGCGGACTATGATTCCGTATCAGATGCCTCAGTACAGGAGCTCTCGGATCCTCCGTCATGACTTTCAGCCTTTCAGGGTGCTGTTTGCTACAATTGCTACTCCCCGCATCCTCCTCACAATCAATCAGGGTTAGATTGAGGCATGTTCGAAACGATAGTACAAAAAACTGAAAACGATAGTATTTGTGCAAAAACTATAGTACACTTTATTAATTTGGATCTAAAGTCATTAGAATCAATACCAGTTTATGCAAAATTTACCTCTTACAAGTTTATCAGTTAATCAATATTTGTTTGATCCTTAGTAGGAATAAAATCAGTACAATTACCGCTTTTGCGCTACCGCCTATGAATTGTGTTGCCAGTTTGTGTCTTATCATAGTAAGGTTTATTTACTGAGTATTCTATTCTGTCACAAAGACAAGACTTTTCGAATAGCACTTGAGAAGTGACCGAGTAATGACGTGACTGTAATTTATTTTTAATATTGTGGTTTTTAAATATTGGATTGTGGTTTTTAAATGTTTTTTTATTAGTCATTAATGCAAAGTAGTGAAATTATGGTATTTTTCGTACTATCCTTAGATATGGATAGTATATAGCACGAAGCGAGAAATTATAGTACAAATACTATAATAATTATAGTACGAAATCCAACCCTGCCATCAATACCACAAGCGATGCCAACATTGCCCTATTGCCATAGAGAAAAATAGAATAGATATTTGTATTGTAATGTTGTAATCTCAGTAAACTTGACAGTTGACATTGACACTTTGTTCGAAACTGAAAGAAAGAAAATTAAAATAATATTAACTCGAGTCTCGACCTCGCCTCGACGAAAGTTGAAAACTAAACAAATAAAAATGGGGAATTGGAAACTAGAAGTTGGAAGAATGGCTATGTACACATCTTTTCCTGTGGGCCTATTTTTTTTCTTCAATCAACCAACTTATTTCGAAGAATGGGTTACAAATACTAAGCGTCAAATCTTCCCACCGGAGAACATCCATGACAGGGAAGCTATTCAGCAACTCATCAAAGACATGAGGAAAAAGCAAATAGAAGCCTTGGATAAAGAATAAAAGTGTTCTAGAGCAACAGATCTACTTGTTGAATTAGACTTGTTTGCCCAAGATTGTATATAAGTAAGCTCTTATTATATGGACTGCTACCTAGTGATTTTTGTATCCTGTTTATATAATATATAATATAATTTAACACAAGATAATATAGGTAAGTACTGTTCTAAATATTGAATTCAAGTAGCTTATCTTTCTAGTGTGACCAGCATCCTAGCTAGTGATGTAAGCATTTAAAATTAAATAAAGCATATTATTAGAACAAACATTTATTAGATATAAATTCCAATAAAACTTTACAAAAAATCAATCTACCTTTATTGTTTTGTTTTTATGCTGATAACTCAACACCACTCCTAACATAGTTGAACACAATGAAGCATAAATTACATAGGACACTCCATAGAACTGTCCTATAAATCCTGACACCATTGGAGCAACTACACCAGAGAGTGACCGCACACTGTTTGAAGCACCTATTAATGTTCCTCTGTGGTCTCCATGACTTCTCTTCAAAACCATTTCTAATGTAACTAATCTACCAATTGCATTACCAATAGCTAGTGGTATCAACCAAAAAGTATACACAATAACATTAAATGATAAACTTAATCCAAGTAAAGATATACTTGTAAGTAAAAATACATGAAAATTTCTTATACTGTAGTTTTTGTCATGTACATAAAAACTATTTACATAACCTATGAAGAAACTGGATATTGAACCTATGACACCTTGAAATGATATTACATAACCAATATATTTTGGAGACAAGTGATACTCTGTTTTTAAATAAAGTGAATAATTTGAATAATAAACACCCATTGCAAAACCAATTAATGCTTTGAACATAAAAATGTCCCAATACTTGGACCACTCTATATAATATATCTCAACAAAAGACTGTCGGACACTAGAATACAGAGTTTTGGCTAAACTTGACTGTACTACTTTTTTTGAGGTTTCTCTTTTCGGCTGCTTCTTATCTACTTTAGGGAGAAAATATACTAAACCTGCAAAAAAGAGAAACAGCTTATAAAAATCAACATAGTAAAAATTAATGGCAATGTAACAGTATGTAAGTATTTATTTTATAATTAAATTGTAATTATAATCTGATTAAATAAAAAGGAGGAATTTCTCAATTCGACTATATGTTTTTTTTGTATGTATGTTACGCGATTTATCAGTAGAAATTTCTTTTTTGTTTGAAAGAGTATACCCCCGAGGTGCTCCCAATTAAATTTTATCTAAATCGGTCAAGCAGTTTAAAAAAAGTCTGCATCCAAAACACCTAGGACCTGAACTAAAAAGCAAAAAAAATAACATGTAATTGGTAAGGTACATATTTACATTATGATTTCTAACTAATTTGGAGTCAGTGCCAAACACACAATCAACGAAAGTCATATTAATATAAAATTAGTAGTTTGGCACCGCCTCCAAATTAGTTAGAAATCATAATGTAAATATGTACCTGTTATTTTTTGCTAGATATTCAATATTTAGAATGGTGACTAATTTCTTACATACTAAACACTTATACTTAGTTTCTTACCAGAATTAATGGCAAAACATAAGCCAACGATAATAGCGATCAATGTAAAGCCATCATTTGGATTATCCTCAGCTATATGGCCTCCTATGACAGGACCTAATGTGATACCAGCACCAGATATGGCAGCCATCTTGCCATATATTTCAGCTTGCTTCTGTTCATTCCTTTCATAATCAGGCACTAAAGCTTTGGTCAGCATCTGTGTTTGTTTGAAGAGACCTGTAATGTAGTAATAGTTTGATTATTCTTAGTTTGACCTAGACAATAAACCTTATTAAAGACCAACCTGAAGCCAAGATAATAATGAGAATGCCACTGAAATCACTATTACAATTTAAATAGCTGGTTTTGGTATAATAAATAAACATAAGATTTGCTTTTTAATTTGGGACAAGACCTGGAGCCAACTAATGAGGTATTAATGACCTAAGTTTATCTAACTGAATTAAAATTAATGTTAGATAAATACATTCAAAATAATAACATCCTATTTTTTGGGTTGAATTACTTCTTCTAGTATTATGTTTAAAATAAGTAGATGTTAAACTAAAAATGGTTGCTTAGTTACACAGAGTTGTAGACGTTTAATTAAATGTTATTATTTAATTTCAAGTACTATATTTTTAAATATGTGTGTTTATACATAAAAGTATATAAGCTAGAGTAGGATGATGATCATGATGAGGGTTTCCAGTATCAGCATTGACCAAACCCATTGGGTAAATGGTACTTATTACAAATTAACTTCTTATATGTACCTAACACTGCTCTTATCACCATTATAACAAAAATTGAATTGGTTAGTCCAAGCACAGTATATGCTACACCACACACAAGTAGTGTCAATATCAAAATAGATTTCCGTCCCTTCAGGTCACTCAAACTGCCCTGAAAAATATTTTTTGTAATTACAAAAAAGTATCATTACTCCTGTTGTTTCTCACAACTATGAACTCAAAACTTACAATGAATGGGCCAGAGCCTAGCTGGAATCCAGCATAAATTGATCCAAGTAGTCCCACATACAAATGATTACCTCCCATCTGTCTTACATGACCAGCAACCAGTGGTACAATGAGCCCTACAGCTAAAAGGTCCTGTAAAGGTAAATATTTAATTTATTTAAAATTAAAATAGAATTAAGTAGTTTTATAGTAATTCAACGTTTATTTTTAAGAACCCACCAAGAAAGCCACAGCTTGTAAAAGATAAATAGTAAATGACATTGTGTTTTTTGTTTTGATACCAAGATTCGGATTAACACTACCTACTACACTAAACTTATTTTATCAACTTAGTATTAGCAGCAGGAAGCCAGTGAAGTCACTTGCCACTTAAAATGATACTGTATCGAATTGGATACGCGATATATCAATGAAAATATTAAGAACAGATCAGAACTGTGACAGAATTCCTCATTTCAATCTCATGAAATGAATCAACATATTAATCTATGATTTATGCATTCAATTATACAAAATAAAAATATCACTACAATCTTATTGACATTTTTAACATCACTCAGGGTTGGATTCAGACCCTCAAAAAATTATGCTACATGGAAAATAAAATAATACTACGTTTGACGTTTCAAATATTAATTATATAAAACAAAAACAATTGTACCTCCATGAAGGTATGTAATTTATCGTCTTACAGTTCTCGCCAAATTTATTGTCCGGGTTGAAGTTGGCACGTGCGAACTTTAACCCGGCCGTAAAATCGGAGAAAGAAAACTATTGGATTAGAATAATTTAAAACGACAGCCTGCGACTTGAGCTTTCGTTTATATTTATTAAAATCTAATATTTTTCTTTCTCCAATTTTTACGGCTGGGTTAAAGTTAGCTAGCGCCAACTTCAACCCGGACAATAAGTTTGGTGAGAACTGAAAATACTACGCTATATAGTCGGGGTGGGTCGGTAAATGACAGAATCTTGTTCATAGGACACACTTTAATAAAACTTCCAATAATAAAACACACGACACAGTCTTACAACTTACATGTGAACTTACAATCCGCCATAATTCTCCTAACTCCCTACAGCCAATCAACGGCTTACAAAGTAGAGCGAACGGCGCCGGCCGTGTTGTAATTGGTCAGCGCAGTACGCATGCGCGGTAGAACGTTCGGATACACATTAGCGCGAAGGAGAATATCTCCTTGGAGCCTTACCACGGCCCTTGCGCCCAGGGAGTTGCCTGCGTTCGGATATCCCCGCTACAACTATTAAATAGTATAATAAATTATACTACGAAATCCAACACTGCGTCCTGTTCCTGATTTGGTGTTGCCAATACAAAAGTTCCCAATGTTGTAGGGTACTTAAATATTAAAAAGTAAAAGGGCTTACTAATAGTACAAGTCGGTCAAGATCAAAATTATGGTATTTTCGTGTAGTATAGTGGCATTACAATACTACATACTATAGTCCGTTTTTTAATCTCAGAGACTAGATTGACACATGCAACTGTCAAAACTACAAATAATGATACCAGCTTTTTTTGTGTAGTGTTGTACCTACGATACCGGTTTGTTGAATCGTAACTTTTAGACGATTAAATTAAAAGTTTTTTATCCCAAATCGTATTATTAAAGCCCAAATTAATTAAAATTGTCCGAATGCACAATACAGTCTATGAAAGGTAAGTCGTCGTAGAGTTTTTAAGTACCAAATGACGTAAAATTACATAACAAAAAAAAACTAAGAAAGTGCTTTAATAAATTTAATCTTATGTTCCAACGAGGTAATAATTATTAGAAAACTATATCAATAGCTGTTAAAAAGTTTTAGAAGATTATGTTGATTTCGCTGTCGTTATTTAGTCCTTAAAAACTCTAACTAATCCCACCCATGATTATTACGTTTTAAATAAGACCTACTATTTTTTTTCAGGATAACTTAATATAAAAAAACCGACACTTCAATTTATTAGCGATAATTTTCGATAGGGGCACATTACTATTTAAGAATTGCAAAAAACTGGTATCCCACGAAATGTCACTTTAGTCTCTGAGATTAAAAAACAGACTATACACACCGTGAAATAATGGTACAAATAGTATTACAATACTACGAAATCCAACCACTGACATCACTGGACACTGCCAGGGTTGGATTTGGGAATGTTCAAAATGATAGTACAACAAATTGAAAACGATAGTATTTGTACAAAAATTATAGTACACTTTATTAGTTCGGAATTTTGAATCAAAGTCATTAAAATCAATACCAAGTATACCAACAGAAAAATAAGACTTTTTGAAGGGCACTTGAGGAGTGACGGAGTTTGAGTTTGAAATTTTGTGGTTTTTAAATATTTGATTGGTAGTAAATGATTTTTATAATAGTTATGAGTGCAAAGTACTGAAATTATAGTATTTTTCATACTCTCCTTAGATATGGATAATATATAATACGAAGCATAAAATTATAGTACAAATACTATAATTATAGTACTGTTATTTCCTTTGTTTTTATACTAGATTACCACATTTTATTTCATGGAACGTGGAACGTGGTAAAACTGTGGAACGCATATTTTCTTCGATAAATTTACATATCATCACGCCTGTATTCCCCGAAGGGATAGGCAGAGGCGTACTAATGAACACTTACATTTCGCCGATATGTTTAGATCCCATGCAGGGGGGCCATCAACCGGGCACAAATCCAGACTAGGCTGCTACTGGGAATTTCACAGAAAACCCAACAATACTTTGCTCCACCTGGGGATCGAACTAGGGATCTCTTCAGGACTCGCGCTTGGGACCTCTAGGTCCAACGAGACAGAAAATTTAATGATTTTCACGATATTTTTTGACGCCTTTCCACAAAAGCAATAATTGACTTACTTCATACAAAGTGGTTAATTGGAGATGATAACTGTTTTAATATTTCTAAAAATTTTAATATGATTGCTAATATATTATGTTATCAGAGAGGTGGTATGTAAGTACATTTTTTTTATAAAAATAGTATGTTTTAGATTGTAAAAATATGATGGTATGTATCGTATCCGTATTTATGTAAAAATGAACGTAAACACGTAAGTTAATCTTCGTTTTATTTATAAGTAAAGGTTACGAACTTACGACTGAAATCTCCTGAATTCTACTAATTTTTAGCTGGCAAACCTCCCGAAAAATTGATTCTTGGTTTTGCAACACTGGCTGTCACTGTCACTTGTCATGTCTAGTATTGTCTAGTTTTCTTGCTTCTTTTCTTTCGGATTTTGATTTATTATTAATTTTAGATTTGTAATTTTGTAAGTTTAGAATGCGTAAAACATATTTTTATTTAAATAGTTTCTAATCTCATTGCCATGAGCAGTTCAAGGGCTTTAGTAAGTACTCATACGCTTATTTTGTCTTCATTTAATTTTGCTGTTACGTATTGATAAATCAGTTACTTTTAATTTCCAAGCCAATTGTACTTTATTTTACACAAAATAATATACAAATCGTGACACAATATAATAAAAAAATAGGTTAATGCGACAAATACTGTATGACAAATTCTCTTACATCAGTTTTAACTACCATTTGGCTTGAACAAGCCTTTATTTTAGCTTTTTGTACATCTGTGTATATCTTGTATGTGACATTAGTAACAAATATCGGACTTAGTAGTAAGAGTAGTTACCATACTCATACTCACTGTTACTGTTTACTTTTCAGGTTCTGCAAGTCTTTAAAAAATTACACAGAACAAGGATGAAAGTATTTGCACAAGATGAAAGGGCCTTAACAGCTGGAAGAAATAAAATAAATGAGGAGTTTAAAAAAAACAAACATGTTATGAATGAAGATGCTATAAAAGCTGTATGTTTATCCTTTTTTATTATGTATCATCCAAGTTTGATTCTATATAATCTTGATCTGAAAAAAATAAATTTAGCAGAATTAAAGCATTCTATTGATTGTAGATGATTAAACTTGGTGAAGATGTGGAACAAGAACTTAGAACACAAGTGATCCAAGCTCGGGAAATTAAGCCTGGCATATTTGGTATGGATTGTATTACTAAGCTTCTAATAAGAATTATTATCACTTGTGTTGCATTTATGGGATAAATATTCCTGTGTCACTACCACCCCCCGTGTCATATTTCTGCGACAGAAAACATGTATGTTAGCTCTCCCTATTTATTGTAGGTATTATTAAAAGCAGTAAAAACCTAAGGGTATGACCCAAAGTCCTCGGTTCAAATCCAAGGCACACAACTCTGAATTTTCGAAATCATATTGTGTGCAAACCCGCATTAGACTAGCATTGTGGACTATAGAAGGAGGAGACCCATGCCCAGCAGTGGGACAGTATATGAGTTGATGGTAATTATTTTATTGATTCTTAGTCGGGCGCTAGTGGCATGGCAATTATTGATATTAATCTAATTTGTTTCAATTAGACCATATGATAGGTTAGGTAGGAAACTAGTTGCAGGGTATAAAAAAGTGGTCTTATGGAGAAGAGACTGCAAGGAACTCTATACACTCTTAAAAGAACTTTTTTTAATTTATGGCAATAGTAACAATAGTTGTGAATAGGATTGAGGATGATGCAGAGACAACAGACAACACTTTTTCACTAGCATGACGTGTGTATCGGCGATATTTGACTCGAAAGAATTTTTCAAATTAACCAGTAGTTCTTGAGATTAGCGCATTCAACGAAATAAACTCTTCAGCTTTATGACATTAGTTTATATAGTCTACATGTTATTAGAGGCACTAAAGCAATATTAAAGCCTGCAAAATACTCACTTTACAGTTCATAATTTTCATTTCACAATAATAATAGGTTTAAAAAATACTATAAAATTCTCAATAGCTTAGAGTTTGGTTTTGTCTGGCTAATGGCAATAGGCTTACCCCCTGGCCCCTATTACATGGGACCAAAGTATATATATAATGTAGTATAAACATACCGGTCAACTGTGGATTACATTCTGGCAATAAATGATTTTCATTTTCATTTTCATTTTCATGCACCTCTACCTGGGTGGGACTCACAATATTTTACTAAAATGTTTATGTTTTTATTTATTTCAAATTTTTATAAGCTGTTATAACTTATTTTTCAGAGGCACGAATTACTGAAGATACTATGAAATTTGATAATATCCCGTATGATGACAATGCAGTTTTAGATGATGGAACTACTGCAAAAAAACCATGTTGTCAAGACAAAGCCTAAAATAGTTTAGCCATTACAGTATTAGCCATAAGCTAGCGTAAGCGTAAATGATTGAAATTAGATGAAAAATCAGGAACTCATCAAACAATATTAATTATTGATGTAAGCCAAGCTTTTTCATTATTTTACTAGCACAACTTTAATGATAATATAGGCAGTTGACAGTAATTTTTTTTTCATTTTACCTAATGACATTATAATAGTTTAACTACAGTTTAACACTTTATGGGCCTGTTTTACCAACTCTGGATAGCCGCTAACCGCAGGAGTTTTTTTTTTTTTTTTTTTTTATAAATGTTAAATTTTTTTGTTTTAGTTTTGAATTAAAATGAAATGCATTCATACATACACACGTCTTATTCCCCACAATAATTAATGCATTCGTAAATCATATTTATTCAGTTTACGCATAGGATGTATGAATTACATAATTACAAAGTTTTTTAAATTTATTTTATTAATTCTCAAAAATACAAGAAATATGCAATTGTATTTGTAAAAAAAACAAGAATTCAAATAAAATAAAATATACAAGGTGGAACAAGGACATCGACACACAAACATCGTGACAAGGTTTCACTCAAGGTCAAAAATAAAATGACCTAGGTCATTCATGTAGAAAATGGTCGGTTATTACAGATATTGACCTTTCTCAGCGCGCAATGTATTGCTAAAAACGCGATTATAACGCTCCGCGGTGAAAGTTATTGCGCGCGCAATCCTAAATAAATGAAATAATAATTTTTTAAATTATAAATCTAATTTGGGTAGGTCTAGATAGAAATAATGTTTTTTTAAAGGTTCAAGTAAAAAAGATTGCACAAAAAAGTTACGGAAAATTACAACGCAGGGGCGTCCAGAATCATGTACTGAGCTCATGGTATTCGGATGTGCTCGATGTCCCTTCCACCTTGTATAGTGACTATAAAAGACTCCTATTAGCGCATCGTTTTTTAAAGAAAATTGTTTAAAAAACAAGCGCTTAGGGTATTTTGATGGTAAGTACTCTAAAAGTGGCAAAATAAATGTCTAAATAATTTATGGCGACAATTTTCTTTTCTGTCTGGCAAAAATCGTCCCTTCTAGCGACGAAGTCACTAAATTGGCAACACAGCAACACTAGGAGTGATCCTAATTTACTGTTGCCGTACATACAGAAATTCCCAATAGTTTAGGGTAAATATCATGTAACTCTATGGTAAATATTAAAAAGTGAATAATTTTCATGTCGACCGACTTATATTAAGTGTTATTATACTTAAAAATTATGGTATTTTTGCATAATATAGTGGCATAACGATACTACATACTACACACTATCAAATAATGGTACAAATACCAATTTGGATGATCGGGCCTGGGTACAAGCTACTCTGCCCATACGTTTTGGAGGTCTTGGCTTCCGCAAAATTTCCAGTATAAGTTTACCGGCATCTACCTTCGGTTCTCAGTGCCGAGAAATTAACCAGGAATATCCTATCTCTATCTCTGGTTGATTTCGAGGTACCGTCCGCGATCTAGGCTAGGAATACTTGGTGTAGCATTTGCCCGAATACCGATCCACCCATTAACCCTTTTTCCCAGAGGCAGTGGGATGACCCGCTTTGCAGTTTGATACGGAATTAACTTATTAAAACGTCAATCAATACTGCTGAGCGGGCTCGTTTGCTGGCTGTGGGTAAATGGGAATCGGGTCTGTGGTTACAAGCACTTCCCTCTGCCAACATAGGCACTATGTTGGATGATGCAACTTTCCGGATCGCTGTTTGCCTTCGCTTGGGATCTCTTTGCTGTGCTCCGCATCGCTGTCGCTGTGGGGAGGCTGTCGACGGCCTCAGACACCATGGCTTGTCTTGCAGTAGGAGTGCAGGTCGTATACCACGGCACGCTAATATCAATGACATCATACGCCGTGCTCTAGTCACCGCCGGCGTTTCAGCCATATTAGAACCAAATGGTCTGGCACGTGACGATAGCAAGAGACCGGACGGGATGTCATTGCTCCCTTGGAAAATGGGTAGGCCTTTAGTATGGGACGCGATGTGCGTCGACACTCTTGCGCCATCCCATCTTCCAAGCACGGCGGGCTGTGCTGGCACTGCTGCTGCAGCTGCGGAGACCAACAAACGGCGAAAATATAACAATCTTATAAATTGATATATTTTTGAACCGGGGTTTTTGGGTTGAAACGCTGGGGTCATGGGGTCCGAGTGCTCATTCACTTTTTAAGGGCATTGCCAAACCCCTTTTCGACGCTTCCCGGGACCCAAAGGCTGGCCTTTATTTTGGTCAGAGAATCAGCATTGTCATACAACGTGGCAATGCAGCTAGCCTTCTGGGTACCCTTCCAGCTGATGGCGATGCGGACGAGATTTTGCCGAGACGAAGATGCCTTATTGTAAGTAGTTAGTATTGTGATGCCTTATTGTAAATAGTTATTTTATTTTAGTTATATTTAGGAATAGATTTTTAATTTAGTACTCTTTTAATATAATAATAAATAATAATAATAATAAATAAATTATGGTACAAATAGTATAATATAGTTCGAAATCCAACACTAGAGATGGGATTCTACCCGGTATTTTCCCGGGTAAATATTATTTTGGGTAAAAAGCGGGTATTTACCCGGGAAAATACCCAAAAGGTGGGTATTTATTTTTCTAAGAACGAAGTATATAAATATATTCGTAATTACTTCTTAAAATGTTATTGGTGCAAAAATGGTTGCATAGTTAGCAGTTTTCAAAATGCTAGTTATTACTAAACTTCACTGGGATAAAGTATTGTTTGTAAATTGTATCAATTCACAAATCAGGCATGTCATTTACATACTACCGGAATCAGCACACAACGCCACGATTCATGTTTTATGCAACCCTAGTATTCCGAAGTCTCAGAACATCAACGTCATACACAGCGCCCCCCGTGACGAAAACCAGTACCTACTATCTTGGTACAGCTTATGCTACCCTAGTACTTTCCATTGGATTGCTTAAGTTTGTCATCAGTTGTCATGGTAAAGTAGTAGTAGTAAAAAGTATCCTATGTCCGTTCTGGTTCTAAGCTACCTCCCAACCAGTTTTCAGCCTAATCGGCTAAGCTGTTCTTTATTTATAAATAGTGTAACTAGCACGACTTTCTTTTATATACATACTAGTCTAACTCTTTGCCGCAGCTTCGCTCGCGCTAAGTTTGAACCCCGTTTTTTTGTTATTCTTGTTATTCGGGGCGGAGACAAATCCAACAAATCAAAAATCTTGAAAATCGGTCCAGCAGTTCTCGAGTTATAAGTGTTGTAACAAACCCGACTTTGTTTTATATATTAGATATAGATATAGATTTGTTGTATTCACCTATAATGTTATGTTGGATCCAAGGTCGTTTGTCGTCGTCGCAAGGCCTAGGATTGGGTAAGGCTTTAGGTAAGGAAATAGAAAGCCTTGCAGTTCTTGGATGAAATGAGCAGTCTTTTAAATTTAGATAATTATAATGGTGGATCAGGGTTAAGGAAGATTTTTGGGGAAAATGATTTATATGGAGAATGTATCAGATATGGATCCGGTTGGTTGGTGGAAAGGGATCTGTGGAACAAGATGTATTGTATGTATTCTACCGTTTGTACAAGGGGCTAAGTTCTGAGGAATTGTTTGAAATATCAGCCCACGGCTACTTTCTATCACTGCACCTGTCGCCATCAAGTAGTTCATCCACATAGGTACCTTAGAACCACTCTGGTCTTATATTATGTGTTTGACACAGTATGAGGTCAGAGTGGTATTGAGATTGACCATACCAATGAGAAGATTCTTTCCAAGTGCACTCAGGTTGTGGAATCAGATTCCCACTGAGGGTTTCCCAAGGGACTACAGAATTCTTCAAAAAGGGTCTAAAAAGATTTTTCAGGTTCGATAACGCGCGGGTGATACCCTTAATGTTGCATAGACTACAGTAGCCGCTTACCATGGAGGGCCGTATGCTTGTTTGTCAACTTAGTGGTATCAAAAAAAAATATCTTTGTAAAATAAGCGTTTGCCACCCTTGTGATATAAGAAAAAACTATCATGACTATTTCCTGAAGGGTTAGGCAGAGGGTTAGTTCAACGTAAAAGAGGGCAAGCCCGAGCAAAATTTCAAACTCCAAGCTGCTACTGAGAATTTCATAGAAAAACCAAAAAGACTACTCGACTTCAGAAAAAAAACAGGATCTCTTTTAGCTTAGCCGTCATAGAGTAGCTTATCAGGAATTAAAAAAACTACTACATAACTAACTTCATCCTAGTGCAGTGAAAACTGCTAGTTTTGCAACCCATAACATGCTAAGAAGTAATTACGAACATATTTAAATACTTCGTTCTTAGAAAAATAAATACCCACCTTTTGGGTATATACCCGGGTAAATACCCGATATTTACCCAAATGGGAATTTACCTGGGTATTTTCCCAACGGGTATTTACCCATCGCCCATCTCTAAACACAGCTGCGGATGACACTTGGCATTTTTGCAGTGACAGTATAGTGACAGGTCGCTGCAGTGAGATGACAATTCGCCTTGATGGTTATCAATTTTACGCAATTGATTTCAGTATTTTTCATTGGGTTTTTATATAAACTCAACCGTAGTTAATAATGTTAACTAGACAATTAGCTTCAAGGGCTGTTCTTCTTCGAGCCCTGAAGAATGCAGCTGACAACGTAAAACAAACTAAACGAAACGCTGGTCATGGGTAAGCTGCTTGTTATGTCATTAGTTTTGACTACATTGGGTCAGTCTTCAGGGGTTAGTGGATACGAAAGAGGACACTATGAGTGGGGCTTCTACTCTGAGTGGTTTAAAAAAATTACTAAAGTGGATGGCGGGGTTTAATCTACGTTTCGAGGTGCCTCAAGTGTCAAGTGCCGAGCTCGCTTCGCTCGCTCTTGCATCCTAAATTCTCTAAAATATTATTGCATTTTGTACTGATCCCTTCGACATCGTTTTTACGACAAACGGCTGGTCGGAGGCAAGAACACCAAGACGCTTTAACTTTTAGCCTTTTATTTAAGTATTTTATATATACGATAGAATCACAAAAACAATGATTTACGAAAAAAAAACGATACTAATAATTTCCTAAGTTCCTGATGCCTTTATAAAAGGATCCCTTCGAAATAGTTTTAAGATAAATAGCTGGTCGGAGAAAAAAAAACACTAAGATGCTTGTAGGTTTATATTCACATGTTATATCTGCTACCCATAGGGGCTTTCCTCAGTGCCACAATATGAAAACACCAAACCAACATTGTTCAGATTGCAAAAGATATGTAAAAGAATAACCATGATTATAATATTAGCTTTTGCAAGAATAAGATGCAAAAAACTAGTACAAAACTGGCATTTACCATGTAATAGCTTCCACCTGCTACCTAATTCATCTGCATGCTGTGCAGGTATATTAGATGCAAATTGTGTATAGGTATTGTATGACTTTCCTCAGTCTTCAAGATATTGCTGTAAAGAGTTAGAAAATATTATGTAGTTTATTGGTATAGAAATAACAACACTAAAGTATGACAAACCATTTTTTTCTTTTGATTGTTTCAGGGTATGGTCTTACAGAGTACCTCCTCCAATGCCTTCTAAGAAATCTGTTATGTTGGCTGAAGGACTTGGAGCACTGTGCTGGTGGTGGATCATGTGGCATATTTTTACTGAGCCAGACCACATAACTGTAAGTTTTGATGGTTATCAAGTGCTTGTAGAAACCCATTATGCAATTTTATTTAGCATGAAATGAGAGAAAATACTCAATGTAGGGGACACAAACCAAACTGTATATAAATGTGTACTATATAATTATTACAAAATTAGATAACCAGACACAATAATAAACCCATTGTTCTTGAATTATTCACAGAATGAAATAAATGCAAATTATATTGCCAACCATCTACCAACAGAATAAATTTTGTTTCTATATTTTTTATTGTGGTTGCAATGATGGGTATTTACATGCTTAAGCTACACAGCAGACACTTTTTAAGTATGTTAAATTTAAAAACTAAATAAAAATATTTCAGGGTGAGTTCAAATATGTTGATCCCCGCACCTACACTGATGAAGAACTTGGTATTCCACCTGACTCTGCCGGATCATTAAGGAAGTGAACACAATTTGCTAAAATGTACTAGTAGATGAAATTTTAATAAATTATGTTAATGTTGAATAAAATAAATTTAATATATGCCAGGTCTTTACTTTTTTCCTTGTGGCAGTTGAGTAAAAAATCATACTATTATATGGCTCCTTTACAAAGTCAGCGATTATAGACGACTATGGGCGAACACCACCGTGTAGGGGGTATACTCGGCTGCAATCGCCGAAGATGTCTATGATCGCCTGCGATTTCCTTTTTCTTTTCCTTTCCTGCGATAGTATTACTCTCAATTTTACCCGACTGCCGAAGGAGGGTTATGTGTTTGACGTGTGTGTATTAATTGTATGTCCGTTCCTATGCTGCTGGTTAATAAATGATACCTCATTAGATTAATCTTGATGGCACGCTTGCGAGTGTCACTGGGTACATGAAATGAAAAAAAATGTTAATGTATCAATTTTCATTTTAAATTATTATTTTAGAATCTTTGTAGTGATGCTATGATGATTTATAAACTAAAAAGTAGAAAATAAAATCAATTATTAAATGAAATAAAAAACCCAACTGCGTAAAAAGTACTAACTGAAAATCTAATAATAACAAGCTCTGTAGTCTGTGATGTTGAAAAATGTATTACAGGCGAGGCAAAATTTATAAAAAATAAAAAAGTTGTATCTTTGCCTGTCCCGCCTGCAATACATTTTCTGACATCAAAGAGCTTGTTTTTTTTTATTTCAATTTATCTAAGGTAAACCAATAAAAAATACACAAACATATTGAAATGCATAAAAAAATTACATTTTAAATTTTCGCGCGTGAACGGTGAAATGGTGAAAACCAAAGGTGAAATGGTAAAATAATGAAAACGAAAACGCTGGACGCCAGTGACATTATATATTATATATAAAGAGGTAGACACGTTATTAGCCTTCAAAAGTCTTAATTTCAGTTTCCCCTAATGAGTGTACCGGTGAAACATTTGACATTTTTTTCTCCGATTTTTTAGATTTTTACGGCCGGGTTAAAGTTAGCTATCGCCAGCTTCAACCCGGACAGTAAGTTTGGCGTGAACTGTACACACACACAATTAATAGGATATGAATGGGCAAAATTTTATCATATTAAATTTTGCAAGCTTTTTGGATTAAAATAAAATTTGATGCACGCAGCAACAGGTTTTGCAATTTTACTTTCTGATTTTGAAGATATTTTGACACACAAGTTCGAATATTTTTCATTGTGTGTTTTTCGCTTAGGGTTCCCAACATAAGGGAACCCTAAGCGATGAGCCCAATATAGTATTCTGTGAATGAGCCGAGTAAGTTCGCCAGCTTAAAGACCGTGGTCCTAAAAAACATGCGTCTATCATCGACGCCAACTGAGTAAGTACGCGAGCATAAATACCGCGGTCTTTAAAACCGTGCGTTTATCTGGCGCTTTTCTCAGCACATGTTTATCTGTCTACAACTACTATGTTCATTATTATAGATATTATCAAACCCTGTACCTACGCTAGCGCCATCTTGGAGGGCTTTTTGGCTGTTAATCATATCACTTACAGCTGGACACTCAACTTTTTCCCTCACGTCATAAACATTTTAATGAGCAAAAACTACTGAATTTAGCTAGAACATTCGGTGGGTTAATTTGTTGCATGATTGTTAACTCTAATATGACTTCCTGCAAAGAATACGTCGAGTTAGTATATGTAATTAAGTACAATGGAGATCAGAAAACTTCAAGTATACATCAGGGCAAAAGCCTAGTATTTGGATATAACAAACTACGTACTCCTTAAAAAAGATATTTGACGTAAACGTAAATCAAAAACAGTAAAATTTCTACAGCACGCTTGGTTGTCCTAATTTTTGTAGCATATTTTAATAATGCTGTTTGTTGAAATTTAAACAAAAAATGTGCAATTGTTTGTTGAATTAACGGTGTTCTTGTGATAATGTGATGTGTTCATAAAATTTGAAATGGAGACAAATGCAAATCAGAAGGGTGAGTACCTACTTCGTCTCTTGGAAAGGTGTCCTCTTGTTTGTGTATGAATAACTGTATCTTGATAGTCTTGCGACATGAATTTGGCTGACGTATGTCGCCCTAAACATTTATTTACGTTGTATCCTAAATTATTTGCGTATACATGATTTGTATTCATAAATGATTTAAATGTTACTGCTGCGGGCGTCAAACGCGATGGAGAACATATCAAGATAATTATGACATGTTTTTGAGGATTTCTTATCGCTGAATTTCTTTTAGAGACTGATTGAAACATGTAAATCTGCGAGTATTTTTGATAAATATAAATAATGTTGTTCTTCTCCTTGAGTGTACCTGTGTTAGAGTATGAGTCACTTTGTTGGCATTGTGTCGTATGCATGATAAATACTAATAAGTACTCAAAGTGCAATGTGCCTCCACATTTGCATTACAGCATGGTGGGTTTGGATACTTTTCTGTTGAAGTAAATAATCGTCTTGTGTCACCTCAACTGGTGAGTTTCAAATTCTAATTAATGTATTATAGGTAATTGTTGTCAGTATAGGTTATGTTATGATATGGAAATAGTTTATGACTTTATGTTTAGGAAAAGATAAAGATACAGTAAAAGATTCAACTATAAAAGAGAATTACCTAATAACAAAGTTGTGGTGTATACGTGGTACCATGTTTTTATATTTTTCATAATTTTAATTCTTTTTCCCATCTCATAGTAGGAGGTCAAGTAACATAGGAAAGGGTGTGGGTTTTGAGACTAGGGCCAACAGGTCTAACCCATAACTTGAATGCATATTGGAATAAGGATATTGTTTTTTTTTTCTTTCTCATTTTTGTTTAAAGTATTCAATGTTCAATCCATCCTTTTAGAATTTTCCAATCTAGGTAAGTAGTTAAAAAATATTTTGGGACAATTTACACAGTCCCAAACTAAGCAGAGCTTGTAATATGGCTACTAGGCAATGGATATAATATTTATATATTTTTTGTAAATATATACTTATAAGAAACACCCAGACAAACACAAACTCGCTGATAAGGCAAGGATATTTTTCTAGTAATTTGTACATCAGTACTGTACATTGTCTAGTGCAAAAAATACCATGTCTTATTAACCATTACAAAAAAAATATATTAAGGATTAGGGATCTTTTTTTTTATCTATTTTTTTTGAGGCTTGGTGTCTATGCCAGCCTCATGGGTTCATTCATACTTTAGTGCAATTGAAGGCAAGTTGGCTGCATTACAATCCCGCCTGCTCCCAAATACACCCAAAATTTTTAGTAATTTTTGAACTTTTATTCCTTAATATTACTATTACTAATAATATTATACATGCGAAAGTAACTCTGTCTGTCTGTCGCGCTATCACGCCAAAACTTTTAAATGAAATTTGGTACACATATAGTCTAGCCTGAGAAATTGGTTTTCTTTCTAGGGCGAAAAAACGGCTGTCAGGGGTTGAAATAGGGGATGACAATTATAAAAAAATACTAAGACTACACGGACGAAGCTGCTGGCGGAAAGTTAGTTATTAAAAAAAATCTGCTAAGGCACAAACATTAACATTGGTTTCAAACATACAATGGCCCAACTATGAGGCTAAGTGCGGAAAACGCCCAGCAAAACTAAACTAAACTAATTGGTTTCAAATTATTTAATCTAGGATTTTATTTATAAAAATACAAAAAATCTAACTAACTCAAAAACTACTGAATTTTGCTTGAACATTTTGTGGCTTAATTTCTTGCATTTTAACCCTGCTATGATTTACGGCAAGGAATATGTTGATTTACCAAAAGATGAAATGTGGTCTTTAGCCTATAAAAATAAAATGATATAAAACATGTCCAAAGATTTTTTTTATTTCATCTGGTAAAGGGGTCAAAAAATATATTTACTGTCAAAATTACTTTAAGGACCTATTTCACAGCTTACTGATAAGTTTTCGTTAAATTAGCTGTCAGACAATTTCATACAAATTGTATTATACTCTGATGGAAATACCACAACTCAAGGGCATGTAGCCCTGTGCCCCTTGAGTGAGGAGACACGATAGAGCTTAACAATCAATTTGTTTTGTAGCAGTGTCGTGTATGGTGAACTTCGCGTACGACGCCTCAGAGCCTGACGAGCTGACGGTGAGGCCTGGTGACGTCATCCGCGACGTGGAACGCCTACCAGGAGGCTGGTGGCGGGGTGAGCTGCGCGGCCGTCGTGGCATGTTCCCAGATAACTTTGTGTCAGTCCTCGAACATGGGAATACAAGGTGAGGCAGATTTTAATAAATATAATAATTATAGTAATTGCACACAGTTCAGAGAGCTTTATTACTAACACTAAAATATATTTATAGGGTTGTGTTGTGACACTATCGGCGTTGCCCTTGCAAGTCGCACGCCATGTGTTATTTATTTATTATTTTCAGTATTATTATTATTATTTGAAAACTGGGTATGTTTTGAGTTTTTTTTACATCTTCTGTAAAGTGTGTAAAAAAATAGGTACATAAGGAACCTCCTTAATTGAAAGTTTTCTGAGGTTTTTTTTTTTTATCGTGACAAGATACTTAAAAACACATTTTTTTGGTATTAGGTATAATTACACTGCATATCGCAACATAAATAAACAAATACCGATTTTGTTAATTAAAATTTTAAACTTTTTGCGTCGTGAATTACCAAAGCACCAAGTAGAAAAACGTAGCAACTATTTATTTATTTACTAAGGTAGGGAAACCAACAAACAAACGAAATGTATCTTAAAGAAATAGAATAAGCATTAGGAAGCCACTTATAATTATTATTGCCCAACCTAAGTAGCGACTTAAAAGAATTGGAGATATTTCAGATATTTGTAGTATCCGTACGCTAAAACACGTCTCGTCGTCGTCTCGTCTCGTCTCGTCTCGTTTTGCTACACAACGTTATTCTCGAAAGTACAATGCAACAAAACAAGTACATAGCTTTAGCAGCTAGAGTTATTTATACAATAGCTTGTAATACAAATTTGACACATGGAAGCGTTACTTAGCGTCGTCTCCTAAGCGTTACTAAGTCGTCTCTGAATGTTAGTCTTAGTCCAATTTGTACTCGTAGATAAGTAGCTAGAATCTAGCTACTTATCTACAAACTTAACCAAGAAAAACGCATGTCAAAGTTCAATACCAACTGATACATGTTAAGGTCACCAGTTTACAGTTAGCCAGTTTGTTGTCTGTTATCCTGCTCATTCTAGGCGCCTAAGCCTACGGAACTGGTTTGTGTACTGACATAAAATTGCCATGTGTCTTTTAATACGTCTGACACACATACAAAATCAAATAACAAGTCTCTTGTCCGTTTTGTTAGTTAAAGTTATGTTACCATAACATAACATACCATCACGCCTGTATTCCCCGAAGGGTTAGGCAGAGGTGTACTAATGTACATCCACAGTTCGCCGGTATGGTCCCATGTAATAGGGGGCGGGCCTACCTACCTGGTACCTACAGCTACGCTCGAGGTACTGAGTCGAGCAGTGTTATTGGATTTTTCTATGAAATTCCCCGTAGCAGCTCGGAGTTAGGATGGCAATAGGAGGTGGAATACAGGCTTTAGATTGTATGTGCTGTTATGTTAAAGATTACACAGAAGATTCTAAGTAACCTGTTCTTGTGACGATAAATAATTTCAATAGTAAGTATTATGATTTACTCTGCTAGGCTACTACCGTTGTAACGCGACTACCTGAAACAGAATAGGTACTTTATCAGTTTAACGCTTGGTAATCAATTGTCTATAAAAACTTCATACTTGTATTGTTGACAATGATATTTTACTATGCTGAGTTACACAAAGATATTCCGTTTTAGTCATACACTTGCTAACACAATCAGTGATGTCATTCTCTTAAAGAACGATTATATTACAAAATGTATGCAGTGTCGTTTTGAAGCTTTGGAGGAGTACTCATGATTACTTCTGGTATAGAATTATGAATATTATGATAAATAAATTTGTTAGTGTTTTTAATACTGGACGACATCCGGCTATACGGGCCATCGCTGTCGGCGAAAGTCGCGCGACAAACCGTGACCGTGTTTATTATAAAGTAATTTGATATGTCTTTAAATTATGTTTTCGATTAGTTGGTACAATAATAATGACTGTACGTACTATCTAATCAGTTTGGATATCGCGATAAGACGTGCGGTCCGCTAGTCAGTGTTTGTTGTGCAGCCCTTAGTGATATATTTTCGTCTGTCTTAAGTTTTTTTTAATATTATACCAATATTGGTAGTAACGTGGTGAAATTTAAAAGGTTGGTGAATCAACGGAGTTTCTTTTCTTAAATATTGATTCTGTTGTTCGTCCTTTTCAAAACTTATACATGGTACCTATGTCCGCGCGTTAAGTACGAGAAAAATAATGTCAATAATAGAATTGATACACAGTAACACACTGCAATTGATATGCCGCCCATGTCTACGGCTTTCCCCGTATGGGAATATTGTAAATGCAAATTGAATAATATCTTCTAAATGAATAATTTTCGCATTTGTTATTGATCATGCACGGTGATTCCCGATTGTGTTCGCCACACGGGCCATGAATCATGCTCTTCTTCACTATTTCATACAATTCTGGATCTAATTTGGGATCAGGAATCCTAACCATTGGAAAATTATTCATTTAGGGATATTATTCAATTTGCATTTTTTACTTTCATCAGCTGATATTTCTGTATGATTTAAGTCTTATGAATTGTTGGTCATCTTGTTGCACAATCATCCGAATTATATGTTTGCAGTGGTCAGTAAATAAGTATACTTCATTCAAATATGAACGAAGTCAATCTTGGTAATCAATTACAAAATTTACATAGGTATCTACTACGACTGGATTCATTTCACAGCTTCTGTTAATTGGCGTCAATTTCACGTGTTCAGCCAACCTACATTTAGCACGCAAACTTTATAAAAAAGACGTCGAGTGCTTATAAATTGTGTTGTTAACATTCTGTGTAAATGTTATGTTCGTAATAAGTAAATCGTCACGTTTTGTACAATTTAGACCGGCGGGCGTGCAGGGCCGATGTCGGGCGGTGTTCAGCTATCAGCCAGCCAACCCGGACGAGCTGCCTCTGTGCGTCGGTGACGTCCTCGAAGTCCTTGGAGAGGTAATTGAAGTACCTTATATTATATACCTTGTAATAGGTATTCATTTTCCTAATTTTTGATTTCCGACCCACAACATAAGTTATTTGGGAAAACTGCTTGAGTTAGAACTTAAATTGAAATCCTTTGCAATTATAATCAAAAGAAAATATCGATCATGTTATATCAATGTCAATTAACATCATAACTAACGTTCTTCCAAAGTCAAATTAGGAATTAAATCGGAACTATTA
This sequence comes from Acronicta psi, assembly GCA_946251955.1. NCBI lineage: Eukaryota > Metazoa > Arthropoda > Insecta > Lepidoptera > Noctuidae > Acronicta > Acronicta psi. The sequence continues at coordinate 6,053,124 of OX276476.1, forward strand.
TGTATTTATGACTCATTAAGCCTTAATGACAACAATAATAAAATCGTTTTTTAATGGGTAAGTTTCGCCGGTGTCCAATTTAGTAGCCTCTTGTTAGTGTCAAAGAACAGATATATCGAAATGACCGTGAAATAATATGTAATTATTTATATTTACATATAATACCCAAGTTTTGAAATGTGCGATAGTGCGATTGCGCATCTCTCTGTGCAGTTAAATGTTTATGTGTTTCAGTTTAAGCGATTGTTTGATTTTAAACAGTTTTATTGAGTGGCAAAGGTGAGTGGTTTTACCAGTTCCGCAAACAAACAGATGCACGATATGCTCATATGCATAAACATGGGTTTTACTTGTTTATTCTGATGAAGAAAAACACGGGGAAACTTACACGTATAAAAGACTTCGAAGTTACTTTTAGGTGTATAAAGTCTACCAGTACAAACATACACCCAGTCAGTGGGAACTACACCGTCATTTCGTTGTTTTAAGAGGAGATTATTCCCCTACAGTGCCTATTGACCTTAAAAAAAATATTCCATGCAGGTAGAGGAGGGGTGGTGGCAGGGTCGCCGGCAGGGCCGCGTGGGCGTGTTCCCTTCCAACTTCGTGGTCATGCTGGATCCGCCACAACCTGCGCCGCCATTTGAGCCGGCGCCTGCGCTCCCACCTAAACCTGGTCAGTTGACAAATATACATATTGTAACTTCCGTTAGTTTAACATTATCGTCGGTACTTAATAAGTAATTCTGATATGAACTTGTTGCTGTCGACTTTGAATCATAGCTTATTCTTACACAAAAACATGAGCTCTTTGACATAGGTCAAAGAGCTCATGTTTTTGGGTTGCTTTTGTGCTCTTTATTTATAAAGTATTTAGATTTTATTCACATACTGTACAACTTTAATAATAAACCTTTAGCCTTATTTTTAATGAAGGAAAAAATCGGCTGGAGGGCAGGATTCGAACCTGCGTCTTCTGGTTTGGTACACCAGACGCTTTGACCACTAAGCTACCGCGAGACCGCCAGCCGATTTTTTCCTTCATTAAAAATAACTTGTAATCTTAGCGTGGAAAATGCTTAAAAAATACAAAAAAATTAACCTTTAGCCTATTCAGCAGCCGCTACTTATAAAAAGCCAGGTGTCAAGTTTCAGTCAAAACTATTCACTCTTATCATGAAGTAGCTTTTATCACTCGTCTCCCAAAAGGACTATAATTTTTGAGACAACGTCGTCGTTGCCATTTTTTATCAAAAACTTTTCAGTCGTGAAACCATAACAGATAGTTACTTCCCCATTTGTGATATAAGATATTAGTATACTAGTATTATGGAGTATGACCTAGCCTAGGGGTATGACCACTGGACTGCCAAGTCAAAGGTCTCGAGTTCGAATCCAAGGCACGCACCTCTGACTTTTCGAAATCATGTGCGTAATTATCACTCGCTTTAACGGTGAAGGAAAACATCGTGAGGAAACCTGCATGCCTGAGAGATTTTCTCGACGGCATGTGAAGTCTGCCAACCCGCATTGGGCTAGCGTGGTGGACTATAGCCTAATCCCTTTCATACTGAGAGGAGACCCGTGCCGAGCAGTGGGACAGTATATGGGTTGATTATTATATTATTATATTAGTATTATGGAATTACTATAAATAAAATAGCCATCGCGTATTAACATACTTAGATAGATCAGAATCAACTCAAACATTGTTCAAGTAGAAACTTTGAACTAGTCTAGTATAATTGCCTTAGAATGTAAGGTTCTCCCCATACAATGCACGTAGAATTTATAGTATGCTTGCACTATGACTAGTTAATATTTACCTCATATGTGTCTGACTCACGTTAGTATGTTGCTTCACAAAGCTCGTCACCCAGCTTTATTGATATATTGTTGCTATATTGACGTTAATTGAGGCGATGTCAGTCAGCACGGGGACGCACGGCTTATCATTTTGGTGGTTCTTCCGTTGATGATAAATCCGGACGTTTTATAAATTCGCGTGCGTTAAATTTATTCGCATTGTTGTCATCATAACGCTCAATGTTGCCTTTTTTTCATTTCATTTTTTTTATTGTGTTACGGTCTCTATTTTTAATTTGTCACTTTGTCACTTTTGAGGCATTGCACAGTGGTCCATCCATAGGTCATAGGGCTGAAATGTCGATGGTTGAATTATGACGTCATTTATCACTACAGGGTAGACAAATAACCCTTCTACCCCCAGGTATAAAAGAAATTACAATAACATGAAAGGAACATTTCATTTTGTGCAACCGAAGTGATAACATTCCAATAGTGCTAATTAGCGTTGTCTTTGTCGGCAAAATTTCTATTGTTTTAAAGTGTTGTTTTCTCGGAAATTGATTGTTTGTGATAATTTTGTGCCATGGATATTCAAATAGAGGGTATGTACGACATTTTTAATCCTATTGTGTTTACTTTAACCGTGTCGTTATCTGTAATCAGAACCATCAAGAGAGACTTCCGATTTCTTTGATTTTTACCGCTTTGCCATATTTAATTAGACTTTTACTTAAGAAGGAACGAATCCCCAAAGGTGAAACATATATCAAAATAATCTCTTGTTTGTCTAGTTTTAGAATCTATAACATCTAGGTGCGCCAAAGTGCGCCGAGGATTGCTTATAGGTCATGGCAAAGACAAACTCGTATATAGGTAAATTTGATACCTTAGGATATTTTGTAATTTTCATTTCTTTTATTCTGTAGGATCCATCATCAAGTGTTCTTTTCCTCGAATGCTTGCCCTAGACACGTGGTTGAATGCGACAAGTAAAGAAACTGAGGCAGATGGATCTCGTGAAGTGTTTGGAATGCTAGCAAATTCTTTACCGGACACTGAAAATATCCAGACCGATTACTTGAGAGATTTAATTTGTAATCTCTGTAAACGGTTTGCTGCATATTGGAAGAAACTGGGGAGGTCAAAAGCTAAGCTGATTGCCAAATACGGTGACTGGTTAAATAAGATCGAAGTCTGCATTCTTGGGAGCTCTGACGGAGGACTACATGAAAACGACGACGAGACAAGCGAACTCAGAAATTTCTGCTGGGTATTAAAAAAGATCTAATAGACAGATGTAGTCACCTTCTGCAGAGTCTATCATCAGGGTAAGAAATAAATTCACAAAAATTTAAAAGTTATGCTTTTATACTGCCAAAATACTTGTTGAGGAATATCCTTGGTATAATTTGCCTTCATCTATACATAAAGTTTTAATGCACGGTTCAGAGGTGATTGATAATGCTATATTGTCTACAGGTGAATTATCTGAAGAGGCCGCCGAATCTTGTAATAAATTAGTTAAACTATTTAGACGCGATAACACTAGGAAACATTCCCGAGAAGTAACTAATATGGATCTTTTGAACAGACTTCTTCTTAATTCAGACCCACTTATTTCTAGCATAAGAAAGTTACCTTGTAAGAAGAAGTCTGTATTAACAAAATAAGTGTTGGATTTATAAAAGAAACCTGTAAATATTGTGAATTATAATGTTTTCCTATTATATAAAAAGACGGTGTTTTATATAAATACTATGTTCAGTTTTCTATTATTTAGTAAATGTTGTTATTTATATGTAAATTAAGCTATTTTCAGAAATAATTTATAAATAAAACTTATTTTATTGTTACCTACTATTTATTAGTATGGATGGATCCTTTTTTTTTGAGAATATACATAGGTATACCTTTTTAAAAATATATCTATTGTTTTACTCGTTATTATCATTAGAACCTTAAAACAATCATTTTTTACATAAAAAAGTTAATATTTCATTTTTAATCCGACATACAACCTCTATGACCGCCTTTCTTAGGAACATGGACCACTGTGCATTGTTGTAATTGACCGCGGTTTTTGTTTCTACGAAGTCCTTGTTGTCTGTGTTTTAATCACAAAAAGATAACAGTAAGTTTTTAAGTATATAAGACTCTTATGTAAAAAAAATCAACAACTGAAGCTATTGTATGATAGACAAAGCGTTATTGTTCATCTTTGAGTGATACCATATTATCTTTATAACTTTTTCGTAGTACACTGGGGTCAACACACTGCTGTGCATAGAAAGGGAAGCAGTACAAAGAAATATCTCATCAATAAAGTATTTTACGATTATCTACTCGCATTACAATCTTAGGTTGTATATGTAGTAGGATTTAACTAAATTGAAGTAAAACCTCATCCATAAGCGGGGCGATCGGACTGGTTCTGAGCCGGATAGAGCGTCGAGTGACTTAGAGAACCTTTTTTGACTCCTACCAAATAAAACCACCTTGCTGGCCATTTCCCTAACATTACGAGGAAGGCCTCCGAGAATTCCAAAAAAAATATACCATGAACCGTGGTGCGTGTAGAGTACCTATCTACCTATGCTTCATATAATTAATCCGAAATACAATACAAATGTTGTAATAACTTGTATCTGTGTACAGTGAAGGAGCTATGTCGGGTGCTGTTCCCGTACTCGGCGGTGAACGAGGACGAGCTGACGCTGTCGGAGGGCGACATCGTAACGATCGTGTCGAAGGAGGCGCCCGACCGCGGCTGGTGGCGCGGCGAGCTGCACGGCCGCGTCGGGCTCTTCCCCGACAACTTCGTGCAGCTACTGCCCGCAGGTGAGCGCGTAGCTAAGTAAAACTATCTCTAATGTAAGTGTAGGTAGTAATTACCTACTCTGGGCCGTCGTTTATAGAGGATAACAATAAAATTATTCCTTCTTTTCGTGAGAATGGTTACAATATTGAGGTCGCCGACTTCGATGAGGTCGATTTCTTGGTCGGTTTTAGGGTGCACAGGACAGATAGGAGATTCACGAAAGTCTCCGTTTTGTCGATATATCCCCATTTTACCAGATTGAAGTTTGCCTTAATTATGTATGATAGTCATTCTATATACTGAAAATTTAGCAAATTTATTAATCGGGTGTAGGTTAAAAATCAGCATCAGAATAGTATATGAATCATTACAATATATGGGACATAGCACGAAGTTCAGATTGTAGTAAAGTAAGCAATACGGTTGCGTCAACTTCCCCGACAACTTCGTGCATTTACTACTTGTTGGTGAGATCATCAACAGATATCATTTCCGACCTATTGCCGGTCGAAGCTGGTAGCGCATAAAGCTGCAAGACAATATCGGAGAATTTAATCATTTTAATCAGGCATTCTCGAAGGTAAAAATGTTTGACTAATATTCATAAAGGGGAATTGTAAGTTGTTGCACCTTGAACATATAAGCGAATAGCTTAGGTTAATAATAGTTTATTATACTTTAGGAGAACTAAGGGGGGCTAATTCAATTAAAAAAGTCGAAATCAATCAAAATGTACTCAAATCATGTTATTTATCCGCCTGCTCGTACATTTTCGTTATGGATCTGTTACTATTACATAAATTGGCTTCATTAAATTATCGTCGCATTGATGATGAAAACACTGAGGTGGTCAGTATTTAGAACTACTCAGTCCTATTACCATTGACATTATCAATCCATTTACAGTCCTATTGTTAGGTATGTACTTCAAATTAGGCCAAATATGTTGGCCTAGTGTTGTTTGGCAGGTTTCACATGCCTTAAGAATATTTCGCAGGCATACAGGATTCCTCACAATTTTTTCACACACAGATTAAGGAAGTAATAATTTTATACGCGAATGCTTTCGAAAAGTCAGATCTTTGGATTCGAATATAACACTTATGACCACTAGGTGACTTGGCCATTATCACTGATCCATTAAATTATGGCTCATATTTAATTTTTAATGTTTTTCATTCCTTCCGCTCTACTACAATAACGACTACAAAAATAGCATATTGCATCATGCCCATTAACGTCTTGAATACGAATTTGCGCATTAGTGTTATGGTATTGTTCCCCTGAGTAGCTAAGAATATACCTTATATTATGTAAGTATATAATCTTACTATATGGGACATGGGTATATGTAACGACATTTCAATGAAGTAGTAAAAGTATGAAAACAGAAATTCACATAAATTCTGATAATGTTTTGTATTCGTGGCGGCAAAGTAAAGGCAGCGGCGTTTTAATAGAGGGAATGAATCCTTTTCATGATTAATAATTTATCGATCATATCTACTATCTAGATCAAGATCACTATCGTAATTTTTATTCATACATACATTATGTAGGTATTATCTTCAAAATAGAATTTAGGTGGGATCCTGTTCTTAAACTATTATTATACCTAGCAGATCGTTCATAATTTTTCTCTAGTTGTTCATTAGTTGTTACTTGTATAATTCACTTTGACCAAACTATTTACGGCCCTTTTAATTAAAAAACAATGATACCCGTTTATAGAGCCAGTGAATGTCACTTTAATGATCAGTAACTTAACAATTTCAAAAACTTTAAAGGCTAAGTGACCCTAGCCTATAGTCTGCGCGGAACTAGGTGGTCGCGCCTTAGGTATGTGAGCGGCGGCGGGTGGGGTCGCCTGCGCGCGGTCGTCGGAGTGGCGGGGGCGCTTGCTTTTGTTCACAGTAACCCGCCGCCTCACCCCCGTCCCTACCTAAGGCGCGGCCAACTAGTTCCGCGCGGACTATAGTAACAGCGTTTTTCTAATAGTGTTAGCAAAACTATTATAATATACTAACTATAGTATTATGGAAGAGATTATTGTTTCGATTTAGCAAGTGTTTCTATGTGTAAACTAAGTATGTGCGGGAAATTTTATTTCTTGGTATAGGAGTTATTATAGTTGTTTTCTCTGTTCACCGGGAACAACGTAAAAGTCGATCTCCGATCAATTAGATAATGAGTTCGTTATTTGACACCCATTAAATGCCCATTAATGCCTTCATTAACTGCCGCTCATTTCACAGACATCAATCAGTCTTAATGTTGCACAATTGGAGGCAAAAACTAGGTTTATTAGAAACAAAATTGCACCAAGGCGTTGTTGCACATTCTTTAAAAAATCCATCAAAGTTTAATTATCAGAAGAGTCGGTCTGGTAGTCATTGGTACTTTGAATCAAGGTATTTTCCCGGTGTGTCATTGTGTAGTTTGAATTCGAACCGAATTCAACACATTCTACAGTTCAAATTCCAATGGTCGTCGCAGTATGAATGATAACGTAGCGCTAGTATTGACTTTACAATCTATAAGATCTTCCGTATGATATGAACAGACTAACGACAGAGTATGATGAAAAGGTTCTTTAAAAATGAGAATAAAAAAGAGTACCTAAAAGGACCTGGGAGTCCTTTGGCCAATGGTAAAGGTAAAAAAGTGTGCACATACTAGTTATTATTATAATTCTCTGGTAGTATATCAGTGCAATGACAGATAACTGATGTAATCACCACACCCATCATGAATACATTTATACCGTGTTGTTGTACTTAAACAACTCATCTGATGATGCTTAACATAAAACCCGTTTTGAAATAAAATGATCATTCGGTAATGATGTCAGATCTAAAAGGATTGCTGTCTTTAAATTCAAAATGCTGAATGAAAGTTTCCACAGAGTTGTGATTGGAACTACTTTTTTCAAAAAACTTAGTAGGTATTATTTAATATCGCGGTATTATATAGGTTCTTTTGCACCTTTGGGAGACGTAAATTAATGAGACTATATGGCTATATAATTAGAATTAAAATGTGACTACGTAATGAATTTGACTTTCTAATTAACTCTGTAGTGCCTATATTTGCACAAATTTAATGTACTACACTCTAATATATTACAAGGTTATACTAATAAGCCCAGTCGCGGTCCAAACTCATAAATACGCATGATAATGATAACATAATCTTTAGATGACGTAAAGTTTGTAACACTGCCCGAATGCAATCGGCTGCAAGACACGCAATATTGTTAATTAGGTCGATATATCGATAGCGTGATGTAGTATTTTGATGAGAGAACTTATTTTTAGGTGCTAAATTGTTGCTGTCTAGTAAATTTTAGATTAATTTTATAAATCCATTTTGTTGGACTTGTTTTGTTGTAGTATAACTTTAGGCTTTTCCATTTTTACCGTTGATTTGCCAGAAAGTTAAAAATGCTATCAGACCCAAATCTGTAATGTATAATGTATAAACCCACACCATATTTGTTTAACGAGATACGATGAGTAGCAAATGCGATGTACCAACCTTGAAATCTATAGATTTTGGGCGTTCATAGTACGTAATAACTTCGATATTTCGCATCACTAAGCTTACGGCTAAACAATAACATTACACGAGTTAGCGCGCGAAGCAGTGTCGTGAACGCACCGACACACAGCCTGTTGGTAAACAGTCCGCCCACTCTAGTTTAGTATTCGATGTTCTGCTATTGACATTTCTCATGAAGGTTGCGAGCCGAGTCGTGATTTTGCGTAACTTGCCTCAGCACGCTGTGTCTCGACACTGTCTTTTTATAACTAGTTGCCTCACTATTCGCGTTGGTGTAACACTAATGTTGCACGTTGCTCCACTGATTTCCTCGTTATTGTGATTTTGTAAAATGGTTTTTGAAAGTGAGTCGTACTTGTTAGTTTATTGTGTTGTGCGAAATATTCAAATAAATTTAAAATTAATATACCTACACGTGTTTTAGGTATTATTTAATGATTTGCATTTGATGAAATTATTATTGGTATTTGTTTCAAAGAACATGTTGCATTTTAGAAATTTATTCTCAAGTGATCAAAAATTTAATTCCAAAACGAGTAAGTGTATAACAAAACGAAATGTTTAGTTTACCGGGGTTTAATTGAATTAACTCGTATAATTGTTTATTATTTTCAATTGAAAATATAACAATAGACAGTGTGTTTATAAATTATTTGTCTTTAAGACCTTCATAATTTTATTGCAAGATCCTCTTTATATCTATCCACATACGAAGTTAACAGTACCAGTACCTGTGTAGACTTTATCATGGTACATGACATGACTTTATCTGTGAAACTTAATATTTTTACATGACATTTGGCGTCTAGTGGTTCAAGTGTCGGACTGCTGGTTGTGGGTTCGATTTCCTCAGAACAGAAATACTTATGTGATAAACATAAGTATATGTGTTGGTGTAGGTGTTTCTTATGTATTATAAATATTTATCTATACTAATAATATTATAAAGAGGAAAGATTTGTTTGTTTGTTTGTTTGTAATGAATAGGCTCCGAAACTACTGGACCGATTTCAAAAATTCTTTCACCTTTGGAAAGCTACATTATCCCCGAGTAACATAGGCTATATATCATCACGCTACGACTAATAGGAGCGGAATAGTAATGAAAAATGTAGCAAAAACGGGGAAAAAATTATAAGACCACGCGGGCGAAGCCGCTGGCGGGAAGCTAGTACTATATTATATTTACAAAAAAATATGCATATAAATTTTATATCCATTGTCTAGTACCCATAGTATAGGTGGTGCAAAAGCACAAAATGTTTATTTATTTAATTTATTGGATTACAGTACCGACTGAGATAGAGGAGAAGAAGCCTGACCGACTACCAGCCAAGTCTACGAACTCTATCTATCCTGTCCTTAACAAGTACTCTGAGAAAACAGCATCTGTTAAGGAACTCACAACATCTAAAATCAGGTATACACTAGAAACGATCTTATCACCCAGTAGATTAAAGAGCAGTGACCTAATAAGATATTGTTTGTAAACTAACTTTATGACCATAAAGTTCAGCAGAATATACAGTTTTGATCATTCTAAAACTTGTGCTTCATGAGATTACGACTATTATTATCCAGTTTAATCTCACCAATGAAAAAACATAAAATGAATCACTTTGATTTGGTTTCTTATATGTCATTTAATGTGGGCTGAACACTAACGGTTCAGTTGAACATTAATTCTTTTATGGAATTTATCGGTATATTAATAATAACACCAGGGCCGAACCGTGCGTTTACGAGACTTTTTTATGTTTCAGTTTGCACAAAGAGAACACAATAAGTAAGGAGACGAGTACACAGAGTACAGTCACGCACACAAACAAGAGTGAGTCTGAAAAGATAATACATAGTGAAACGGTCAACGATGGAACTTTGGAACATGTGAGAAATTAATTTAAATAGTACTTAGGTCACTAATTAAGAATTACACTCACCAATATTGCTTCTTTATCAGAAACATTTTTTTTACAAATGTCAAACCTTCACGACTTCAGTCTTTATTCGTCCACTCCTGGACATCTCCCAGTGAGTACCAGTACAATGTTTAGATAAAAGTTTCTTTTAGTAGTATCAGCGACGATTTTTTGGAAGATATTTGTTAAACATTAGTTTTTTACTACTGACCAGCCCTGAATCGATATCTAAGTACATAACGTAACGTGCTTAGTATTATTAATATAACAAAGTGTTTTTGTAATCGGATTGTTAAGTGTTGGCAGTAATATTTATATTATCTAGATAAGGTCAAGAGGCTGCGATTTATCTATAATTTAATTAGAGTACTATTGTTATTAGGGTACAATAGGTTTTATGTATTATGGGCTAAGTAATATGATTGTTTTTGCAGGTGAAGAAACCACCCGTGCCATTGAAGAAGAGTCCAACGCCGACGTCTGGCGTGGGCAGTTTATTCAGCGGACTAAAAAACAAAATGTTGTCATCTACTGATAAGTATGCCCTTATTTATTATTTTACGCATAAAGCTTATTGGCGCTTCATTAAGTCTATGTGATTGGTTTCGGGGATAAAAGTTATAGCCTGGTTGTAAGAACGAGTTTTGTGCTTTGGATACAAGCATGGTGGATTAGCGCTGATGAATCACCGGTCTAAGAGGATTCTCGTGCTCAACAGTAGGTCAGTTCTTTATCCATCGTATCGTCTTGAGCAACAATAAAATGAAAAATTATACAATAAGTACATGAATATTCGTCAGTTAGCAGGTCGATATGCAGTCTTATCAGCCCAGGGTGCGCCGAATGATAATTATATATTATGTAGTCGACATACTTGACTAGCCTTTCCGACTTCATCAAATGCATTTAGCATTGTGTACATATTTCCAGGGAGAAGTCGTCATCTACGGCGACGACGGTGTCGAGCAGCGGCAGCGGCAGCGGCAGCAGCAGCGGCGGCGAGTGGGACCGCCCCGACGGCGCCGCGCTGCCCAAGCCCGCGCCGCTCGCCAACAACAACAACAACAACAATACGAGCACTTTCGACCACGTAGAGCGAAACTCTTTACTGAACGACCCTCGGGCTGGCAGGTATGATTTTTGTATAGTCAATTGTAACCATTCACGGCGATTTTTCCTGTTTTCTACATAAATCTCACACGCAAAAACTCCCAACACAACTATACAATGCCTTTGATGTGGTGTATAAGTAAGTCGAGAGACAACCTTTTCTTTTATATAAACACAAATTAAACTTACCTATAGTTGTGTCCGCAAAACACGGAAAGATAGTTTATTGAAATTATACAGAATACACAAAGTTGATTTATTATATTGTTTGTGTTTTTATAATATTTCGATCCAAAAATTCCCACGAGCACGGGAAATTTCGAATTTCATGAAGTTACAGCGAAACGTAGCCGGGTTTACCTAATTAGATAAAGAGAAATGTGTATAGAACAAGAGAACAACTTGCTAGCTGTTTAATTACATTACTTGGCCGCAGAGATTTCTAACATGTTAACTGTTTTATGAAATTACAGAGTTAAAGCACCGCGACGCAGGCCACCCAGTCAAGCTCTTCGCGAAGACACTCCACAACAAATAGGATTAAGCAATGGGCATGAAGGTAACCTTACAAGTAATAATACGATCCCTAAACATATTTAATTGATTGATAAGTTGCGTATACTATTGATACTTTAACATTTAACCTAAGATAGCCCTACATACCAATCTTTCTATAAACAAATCGCAGTCGCTAAAAATATTTCAGTATTATTTTTTAAAGAAACTTCAGCGACTGACGACTATAATTAATTGATAAATTGCTTGTAGGTACTTTAAATAACTTTAACATTTAACTTAAGATAGCTTTTGATCTACTAAGTACTTGCCACTAAGCACGTATAAACCACGTACCCTTATCTGTTATGAATGAAAGTATATTTAACACAAATCAATAAATGATCATTAATTATTGATAAGTGACCTATTTGCTGATTGATGGTGATTACGAGGCGTGTCTAAGTTATAGAATTATGATGTCAAATTTGTAGTAGTAACACAATTACAAACATAACTGCACGATGTTGAGTTGTGTTAACAATTGGTAAAAGTATAGATGACAAATGCAAGCTACATCAAACCGTTCTTTGGCCGCAACACGTACGTACGTACTTGCGAGTACAACGCATAACTATCTTCCATATGGCGTCAGGTGCATTGTCGATACTCCGAAAATATACCTATATGAAGGTATAGTTGACTGTCCCACAAGCTAGGGACGACTTGGGGATAGCGTGATAATATTGATTTTGTTATGTTAATTCGGTGATTAATTGTTTTACTAGGATTATCAAAACATCCACTTAAGGATTAATATGACAAAAATAGGTTCGCTTTGAATTCTTTCACAATGGTAAGTGTTTTTTGTCTCCGCTTCGATAGGCATGCATACTGAATTGTCTTTGTTAACCTTGGCCTTGAACGATACAATAACAAGTCAATAGGAATAGCACTAGAAATCGCCACTCCTCCAGATTAGTTTTATGTTTGTGTTTTGGGGTCGCGAATAAAAACGGGAGAGTCCAAGAGTTTTATTACGCCTGGTAATAAAGCTCTTGCCTGCAGGCGTCCCCGAAGATAAATTGATAAGAGTTTTATTAACTTCAAAGATTCATAAAATATTGTTTTAGTATCAGTTGAAAAACCACCGGAAAAAGCGGTACGGACGGAGCACCCCGAAACGACAGAAGAGATCAAGCCTCGCACTCGCGAGTGGGAGAAGCACAAGGCGCCGTGGATGGAGGAGCTGAAGCTAAACCAAGCCAAGAAGACCAGCTTCATCGCCGACGGCAAGCCGCGCACGCCCGAGCCCGGCCTGCCCGGCAAGGCGGCCGGCGGCAGCACGGACAGGTGAACCAAAGCTTGCTGAACTACTAACACTTTCGTAAATAATAACTGCGATATAGGTGAAGATGCGACGAGACAAATTGACCGTCTAATAAACGCAATATACTAACATTTACCCGACATTCGCGTGGATGTGATTATAATGAAAACACACACCACCCACAATTAATGTTATAATTAAAATAATTCCAACAAGTTGGAACGTCTTGTCCATGTTGTATTTAAATGTGATAACAGTATTATAGTTTATTTTTTCCTTTTCAGAATCCTAGACTGTGGTCTAGAGGAAAAGAGATCAACTCATTCTATGGAGATGTCTAAAAGTACGTCATCGATCAGCAATCGAATGTCTATAATGGAGAGTTTTGAAGAGGTAATATCATTATTTGAAACTGTAAACAGGTTATCGCTTTAAATTGGATTACCATGTAATAAAGTACTTTGGGTTTTCAGACTAAAGTGCGTCATTCGCTCGACTCTAAGAAGGACGCAACGCCAGCGCCCCGGGATATGGAGTCACACGCTATAAAACCCGTACAGTCACCCACCGCTGCAGGTATTTTAAATATTTATTGAAATAAGTTCTTTTGAGTTCCATAGAATTGCTTCCACCGAAAAAAGTTCCGTTCGCAGAAGCCGGGCTTTTCAGTTATACATAAATGGTGACAGTTGTATAGGTTAACCAGTACTCACAACTTGCTGTTAGTAAAGTACTAACTAACTTCTTCACCTATTAATAACGATGGTCCTTCCCGAGCTTACTGCACAAGTGCGTAAACATCGCAGCCTCGCAGGTGGCTCAATTACTAACTAGTATCGTTTACAGGTCGGACTATAATGTCAATGTTGGACGAAATAAAGAAACCACCCGCACCGCCGCCGCCGACGTCAGCACCACCACCCCTCGTCACCTCAACACCCGCCGCACAAATTACTACTGATAAATCATCCAACATTAAAATCGAAAAGTCACCCATAATTCCTGATAAACAGCCTGAAATCAGCCCAGTTAGCAGACAAACAAATAAAACTAGTACTATCGAGAGAATAGAGAAGTCAATAGAGAAATTGCCCACAAATGCGCTTAGTGGGGACAAACCCAGCACAGGAACGTTGGAGAGGCGAATGCATTCCGTCAAAGCGGAAAAAGTTGAAAGCAACGACGCGCTGATTGCGCAGCTCAATAGTAGGGTAAGCATTTTGCAAGTAATACTTCTCTTTAGTAAGCTAAGTTGTGAAAAAACTTGAAATTAATGACCATAGATGAAATATAGTAAAACATCTATAATGCTCACAGGGTGAATCCTCCATACTACTGCAGTACTGTTGCTATCAAGATTGCAGAGTGTTTGGTTTGTGCTGTTATTCCAACATTTCTATCGGATCGGATTTCTATCTGATTTAGGAGCATTGTTAACAATTAGGAAGTATTTATTTGAGGAAATAGATTTGTTTTCTTTAAGGCGTTTACATTTAACCAATTATTATTTACAGATATCAAACCTGGAAAAGCTCATAGAAGTACAAAATACAGTTTTCAATACCGCCATTGAGGACCTGAAAGCCAAGCTAAGTCAAGAAAGTGAGAAGCGGCAGGCATTACAGGCTGAGCTAGAGAAGCTGGCCCATTGTGTGACGCAAGTGTAGCCATTGCTGCGGCCTCCACTCGAGCACACTGTCTCTGCTCGTGGACGCGCCAACTCAAGGGAATACTCTAGCTATGTTCATTTCTAGATAGGCCTGCAGGCTAAAGCGTTAACTGATGTGTATTAATTTAATTAATACGGTTTCGAGATATACAAAAAAAATGATTTTATTGATTTAAAATATTCTTTAATATTATACAGTTTGAATTTACTGTTCAATCATCAGCTATTTAGGTACTTATTTTTTTATCTTACTTCCAATATTTATTTTCTGTGTTTCAATAATATAGGGTTTATTTCGAAACCGTATTTATAATATTATTCTACAGCAGTTTTTCTAGTTAGGCCCAAATATAAAAGACTTGCTTATACGTCGAGTGTTGCTAGTTCGCGAGTTCGTTCATATTCCGTTTCGCGACCGGCCCTACAGTTTTACAGGTGACGTGTGGAGTAATCTGGTTTATCTACAGATAATGATTTATTTTTTGTAAATCAATATCTGTATCCTTTTACAATATCCATCATGGTGTATTTTCAATGATTTTGATTATTGACTAAAGCGCTGCAATCAAGCTCGCTTAGTGATCGAGGTACTTATATAGTCAGTTTTGTTGTTTTTCTCATTTATTTTACTTTAAGGGTCACTAATATGTAGTGTTTTAAGAGTAATTTGCATATCGTGTATATCAAAACCATAAGAGGGTAACTACTTGTACCTTATTAATTTCAATATTTGTATATTCTATATTAACTCTGTAATAGGATTTATAATATAAAATGTGTTTTTAGTTTTTTTCTGATGAATCGTTTTCAAGCCTTATATCTAATTGAGTAAGTAAATTTTTGTCAACTTAATTAATTACTAAAGTGCTTTCAACAGAAGGGCGTAGTGTATAGTAGCGTCGTGTAAGTAAACAAAATTTTGTGCCATTTTATTTGATCGATGCACATGATATATTTACGCAAACTGTAATTTTATGTGTAATAATACAAAATGAAGAAAACATGTGATGCAAGTAGAATACGTCTGTCTACCTAACAGTTGTGATTAAAACATTCCATTTTGACTTACATAGTTAATGTAATGTACGTAATATTGATTCGATCTGTTACTGAGCGCCAAACTACCAAAGCTACGACGACGGCATTAACCTAACAGAATAATATGTAAATATCCTGGGTATCCTGGGTATATGTACGTATATTATATTTTATCGAGATCAATATTTTTATGTAATGGTTAATATATTTTTGTACTTGTACAGAGATTGTTTACGTTTTATTTATACACCGACTGTACCTTTGGTAAAACATATCTCGACATTTCTCTCATTTTGAAATTATTGTTAATCAATTTTGGATAATTATTGTATTGTAAACGAGTAATGTTTTCATATGTCATTGTATGTGAAAATTAAACCCTGGTTGTGTTTGGCCATCCATTGTTGTACCCTGTCTTGGCAATTAAATTATTCGAAATAGATTATTATATGTAACAATTGAATCATTGCAACTGATTAATGTAGCTGTTAATAAGTAATTGCTTAGTATTATTCTAGAGGTTGTAGTTTTAGGTTACTATGTGATAGACGATGCCTAACTAACAGTATATTTTAAACTAACTTTGTAAATCGTTCTAATGGCTTTAATCATGCACAAATGACGTTACACAAACATTTTATAGAATTTTTATTAGATTGGACTTAATTTGCAAGGGCTGTTGATTGAAAGTTTGTGAATGAACTTATACAATGTAAGCTACATCATGCAGGTTAATTATAACATTTATGTTATAATTTAATGATATTACTTTAAACTGAAGCTAAAATGCAAACGCCATACCAATATTTTTCTCTTTTAATTATTTAAAAGCGCGGTGATTGTTGGCATAATTGCAAATTAAAATAATGCAACGTAGGTTAAGTAATTAGGATGGTTATTAGTCGTACACAGGCAGCTTGTACCTATATGTATGAAACATGAGATCGGATGAGATTCGTGTTATATTAATTTTACAGGGTGTACCTGAGATTTTTATAGACTGCAGATGTATATTGAACCTACGTCATCAGATCAGAGAGATCAGGTAATCAATAATACGGTAGTTTGGTACAAGCGTTGTAACAAGCAAGACATAATTTTATATAATGTTGCATTTCTAAAATTAACTTAAATATCCCTACATTTCCCGCTTTCATAAAATAATCTTGTTAATAAGTAAAATTAATGAGTTTTGTTAATAGCAAATGCTTAAACTATAACTTAGACTTTAACAATTATAAAAAGTCTAGGGATAATATTCAGAGACGACATTCAGACACGATACGGAACCGCTAATTAACAGACGACGCTAAGCGTAAACTTACGCTTCGGTATGTCAAATTGTAATACAAATTTAACATACGGAACCGTTACTTTATGGTTAGCGTCGTCTGTGAATATAGCCTAATTTATAAAAATGATTCCAGATTTCCATGCCGCTTGTGATATCCACTCTATTGCTTGTTAAAACTCACCAAGCTGATAATTTTCTTTTTTGGGAGCAGTTTATTGAGCCAATAGCAATTGCATTTATTTCATTATGTAAATAAATATAAATACATAATACTAGATATTTAAAAATGTATATAAAAGCTTGGTGAAAAGTACATAACAATAATTATAAAGGTTTATAAGATAAACCATAGGTAACATTGTATGATATAGGACAATTTTTGATGTAATTTTTAGTACTTATTTATTTTTATGTATGCTGTACCTACTTCCGACGATGCATTCCTACAATTTAAACAATTCAAAATATTCATATTATTAATGAAATTAAATAAACTGTTTATGAATAAAGCAGCTATTTCTTTCATTTTAAAGTCACCCCAATTCATCAAATAATAATGCTTGAAATTGTAAAATATTTTGTAAATGACATCATCAGCGTATTGTAATGACCTCCAGTTTTAGTTTGAATGAATTTAGAATGCATATTGGATTGGATTTTTAAGTGTTGAATATGAATAGTATTTCAACATTGATCCACTGTAATATTGAAACAACTAATTCCATAACATATGTTTTATTCAAATTACAATGAGATATAAAACGAACAATAATAACAATCAACATAAACTCATTTAGGCGTGTCGACCATTCATCCCAGTCGGGATATATTTTTGTGATAAGAAATTATATACAAATAGACACGACTCAAATGCATAGTTTTACTTTATCTTTATGCATTTTTTAATGTAATACTATTTACTGTTACATATTAGCACTTTTCTCATAAAAACTAATTAACGCGGTCATAAGTCGCTATTTACAATAAATCTGTTGCCCTCTGAATGCTTCCCAGTGTATTTGTATTTGCATTTACCGTAGGCACCTGAAATATATGCAAACAATTTTTTATTTTATTTTACTTACACAAAAAGTCTTGGTCTGAGAAACTGCGATCAGTTGCTTGTTTTAATATCTTTTTTTTCTTATTGGTACGCTTGAGGTGGCGGTAAACTTAATTTGCTGAACTACATAGTATTGAAATATATTAATAATTATTAAATACCTTTATGTTTGCCCAACGCGCCTAAATCCAGGGGCATTGGTCGTACGGACTGTCCTCTAGCTTGCAGCGACGGAGTCAGGGGGGCATCAAACACGTCTGAGGGTGGTCGGCGCACACGCATGAATTGGCCTCGTGTCGCCGCCTCCCTTCGCTCTTCTGAAGACACACGACGAGAGTCCAAAAACCGCAAGTTAGGTAGCATGTGTATTACGAAATATCTGCATAAAATATTAAGAAGCATATTTTTCCTCAGTTACATACGTTAATTTTATAAATACATATTCTCCAACACAGCGATTCCAAAATCTTTACATAGTTAAAGATAAAGCATTTTAGAATCCAGCTACGCTTAGATCTCAAAGTCGACTTCTGCAAAGCAATCAGAAGATTCGCAACGCCGAGCGCCAGTAACCCATGAAGGGATCCACCAAAAAATCGGGAACTGGGCGAAATAATCCCAACAAGAGGACTGTTCGCCCGCCTGGTGCCTGCAGGCGTACCCGAAGATAAATAGAATAGAAATAGAATGTGACAGCGGGGTAGAGATAGCGGGACAGAGGTTGGGGTGAGAGGTGGGGATGTGTGTGAGAACTGAGGGACCGGACTGGGATTTGGAAAAAAACTATTGTAGGATTTAGTAGTAGTCCTAAAACAATTGTAGGCTAAATCTGGGAATTTGTAGTAACATATTTTAAAAGTTACAGCCCTTAAAGTGTGGTCCCTCAGTCCTCACACACATAAGTGTGATCTCGGAAAGTATCTAAATAACTAAGGTATTGTAAATACAGACATTTAGTAGTAAATTTGCAAAGACTTTTTATTAAATAAAACACCACTGAGCATCAAAGATAAAAAAGATATTATGACTAAACTGTGGTCCCTCAATTCACACACAGGCGAATTATTGTTTTTGTGAATTTTACCGAATCTAATAAATAAAATCTTTCTCTTTCTACATCAAGTTTTAGTAGTAGTCGTAAAACGTTTTTAAAACAAAGAATTAGAAAAAAATGTCGACGGAATATGAAGATATCAATTAAAAACACTGGTCCCTCAGTTCCTGACAAAGTTTATGCAATAGCTGCTTGACGAAAGGAATATTAGAAAGCCTAGTGTGCTTAACTTTTAGTAGTAATTTACTACTAAGTAATAGGTATCTAAAATTGTGTATTTCTTACCTCTCAGCCGAGATAATATACAAAAAAAAAATACAAAATACAAAAATGTTTATTTCCATCAAACAATACACGATAATTACAGTAAGTGACTGGAGTTTCCTTTTAAGCAAATAGTGCCTGTGTTAGGAGACTCCGCTCTTTCTTTTCAGCTAGAAACGTACCGATAGTGTAATACAAAGTAATTTATATACCTATATTTATATTTCATTTATTTCTAAAATTGTATGTGTGTGCGTGTGTGTGTGTGTGTGTGTGTGTGTGTGTGTGTGCGTTTGTGTGTTTGTGATTGTGCGTGTATGTTGGTGTGCATCGCGGGTTTGAGTGTAGTATGCCTGTAATAAATTATTCCATGTATAGCAGCAGAGCTTCAGTATCTTCGTAAGTAAATGGTTTTAGCCAATCAGTTAACATTTTTTTACATTCACGTAATCCTTTTGGGTATATATATATATGTTTATTAACCCTGTTATATAGCTGAGCAGATCTTTTATTGTATTGTATGGCGGCGAATTTTGTTTTAGTTTGTGGTATTTGTGCTATCATATCCTTCCGTCTTTTTGATATAATATTTATATCGTAAGAAAGTGTTTTATGTATTCTTAGGACGGTATGTATAATGTACAACTTTCTCACAGAAGACAGGTCACTGATCTGATATAGCCTCTCAGTAGGGTATCGTATCTTTTTAAAATACATTATTTTTATGAGTGCACGTTGACCTCGTTCAACATCTATGAATCTTGATTTGGCAGCACCGCCCCATATAGGAATACAATAAATAATGACGGACTGGACAAGCGCCACATAAATTTCATTTAAGAGGTTTCTATGGGGACCCGAGTTTTTAATTATATTTGTTGGGAGGAGGTGCCGCAATGTTTTAAAAATCCAACCTAATTTCCTAATCCTACAGGTAACATGTTCGATATGCGCGTACCATGATAATTTTTGGTCAATTATCACGCCTAAATATTTTGTATGTGAGACCTTACTAATTATGGGACACCTACAGTTATTATTGGGGACTTTACCACATGAATGAACTTTAATACTAAAGGCTTCATTGGGTTGTGGTTGTGACCGATTGGAAATAGTGAAGCATATATAGTTTGTTTTTATTGTGTTCAGTGTTAATAGGTTATCGTTAAGCCAGTTGGCTATTTGCACCATGCCCATTTCGGCCTTGAATTTGACATCGGACCAGTTGTTACCGGAGAATACAACCGCAGTGTCATCGGCGTAGGAAAATATTTTTGCGTTTTCGACTGCTAGGTTGCAAAGGTCGTTAATATACATTAAAAATAACGTAGGGCCTAATACGCTGCCTTGCGGTACGCCGAATATAACGTCTGCGTCATCACTGGTATATGCTCCTATCTTAACTCTTTGTTTTCGGTTAGATAGATAATCTTTAAAAAAATTAAGGGGAGTTCCTCTTATTCCAAGTCTTTCTAATTTGTTCACAAGGGTTGGAACAGAAACGGTGTCAAAGGCTTTTCTAAGATCTAAAAATAGTGTTAGGCATTTTCTTCCTGAGTCGAGATGTTCAGTTACTAAGGAACAAAGAGCAGAAACCGCGTCATCTGTGGATACACCCTGTCTAAATCCAAACTGTGTGGGTGATAGTATTTTAAATTTATTTAGGTAATTCATAAGTCTCTTGTTTGTTAATTTTTCTATTATTTTGGACAGGGCTGGTAATACCGAGATAGGTCTATAGTTATTGACATCGTCCCTGTTCCCCCCCTTGTGTACTGGTGTAATAATCGATTTTTTTAATAGAGCTGGAAAAATGCCATTTTTGAAGCAAAGATTAGTCAGGTGCGCAATGATAGGGACGATTTCCTTATAAACATATTTCAGGAACCTAGTTGAAATAGTGTCCCATCCAGGGGCACTCTCTGTTTTCAGGTTCATCAAGACATTTTCTACTTCTTTGGGATCAGTATCCAAGAGTACAAAGGAGTTCATTTGCGTAAGTAACGTTTTAGTTCTATTAGAAGGGTTCATGGCAGTACTAGGTGGAATTTGTTGAGCTAAATCTTTTCCTATATTAGCAAAATAGTCATTAACGAAGTTAACCGATTCAGTTGGAGACGATTCGATACTTAATAATTCTGTACCCTGACTTTTTAGTTTGTCTGTGTAAGTGATTGATTTTATGTTTTTCCAGAGTGACTTTGTATTTGAAACAGATTTTGCGAGTAATTCTCTTTCGTATTTTCTTTTCATTTTTTTTATTAGGTAATTACAGTAATTTCTGTACCGACAGTATGTTATTTTTAAAACTTCATTAAATGGATCTGACCGATAGCTCCTTTGCAATTTATTGCGATTTTTAATACTCCGTAAAATTCCCGGCGTGATCCACGGTTTTATTATGCGTTTACTGCAAGGGACGCTTGTTGTTGTAGTGTTGTTGACAATGGTGTCAGTGAGTCCCTGTATAAGCAGGTCGGTTAAGATATCTGGATCGTTACAAAACAGCAGATCAGCAAGATTCTTTTTCTGCAAATATTTAAGGGCTTGTTCAAGATTTAAAGTAGTAGTGGTTTTGTTTGTTATTTCTTTATGTTTTATTTTAGAAAGAGATAAGAATGTAGTGTAGTGATCCGTAATTGTAGTTTGTAAAATGGCAATTGATGCAGATGTCTTCTTTTTATGAATTCGCAACATGAAGTGGTCCAGGCAGTTCTGTTCCCTGGTGGGTAGAATATGGCCAGGTAATATACCATGGGCCGATAGCATGTTAAGGTAGTTATTACGATTTTTTTGTTCATGAGATGCTTCTATGTCATGAGGCTTAATGTTTATGTTTATGTCCCCCGCTATTACAATATTTTTTTGTGAAGGCAGTGAGTATAAGTGTGAACTGAGTGAATCTAGGAAATTATCAATATTAGTATTTGACGGGGATCTATAAACGCACAGAAGTGTGTAATTAAGTAGGTCTATTTGGAGGCAGGACGACTGAGACAGTTGTATTTCTTGAAACTTTGGGTTAAGTGTATTTTTTACATAAATAACTACCCCATCATTTTGGTTCATCTGACGTGTTGTTGCATAGTAGTGATAGTTCGGAAGTTGTGGTATAGGTTTGTTACGATTTAATCTGCATTCCGTTAGAATTATGACATCTGTTTCGAATTTAAAAGTAGATAGCATGACAACAAAGGCGTCAAAATTGCAGTATATACTTCTAATATTTTGCGAGACAATAGTCAAGTCGTTTCTCTTAACGTTAATAAATTTAGTAAGATTTGAGCAGTCGCATTCAATTGAGTTCGCAATTTCAATTTTATCTATCTCGTTAATTGTTTGTAATGTATCACCCATTGGAGTTGTAATTTAGAAGAATAATAATCTCTGCAACGCAGTTATAATTCACATTGCATGATACGTTAATATGGTTATAAGTACAGTAATAATATAATGGTTTTATGTTTACTATCGGCAAGCGTGATAATTGATAATAAAATATTTTTTCATACGTGATGACTTTTTTTGTGAGGGTAAATTTAGAATTATAAAAAATATGTGTGTTAGGGCAGCGTTTAGTGTTATTTATGTATAATTTTTGAGAGATGTATGTATGTTTACTAATCAGTATTAGTGTATGAGTTAATGTGTGGGTGTAAAACTTGCATGGTGTTTGTGTACAAAGATTTTTAGTCAGTATTAAATAAGTATTTAAATTTGTATAGGTTGTAAGTATGTGCGTGTACAGCGAAGTGGGTCTGAGTCTGTTTTGAAAGGTCAGTGTGCAATAATGTATGTAAGAAAACAAAGAAATCATATTGTGTGCGGAATAAACAAAGAAATCAAAATGGTACCTTACTACTACTTCCTTAGTATTATAGTTACATTGCTCAAAACTCGGTGGGCACAATAACACCAAAAACACTGTTATATTTAAGAATACCGCTAAATTATTATGACAAATTATCACTATGAGCCTTGTCTGGCAAAACGTGTGAGTAACACGTAGTCATATTTTCACTAGTAATTGATGAATTTGTTCTTCGCTTTTAACAATTATGATTGGTGCTTGGTCATCCTGCTTTACATAGACTTTCCCATATGCTGTCCAACAGTATTTGTATGCTCCCGATTTTGTGAGGTCTCGGGCAAGGAAGTGCAAGCGCGACCCCTTAGGGGTCAGATGCTCAGACAGGAAAATGGGTGTATCCTCTTCTGTTTTCATACCAAGATGTTTGGCGCATAGCTTAGAGGCATGCTTTGTGTTGAATGTTCTTCCCATTTTCAATATTTCATTCTTTATGAGAGTGGACGCAGTTTCCACAACAATTGGCATCTTTTTGTTTTCATTGTTCCTTCCACGCACCCTATAAACGTCCTTGATGTCGTATTTTGCAATAGAACAGTTTAGGTTTTGGGAGAGGGTCATGACCATATTAATTAGGTCTTCCTTAGACTCGCTGTTGATTTTTGGCACATTTTTTAAAACAAAGTTTGATTTACGGCTTCCTGTTTCTATTTCTTCAATTTTATTCTCCAAAAGTGTGATATACTTCTTGTCTTCTTTCGCACTATTATCCAACTGTATTATTTTCTTTTCTAGATCTTGGTTCTGTGACATAAGATTTTTAATCGTGTTTTCTATGTTGATGTTAGATTGTTGTATTTCTTTTAATGTTGATGATAACTGCAGAGTCTCATTTTTCTGTTTAACCAAGAAGAGATCCATCATTTCCTTTATGTCTCTTTTGAAATCATCTAACTGTGCACATATTGATATATCTTCCCTACTTCTTTTAGCCCTCTGGAAGACATAATTAGGCGGCGTCTCGTTATTGTCATTATCTATCTGGCTAATCTCCGTCTCCGAGACCGATTTACTCATCATTGAATAAGATGATACAATTTATACAAACAACAGAAACCTCTCAGGGCGTCCGTCGTCGTAGGTTGTTATCTGCAAATATATTATTCACGTAGCGGATTCGTAGCGGAAACCAGTTGTCGTAGTAAAATGCTACGGCACGTAGCTCCAACCAGATTGTGAATGAGACGGCAATTATAAGAAGCAGCTTTCTCTTTCCTCGCACGCTGTGGTGGTGGAGCACTGTGACGACGCGGTACGCTGCCACAACAGTGTGAAGTCAGCGCTAGACGGTGCAGTCTCAGCGGAGCAATCTCGGTCGCGACAAACTTCAGGGGATTCCGCGGGAGCAGGACGGCAATTATGGCCACTATTTCTTTCACTCACGTCGTGCGGGTGCAAGGGGGTGCGCCTCCTCAACGAAGGTGATCGGTAATTAGTACACGCAATACTGAGCCACTTACACCCAGGAATATGCACTATTATCGTATCCGTTAATTAGTTAATATTGAGCGACAGCGCGATACACGTCTATTCTCAATGCAAGTTCGGGCGAAAGAGCAAATATGATTATTATAATCTTACGAAAATCCATGAGATAGGGTGACCACACTAACCACACAGTGAAGTGCAGTACCTACTTTAATGACATTAGCGAAGCGAAAATAAGGTTGTACGGTTAGTTTAATGCTATAATTACATTACGAAATATCAATTTGAAGTTTATAAAATAACTATTAATGAAATTAACCTAATTATTGTTATCAATACATTGTCATTATAGTTGGCGCCCCTAAGGGAGAAATAAATAAATACTGAATTTTCAAATGACCTGTGTAATTAGAACTGAGAACAAACCTATTTGGTTTTACAATTTCGACAAGGCTGTTTGGGTATAGTTCTTTTGCCTTATTGCCTCTCCACTGACATGAACTGAACCAACATTTTTGGCGCCAACTATAATGACAATGACAATGTATTGATAACAATAATTAGGTTAATTTCATTAATAGTTATTTTATAAACTTCAAATTGATATTTCGTAATGTAATTATAGCATTAAACTAACCGTACAACCTTATTTTCGCTTCGCTAATGTCATTAAAGTAGGTACTGTACTTCACTGTGTGGTTAGTGTGGTCACCCTATCTCATGGATTTTCGTAAGATTATAATAATCATATTATCTCGGCTGAGAGGTAAGAAATACACAATTTTAGATACCTATTACTTAGTAGTAAATTACTACTAAAAGTTAAGCATACTAGGCTTTCTAATATTGCTTTCGTCAAGCAGCTATTGCATAAACTTTGTCAGGAACTGAGGGACCAGTGTTTTTAATTGATATCTTCATATTCCGTCGATATTTTTTTCTAATTCTTTGTTTTAAAAACGTTTTACGACTACTACTAAAACTTGATGTAGAAAGAGAAAGATTTTATTTATTAGATTCGGTAAAATTCACAAAAACAATAATTCGCCTGTGTGAGAATTGAGGGACCACAGTTTAGTCATAATATCTTTTTTATCTTTGATGCTCAGTGGTGTTTTATTTAATAAAAAGTCTTTGCAAATTTACTACTAAATGTCTGTATTCACAATACCTTAGTTATTTAGATACTTTCCGAGATCACACTTATGTGTGTGAGGACTGAGGGACCACACTTTAAGGGCTGTAACTTTTAAAATATGTTACTAAAAATTTCCAGATTTAGCCTACAATTGTTTTAGGACTACTACTAAATCCTACAATAGTTTTTTTCAAATCCCAGCCCGGTCCCTCAGTTCTCACACACATGAGGTGGGGTACCTACTGCTACAGAATAAATAATAACAGAATGGCAACTCTCCACCCCTCCATAACATCAGATACCTCAGGTCCCCCGCATCCTGCCGGTGTTCTTGCCGGACTGTCAAACAGGGCTTGGTAGGGTATTTCAAATAAATATATAAATAGTAAATAAATAAGATTAAGTATAGTAACGGCGGCGGCGAGGTGTATCGCCGCTCTACAAGTTCACGCGCCGCCGACCCTACGCACCTTCACGCACACGTTTGCACGTGTACAAACGTAATTTTGACAAGTTTGACATTTGGTATTGTAGTGTGCAGCGGTATCGGCAAGTTTGTATGGAGTGTCACAGGTGTCGTACTGCGCAGCGAGTAGCTAACTTCCGAGCCGCCATTAACTTTGAATCGAACTCTACCCTCGCAATAGATCTACGCAGGTTGCAATTACCAAACGTTTAGTAGCACGGAAATCTATCTTTGATTGATATCTATACTAATATTATAAAGAGGAAAGATTTGTTTGTTTGTTTGTTTGTTTGTAATGAATAGGCTCCGAAACTACTGGACCGATTTCAAAAATTCTTTCACCTTTGGAAAGCTACATTATCCCCGAGTAACATAGGCTATATATCATCACGCTACGACTAATAGGAGCGGAGTAGTAATGAAAAATGTTGCAAAAACGGGGGAAAAAATTATAAGACCACGCGGGCGAAGCCGCTGGCGGGAAGCTAGTATTCAATAAAAATAAAATAAATAAATATAAATATTTTGGGGACATGTTTACACAGCACCATCTAGTCCCAAACAAAGCTGAGCTTGTACTATGGGTACTAGACAATGGATATAATACTTATATACTTTTTTTTTGTAAATACATACTTATTATACATAGGAAACACCCAATAACTTGCCTGTATCTCTGGTAGTCGGAATCATCTTTATCAATATCTGACAGCTGGTTTGGACATGCTTTGTTGCTCAGCAGACTCAAATAAGACAGTGACGGGATGTGCTTGCTTATTTTGTTAACTAGCTCTTCAAGATCAATTATCTAAAACAATATGTTAAAACATTTTAAATACATACAAGAAGTTACTGTTAAGAAATAGTGACAATCATTACAGAACTAAATGGTTCCTTCGCGCCAGCTTAGGGCGGTTGATTTATGCCATTACCATTGGCAACAGCTAACGGGAACTAGTACCTACAGTTCTCAGCCTTCTCGCCAATCTTTTTGTCCGGCTTGAAGTTGGCACGAACTAACTTCAACTCGGCTTTAAAAATCGGAGAGAAAAATATTGGAACAAAATGAATCAATATGACAGCCTACGATATTTGAGCTTTCGATAATATTTCTTTGAATCCAATATATTTACTTCTCCGTTTATTACGACTGGGTTGAAGTTAGCAATTGGCAAGAATTGTAAACAAGTAGCTAGAACTTATATAGGCGATGCGATAGTATAACTAGTAGGTATGTAAAATTATTCTATTAATAATATTGATATCTGGACTGGTGCCTTTAACCTACACTACCTACGCCAATGTAGGCACTATCACAACTTTACTTACTTCATTATTGTTAAGCGAAAGTGTCCTTAAATGAGACAAATAGGGAAAGGAAATCGCGTCTCCCAACTTATTGTTGTCCAATATGAGTTCTTCTAGTCTCGTGAACTGATCCAACCCCTTCAATGTTTCAATATTGTTATAGCTGCAATCAAGAAATGTCTCTATTATTTTTTCGAACTAAAAAGGATAAAAGCGAATACATAATTTAATTGATGTATGAAGTTAATTTGAAAAGTATTTAAACAATATGAAAGTTATATCAGAAACACATCTTCTTTTAAGATATTTAAATCAAAACTGAAACGTCATATCACTAACAACATAAAATTAATTGCTAAAGTAAATTCTGTATAGTCTAGCCCAGTGGTGTTTTTAAATAAAATTGGCATTTAAAATCACGTAAGTTACTGGACCACACTCAACATAAGACTTGTATTATTTTTGGATTAATAAATGTTTTCGTCTTTTTAAATTATTTGCAGTTTCTAGTTGCGATTACGATAGCAAATGTAGGGGCAATTTAATAACGATCTTGAACTAAAGAATGTCCAAGAGCGACGATTAAATTAAGAACTCGTTTTAATTTATTCTGAATCTATCGAGAAGGCCACCTACCGTCCAAATAAAATTTAAGTTCATGCAAACCTTAAATCTAGACATCTGACTTTAGCACCATACATTTTTGGTAAAGCTGGAGGTATTTTTCTGCAATCTTGACCACAGTAGCTTAGCTGCAACAATAAAAAAGGACATTTCCGTTATGTAATGTAATTACTTCTGATAAATTGACGTTATAAAGAAGTGTCTGATACTCAAAACTTTATATACCCTCCATAGGTAGGTTAGAACATTATAATTTTATTGTGTAACTGTCTGATACCCCAATTTCTTGAGGAACGTACAGAAAAGCCTTGTCGGGACCCGAGCGAAACCGCGGGCGCAACAGATAGTTTCCTATGTTTATGCTGATATTCCTATTTCCTTTTCTATTAGTAAATTTCCATTCTACTACGACCCGAACTTTCCAGATACTGAGAAATTCGATACTTGATTCACAACCAAATGAAACCTTGTGCCGGTCTCGTAACAGCTGGTTTAGTAGAGTACAGTTCTCGTCAATCTTTTTGTCCGGCCGGAAAAATCAGATTTGATGAATAAGAACGACAGCCTACGCCTTGAGCTTTCGTTTTTATTTATTTTAATCCACTATTTTTCTCCGATTTCTCAGGCCGGGCAAGCTCTCCGGTCCGAGATCATTATGACAATCTATGATGACAATTTATAGCCTATAGTACTCGGGGATAATGTAGCTATCTTCTAATGCAATTATTTTCAGAATAACATCATTAATTTCAGAGATTACTCCCTATAAACCAACTCAACATAAAGGCACAATCACAAACCAGTAAACTCACAAATTTTACCATTTCATTATATTAGTATTTATTTTCTAAACTCAGAATTTTCTTCTCTTTCGTTTGATATACCTACCACTCGACAGGATAGCATTTGTTTTGCATGTAACATTCATCGTATTGATTTTATTTAAAATGTAGCTAATTAGCTATTGTTACCGGGACTCATTCATACTTTAGGCGCTGTAGTGGAACATACGTAAATAGGAAGGATACATAGACTGACTAATATAACACCCTTCCTTCGGCTTTTTGCCGTGTCGTAGTGTCAAAAGCCTCCGCGTTTGTTCTGACTTTCTGTTCGCGTTAAACTAAACAACTACTAAACGGATGTTCATGCGGTTTTCACCATTAGACAGAGTGATTCATAAGAAAGGTTTAGGCGTAGAATTTGTTTAGGTTTTGTGTAAATATATAAAAATAGGGGATGAAAGTTATAAAAAATACCCAGACCATGCGGGCGAAGCCGCTGGTGGGAAGTTAGTAAAGACGTAAACTATTATTCGAATGCTGGATTCACGTTGTTTTAGTTTTTTTTTACGTTACATGTGAGTATATAATAATGAACATCAAATCTAGTCCAATATACATATATGCAAAAATGAAGATATACAAATTATGAAGGCCATGCACTGTAACTTGTTTAACGAATATAGATAAGTTATAACACATACACACACAGTGACTAGGTATAAGATTTTAGTACAAACAATGCTATAAAAATTATGTCCTCAATCTAAGAATATAATTTAGCAGAAATTCTCGAGTTTACATGACAGTTTGATGTTCATATCACATAGACACATAACTGGTTTTATTTGCACATATTGTAGGTACCTAGGTACTTGCTTTATCTTTATTGCGGGTCATTTTATTAGCTATATAACAACCTATTTATGGCCACGATGTAGCAGATGCGTGCACTAACGGTACAATTCTGAAATATGTATAATATTATATTATAATAATATTATGTCTCCAGAGTCCAGATTCAGATATGTTCTATTTTATAATTACATACATAGATTTACCTATGTATTTTTTACATGTATTCTGCTTTTCTTTCTATGTAAAAGAATCCAAATAATTACGGCATCGTTTCTCAACGATTAGTATTTGTAGTTTGTAGTATTTGACCTTTATCATGATTTACCTTTGCAGAAACGTTTTTATTTTTAAACTAGCTTCCCGCCAGCGGCTTCGCCCGCGTGGCCTTATAATTTTTTCCCCCGTTTTTGCAACATTTTTCATTACTACTCCGCTCCTATTAGTCGTAGCGTGATGATATATAGCCTATGTTACTCGGGGATAATGTAGCTTTCCAAAGGTGAAAGAATTTTTGAAACCGGTCCAGTAGTTTCGGAGCCTATTCATTACAAACAAACAAACAAACAAACAAATCTTTCCTCTTTATAATATTAGTATAGATAAACATACACTGTGACCGACCTCAAGCGAATTGGTATAAGTGCAGAATGTTGTTTTTAGTCGGTATCCGTATCCGGCATATATCGTGCCGCCTATACAGAACGGGGTATAGCATATACCCCAGGTGACGATCTACGAGGGGACGAGGACACATGGGGATATTCCGCACACAAAAAAGGGTGGCGAAACGCGAGTCGCGACTAAGTACTTGTTGAGAAATAATTAAATTAATAATAGTCTTGTCTAGAAATAGGTACCTACGTTTGTAGAGTGCCGTTATTTATTCACAAATCGCTTTCGATTTTCCTGTCTATAACATTTTTTTTAGTGCCCAAATAAATCAATATACAAAACCGGTCAGCGCGGTTACGTAACAATATGGTCGTAATTCGTAATGACGCGATGAGGCTATCGCGGAAATATGCGAGTCTGGTAAACGTTGATCTACTGTAGAATAAAAGTTATTACACAAGAAAAAATACTGTAGTTATTTCCTTGTTTTTGAATTGAGTGTTAATAAATTCAAACAGCTCCAAACTTTCACTGTTACTTTCTTTTAACTTTTTAAGTGGGTAGTAGTATTATATTATATCAAATAAGTTTAATTAAAATTTTAAAAACCAAATAAGTTTATCATATGGTACAAGTTTCTTAAAAACCACATTTGCCATCTCATTCCCTTATTAATTACAGTCATGGCCATGAGATTCGTGATGTTCTCTACAATAAAGACAGGCTGTGGTCTAGCTCGATCTGAACCTCTTAAAGGGCCTTGTGTCGCATTGTACTCAAAGCCTACTGGAGTGTGCTAGTAAACCTAGGGTTAAGGGTGGGAGAAGTTTTCGATTCTCCAGATTATTAATAAATGACTAAAAAGGCAATAACATCACTTCATTAGACTATGTATGTATATAATATCTATAAGACCAGAGACAACAATGTAACCTTACCTGAATTTCTTCTTCTTCAATTACAATACTGACATGAGAGAGCTCTTCTACTGTCCTATAATCAGGTGACACATACTTTTCTATGGTCAGTAGCTGTAATTTATACTTGTAACGGGACTTTAACACTTCCTTAGAAGCTTCAGTCCCCTTCAGACCAGGTATTATACCCCCATACTTAGTAACAACTATTATCCACTTGATGATGGCCAAGGGATATAAATATGATTCAAGGTATGTAAAAAGTATAATGCCAACATTTAAGACATACTTTAAATTGTTGGACAGTATTGTGGATATGGAATGAAAATGTGCTGGCATTTTGTTTAAATTGTTAACATTGAACATATATATTATATTTTCAATGATAATAGGTAATTATTTGAAAACAGCTGCCATATAACATAATATCGAGTACACTTAGAGAATCACATACTTCACTGACTTGATAAACAGAGTAAATTGTAATTGAATAAATATGAAGCAACACTTGTGTTCGTGATAATAGGAAACTAAACAATGTGTGCAAGATAAGAATTAGAAAAATACTGTCGCACTTTTGTCGTGACTTTCTATTTATGGCATAATGCTTAACTTAATTAGTGCAGACAGTGTTAGAAGTTATTTCTTGGCACAATTCTATTGAAGTATGTCAAGTTTGAGTTGTTGCATTTTATGGAATGTGTTAGGCACTAATTACTTTTAGGATACCTAAGATGAGGACTTTCATTTTAATTTATTAAGTAATTATTATACTAATGACTAAAGTTGACTAAATAATTTGAGGTTCAGAATTACACAATTTTTCTGACTTGAGATGATTTTTTTCTCCCTCAAAAAGTAGTCAATTTCTTGTTAATATTTATTTATTTATGTACACACTGAAGAAAACAGAAAATCATAAAGTTAGGAATATTGTACAAAGGTACTGCTTATTTCTACAGAAATCTCTTCCAGCAGACCTTGAAAAGTGAAGTGCAGACTTTACATCCTTACTTAAAGTAGGTAGTAGTGGTAGTAAGTCTAAATATATAATTTCTAAAAGGTGAATGAAGTTAACTTTTTCGAAACTTACTTGGCCTTTATCAAAATGAAGCGCAGAATTGTTGACGTGGTTTTCTTCCATTTTAGGTTTGATAAACTGACCAGCCACCAGATAAACTGAAATACAACAAAGGAACGAAGAACTTCTGCCACTCCACTTGAATATCTTCAAAGTTCTTTAAACTTGTTTTATGTTTACCATAGTTGGACGTTTTGATTATTTGACAGATCACAGACACAGAATCAGTCCTATTTTGACATTGACGCAGTGTTGGATTTGGGCATGTTCAAAACGATAGTACAAAAAATGCAAAAGGATAGTATTTGTACAAAAAATATAGAACACTTTATTAATTTTAATCAAAAGTCATTAAAATCAATACCAATATTTGGAAAATTTACCTCTTCCAATTATTGAATAACTCAGTTATTCAATATATTTTTTTCCTTATTAGGAATAAAATCAGTACAATTACCACTTTTGCGCTACCACCTTTGAATTGTGTTGCCAGTTCGTGTCATCTTAGTAAGGTTTATTTACTGAATATTCTCTCACAAAGACAAGACTTCGTTTCGAAGGGCACTCAAGGAGAGAAGACGTGAAGTTATGTGATTTATTTTTATTTTTGTGGTTTCTTAAATATTTGATTACCAATCCAATATTGTAAATGGTTTTTATATTCGTTTTTAATGCACAGTAATGAAATTACAATATTTTTCGTATTATCCTTAGATATGGATAGTTTATAGTACGAAGCATGAAATTATAGTACAAATACTATGTAATATAATTATAGTATGAAATCCAACCCTGCATTGACGTAATTGACGTTCAATTAGAGGGTCGCTATCAGCATGAAGGTTTATCTACACCTTCATGGCTATCAGTCGTTGACTCGTTGGTTGTCTATGGCTGATGATTTGTGTTTCTATTGATCGAAGGTTTCCATGGAAAACACAACAACAGTATACTTCGTATACTTCTACTTGATACTTCCATGTTTGTTGGTTAGTCTGTATCACTGTATGTTATTTTATCTATTTATTTCAGGCTACAAGGCCCTCATAAAATATATATTAATCCTACTTCCTATCCTACTTCCTACTAATATTATAAATGTGAAAGTTTGTGAGGATGGATGGATGTTTGTTACTCTTTCACGCAAAAACTACTGAACGGATCTGGATGAAATTTGGCACAGAGATAGATTATAGTCTGGACTAGCACATACGCTACTTTTTATTCGGGTAAAATGTATGGTTCCCGTGGGATAGCGGGCGAAGCCGCTGGCGGAAAGCTAGTATACTTATAAAATTCTCTTGTCGCGGTGTTTGCTACCGAACTTCTCCGAAACAGCTGGACCGATTTGTATGAAATTTCGTGTGCATATCGGATAGGTCTGAAAATCGGCCAACATCTATTTTTATACCCCTAAATGACAAGGGCCCACGCCAATTTTTTTTTTTTTTTTTGTAATTTTATTTTATTTTTATTTTATTATGCGCGATAACCGATGATGTAGGGTCAACTTTTGAACGCACGCTTTACGCGGGAAAAAAAGAAATTGCTTTTTATTTATGTCATTTCTGAAATAAAAAAAAATTGGGAAGTTTTTATTAATTTTTGCTTAAGCACGTATACCTGATACGGCAGATACGGCGGTAGCTAAGTACGCCCCTGGAGTACACCTCGGCGTCTCACCTGATGATGCCTCGTGGAGAGGCGAAACGAACGTCACATAGGTTTGGGTATGCATGTTGCACTAACAACAAAGTTATCTACAAGTTCACTACAACAACTCAATCTACGAATAAAAAATGATGTCATACCTATTTATTTTCGTAAAATACTCGTATAACAATATTTTTTAATCTCGTTGGCCTAGTGGTCTCAAGCGCGACGCTAGAGGTCCTGGGTTGAATCCCCGGGTCGAGCAAAGTGTTGTTGGGTTTTCCGTGAAATTCCCAGTAGCAGCTCGGAGGTTGGATTTGTGCCCGGTTGATGGCAATAGGCTCGTCCCCTATTATATGGGACCTAAACATACCGGCGAAATGTGGGTATACATTGGTACGCCTCTGCCTACCCCTTCGGTTAATACAGGCGTGAAGGTATCAAGTAAAATATTAGTTAGCTTATGTTGTTCAGTACGTAGGTAGGTACTATGTTTGTCTGTTCCTTGGAATGCTGGTTTGTAATATAATAATCAAAAACCAACATGCCATGCCAAGATTAGTTAGATATAGATTAGATAGGTTTCCAAATAGGATCCAATCATTTGTATGTAGTCAGTTAACTAATTAAATAAGTCTAAACACGAGATTGCTGTTTGTTTCCTTCGTTTGTCTCCCGTCTCCAACATCAGATCAACCCTAGGTCTCCATTATGTTGTAGGGACATCAGAACTAACGTAAGTGTGTCAAGTTTCATTACAATCGCTTTACATTCAGCAATAAAAAATCAATCTCCTATTTTTCTACCCTTAGAAAAATCGTGTAAAAAGATAAATAGTTTGAGTTGAAGCTACGCACTGCATTTTAATTATTGCTGCTCAAGCAAGGTCAAAAAATCGTAGCAAGTTTGGCCAGCACCCTAGATCCCAGTTAAGAACCAATAGAGAAGTGCAAACCTACATTGAATCGCTGAACAGCTGCTCAACAAGTCTGCTCGACCACTGGACCGACAATAACACGTCCAGAATTGCTATGAAAAAATAACAAACGCAATAGATATCAGCCTGAAAAAAGCTCACGAGCCAACATCTAATACAAACACAGAAAAACACCAAATAATATCAGCACGCACAAAAGCACCAATCAACAGAAGACAAGAAATACAACAAGACAAGAGCTATGAAAAAGGCACTGGATTATATACAAGTCTTAAAAAACATCTACGATAACAGTACGAGTAGAGTGAAGCTAGAAACCACTGGACCACCCATACAAATAAAAAGAGGTGTAAGGCAAGGAGACCCAGTCTCACCTACAATTTTCATAGTGGTGCTAGAGTCAATCCGCAAACTAAACTGGGAAAAAGTGGGCATAAACATAAACGGACGTTATCTGAGTCACCTCAGATTTGCTGACGATATAGTTCTGCTATCAGAAAGCACAAACCAACTACAATTCATGATAAACTCTCTACAAGAAGAAAGTCGTAAAGTTGGTTTGGAAATCAACTTAAGTAAAACTAATGTTATTACGAACCATTCAAAAATATCTATATTTCTTGGAAATCTGCCTCTAATCTATGTTGATACCTACATTTATCTAGGAAAACAAATTTCATTCAATCAACACAATAACGAACTGGAAGTAGAGAGAAGAGCCAACATCACTTGGAAGAAATTCTGGAGCCTCAAAGAAATTCTAAAAAGCGACATGCCCATAAAGCTGAAAAGTAAAGTCATGAACACCTGCCTACTTCCTTCATTAACTTACGCCTGTCAAACCTGGACATTTTCTAGGAAAATAAAAAACTGAAGATCAAGAAGTCAATCAATAAAATCCGCCATACTACCATAAGACAGAAAACTAAAGTGATCGACGCTCTCAGTTACTCACAGAAGCTAAAATGGCGTTGGGCTGGACATGTAGCCAGACTGACAGATAATTGCTGGATAACAAACACTACATCATGGGTAGGACCATCGGGCCATAGAAAAAGGGGCAGACCAAACGCGCGATGGGCGGACGATGTCATAAAGATAGCAGGTACCCACTGGATGCAAGTAGCAAAGGATAGAGAACATTGGTCATCTCTGGAGGAGGCCTTTACCTTCCGTTGAGAGGGGTTCTTGCATATAATATAAAAAAAAAAATTATCATAATAGATTAAGTTTGCATGCACACTGTATTTTTTCATTAAGTGTCACATTCTTTTTTTATACAATTTTTTATCCAATTTATCTTAACTGTTTTAGCAAGAAATAAAAGGCTTTTTTATTTTTTATTTATTTATTTATTTAACCATGTTTTTAAAACTTCTTAGGTAGGGCTATGGTTACTGTTTTCACTTCGGTATAAGCGAGAAGGGCGTCACTGCCGCTGAAATAAAGATAAATAGTTAATGTCAATTTAAATATTCATTCATTGAAATTTTGAAGTTTACTGAAGTTATTAATTAATGCGTTTGTTTTCTAGGTCTGCCTCATTAGTCTGGTAGTAGGTAGTAAGAACGATTACGCTACTACGCTAGAGGCCCGATTCCCGGGTCGAGCAGTGTTGTTATTCAAGTTTTCTGTGAAATTCCCAGCAGGAGCTCTAAGTCTTTAACTGTGCCCGGTTGTTGGCAATAGGATCGCACCGTATTACATGCACCCTAATTAAACCGACGTTCCCCTGCCTAACTCTTCCGGGAACACAGGCGTGATGGTATGTAATGTTTTCTAAGAAAATCCTGTTTTACATGGGAATTGTTAGTACCTACTCGATTTATATATTTCGAATAAATCACATTCCAAAACCAGTACGTGAAACTTAATTAAAAAAAATGCATTTTGGTTTATGAATTAGTACTTACCATTCACGACCGACTCCAGAATCTTTAAAGCCTCCAAATGGTGTTTGCGTGTTTAGAGCTAAGTATGTGTTGACCCTGTAAACATAATTTTTAATAAAGATGAGTACAATTTAATTAACAACTTAAAGAAAAGGACTCATGGTAGTAATAAGCTCGTCTTCCAGTTAACTAAGATTGAAACTACAATGCCCACACATCTTGTTATGGCAATAATTATTGTACCTGTAAAAAAAATAAACGGTAGACGAGGAAAGACAGTAGATAAGAAATATGGAGATGAAAAATGTTTGTTGGACACTTGATACGAAGCGACAACTTCTTTAAGACTATACTAGAAGGTAAACGTGGAAGGGGAAGACCCCGTCGAAGTTTTATACAAGGGATTGAGTCGTACCTAGAGGCAAAATAGAAAGGCAGAAGATAGAGAACAGTGTCTGTGGCGATCGCTCCACTAACAAGAGCTATCTCAGCGAAGAAGAAAAATGTATTATGTGCTAAGTTTTATGTGATTGCAATGCTTGTAAAAGGCCGCTAAGTCATAAGTACACTATTATAAAATGTAACACCTTATTTATACACTTAGTACGCAATAAATCTTTTGAATTTGAATTTGAAATCTTATTTAAAAAGAGTGTCCATGTATCTTGCCGAATTCTACTCCCTTTAACGTTTCATAGATGCTTGTAAAATCTTATCTATACTTCTATACTAATAATAATAATCTATACTAATATTATAAAGAGGAAAGATTTACCTGTTTTTTAGTTTGTATTGAATAGACTCCGTAACTACTGGGACCGATTTGAAAAATTCTTTCACCATTAGAAAGCTACATCTTTACCAAGCAATATTGGCTAATTATATCCAGAACACGCGCGCGCAAGCTAGTTTGAAATAAAAATATTTGAACTTGAAAACTTGGAAGTATCATGAAATATCTTACCAGACTGTGCCAGCTTCAACATGTTTGCTGAATTGCAAAACATTGTTAACGTTTGTTGTAAAGATTCCAGCGGCCAAGCCGTAGTTAATGCTATTAGCTCTGTCTATAACTTCTTCTAGGGTGTCAAACTTGAGAATGCTTTGCACAGGGCCGAATATCTAACCAACAAAATAATTAAGGTTAGAAAGCAATCAGCAGACCATTTACACCTTAAAAAACAAAAGGAGGTTTTAGTCATTCCGTCGCAAAAAAAAATGTAGGTAGGTAGGTACCTCTTCTTTTGCGATAGTCATGTCATCTTTAACATCAGCGAATACTGTGGGCTGGATGTAGTATCCAGATGAACCTATTCGTTTGCCACCAGTCAGCAACTTAGCGCCTTCTTTTTTACCCTGTTCGATGTATCCCAGCACCTTTGTCATCATCGACTCGTCAATCTAGAAATTATGATTTAAACGGTTAAACCTGACACAGGTTGACAGGTTTTCGATAACTATTAATTAAAGCCAGTATATATTTTTTTGGATTTACCTGTGGACCTTGTTCCGTGCTGGCTTCGGTAGGATTTCCAACCTTGATGTTCTGCGCGTGTTTAACGGCAGCTGCGACGAAATTGTCGTATATACCAGACTGAACGAACAAGCGGGAGGCTGCTATACAGATTTGTCCTTGATGGAAAAATACTCCTTTAGCAGCGTAGGGAACCGCAATGTTTACTGGAATTAGTGAAAAGCTCAGATAAATGATATGAATTACAATAAGTCCAGACATAGTAATATCAGATTTGTCAGTCGGGGAAGCAGCTTTCAGCAAACATGAATACCTACGTCGTCGTATAGCTTAAATATATTACCTATTAGGTATGGATAGGGACCATTTAACACAATATTTGCATAGTAAATCCTAGACAATTTAGGGCATTGGCCACTCATGACTGCCAGACATTCAAGAAACACATGGGTTTTACATCGAAAATATTTAAATTGTGATAAACATGTTTTAAGCATTTATAAAAATAAAATGTTGTTGGCAGTAAAAATCAAAAAGCTTACAATCAGCATCATCCATAATGACAAGAGGACTCTTGCCACCTAGTTCCAGGGTCACTCGTTTCAAATTATTGACTCCAGCCGCTTGTTGAATTAGCTTACCGACCTGAAAATATTAAAATAGTAAATGCCTGCTCGGTCGGCCCAGCCAGTAGCTATGTCCGTAATAATATAGTGGAGTTAGGTGGCGCAATAATATACAATAATGTGGGACGGTTTTTTATATTGTAGCCAGAATGCTCAACTTACTTCAAGTGAGCCGGTGAAAGAAATTTTGGCAACATCACTGTGGTGAGTGAGAGCAGTTCCGGCTCCTGGTCCAAATCCGTTGACCACGTTGATAACGCCCTTGGGAAGACCAGCCTCGGCCAGCAGCGAGGCCAGTACCAATGCGGTCAAAGGTGTCTGCTCGGCTGGCTTAACAACTACTGTGCAACCTGAATAGAAAGAAATACTTCACGTGAAAAAGTAAGTATGAAAATGGTTTTTTTAGGCCCATTGCGATTATTTAAGGACCAGCTGCTCCAACCTGAACAAAATGTTATTCCTGCAGCTATTTTTGTAATATTTTTACTTACCTGCCGCTAGAGCAGTGCACACTTTATTGACGAATAAGAAAATAGGACCATTCCATGGTAAAATTATACCGCATACGCCCACAGGTTGCCTCAGGGTATATGAGAACACGTCGCCGTCTGTTAATAAATAGACATTACTTTTATTATTATTTGTTTTTTTTATCATCATTGAGTTTCCACCTATTTTGTTTGAAAGCTCATTCACCTGCAGGAATTGTATTTCCCTGTACTTTGTCGGCACAACCGGCGTAATATAGAGCTTGTTTTACAGATCTTGATGTAAATACCGATGAGAAAGATAGCACCATGCCATTGTTGTAAGACTCCAGTTCGGAGATATATTTCTCTTCTCTTTTAAGTAAATCGGCGAATTTACGAATAATGTCCCCGCGTTGAGACGCGTCCATTAACCGCCATTCGGAGTTGCGGTGGAAAGCACGCTTGGCGGCAGCAACCGCCAGGTCGATGTCAGCCTGAAATATTAGTTCATTTGTACCAACAAGCCTAATATTCCTGAAGAGTTTTTTTATTTTTTTTTATTTACCATAATACCTATCTTTACAGGTCTTAAACCTAATGCGATAGTGTGGCAGATTGGCAGCTATACTTATACTAACTAATACATACTGACATAACAATAAACATACTACTAATATTCTACTACTAACATTAATTTATATTAGGTATTCGAACGGTGGGTATACATTTATTATATACGTTATTTAACACATTACATTTAAGAGAACTTTTGAGAGTTCATTCAAATTGCACGAAAGTATATCAATCCTGTCATGCAGCTCAACTATGCGGATTGTACGGGTCAGAGGAGTTAGGCAGAGATGTACGAATGTATACTCATAGCTGGGCACACATCCAAACTACAAGCTGCTGCTAAGAATATAGAAAATTCCAATAGCATTTTGCTCCGCTTTGTAGCAGTTGCCTTAACAAGCAATAGACTAATGTGGCAGTTATTTTAAAGTCAGGCAGTTTAAATAGTTCTTTTGTGGACATCACGATAGACCGAATGCGGTCGCAGTCATCTATATCTATACTAATATCATAAACAGGAAAGATTTGATTGTTTGTTTGTATTGAATAGGCTCCGATACTACTGGACCGATTCGAACAATTCTTTAAGTGTTAGATAGTTCATTTATCGAGAAAGGCCTATAGGCTATAATACTATCACTGATAGGGACGGAATATTAATGAAAAATGTTGCAAAAACGGGGGAAAATTACTCC
Organism: Acronicta psi; assembly: GCA_946251955.1. Lineage (NCBI taxonomy): Eukaryota > Metazoa > Arthropoda > Insecta > Lepidoptera > Noctuidae > Acronicta > Acronicta psi. Next base: position 6,093,950 of record OX276476.1, read on the forward strand.
ATTTGATAAAAAATTTGATGAACGCGAGTAACACGTGGTAACACATCTGGGAACAGTTAGTAGGTGTTATTGTAGTAAAATCGTAGGTTATAGTAATTTCGTCTGCTCTGTTTGTTGTAGCATGTTACTGCGGGATCGGGAACCAATTACTGTTTGCAAAATGTTTATTGTTGGTGCTACCCGTCACAATAAGAATGAGATAATACGGAATATATTTGAATATTGTGGATTCGTGCACGTCATTGATTTTCAGTTCTGGTTTTTCACATGAGTCTAATTAGTTGTACAACTGCTCTGCTCTGTTAGACGTCCAAGGTTCGATTCGAGGTGTCGAGGGTTTTTCAATGAATTCTCAGTTGTAGCTCGGAGTTTGAATTTGTGCCCGGTTAATGACTAAGTATACCTAATACCTAAACCGGTGAAATGTGTGTTTATATTTAGGTTTTAGCTTTCAGGGAATAAAGGCATGATAGAAATTTTTAGTTTAATTTGTTACTGAGACATTAATTAGACGAGTAATATTCAGAGATTTTTTGTTTACTTAGTCAGATTAAGGTTACATATAGAGGTAACCTTTATCTGACTTGTAGACAACCTACAGGTTTTAATTAGTAGGTACCTAAGTTTCAGAATAAGATGGTGAGATAGAGAACTGGTCTTGTAGAAGCCAAATATAGATTATTCTTATGTGGTATGATAATGAATAAATTTTGCCGATAACGACACGTCAATTGTTTGGCAATCTGCGCTTCAAGTTGTGCGTTGTTCCCGCACAAAACTTTTTTTAAAAATCTAGTTATTCATTCCGGTCTGAGTGTTTAAAAATGTTTGTTTGTAAATACACCTACGTCTCAGTACACATATTGAGATGTACTGCACCCACGATGCCCAGCAAAAAACAAGACTGCTTCGTGATAAAAATAATTACACTATAATACAATGCTACATAGGTACATATGTATATGATTATGTTGGTACTTATTTACATAGCTACCAACTGGTTTTACAGATAGTTGCAAAAATTTAAACAGATGATAACTATAAATTACTAGACTTAATTTTTTTTAATAATAATACTATTTTTTTACGAAACGTACGGTAGTTACTTACCTACCGTTGAAAAATGATTTTGTGCGGAATTCCATATACTTTTATAAGGATTTCAGCACAAAATCTTTTTTCGGGTTTTTTGTGTTCCTAAATTATTATTCTTTCTCAATTTCTCCACTTTTCATACCTTGTCACCTTCAGCTACTTTGGCGATAACGGATCCATCATGAGGGCAGTATGTGTCGAAGGTCTTGCCGCTCTTTGCATCCACCCACTCGTTGTCAATGAACAACTAGAATTAAAATATTTAGTATATTAGGTGTAAATTAAATATAAATGGGGATAGATAGCGTAATTATGCATTTATAATGTCGTTCGCGAAAATTTTGGAAACATTCATCTCATTATGTTAAAATAGCAGGTAAGTTTTTACTAAAGTGAATTTGGATGTAAATGAGGTAAGTACGGACTGTGGTATTACGTAATGATATTCGGAAGGCTTTTATTTAACAACTAGCTTTCCGCCAGCGGCTTCGCCCGCGTGGTCTGGGTACCTATTACATATAACTTTCATCCCCTATTTCAATCCCTTACGGCCCCTTTTTCGCATTAAACAGTAGCCTATGTCCTTTCTCAGGCTCTAGACTATCGGTGTACCAAACTTCATTTAAATCGGTTCGGTAGTTTTGGCGTGAAAGCGCAGACAGACAGACAGAGTTACTTTCGCATTTAAAAAGTAAGGAAGGAAGGATAAGGATTTAACTAAAAAATGGTGCGTTATCAATGTTATCATTAATAATGTGTTTGTTTTATTGGTGTTGTATAGTAATGCTCAATCTCAGTTTTTTTGTTTACATACTTTTATTGATAACCAATCAATATGAGCTTTACGAATTATGTTGTGTGTAACCCACAGACATGGATCTCTACATCTGTGTTGTGACCCGTACCCTGCAGTGGGAGATTAAATGGCTTTTAATGATATTGAAATAAACTACTTTTTACGGATTTTATCGCGTTATATTGATAGTATTTTAGTGTTGACGTCCTGATCCTACTATTATTATTAATGTGAAAGTTTGGATGGTTGGGTGGATGTTTGTTACTCTTTCGCGCAAAAACTATTGAACGGATCTGGATGAAATTTGGCACAGAGATAGATTAGGTATAGTCTGGAATAGCACATAGGCTTTTTATCCCAGTAAAATTATAGTGTCCGTGCGATAGATTTATTTTAATCACTACATAGTATAAAACAAAATCGCTTTCTCTATCCCTATATCCCTATGTATGCTTAAATCTTTAAAACTACGCAACGGATTTTGATGCGGTTTTTTTAATAGATAGAGTGATTGAAGGAGAGAAGTGAGGAAGGTTTATAATGTAGGTATAATAGCGGGCGAAGCCGCTGGCGGGAATCATTTATAATAAATAGCCAGACCACACGGGCAAAGCCGCTGGCGGAAAGCCAGTAGTATTTTGATGAAACTTCACATTTATTATTATTGTTACACATCAGAATAAATTATATAGGCTATTAAAAGTCTATTAGGATGTGAGTGAAGCCGCGGGCAATAGCTAGTATTGAAATAAAACAGCTTTTTTAGTTTTTTTTTATCATTTTATTCTTGTACTTTACACCGTCCATCATCACGGTTGATTAACGTGACGATAATCCGTAAAAAGTAGTTTTATTTCAATGTAGGTATCTACATCGCATACTTAAGTGTCAGCTATAATTTTTTTTATCGATATTTAATAATGTAAATTTATTTATTAAATTATTATTTTTTAAATTTATTTATTTTTTATTTGTTTACCTTGGTGTAGCGTCTGGTGTACCGAACCAGAAGGCGCAGGTTCGAATCCTGCCCGCCCGCCGATTTTTTCCTTCATTAAAAATAACTTGTAATCTTAGCATGGCAAATGCTTAAAAAATACAAAAAGATATTACCTTGGTGTATTTAATCTTCGGGGCCATTTTAATTTGCGCCTCTTTTAACTTGTTTACGTTGAAATGCACTTAAAACAGAATAACACAATTGATACGTATGACCACACCAACGTGACACTTCTGTATGAAAGGTCTGCATCTTAAACAGGTTTATATTAGACCGGTAATATCAAGATAACGCTGTTAAGAGCTGCCTGCCTCAGCAGCCAGAGCATTGGCATGCATCATGAATATTTATGGATAAACGACAGAAACCCTTGTTACGGTCTGCGGTCCTGCCGTCGTCGTTGATATGTCGTTGGTCTGTATTTATGTCATACTCATTTCACGCAGTAAATATAAATCGAAAAAAAAAATACAAAATTAGTTTTTTTGTAAATAAAGGGGCACATTCACAAGGATCGGTGCCGCCACCGTGGCAAACAGATCGCTGTGGTATAGTTGGATGGGCAAGTCCCAGATTTCGATTCGAAGACATGAGAACATGACTATGCCATGAGAACTCTGAATGCTTTTGAAATAAGAGCGCATACACAATAAATAAGGTAAAATTGTATGTATAGTAATCTATAGCATGTTTAAACAAAGATATACGGTCTCTATATTACCAGATAACCGCTGTTATCATTGAGCCAACGCAAACTCATAAGAATATACAGAAAAGATAACGGTGTTACCATGATAAGGTGAAATAAATAACAATAAATGATTGCCTGTTATTTAATATGCAATACCTACCACGAAGTATTGACTCTATCGGTATTATACATACCTTATTATTTACAAATTCATAATACAGATCTGTGAGGGTTTAGGAAAGAAACTTTACAATTGCAACAAACACAATACTTTAATATGTACTTAGGTAGGTATAGGTACAAACAATATACGTCACGTAACATTAGTGATAAGATCTCGACTATCATTTTGAATATCTTAGCATGTTTAGATTACTTTAGATTGTACAGATAATAAATTTAGAATTAAATGAAAATATAATTTGAACAAATCATTATAGTAAATAAGCCGGATTGCCTAGAAGATAACATCTAAATAATTGCTTTGCTAGAGTGACGCTGTTTTTGCTGAAGTACCTACCTAATATAGTATATTACCGTCAATTAATAGTTTTAATTTTTATGACAAGAATTTAGGCATGATAATAATAATGGCCTCCGTTGGGTAATTCTATAATTTCAAAAAGAGTGTCCATGTAGCTAAATGCCTGCCGGATTCTTCTCCATAGAACCTTTTGAAACCGTGCAACTGGAGTCTTAGTTAAAGTTTCATAATTATATAAATGCTTTTAAAAGCATATTTAAAATAAAAACATTTGAACTTGAACCTAAAAATTAAAGAAACGTATTCCTTGTTTGTTGCGGACCCAAAAAATAAATAAAGTATTACATAGAAACTGTATGCTTTTAATTAACCTAACCTTCGATCAATAATAGTACTTTATTGGTCGAAAAACCTAACCCTATAATTTTAACAGAAGACCCGTGCCTATAAATGAGTTGACGATTATGAAAACTTTAAGCATATATAAATACTTTTAGTAAGGTCAAAATAATAACAAGGATTGGATGCAAGGTCGTAATGTAAGCTACATCTTGGCATCCTGTTTTGAGCATCTATACACCTACTTGTGAGTGTTGGTGTTGGTACGTAAAATGAATGTGTATTGTGTGGCACAAGTTTGCAAGGAGCCGTAAGCTTTGTACCTTTATTATTTATGATTTATTGTTTAGTCCCGCCAGCGGCTTCGCCCGCGTGGTACTTATGTTATTATACATATAAACCTTCCTCTTCAATAACTCTATCTATTAAAAAAACCGTATCAAAATCCGCTGTGTAGTATTAAAGATTTAAGCATACATAGAGATATAGGGACAGAGAAAGCGACTTTGTTTTATACTATGTAGTGATGATTTTCGTAGTATTGTTTATGTCGACTTGCAGTCGCTAGTTATTGAAATAATGTTTGACCTAGCTGCTCTTTGTATCACCTTCAAATTGGATAAATACAAAAACTCTAAAGTGTTCTAAGTTCTCGACGTACTTACTCAATAGCTAGTGCCTACTGCTAAAACACTTCACGTTTTTTCCATCTTTAAAACGTAATTTGTCGGTAGCATTTTTATACATAAGTTCGCGTATGAGTTTGTTGTCCATAAACCATTTTGACCATTTGTTTTTATACCTCTATGAGATATTTATAAAAACAAATGGTGAAAATCTTTTATCGTATGTTTATTTGGAAGTTGCTGACGACTATCAATTCCGACCTTGAAATGCTTGAACATTCTTATTTAGGAGTTTAGAAAAAAGTTTATTATTAAGTAAGTATAGAAGAGCTTGTTTGTTTTAACGACCATATTAAAGATTAGATTGGCAATAAAATGTGTATATCTACTGAAATAATATATAGTTACAATATAATAATATATAGGTACCTATATTCTCCCGTATCACTGTTCTTCGGCAACGTGACCAGCTGGCAGCATTGTCGCATTCTCAAATTACAAATGATTTTATATACCCTTTATGCACCAATAAAAATTCGGATTTTGTATCCTAATAATTAATACCTAAAAGGAAATAAGGAACCCTGTAAAACAAACTGCTACTAGCAGCCTTGGTTTGTTCGGTTATGTTTACGATGCTAAAGAGTTACATAGTTGTTGTTTATAGTCCATTATCATCGAAGCGTTTACAAACAAAAAATCTCGCATGTACAATAATTCTGGGTGTGAATAAAATTGTTTAAGTGAGAATTTTTGTTTGATGTATTTATGTTTGACACAAAAAATACACAACAACATTGTCATTTATTCTGCCCGCGAATAGCCCCACGCTATTAACGTTTATCTTCATAGCTTTAAAGAGGACCACTTTGTATTCTCGACGAATGTCTGAGAAACAGATACGGGTTGGACTGGGATCTGTTTCGTCCAAATCTTTTGAAGTTTTGTCATTGTGTCGTGCCGCAATATTTTTTTGATCGAACTATCGGGCCGATATTGTTGCTTTCAATCAATCACTATGGTCATACAGGACCATCAGGACATAACAGGACCATCCTCCAACAAAGAATTTTCGAAATATTTGAAGAAGTATTTTTATTATAATGATAAACGACTAAGTAGCAGTTTCACAGTGTTAGTCGCGTACATCTATGTTTTCCAAACCCCGTGGGAATTTCCCAAAATTCTTAGCGATGCCTACTATAGATTACAATTTACCGAAAATTGGATCCGGTTGGATGGATTGGATCACAATCTTTCGACAGTTTACAATCTCGCGAGATATAATCTAAAGGGTTTTACAATTTTACGGTGTGGTTTAAAAATTGGGATCGTTCATACAATAATCTGAATTATTATGATATAATTATCAAGGCCTGTCTTACTCGACCCGACCCGAGCCGACAGAGGTGTACTCCTATATACCTACAGTGCACCGGTACGTTCAGGTCTAATAGAATGGGGGCGAGCCTATTGCTACGGGCACAAATCCAAACACCGAGCTGCTACTAAGAATTTCATTTCTAGAAAAACCCAATACAATTTTCCTTGCTTTGGGAATCGAACCTATAGCGAATATATACCTCATTTGTCTATTGCTCATTAGCAATAGACTAATGACGCAGTTAGCAAGAACATCAGGATTTAGAAAAAGGATGAGACATGATGACTTGTTGAAATAATGATTGTCATGCATCAGATAACCACTGTACCTACCTCTCGGTCAATGATTAATATTACAGAAAACCTAAGCAATAAATATTATAAAGTTCCGACAGATTTTAGCCTAAAATTTTTCGAGTAAGTTGGTAAGTATGTTGTTGTATTAGTAGATAGTTTGTCGGAAAATATTTTCGTATTGTATTGTTTAACATAGCAAATGCAAGGTGACTCGTTACATTTTTTTACATCATTGTTTTTTTTATGTATGTACTGGGTAGGTAAGATCTAAGAGACGTAATGTTTCGCGCAGAATGTAAGGTCTTATGTTTATTATGGAAATATAAGTAATAAATCAAATTATCGACATTATCATCGAAATTATTTAAAAAGTTCAAAATGAGGTAGTTTATTTCTCTATCACTATGTTTATGACCACGTGACTTGTCTTGACTGAAAAAAAAGTTTCTTCATATTCGCGAAGTTTCATAACTAACTTGAAGATTTGTGTAACCATTTAAAAGGGCCCTGCGTCTGGTTAGTTTCTCTAAATTTTTTTAAAGATCGTATCAGCCTTCGGAAATATACTAATATAAAACATAGAAATTACTTTTCTTTTTTGAAATATAAATTTAATTTAAGCCATTTAACACAAAATACAGTGTGTATAAAATATATATTCTGTGTCTAGTTTATCATAACAAGCACTACCTACCAAGGGGATTTTGGATTGATATCGTTATTTTTTATCGATGATTATTTTGATGACAAGAAAAATGTTATATAATTATATGCTTGTGGGAATATTAGTCATGAGCCGCCAGTCTATAAAAAGAACCATCACTTTGTATATCAACCGCGGTGGAGTAGACGTGTAGTGTCGTTACTCGAATCGTTATTAGTGAATATGGCACCGCAAATAAAATACACGAAGGTAACAATATCTTTTGTACTTAAATTTGCCTAATCTTCTGTAAAAATAGAGATGTGAAGAGAGTTCCAACCGGGTATTTTTCCAGAGATTTATGCTGGAATCTGGAAAAATATCCGAAATCGGACGCGGACTTAGCTAGGTAGTAAAGAAAATAGATTTTACTGTGATTAGTTTAATTTTTCAATTTAAATATATAATTTAGTTATTATGATACTGCTTCTATACAATTAGTCTGTCTGTCGTAGTCAGTCATCAGAAGCTGTGTGCATATATATTTTGTTGTTGTTAGTAGGTATATATTATAGTTACTTATTCGATCCATCATTTTTGCCAGCTAAACATGATAGTTTTAAACTCGATTCAACTTAAATTACTCATCATTCCTGGCCACCAAGTTAGAGGAACTCATTTTAAAGTGTGTCGAAACTATTCCTACCTTAATAGATCAATTAAAGTGCAATGCAAACTGTCCGACTTAATTAGTTGCATATTATCTGAAGACTTCGATAAAGTACTTAGTGATAATTGCTTAACAGTGGCGACAATTGAGATTTAAATGTAAGTATTTACGTAAGTAAATTGCCAGCCTATTTGCTCGGTTGACGCGGGCTCAAAGGTTACTCCGTGCGAATGTGTTATCTTTTACTTGAGTTTTTTGAGAATCAAGAATAAGTAGTTAGTTTTTAGTGTTTTAAATTTACAAAGTTCATGTACTGTTGCCATGTGAAAATATGACAAACATAAAGCCCGTAGGTATCTATACTATTATCACTAGCTAATATTTCTTGAATATTGGACGTAGGCCTCTCTTAGTGGACACCACAGAGTCCGATCTTCGGCTTTTCTCATCCAGTCGGCAATGACTGGATGACTCGCATCTAACATCCTCCTTTCAGTGTAGGATGTCCACGTATGCTCTAATGTTTGTCAGTTTTTCGGGAGATGTAACCGGTCCATTGCCACTTGAGCTTGCTAAGCAAACTGCTATTATTAATAACTATTCGCTAATAAATTATTGTTATATACTGGTGCAAAATATTTTTTTGTGTATACCAAGAATATTTCTAACTAAAATAAAAACGGTGAAAACCGGACGTAGTGGCCACGGCTCACGGGCCGCAGACGTTGTATAGCTACTTGTGAAACATTGAAAAGGAATCGAAGGAAAAGAAAATCTAAAGAGAAAATATAAAAACGTACCTAGGTATATCATAAAAATGTATGATCCAAGTAATCTCATATCTTGTAGATGAATTCTAGAAACATAAATGATGGTATCTTTTAATCGATTTTCAAAACGAGGGATTTTCTCAGTTCATTTTATTTTTGGTACCTTTTCGAAAAGATTATTTAGGTATTTTATTATTTTTGTATTTTATAGGTATTTTATAATATTACGTACTTTTTCCCAAACCCGTGGGAATATCCCAAAGTCCTTTCTTAATGCACACCTAAGTACATCACCTAGGGAACATTTGTGCAAAATTTCATGCTTCTAGAGGTTAGACCCAGTGGTTTCAGCTGTGCGTTGATCGATCAGTCGGTGGATCAATCTCTCAGTTTTTTATTTTCTAGATAAAGATAACTTATCAACTATTTTCGTTTGTAATGGTCCAAACATTTGATAAAGTAATCAAAGTACTTAGATTATTTTCGCACGATCGGGTGTTTCAATTTGTTTTTATTTTTTCATAAGTTATGTAACTAAAACTAACAGAGTACACACACTGAGTATGTACCTACATATGTATATGAAATAGTTTGGCTGGCTAAACCGATACGTACCATTTATTATGTAGGTATACATGGTATACCTTAACTAATTGAAATAACGCAACAGCTGAAATTAGTTTGAACGTACTTACAAAATTTGAAATTTTATCACAGTGTATTTATAGTTAATTGCTTTATTAGTTATTTTAATGAAAGAAAATATCGACTGACGGGCAGGACTCGAACCTGCGCCTTCTGGTTAAATATATCAGACTCTATGACCGCTAAGCCACCGCGAGTCCTACTGCTAATCTTAGCATGGATAAGGCTTAAAATGTACAAAAAGATTGCTTTATTTTTTAATTACAATGATCTAAAGTTTTTTTTATAATAATAGTAACAATTTAAAAACTTTTTTAATATTTATTTTTCCACCAAACCGAACCGAGTGAGGGGCGGCGTTGAAAGTTTAGCTTACGTTTGAGTTCTTTGGATGTTTTTTTTAAACCTGTGAATGGCCTTTCTTTTTCAGTTGTTCATTGACAACGAGTGGGTGGATGCGAAGAGCGGCAAGACCTTCGACACATACTCACCTCACGATGGTTCTGTTATTGCCAAAGTCGCCGAAGGAGATAAGGTGAGAAAAGTTACAAAAAGTATTACTACTTATACATTAAACACCATAACACCATGATAGACCGGATGCAACGGAAAGCGAGAGTGTGGCTCGGCCTTCAACGAGATGGACCGACGACCTGGTAAAGGTCGCTGGGAGTCGTTGGATGCGGGCGGCGTGCGACAGGTCTCGGTGGAAGTCTATGGGGGAGGCCTGTGTTCAGCAGTAGACCTCTTTTGGCTGATATGATGAGGATGATGGCCACGATAGATCTGATTTTCATAATGATATTTAAAAATCAGATCTATCGTGGTCCTACAGTATACCTGGATTATAAACTATAATTCTTTGAAGTGCAGAAATTCCTTATCAATCCTTTGCTTGAAGAGTACATATAATAATTATTTCGCCGCTAAAAAGTAGTGTGCCTTATGGTTTGACGAGTAAATATAAATGTAGCTAGTGACCTAATGAGACAACAACGGCTATGAAAGTGACACTTCACACTTCAGCTGTTCCTGTAATAATCCTGGTAATAATAGCGTCCATATATTATGATTATTTATTGCATAACTATTATCAGGTTCATACCTGCTGTTGCATTGTTTTATTTAAAGTTGTGCACACCAATCAGTGCAAATTAATAATTCTAATTCCTGGTCCTAAAAGCATAAAAATACACTAATATTATTACATTAGGATAATATCTGCAGGTCACATTTTTAGCACCTAATGTCTGTGAGAAAAGCGTGTGCTTTACCTACTTCACGTTACCATGGCAACGTAATCATGTTTCGAGTAGGAACAAGGAAACTCTTTTGTTGTTCTTGGTTGGCATAAATATGTAATATACAACACTGTATACTTTACATTGTTTTTCTCGATTCCTGTCCGCATTTTCCTATTCCCATTTCCATTTCAGTGTCATAAATATAGTTATAGCACCTCATAGTTATAAAAAAACCCTACTTTATTCTATTGATATTAATTTATGTCAATCAACTCGCCTAGTAATTAATAAACAAAGTCATAATATTCTTTCTTTACTTGGGTTGATTGCGCGCGTAGCTTCCAGCAGCGCCTAGAAAATCCTTCATATAAACGCTCTAATGAATAGTTCTACTATTGTTATACATGTACCTACGTGGCAGGCGTTTAGAATACTTAATACTTGGATCGGAGGACATGTAGGCGGAAAGGTTAACGCGGTTATAGACAGCCTTTTTTCTGCTAATAGATTCGCATCTTATTTATTTAAGGAAGGATATTGTATACGTTGTAACAATATAATAATCAATTCATAAATAAAATATCAAAGTGCTTCACTTTTAAGTTGTAGGAAACCACAACATGCTTTAAATAAATTTCTTTGAGCTTATATAATACAACTAAAATAGAGTAATTTTTTAACAATAACTATCTAAAGGAATCGGTTATAAATTTTCAAAGTAAAAGTTGAGCGTTAAAATGTGTACTTATTATGTAATTATATAATTATTACGCTTATGGACATGCTTGTTAGCAATATTTAATTATATACAATTATTTTATAGTAACCTTCGTTAGTATAATTTATGTTGTTATTCAAATTGAATTTACTTTGTGTTTAATTTAGTGTGTATAATAATGGACACTTAATGCAAAGGTGAATTAGTGCATATAAGATAAAATGGATCACAGCCCTCAAATCCGAGGGGGTTGGTGCTATCCACCTCACCGGCGAAGGCGATAATCCAGCAAAACTTAGATTTCGAGTCCAACATCGTATCCACGCCGGAGATCCAAAAATGGACGACGACCATTGAATTTAGCTTAAATGAAGACCATTGAATTTAGCTTAAAGTCGCGGTTGCTTAGTGGTCAAAGCGTCTGGTGTACCGAACCAGAAGACGCAGGTTCGAATCCTGCCCGCCAGCCGATTTTTTCCTTCATTAAAAATAACTTGTAATCTTAGCATGGAAAATGAAAAAAGATAAATGTCGCTAAAAATAAAAAAAACTTTAGGTGTACACCATGATGGACGATCTCAAAGAAAAGCGTGACCTGACTGAACATATATCGGAGTTGCAGACGATACAGGACTCGGGTACTGCGGGAATTTTTTCTTTTGGCTCAAACAATTTCATTTGACCTAATAACTTATGCTCGGTGGCTATCTAATGATAAACTAAAGACCAGTGACGTAATGAAAGATCTTGTGCAATAATTCATTCGACCAGAGAAAATGAAGTTGCATGTGCGTGGAGTCCGTAAAACTAAAAATTAGGTATTAGGTAGCGGTTATTGTTAGTACTAAGGCGAAAAAGGACGCTGAAAAACTCAAGCATGCAGTGCAAGTCTCGACATTCGGATTCACTGTCGATGAACCCAACTCAAACAAGTCTAAAACTCAACAACTCTTTTTATAAATTGGACGTCTTGGGACTCTACACTTGTAACTAGATGTTACAAATTCCAGCCATATGAACATTCATATTGCTGGAATTTGTCCACAATGTCCACATGTTGGGGGCCTCTACATGTGGACATTGTAGTGAAGTCATCACTCGATATCTGAATGCCCAAGGAAAGTGGATAGATCAAAATGTGCTACATGCTCGCGCTTTAAAAAGCGTAGTAATCGCAAAACAGACGACGTTGAGTGTCCTGCTAGCAGAATACCTACAGGTACATTATTTCCGTCGATTATGAGGGCACCTAGGACACCTTGAATTGAACCTACCTAGGAATATCGTTCTAAATGGCTAGACGTCCGTGTTTGCAGCAGACCACTTCGCTGACCTACTAACCGTAAATTTTTCGCTGTCTAAGCAAATTGTTCGCCCGCTGTATGAAACTAAACTATGATTAGTAGTGCGTGCAAAGTAAAACGTAAATATTACAACATTGACATTAACCTAGTTTAGGGTACTGCTAATGCAAACATGTATCATATTACATTATATTAATGGAATATGTAAATAATAATAAGTATATATAATAATAAAATTAATCACTTTCTGTCCCTAATTTTAAGTAATTATATAAAATATTGTGGAGATTTTCTGTTAGCGCGTCGCCAGTCGGGTAAAAATATTTTATGATGAAGGTACTGAACAATGTGATGCATTACAATTAAGAGTAATTGAATTTATTGTCATTTTTAAATACCTAAGTAGTTTCAATACCTCAGTAGTTTTGTTCTTTCAGATATTATGTATTCCTTTGACTCACCTACTGTCTCATCCTCCTAGCCACATTTTTGGTCTTTACAGGCTTTTTTTGGACCGGCTTCCACATGTTAGGTGAAAGGTTAAAATGACTACTTTAGAAGAATCATAGTGTTAATCGTATAGATACAGGTAGGACCTACGTGTCGTACATTAGATTTTATTGGATGACGATCCTTACGGACGATACGATATTTTAGCCGAAGTGACGCCTGCCAAACACAACCCAATTATGCACTGGTCATATAGGTAATTATTTTCCGGTGTTCAGGTTGACGTGGACCTGGCGGTTGCAGCGGCGCGGCGCGCGTTCCACCGTAACTCTGAATGGCGTTTAATGGACGCTTCCCAACGTGGTGCTGTCTTGTACAAGTTCGCCGACCTTGTGCAAAGAGATTTGCAGTACCTAGCCGAGTTGGAGTCTTACAACAACGGCATGATAATGGCCATGGCCAACGGAATATTGCAGGGTGTGCCTCGTAGCATCCGGTATTTTGCCAGTTTAGCCGACAAAATTCAAGGCGACACTATTCCAGCAGGTAACATTTTTCACTAAGCATCGCCACTTTTTCCATACTGTAATATCTTCATAGACATTTATAATAATAAATTATCCGTCACTCAACTGCTTCATTAGTTTAGTGATTCTTCAAGGGAAACAGAGTCGAGTCTGAGTCGATTACAGTCTCCCTCTACGCACTAGGTCAGCGTGATGGAATATAGGATTTCCTTTAGATAGGAAGTGCCATGTCGGATGAACTGAAGTACCTAATAGAAACAAGTTTTCTTACCTTTCTTACAGATGGCGACGTTTTTTCGTACACATTGAAGCAGCCTGTTGGTGTCTGTGCACTGATTTTGCCATGGAACGTGCCGATCCTGATGTTTATTAACAAAATCTGTACCGCACTTGCTGCAGGTGATACATTCGAGCTTTTTATTATTTATTGGAGCTTGGCGAAGTAGATACTGAACATCTTTAACAAAGGTTTGACCCCAATCCCAGAAATTAATATTTTGGTCCTATATTCGTCAGGTTGTACAGCGGTCGTCAAGCCAGCTGAACAGACTCCACTGACGGCGTTGTATCTTGCGTCACTGCTTGCTGAAGCTGGGTTGCCGAAAGGCGTAGTCAATGTCATCAATGGATACGGGGAGACTACTGGAGTAGCGCTGACACATCATCAAGATGTTGCCAAAATATCTTTCACTGGATCCCTCGAAGTAAGCTTTTTATAACGTTAAGTCATTATGTTTTATATGCTGTATGTCTAATGGTTCTTGTATGTTTTAGGTTGGCAAGTTGATTCAACAAGCAGCAGGAGCAAACAACCTTAAACGCGTTACTCTCGAACTCGGAGGCAAAAGCCCTCTTGTTATTATGGACGACGCTGATTGTAAGTTCTCAGAAAACTCTATGAGAATGCCATCCTTTTTTAAATGAAATTCATGTATTAATTTTAATTACTTATATTTCTTACAGTGAACTTGGCTGTTCCTTATGCGGCGCAAGCAGTGTTTACTCACCAGGGTCAGATATGTATTTCTGCTTCACGATTGTTCGTGCAGTCTAAGATTTATGATAAGTTTGTTGAAGCAGCTGTTCAGTACGCAAAGAACATTAAGGTTGGAAAACCGTCTGATTTGACTACTCAGCATGGTCCACAGGTAAATATTAAAGCAATTTATGAGGAAATATTATTTTAACAAATAGTAACCTATCAAGTAAATCTTTTAAAGGTACAAGAGTAAGATTTTTATAATTTTGGATTTACAAATATAACTATAACTAATGACACTATAGTTAGACTATAATTAATAAAGTGTAAATTTTAAATGCAGATCGACGAGGAAATGATGAAAAAAGTGTTGGGTTACATAGAGAAGGGTAAAAAAGAGGGAGCTAAGCTAATGACCGGTGGCAACCGAATCGGTACCACTGGCTATTACATCGAGCCTACCGTTTTTGCCAATGTTACGGACGACATGACTATCGCAAAAGAAGAGGTAAGTTTAAGAAATTACATTTCGTTATCATCATGACATTGAGAAAGTAAGGCGGAGACACATGATATACATATAATTAATATAATGTTATTAGATTGTGCATTTATACTGTTTAAGTTTGTACTTAAACACTTAAACAGTACTGCTATGGATAGCAGTGATGTCCTACGTTAAGATCATTGCATTAGACTGTTAATTTAAGTTTCGCGTTTCAACTACGAAACCAAAAGACGCACTACCGAATTTTCGTAAGTGTTAACTGTTGCGCGGCTGCACCCCTCGCCCCGCTCCGCGCCCCGCGGGCGCACTCACGGCTCGTCGGCGCGCGCGCCGGGATTCCGCCACCAGCCGGCCGCCCGATCATTCGCGGTCGTATCAAAACTTGTAAATCTGTTTGTTTTGCTTGACGGCTATCATATTATACATACGTTATTCACTACACACCGTGGCGTCTACTTATTTCAAGAACCCTCGTTAAAAGTAAGCCTGTGTAAAACTTAATCAGTTATCATGAATCTTGCATTCCTGAGAGATTTGCATGTATTCTGCCAACCCACTGTAGCCTTTTGAAAGGAGACCCAAAAAAAAACGAAATATATTGTATTAGTTACCATGTGTGGTGTTGTAGCCTACCTCATCTTCGTGTTAAAAAGTGATCACTTTGTTGTGCTTCCTCAGATCTTTGGACCGGTGCAGAATATACTCAAGTTCGATACCCTGGATGAGGTGATCGAACGATCCAATGCTACCAACTTCGGTCTTGCCGCCGGCATCTTTACATCTAATGTGACCAATGCACTTCAATTTACTAAGCATGTTGAAGCTGGCGTTGTTTGGTAATAGTTTATCTGAATTTTGTTAATTTTTTTTTGTATTAGGAACTATTTATAAACTTACACCGTGAGACTATGGTGAGATCTTAGATATGTTAGATGGACAGCTATATCGTAATTTTTTAACATGTAGTTACTATACCTATTTATATCATTTTGCGTAAACGGTTTTATCGTAATATGGATTGAAAACTCGACAAGATAGGTCAATAAATTACCAACAAAATAATTATAATCTGTTCTTTCAGGGCTAACACTTACTTTACTATGACCCCGAATGCTCCGTTCGGTGGATTCAAGGAATCAGGCATAGGACGCGAGAAGTAAGTACTTACTTGTATAAACTAAAACATTACATTGTTTTTGGTCAGGTTTTTATTCCAAAAAACAAAATACAGAAAATTAAACTTATACAGCTGTCTTATTGTTTGGCAAAAGCAATAATATACTCTTAGATTAAATACGTTTTTCTGTATATAAGAAATACATTGTAATATTTTGTTTCAGTGGATTCGATAGCGTGAACGCATATTTGGAAGTTAAGACTGTGACTTTTGCGTTACCAAAGAAGGTTTAAATTACATATAAATAGTTAATGTTTTTTTTATCATAAGTTCACATTCAAGACAATTTAAATAAATAAATCAATATTTTTTGTAGTTTTTAACAGCACCATCTAGTCCCAATCTAAGGATATATTATGTATTATTATATTTATAAACTTTTTCGTAAATACATACTTACTATATATAAGAAACACCCAGGCATAAATACTGAATATTTATATTCCACACATAAATATTTGTGCCCTGTGGGAATCGAACCACGACCTCGTGATTAGCAGTTCAGTACTGTAGTACTACTACTAACGACACAGACGTAGTCATTTGCTAATCAAGAAAGATTTCTTGTAAAGGTACCTGTAAAACGAAGTTCCTAAGACTAAGCCCTGTTCCAAAAGACTCATTACCTAAGAAATGGGTATTAACTTCGTCTCACGGTTGTGTTGTATTAAAATAAAAATAAAAAATTGATTTCAGTGTCATAGTGTTTCAGTATAATGCTCTTACCAGATACCAGAAAAAATGTTATTAGAATTCTGGCAAATATTGATCCTACAGACAGCTGCAAACAATATTTCATAAAATACAAAATTCTGACATTAACTAGTATGTACACAAAACAAAACAGATCGGTTTACAGGGCACACCAACGTAGATGTTGGTGTGCGTAAACTCAACGCGATATTACTTCGCCTATTTACTAGTGTTAGCTTTACAATAACCCGTTATCCACGCACACACTTGCAATTTCTTGTTGCTTCACATTATATATGAAACAAAGAATATGAAGCATAAATTCAAAGGTATTATCAACTGATACCGTGGCAGAGGTGTATATGCAAGCAGCTGGTGTGACATTAGTCTTATGATCAAATCACGCCGGCCCGGCGCTAACTTTTTGCATTATTATCATTATTTTTTTTCGTTTTGTTGAATTTTTATTTTTGTTATTTACCTGATAATAAGAACATTATTCCAGAAAAAATGATACATGGAAGAAAATATTAAACAATGTGTAATATGATAACAACAATATTTATTGACATGGTTTTTTTTAATTATAAATACAAATTATAAAGTATGGTTCATGACAAATATTCTAAGTGGGACAAGAATTCACTTTGTTTTTCATATTCAAGAGGGTAATTTATTTATTAATTATATGAATAAACATGTTAGTAAGTTAGATAATAAGACACTGGCGATCCTAAATTGTAATCTCACTAACAATAACATCAATCATGTAATACAAATTACCCCCTGATATTTTTAATAGCCGATTGGTGCGCCATCACTATCTATTACTTGTAGCAAACGTGTCCTCATGCTAGCAACCATATTCCAGCACAAATCAGAGCTACGAAACGATTCCCATGACGAGGTAATAACCCAACGTAATGCGGCCTCTGGAATAATATTTTTTTTGTTATAGCGTTTACTATCTTTTCGCCATAATATTTTACGACCGTCCTTGTCCGACTTAAAACATTTTTCATCGCTAAATATAACTATATTATTGCACCAATCAAAATCCAAATATTCTCTTGCGAAGCGAACCCGGTTTTGCATGTGAATATCAGACAGTAATATTTTCTTGGCTGGCCTACGACATTTCACGACATTTCATTGCACGCAAGTGGTACCGCACAGTTTGTAACGTCACGTCATGTTGGTGTGCCCTGTAAACCGATCTGTTTTGTTTTGTGTACATTTTATAAATAAGTAAATTTGTTAAGAACCACGCAACACTTTTCCCTCTAGTAAAAGACCAACGTCCACAACAGCGAAGATTAAGAAACGAAAACAACCTAGACCTACCAAGCTCTACGCTTTCCATTTTCCACTCAGGGCCTCTCGTAATGTGTATCAAAATATATAATAAATTGCCAAAATATATTGAGGACATAGAATACGAAAATAAATTTAAAAAGGAACTTAATAAATACCTGATTCTTAAAAGCTACTATAGCATTAAAGAATACTTAACTGAAAAATAAGCAATATACATAAATATATAAAGCATAACTTTATTCTAAAATACATCATGAATACTCACTTAATAATAAACAAATATTAACTAAATAAACGTAGTGATAATAAATATTAAAATATAAATAAATAATAGTAAAAATAAAATAATAATAATAAATAAAAATTAACATAGTTTAATTTATTGTTGGTGCAAAATAAATAAAAATAAACTACAAAATAGTTAATCAAAATGTTATTTACATAGACCTATACATACAAAAATACATGCTTACTAGATACACTACACTATAAACACTACTTCTACTAACTACTGCATTATATAGACTTTAATAAGTATTATAAAGTTTATAAAATTAGCTATAATTAGATGTAAGCAAATACTTATACTCGTATTGCTGTGCCCTAACAGGGTTCATGTTTTGAAACTAATCCAAATGTATACCAACATTGTAAACAAACATGAGTGCAATAAATTTATGATTTATGATTTATGATAAAGCGAATATTTTCTTTTAATTAACGTGGGACTTTTTACAACAATTTAGCTTTGGTGGTAGGGTATCAGGGCTGCATCGTACCTAAACATACTTACCTAAATGCATCAATACACGTGCAAAGACTATCATGGTTCAATGTTTTGTTTGACATTGGGTAGGTGACCGCCTCGCCTAGGGGCTACAGATAATAATATGTATACGTCGTCAGCGCGTTTAAATTCAACGGGAGGACGCGTGAATAAATATTCATATAAGCCTGTAGAATCGTGGCTTGTGATGAAAATATAGATAACCGCACGAATTGGTCAATCGGCAAGGCTAAGCTGCCCTCCATTAAGAAGGGATATTATTATTGTGAAGTGTACTATGCTTACTACTGTCGGTATAGATTTTTAGTTAGTACTTTTAAGCAGTCGGGTTTTTTATTTCATTTAATAATTGATTTTATTTCCTACTTTTTAGTTTATTAATCTTCATAGAATATGGTATATATATATACTAGATAGATCCCAAATGATAATTTAATTTGAAAATTGATATTACAAAAGAACATTTTCAAAATCAGCTCGCACATTTAAGCGCCATTTTGATTATTTTTGAATTTCATGTACCCAGTGCCATCAAGACGAATCCAATGAGGTATCATTTATCTAAATCGGTTGAGTCATTGAGTAGATATGAGCGGACATAGGAACGGACATACATACATCCTACATTCTACATGTCAAACACATAACCCCTTCTTCGGCAGTCGGGTAAAAAAATATAAAAATTATATTCTTCTATTAAAATTTCGATCATCGCTTTAAAGACATAGAGAAAAGATGTGTCAACAATAATAATTGTCATTTGAAACCGATCTTTTTAGACTATGTCAGCATAGAGCTTTCAGAGAAACATTATTATGTTAATCGAACTGGGAGATACGTTGTGTTGCATTTTAATACAACAGAGTATAACTTGATGCATAAGAAACCTCTTAGAAATACAATTTAATATGGATCCTACTTCAACCCACATCTTTATTTTGAACTTGATGCTGAGCGTGGGTGTGTATGTGTAAAACAGCTGTGTTTAATGCTTGGTACCCTAGTAATATCGAAGCGGTATTGAGACTGTTATAACAACTACCTATTCCAGTTTAAGTGTTACTTTGACATGATTAATGTTATTTATTAATTAAACAACATATTTACTTACAAAAAAAAAAAACAAATTTACTCTAGCTGAATGCTATAAATAAAATATGTAATTATTATAATGTACAAAATACTGATTAAATAAAAAGTTAACAGGGATCATTACTATAGGCCACCGATGCGAAGGACAAGTGCTTTGACGCCTCAAATTAGGAATTTGATACGAATTGCTAAATTTTAAATTAAACGTAATGAGAAAATTCCGACGTGCTGCTATTTTGTTTACCTACATTAATTACATTTTCCATTTGAACATAATCTCATTTCATCTACACCAATCTCGCTTTATAATCACTTGATGTATTTACTTACTAAAGATAGTAACTATATACTCAGGGTCCGGAAAATCGGGCGAAATGCAAAAAAATATAATGATCACTTCACCTTATTGATAGTGATTGTTCTCGACACGGTGAAGTGAAGTAACTACAAGGTGAAGTGAAGTAGCAACATATTATCTAGTTAAGTAGGTAGTTTTGATATAAAATGTTCTGACTATGCAAGACAAGTATAGGCATAAATCAAATTAAAAAGTTTTATATCTCGTTATTGTGAGATCAGATGAGTTTTGTAAACGGACATGCGCCCCCGTTTTGTAGCTCCGACTCGGCGTCTCTCATAGACATCGCCTCCATGGTCCGAGGTGCGCGTTCCCGCGTCACAGGCTAACTGCAACCGTATCGTATTTGCAAAAAGTTGT
Source organism: Acronicta psi (assembly GCA_946251955.1). Classification (NCBI taxonomy): domain Eukaryota; kingdom Metazoa; phylum Arthropoda; class Insecta; order Lepidoptera; family Noctuidae; genus Acronicta; species Acronicta psi. The sequence continues at coordinate 6,114,903 of OX276476.1, forward strand.
TATCATTGTAAACCATATATTTTTTACCGTAATAAACAGACCAAAATCACGTAAAGTTTTTTTAAAATTAAAGTATGTTACTTATAATAAAAATTACGTGAAAGTTTATGCATTTGTGACTTTATTAGATGTGGAACAATAAGGAGATTTGTTTAAGTACTCATGGATTTATCTTAAAATCTTTGGTGAGTTAGTATTGTACGTCGAAGTAGTTAGATCATAATATACATTGTTCTAGAAGCTAAAATAAACTGAGCTTTATTATAACTTCAGCGAGAATAATTTTAATTCAATGCTGAATATTATTGAAGATACTGTGAAACTTAGTTATAATTCTATACAAATCTTAATTAGAATATTCACACTAAAAGGTCTTGAACGATTAGTAAATTCCATGTTCTGTTGAATGAATTGCTTCGTTAATTATTGTAATTTGTACTTGAAAAGAATAACCTTTGCAAAGTTTAATGTTTTAATTACGCGGCTTCAGAGGTGCTAATTTATGGAATTATGATGTAAATTTCTTATTGATATTATGTTATTCTTATAGTTTTTATCAGGTTTAACTGAAATAGTTAACAGCCATTAAGAAAACTCCTTTTTCGGTCATACTAACCCATTAATAATGGACGGTATTCATTATTACGGGTTAGGCAGCAGTTATCTGGTCCGTAGATGCCAAATTGGGTATTATCTCAAATTGAGAATAGTCTTGGATTTATAGGTTTAATACAAAAGAATCCTTTTGAAGTCTTTGCCCGGGATATCAGCAAAGTCTGAAGCTATCGCAACTTGGCTATCATACTTCTATAACAAATTTCCTTAATAATTAATGGTTTTGGAGCTGCTATTAATTTAAACAGTTATGAGATATACCGTATTCTGGTTTCAAGGGTAGCCATTGTAATCATTTGGAAAATCGTGTAATATTATTACACCACTGATATTGCTGGCGCTCCGTATAGTAGTTTGTTATTAACAACAGCAGCATACATCCAAGTGTATTGGTGATTTGTTGTAAACTTAGTTTCATTATGCAGACATATATATATACCATCACGGCTGTAATTCCCCGTTGGGTTAGGCAGAAGAGTGCCAATGTATACCCACAGTTCGCTGGTAAGTATTTTTAGCTCCGATGTCATAAAGGGCGAGCTGTATTACCATTAACCGGGCAATTAATTTAATCACAACCAGGCTCAAATCCAAATTCGGAGCTGCTACTGAGAATTTCATGGAAAAATCTAATGATAACGACACTAATTTTGACATCGGCTTTTGCAATTTAGCATTTTGGCTGCATGGCTTCTTGGAGTATATATTCTCCTTAATGATTACATTTTCCCTTCTGTAACCAATAATAGGATTGATATTTTGATTATTATTGAAAAAACCCGCTAAATAAATTATGAAAAATCCAGGACCTCTACCGTATCAATCGAGTCACCACTAATCCAATGAGACAGTTATTTCATTACATCTTATTTACTTTCATCGCCTTTGTCTGGCACTTTATGTGATTGATAGACATGTCATGAGAACGGACATGTCTGTTCAACTGAGATTGAATTTAAATTACTTTAAAAATCGAAAACCTTTGAGAATATCAATTTATTTTGCTGTACATGTATGAAAATAAAGTAACAATTTAATAGGAATGTTTTTAATTTGAGGATGGTTTTATGAAATGAAATTGTCTATCTAGCGGTTATAGATTGGCTAATCTACCTATTATTAAAGCGAATATCTCCCCTTTTACTCATTGGATTATATACTATAAGAAACTATAATATATCTATAAACTTGATTTGGCAAATAAGAACCAATTAGAAAGGTTCCCGCGCACAACTCCAGGGGATTGAGAATGTCTAGATCAACCTGAAAGTGATGTCTCATCTCAATTCGAGTTGCATCACTTCCAGTCAATCGAGTCATTTCACAATTTCTCGAATCAATATTTTTTTTACTCGAGTAAAAAGCGACTCGAGTCGCATCACTACTGGCACTTCGGAGCCCGACTAGTTTGACTATTAGCTAATTTCATCGTGTAGATGGCATTAGTGAACTGACCTCCAAGCAAATCTGTAGGGTTACAATTAAATTCAGACGGAAAGTTTAAAGGCTTACTTACTTTTAATATTTAAATTCATCTGAGGGTCGTTATCGATGATAATGTGATATGTACAGAAGACTCGTGTAGAGTTCTTGAACGTGTATGGTCTTTTAACCAGCACTCAGTCAGCGTGGTGGACAATATGCAATGCTATTCGAATTTCAGGAAAACGTCAATAATTCAACAGACCCACCTCAGAGAGGCGGCAGAGATAAAAACGTTCGGTAATTGTTTTTGGATTGACAGACAATTATTATTGCCGTTTCACAACCGTGTCACAATCAAGTTTAATCGTACAGATATATGGTAGGTACGATTTATTCGACATTATTTCATTCTTTTAATGAAAAGTGAGTGTCACATCGATTATATAATACCAATATCGATTCGAAACGTGCGTTTATTATTTGACTTGCTTTACGGCGTTGTGATAAAATATGGCACGTATACGTGAAAATATTGAAATATTTATCCATTCGAGAAGACAAATATGTCAGTTTGGCCGATATCGATATTAATTTCATCTTTTTATCTCGCACATGTACATCCGCCCAAATAAATACGAGCATAGATAGGTACGGATCTATACGGATTTAGCACAAGCAAATCGCAACACCATTGTTACTACCAACATGATATGACTTGATTATAAAATAAAAGATTATTGATATTTGTTGAGGGAAATATAAACTTTATCGTCAACCTTGTGTCTTAGAGTTAAGCCTCAATTAACTGGGTCCTCTCTGTTCATTTGACTCTCGATGTAAGTAATTGAGTCATTTTCTAATAATACAGATTAAGGTACCTTTGTTTCATTTTCAAGTATTTTAAACGTAGAGCAGGCTCTACACACAAACGATACACCTCTGAGTAATCCTTCGGGGAATAAAAGCATGATTGTATATAGTTCAACTTACTTCTTTGATAATTCAGAAAAATTATGAATTATTCTTTCTTATGTACCTATTACAAAATAAGCAATAAATGATGCCTAGTGATGACCAATGGACTGCACGTCATAGGTCGTAAGTCACACACCTCTGATTTTTCGCAATTATGTCAACACAACACATTATGAGGTGAGGTGCATGCCTTAAAGATTCTAGACATTTTTCTAGACGTCGTGTAAAGTCTACCAACCCATAATTATACGCGACTGTCCACATAACCCAGTGATAGCCTAACCCTTGTCATTCTGAAGGGAGAAGCCAGTAGTTGAATGGTAAATGGGTCCATGACGATACAATGTAGTACAAAAGTTTAAGAAAGGCAACATTTTCTTGACCTAAATAAAAAAATGTATTTGGTTCGCTGGTCCGCACTAAAAATTTTAGTCGACAGTCTTATTACAGCATCAGTATAGTTCTTTACCTTTATAGGGTTGATAAGTAGAGCATAAGTACATGTGAACACAATACGAGAGAGTCTTGTACATAACAAAGAAAAGAAATATTCTGTAGCTCTCCTTTGCGTTTTCTTTTGTACTGGCATAAAAATAACTAAAATAACATGCAATCCTGCCCGCCAGCCGATTTTTTCCTTCATTAAAAATAACTTGTTATCTTAGCATGGAAAATGCTTAAAAAAATACAAAAAGATAGTGAAATAACATGTTTTAAAAACCCTGTAAATTATGTCCCTGATTTGTTTTGCACTAGGTACATGTACTTGCTGCGGTGGTGTAGATTCGAATTACCAATCTATCATTTAAAATATGGACTACAAAATACTGGTCCCCGCGGCTGTTTGTACATTTGGAGGTTGTGTCTGCAAATACACGTCGGTACGAGACCGACATACACCATGTGCATCTGGATTGAGGGCCTATTTTTTTAATCCTAGCGAAACGAAATAAGACTTATCTAGGGAGATAAGTAAAAAATACGAAAAACTTAAAGCCATACATTTCTTACATTTTTTAAATTTTTCTTATTATTTCTTAAAGTTTTACTTTATGATTAAAATAACTTGGACCTTCAATTCAAACGCTTGCATAAAGTGGCATATCCTAAATTTCAGGAAGTACTTACTATCTCTGGGTTAATAATTTTTATTTAGGCATTTATGTAGTTAAGATTTTCATAAATATTTTAAGATATCCATTACTTATGGTGGTACCTATATGTAGGTCCCTCAATTCATTAAAGTGTTGTAATGCTGTAAATGAAAGTGGAAAGTTTACTAAAACGTCTGAACGGCTTGTAAGTATGTCCGTTCTTCTAAATGTCATAATTTAAGAGAAAATAGTTTTTTTTAATACATATATTACTTACTTATAACCTAAAACATCTTCAAAGGAATTTTATTAATAAAATATGCGACATGAATCGTCTAGGTAGAAAACTAAGATTTATATTACTTATATTTTTCTTGATTTTATTTTAAGTTAGGTACTTATTAGTAATGTTACCTACAATAAAGCCTTTCTACCTACGTCAGTCAAACTTCGGTAAGAAATGGTCGACATTTTTTCATAAACATTGTTACTGAAACTAATTTGATATATTCCTACAGTCGCGGTCGGCAACAACGTCCAAAAGAATTCGCAGTATAATAATTACTTTAATGTATATTCATGTAGCTAAAGTTACAAAGGGCTGCCTGATGGGAGGCGGAGCTTTTCTATGGACCCTAGCTACAAAAGAGGTCCAGGTATACCTATATATAATACATCAACCTACCTATAACCTACAAGATTAAAAGACATAATAGTGTGCTTAATGTTGTTGTAGGCTGTGTAACAACTATCAAGATTTCCATAACGGCCACCGAACCGCGTGAGACGGACACGGAGGCCTATTTACTTCTTTAGGTTGTTTATTAGTTATTAAACCAGTTTCAAGATTTTTGTATGTCACTATTGGAAGGATTGGTCGCAGATAGCCTTTAACCGTGACAAGTGGAAGGCGGGTAGGGAGGCCTTTGCCCTGCAGTGGGACAATCACGGCTGATAATAATAAAAATAACTGTAAATACATTTCACGCTTAGATTAGATATTTTTTTGTCCCGCTATTTGATTACGAGTAGTTCAAGTTGTAGGAGTTGGAGTGTTTGGGCAGTTATTTTAGAAATCGTTTAAAATAATAATAAACTTTTTATTCGAATAATCATAGATCCATTTCATACATAATTCATTACATAGACGTTGTTAGTGAGAACTTAGAAACTATGTTATTACTTAATAATTAGGAGTGACTTTAGTCCTCTGGGTAAGTTTCATAAGAAATTGACCTTTGTAAACATGTAAGACAAACAGATTACTATTAATATCAGTTATATATTATCTTAATATATAAAATTCTCGTGTCGCGGTGTTTTTTACCGAACTCCTCCGAAACGTCTGAAACAGATTTATATAAAATTTTGTGTGCATATCGGGTAGGTCTGAGAATCGGCCAACATCTATTTTCATACCCCTAAATAATAAGGGTGATCCACCCCTATATGGCAAAACAACGTTTGCCGGGTCAGCTAGTATATAATAAAGTTTCATTTAGGTATATTCGATAAGTGATCGTTTTCCCACAAACAACAACAATCGATATTTATATTTCAGTGAAAATTAAGAAATATTCTTAAAACTCGTGTGTATCGTATACCGATACCATTATTCTGTCCACTTAATTATTTATATTACTTCTCAAACTTTTTGTTTATCGCTCAAAGAAGAATAACTAACGACTTAACGAAAAGAATTCGGCATTAAGAATGCATAAAAAAGTATGCATTCTTAATGCCGAGCAAAAACCCTTTTAGGATTCCTGACCATTATTTCCTTTATTTTCAAAAGCTCTACCATAATACCTTCATATTCAACCCTAAATTGTGTGTTTGATCAAACAAATAATTATTAAAATCATTTTGTTCTTTACTCTAACCTTTTCTGAGTTAAAAAAAAATCTTTGAAAATAATACTAAAGCTACTTCGAGCTTTAAATACTTACAGATTAGTTTCATTGCAAGTATTTTATTAAAATAAAATTTGGAATAAGTATTTTTAGTTAAATTTTTTGAAAGACGTAGTTAAATAGGTACTTGCATTGTTTGAAAGCTTAATAGTTTTCCATTAATAATAAATGAAGATCATCTATTCTTAATGGAAAACTACTTGGTAAAGCTTACTTAAGATTAATAATTCTTGTTTCAATGTCTACAAAAATATTAATATGATTTATGAATAAAATAAATTTGATCCAAACGCAGACGTGACGGTATAGGTAATACAACGGGAAACACGGATAATGGTAGGTTGGGCTATGTTATTTTGTTATCTGCATCCGCCTTAATTAGATACAGCAATTTATTGAAATGTTTGATGCTATTTTCTCTGCCTCGTTGGTCTAGTGGTCTCAAGCGCGACTGCTACGCTAGAGGTTCTGGATTCGATCCCCGGGTCGAGCAGTGTTGTTGGGTTTTCTGTGAAATTCCTAGTTACAGCTTGGAGTCTGGATTTGGGTGAAATGTGGGTGTACATTAGTACACCTCTGCCTACCCCTTAGTATGAGGGGTGATGGTATGTTATGCAATTTTCATTTCCCATAAGGAAAACTTATTCAGCTGATGCTTTTGTTCTAATTTTATCGACTGTTTTGTTTGTTGTTCTGAACTGAGCAATCAGAAAGACTAATATTGAAAACAAATTGTAGCTGGATTTGTTTGAAATTAAATATAGATATCGAAAGATTACCACGAAGATAATGATTTAAATTTAAAGACAAAGGAGATCATCGAAATCGGCCCAAATAATGTACCGAAGGTACACTTATTCGAAAAAATACCCTGTATTACGCTGGTTAAAACTAGTCGTTTCAATCTTAGCATGGAAAATGCTTAAAAAAATACAAAAAGATAGTCGTAATTTTTTAACGTTGACTGAGGGATGATGAGCAAAAAACTATTAATTTGAGAAAAATATCGCCATTTAGGCACACTATTATCTGTTTCGTAATGATTTCATAGTAAAAACTGTCAGTGTCAGTTTCAGAATGTCAAACTTATGCCATTACGGCAGATTATTATCACTTTCATAGTGATTTCATGGTAAAATCATGGTATCAACTTGACAGCTGTCATATACCTCCGGTACAAATTTGGGCTGAGTTGTAGGTATGGGCTTTTGATGACCTCCTTTCTTTAACTTTTTCTTGAAAACAAATTGAAACGTTTTATGTTGAACATTTAAATTTGGATCTCTAAATTACTTTTTTATCTGAATCGTTTCATTTATTCTTCTTTTAGGTTGTTTATTAGATTTTGTACGACAGTAGACTACTATACTAACTCAGACCAAGACTTTAACTACTAATAGTAGTTTTGGTCTGAGTTAGTTAAATTCTGCTAATATAAAACGTAGCTCCGGTGACACTTTCAGTTATTAGTATTGTCTAAACGATATCTGATGCACTTGCGCTCGCCCAGTCCTTGTTGTCCTACTGCATCACCTCCTGGGGAGGAGCGCCAAAATCCAGCTTGATAGACCTAGAGAGAGCACAGAGAGCTATCCTGAAGGTATCCTATCATCTCCCGTTCCGCTATCCTACACACCAGCTATACAGAGACACTGGAATACTTACAGTTCGCCAGCTCTTCCTACTGGCCACTGTGCTTAAACAACATAGCCTAATGGAATATCACCCTTCATTGTCTGTCGGAAGAAGGCGTATGAATCCAGTGGATCGGCTCCAACACTCCCAACGCACCAAATTTTCAAAGCGTTTTTTCAGCCATTTAGGAGGTTTCCTGTACAATAAAATAAACGGCACCCTAGGCATATTTCACCTTACAAAAAAACATTGCAAAATGAAAATAACCAATTGGCTCCAACAGCTCGATTATAACGAAACCGAAAAAATATTTTATATTCCGGAGTAGTGGTACCACGCAAAAGCATACACACATATATATATTCACATATACACGTACATACACCCACACACCCCACACACGTACATAAACAAACACACACAACACGCACAAACACACCCCAGCACACACACAAACACACCCACACACACACAACATGCACAAACACACACACACACACACACACATATACAACTATTCCTGCAATTCACAAAACTCGCATAGAACATACACTAAAAAGACTGCTTGCAATCACATCTATTCTAAGAGGGGAAGACCTGGTGACCTGAAATACAGGCCAAAAGCCTAGCTTAGGCACCAGTCTCCCACAGTACCTGTGTTGTCCAGTTATTGTATTTGTTTTAGTTTTGTAATTGTTGTGATATTGTGGTGAGAAAAAATAACTTGTCCACAAAGAATTTTCTCCCCGAAGGACATTTCCAATCGGGCCTTGGCACATAAAGAAGGACACTTTCTTATCATTTATTAAGCTAAGGTAAAAAAAGGAACCTTCGTTAAAAGTAAACGTTTAGGTACTGGGTAATTCTCAGTCGATAAGCCACTCCGCTTATCGACTGAAAATCAGTCAGTAAACGACTAGTCTGGGTTGGGGAAACCGATGTCTGGTTGTTTTTACTTTTCAAGAGATACTGCTAAAATATGTTATGTCACGGAGCCATAGACGTTACAAAATAACTAGGTTATCCTTTTGGTTTGCATGTGCATTTAAAATACATATGAATCGGGTAACACCTTAATATAAATAAAACGTATATCTTTTACTATTACCAACTTGAACAAATTCGAATAAATAAAAGAATAATTTTAACTTTTCAATATCATTTAACTTGACGGAAAATTACGAGCAGCTGGTCTAATAAAGTACGCGAAAGTCCCTGAGATTCGAAGGCCACTTGCGGACTACTGAACTATTGGAATATCTGAGAATTACATACCAACAAACCCATAATGTAACTCGTCAGAAATTTTGCTCAATTTGAGAACTATTTCACAAAGAGATACGTGATTCGACACTGGATGGCCTCATAATACAACTTCAAAAGATCTGATCCGTAATAACATTATCGGGGATACCAGATAAACTAGTGATCCAGAGGTCGTACCTACTTGAATTTCGATTAGTCGGATTAAATTAGAAGTCGGAAGATCTATCCATTTATTTGACGTAATTTTTCCAGCTCAATTCTTATTATAAAAAAGTATAAAAAAATAAGGTCCTGATTCAACATGTCTGGATAGCCGCCATGTGCCAGAAATATTACAAAATTTGTATGAAATTATTTGCTAAGTAGATAATTTAATGGGAAATTATCACGAAGTGGTGAAACCGACCAGCCTTGCCCTTGTCTATTAAAAATAAAACGATTATCAATAAAGGCTTCTGGTAGTATCATTATCATATCAGCCAAAAGATGTTACTGCTGAACAAAGGGACTTCCATTTCTGTAGTAGCACAACAATATTATCTAGATGTCTGAAATATGACCAAATATATCCTACACGAATCTTCGTAGAAATTCAATAAACGATAGATTACTCTTGAAGTTCGAGCTAACTACCTAGTTTTTATGCGATTAAGGCAATCCTGTGCTTAAGGGAACAATTTGTAACAGCTAACAATACTTAAGAAGATTGGAGATAACTAAGGTTTAGCTAAAGACTAACTCTTGGTTAAGGGATTTCCAACGGATATAGAGTGAATGATATTTTAACATTTGTCGTAGTTAGAGATGCAATCCTGTAAATAACTACTGAATAAACCTTTAAAATGTTAAGGACAGGAGAATATAAGTAGATAGAAGTATGTACGGGAGTATATTCAGAGAAGTAACTTATTTTTTTATTGAGTGGATGTGGCAATCGATAAATAAAATAACGTCGATTGATATCTAGGAATAGAAGAGATTAAAGGCAGCCTTACAAGACGTCGGGAAAATCTCCCAAATACCTATGCAAGTATTAATTTTTATTTATTTACCTATAGTAGTTTCTTGATACGTTTCTTCACCATTTCAGCAAGTGATAGGTATTTATTGGTCAGGAAGATTTACTTTTAAAATTTGAAGTCAGGGATACTTGCGATGGATTCGAACTCAAACTCGCCAATATTCCCCGAAGGATTAGGTAAAGGTGTATTAGTATACAGCCACAATTCGCCGGTATGTTGAGGTCCCATGTAATATGGGGCGAGCCCATTGCCATTGGCCCCTTGGACACTTTGCTCGACCTGGGAATCGAACCCAGGACCTCGAGCGTCGGGCTTAGGACCACTAGGCTAACAGAGGCAGTTATTATTTAACAGCAGAATTTCCTGTTTTATACTTATTGTATGGGTAAGACAGGACCGCTCCATGCGTATTTGATAGTTAGGTACTGAGAATTTCATTATCCTGCAGAGCGCGAGATACGTTCTAAGTACTAAGTAATGACTTCTACAACTAATACTGTTTAGGTATTGGGGAATTTCGTCGTTAAGGAGCTTACAGGTGGTTAGCTTGATATACCTAAATTATAGTAACAGTACTAACAGTTACCCATTTACCTAAATAATTATATAGCATTACAAAAAGCGATACAATTTACGGTGAAATAACGACAGTTATGTGTTAAAACATCACACTATAAAACAAAAGAACGTCCAAAAAACATGTTGAGTCAACCTTTTGTTACGTTTGAGATTACAAAGCGAAATAGGTAACGACTAATATTTGTCTAGCATATATATTATGCTAGACAAATATTAGTCATTATTTCGTCTTATGAAAATGAAGTATTAGTAACAAAATACTCCTGGAATTAGAAAACATAACACAAACGTCTTATTCTTAAAATGTTGCAATAAAAAAAATCAACTTGTCATCAAGCTTCCAGTACAAACAGGAGCGGATTATGTTGCTTAGTTTTTTACACGAAGCGACTCCGGTCCTGCGCTCAAAAGAACAAAAGCGAACTAATGGGATATCTTTTAAAAATAGTTTTGTGAATGACAATATTTGATACGAGCTTTTACCCGCGGCGCGAGTTTGAGCGTTCACAATTAAAAAAAAACTAAAATAAAAGTAGCCTGAGCTGCTCCTTATAAAATTAGCTAGCTACGAGTGAAAGTCCCGCCAGGATCGGCGTTGGAGTTTCAGAGATTAGCCGGAACAAAGAGCAAAACAAAAAAATGAAATATAGATTTTTTGATGTAAATACCTACCGCATAAGAAAGTATATAGCTACCTACCATATACTTTCATATGCAGTTTTTGTTTGTGCGGCATTTAGTTAAAAGCTGTAATTTGAAATAACTAACAGTCAATTTTATTTATTTGTATTGAGTTACAGAGTATAGATTGATTAAAACATACTCCATTATATTTCCGAAGGCGCGGTTAACTGTTGTACACATCTACAGTCTGTGTGTCGCCATGTTTTAGTCTCCATATAATAGAGGGCGACCCTAGAGTTATTTTATTAAAGATGACTGCGTAAAATAACTATTTGCTTACCTTAGATTAAAAGGATACATCTCGTACGTTGCTGGTTTGTAATATTATTTCTAAAGGCGAGTGTGTATTTGTTCTATTTTAAGAACACAAACACTAGTATTTGCTAGTTCCATAACATAGTTATTATCTTATATTTGCACAAGATAGTCCAAGGCGCACAGATGTTTTATTTAATCTTGCGATAACACCAATTTATTGGGTGGTGGGAGTTAGGATTCTAATTTTGAAACTATGTAAATTTGCATTTGGTCCTATGTCAATGAAATCATGTCTAAGAGCCGCACTCAGAAACGACAATTAACGTTAATGAATCATTAACAAATAGTGGTTACTATATCTTGGCCTATTTTTAACCCCCGACGCAAACGACGAGGTGTTATAAGTTTGACGGTACTGTCTGTGTGTGTGTGTGTGTGTGTGTGTGTGTGTGTGTGTGTGTGTGTGTGTGTGTGTGTGTGTGTGTGTGTGTGTGTGTGTGTGTGTGTGTGTGTGTGTGTGTGTGTGTGTGTGTGTCTCTGTGTCTGTCTGTGGCATCGTAGCTCCCGAACGGATGAACCGATTTTGATTTTGTTTTTTTTATTTGAAAGGTGAATTAGTCGGGACTGTTCTTAGCTATGTTTGATGAAAATCGGTCGCCGGTGATAGCCGCCGCCACAAAATAGCGAATTATATATTTTTCACAACTCCCAATATGGTTCCATATTTGAGTTTGTTGTTAGTGTACTAAGATATACTGGGTCTCATTTGCTAATGATTCATTAGGTTAAGTCACGTCTCTGAGTTCGCGCATAAGATCATGACACCTATTATTGGCTATTATGCGTCAAAAGTCAGGTGGTTGCTGACCGTAAGGTAAGGAGGAATTAAGTATTTTTTTATGAATACCTAGGACCTTTAATTTCTCGTGTTCCAGTAATCCCGGTCCATTTTACCCGGATTCAACTATTCAACGAGTATAACGTTAGATTTCGAGTTTATCTTTATTTGATGATGTGAATAAACGTTTTATTTCTTGCGTCTACACAAAGTTCCAGTTTTAGAAATGGTAACGACTCACATATTTTATTAAACATTGATTAAGTATTTTGAGTATTAAACGTTTCTAAGTTGACTGCCGCAAAGCCACGTGCTTAGATGCAGTATAGACGCCTTATAAACCATAATTATAAGTACGAAAGTAACTCAACAGAAAAAAATACATAAGTACTCGTACTCTGTAAAATTTGATTACTAACGCTTATTCAATGCAATACACATTTTACGGTGTGTTATTAATACATTATTCACAGCATATATAACGTAAGGCCGCGAATGAAAAATACATAAAGAAAACGAGATACAAAAGTGTAATATGATTGCTTTAAATATTCTTGTTTGCCACTGCACCACTGTCGAGGTTTTGTATCCTTTTTACATCGGACGAAGTGTGGAAATCCCTAACAGACACGCGACGAGATTTTTGACAAAATACCCATGTCAAAAATTACAGTTTATCAAACATGAACACCTTTTATGTAACAACAACCTCAGATAGATATCTGTCATCTATCTGAGGTTGTTAAACGTTATTTTCTATCTGTCTGTCTGATGGCGTGTGTATATAGGTTCTCATCTATGATAATTTATAGCAAGCCAACGCAACGTAAAATAAGTGACTCCAAAAGAACTCATGTAATTAACCACCTCGCTGCATGCAACCCCTCTCTAATTATAATAATAATATCTATAATAATTATTTATATAAAAATAACATCACTAACCGTAGTCAGAGAGTTGTAATTAATGGTCATTCTTCTTGCATCGCACAGGTCACCTCCGGTGTACCCCAAGGCTCAATTCTCGGTCCCCTTTTATTTGTTTTGTATATTAACGACATAAGTCAATGTTTTCTTAACACCAAATTCCTCCTATATGCCGATGATCTTAAGATATATAGAACTATACGCGATTTGAATGACTGCCTTCTGTTGCAACAAGACCTAGACAGACTGTCGAACTACTGTCGTGGAAATAAGTTGCAGCTAAGTTTACCTAAGTGTAATCTTTTGAACTTTACAAAGAACAAAAATATCGTAAATTATACTTACACAATGTGCGATGTCCCCCTAACTAAAGTGGACTCTATCCGTGACCTTGGCATTATTCTTGACTCCAAACTTTGCTTAGACTTGCACATTAACAAAATAGTAAATAAAGCGTATCAGCTTTATGGATTTGTTATGCGCTCGACGTTAGATTTTAAGAAACCTTCCTCATATATTTGCCTATATAAATCTCTCATACGTTCTCAATTAGTATACGCCGTGTCCGCCTGGAGTCCATATTATAAGAAATATATTGAGGCTATTGAGTGTGTTCAACACAGATTCCTACGTGCTATGAATTTTAGATGCTTTGGTCACTATTTGTCATATCAGGATTTACTCAACAAGTACAAACTCCCATCACTTGAAAATAGACGTAAATACTTAGAAGCCATGAACCTATATAACATCGTTACTAATAAATTCGATTGCATTGAATTGACCAACATGTTGTGCTATGTTGTTCCTAGAACAGTGTATAAGCGAAAGGTGCGCGCTGGCAGACTATTTTCTACTACAACTTGTCATTCTAACACTGGTCTGCGCTCGCCTGTTCGCAGAATCTTAGATAACTATAATAAGACTTTTGAACACATTGATATTTTTGCATGTTCTCCCAGTAGGTTCAAGGGTCTTATATTAAAGGAGCTCTCTTGATTACTTGGTTCTATTGTGTAAAAGTGTAGAGATAGATAGATGGACGCGATAGTCAAGTTAGTCTAGTTTTTATTGTTATCATTCTTCAACTATTATCCTAGCGTTTACTAATTAAATACCATATTCCACAACTTTATCTGTGAACAGCGTTGTGGGCTACAATATTGTACTTATTTATGTGTATCTCTTTTTGTAACACTGTATTTTGTAGCTGTTTGTTGTTCCTTATGATTAAAATAAAATAAAAAAATAAAATAAAAAATATCTATAATAATTAATTCTTATATCTATTTGATTCTAATTTTATCAGGCAGAGTTAAAAAAAACCTCCTGGAGATTGATAATCAAAAACATGGTTAACCGCTACTCTTTTTTTTAACAACTACTTAGTAGGTACATAAGCTTGCGACCGTCGTGATCCATGCCAACACGATAGCATCAAAAAGTACCTTAAATAGTATATTATAATGACATGAGAAAGCGTTTTGAGGTTTTTTTTTGTATATCTGAAATAGAAAAGATTTTGAGTTGAGTGAGAGTTTTGTATTTATCTAGGCCGCGATATAGAGATATTCCAACTATTCCAAGGGATCAAGCTACTGTGTGGGGCGTATTCTATAGAAATTAATGATGTGTCAGACTCAGACTATCTTTATTCATCCTTTTAAATCGTTGTGCTTTGTAAGTACTAATAGAACCAACTTAAGTAGGTATATAAGCCCTGAATATTAATAATTCTTTAATTTTTAATAAATGTTGGACGGCGTAATTTGTGTGTGTGGTTATTTTCTTGTGTTCTTGTTTTTTTAAATCACCGGGAAGCGAAGGACCTCGCTAGTTACGTAATATTGAGTAATGGACTCACAGGGGCTTGAGACCAAGTAATAACTACACAGCTAAATAGATTTTCAAGGCTTAACTGCGCTTGCTGCGGTCAGTATATGGATGGGTGATCATTCTCATCAAGACTATAACAATCGTTAGCAGTAACTAGCCAGAAGTCCAAAAACTCTTACAACCTGTTTATCTTTAGGATATCGGTATTACCCCGAAATTGGTTGAGGAGGTCGGATTGCAGTCACATGGTGTCAAATACTGATATTCAGTCGTTTCTGGTTAGACTGGAAGCTGACCCACATAGTTGGGTAAAAGGCTTAAATGTAAAACGTTTAAATGTAAGATTACTAAAGAACATGATACAGCAAATAAAGTGCAAAGTCATTACTACTAAAGAGTAAGTAGTCGTACATTCGGCAATGTATGTTGAGGGATCGTTAACACTAATTAATCTGACTTTATCTACATAAAGAAACCTAAAACAAAGTTAAGCTCTAAGGCTTGCTGGTTTGGTTGGCTTCTGTGCTGTTAGCGCACAAACTATCGTTTGACAAATCCGTTGCACCTCCGCATTATATCTACCGAGGTAATAGGTGAAGCGAGAACGTAATCTCTTTGCTTTGGCACAAGTTAGCTTTAGACGTGGTTGGCTGTGTAAGAGTTAAGCTGTGAAAATACAACCGCTTTTCTGTCAATCAGTAACATTGCTGTCTTGTAAGTTATGTAATCTTAACATACACACCATCACACTTGTATTCTCGTCGGTTCGCCGTATGTTTAGGACCCATGTTATACGAGAATTATTGCTATTGACCACGGCATAAACCCAGACTCTGAGCCAAACAATCCAATAATATATTGAATCGACCTGGGAATCTAACCGAGGACGTCAAGCATCAGTCGCGCTTACGACCACTAGAGCTATAAGTAAGGTTCATCGTCATCATCATTAGTATGCCACTGCTAGGTATAGGCCTCCCTCAAACATTGCCATTTGCCATATTAGACAGGTTGAATTAGTTTAATTAAAAAATACAGTTATTTGTACATTATTGCTCTAGATTAAGTGTCTAACTAGATTCTGTTTATATTTGACTTTTACACTACCTATTTGTCAACAGCCTACTACTAAATACACTATAACTTGATAATACCATATTTTTTATGCAATGTCATAAGCTAAATCGCGTCGTTTAAGTTAATTGCTACGATCTCGTAGCAACTTATAGTCGTAGCCATTGCGTAGCTGCTACGGCTGCTACGCGGTGCTACGCGACTACTTAACTAAAAATGCAGAATCTGTTTTGTATTTTTTTCCTGGAAACTTTTACTAAAGGAATTGAATAGCATTTTCTTGATAGACTCTAACTTTGTACCCATAAAATGCGTGGCCACGTGTGTGAGATCATTTTATCTTACCCGCGTCACCCGTCTCATCTTGCGGCATTTAGTGTCGGCGTAAATCCGTGCGTAAGTACTCAATTTATGTCCCAAAAATGTAAGCAGTTCTTTCCAGCGAAATTTTCCATCACTTCATCGAATAGGTGTTTGATAACATTTTTACGATGGTCGCGTGTAGCTAATTTTTTCAATGTCTACACGTGATATTACAAGTACTTTATGCGAGTATGTACATAGTTTGATTTACATATTACGTTACTATACCTACTAATAGTTATTAGGTTCAGCTGTAGCTGCAACTTTCAAACTTGTTTATAATGGTTTGAGTCAGAGGCGAGGCTTTTGCGGTAGTTATAACAAGTTGCGTTATTATATGTGTTTGTGTACCTGTATAATTATATCTTCTTTTCCGAAAAATCTTCCAAATAATAATAATGACTCTCCAAAGTACTAAAAACTACAATTACTTTCTCTTGGCCAGTGCTCCATTGATCGGGGCAATCTCATGAACAAACAAGCAAAAAAAAATAATATATCTTTTAAATAGTTTAGTATGATGAGTAGGTTATAACTAATAACTAATATTGCGTCGTCGTTTGAAAGAAGATACCTTTTGTTTGAAAGTACGCTTTAGCGGTGTCCCGAACGTTATTCCGCTTTATTATAAGCGTTTACGACACAAGATTTATATTTTTTGGGTCTAGGCTGAAATTACGTTATAAGTTTTAAAGCCTTTAAGCCTAAGGTTTATCAGATTGGCATTAGCCCCGACTTTGATGATCCAATATTAGAATCGGATGTCACAATCAGCCTAAGAAATAAGTTTCTGACTAAAATAATGCTACAAAATACTACCACTACAGTGGTCAATTTTGTATCTATAGGAAGCCTGAATTGACACTTCTCACGTCTTAAGATTATTGTTAATCTCTTAAAAATATATGTATATGTATACAAAAATAAGGATGCCTATCGGAAAAAGACAATAAGAACGGTTCCTTCTTCGTTAGACTTCTAGATTTAACATGGTGTCTATAAGTTCTATTACTTATGGTGAAACGAGAAACGATGGTGTTTATAAATTCTCATTGGTATTTGTCTGCACTGGTTGGCAAATCGCTTGACCGTGTTATCAACGCTAGTTAATTAAACTTTTGAGTTCAATTAAAAACTCAGTTAAAATAATATAATCGATTTGTGCTGCGTTACTCGTGTATATGACGTTGATGTAGTTTACTGGAGCGCATAGTACAAAACTTCGAACCCTTGATTGATGATACTGATTTCTGACACTTACGCGAATACTAGACATTGAAATAAAACTATTTTTTTACGGATTTTATCGCGTTATATTGATATTATTTTTTATTCTGACGTTTCGGACCTTGATAGATGATTTATGATGCGGTTATGTTACGCAAATATTCATTAAACACATATTTTAGGAAGGTTAACAATCAATAAGCACAATGTAGTTTTTTGTTCATTTAACTTATTTCAAACGCTATGATAGGTTTAAAGATGCATGGGAATACAACTTTCAATGCGTTTTCCTGTTTATACAAATCTATACTAATATTATAAAGCTAAAGAATTTGTTTGGTCGAACGCGATAATCTCAGGAAGTACTGGTCCGATTAGAAAAAATCTTTCAGTGTTAGACAGCCTATTTAGCAAGGAAGGCTATAGGCTATATATCATCACGCTACGACCAATAAGGAGCTGAGTATACATTAAAAATGTTGGAAAAACGGGGGAAAACATTCAAACTCTACGGGAACAAAGTCGCGGGCAAAGCCTAGTTATTTATATAAATTATTTGAATCAACGTTTGTTGGAAAATTACCCGCTGGAAAATATATGTTCAAGATGTTTAAGCTAAGACATACGCCGGTAACTTTTTATCTATACTAATATTATAAAGAGGAAAGATTTGTTTGTTTGTTTGTTTGTTTGTTTGTAATGAATAGGCTCCGAAACTACTGGACCGATTTCAAAAATTCTTTCACCTTTGGAAAGCTACATTATCCCCGAGTAACATAGGCTATATATCATCACGCTACGACTAATAGGAGCGGAGTAGTAATGAAAAATGTAGCAAAAACGGGGAAAAAATTATAAGACCACGCGGGCGAAGCCGCTGGCGGGAAGCTAGTCTGCAATAAGGTACGATACTCGAAATTTCGTAGAATTCCCACGTATCTACTATCTACATACTAAAATTAAAGTAAAGCCATAGTACTTACTTTTAGATACACAATATTGTTGTGCGTAATTAAACAAAGGTATGAAAGCCAAATATTAACCCACCGAGCCGTCAGACCTTAATTATATTTCTCATAGCATTTCTAGTAAAATAACTTTAAGTGCTTTCGAGTAAACACTGCTGAAAATTAGTTATCGAAACAAATTATTTAAGCCATCTAAATAAATAAAATGACAGAGATATTATAATTATACACATACCTACTTTTCAGCTACGGTTTGGTAAGCAGCTATAGAAGTAGAAATCAATGTCTAGATCATATAAAAATCGTTAGTGTGGAACAACTTTTTCAAATCAATGATAAAAGCAACTTGTCTAGCCTCCGAGCGCAGGCCCTGGATGTGTGTCCTAGCCTTACCACTATGGTTTGATTTTTGTAAAATTTCTTGTGTTGCATTTCCTAGTTTTCTATACTAATATTATAAGAGGAAAAATTTTATGGTTTGCTTGTTTGTATTGAATAGGCTCCGAAACTACAGGACCGATTTGAAAAAAAAATTCGGTGTTAGATAGCCCATTTATCGGGAAAGGTTATAGACTATATACCATCACGCTACTACTAATAGGAGCGGAGTAGCAATGAAATTGTTGCAGAAACGGGGAAAAAAAGTTATCAAGACCACGTGGGCGAAGCCGCTGGCGGAAAGCTAGTACTTTATAAAAATCCTTTTGAATATACTTATACTTAGACATATTGTTACCGATATGAACATGTGTTATCAAACGCAACAATATTTTATTATTACAGCCAAGATCTAGTTTATATTAAATCCATCTTAAGTAGGTATAATAAACTTAAAGCTCTCCCAATAGAATTTTTCAAATCCAATTTTGGGGTCAATACACCCAAAAATAGTGTCGTAAAATGTAATACTTACCAACTTTTTAACGCAAGTGACTTATACCGGCAACGTGATTCTCTACTGAAATAACCTTGCGTGCCTTAAATAAATTATAAACTTAGTAAGTTTTAGCCTTGTAGGTCTAAAGAGTCTGAACATTACACAGGACTACTTATATCATGACAGTAACCGTATCTGCGTAACATAGGTACTAAAATATCTATAAATATGAATTAGTATGGAACTCATAAAATGTTAGGTTCAAAGCTTGATTCCAAGGTCGAATAGTGTTATTGGCATTTTCGATTCGGGTAATATGAGTAGCTTCGCCCTGAATCACAATAAGCAATTAATCTGTTCCACATGACATTTGCATATTTTTGAACGGTGTGAGAGTTATTTTTATTGGTGAATGGATTACATAATTATATGCTGCCAATTTCAATTTCAATACAATTTCAGTTTAATTTTTGCCCGACTAAACTGAATCAGTATATAGGGGCTACTATGCGAGATTGAATTTTGTAGAGTAACATCTGAACTTGAATATTTCGTTGCGAGCATGTTAGTCTAACAGGAGCCAACCATAGACACCTTAAGCCAAACGGCAATTTATGGTCCACCAAGGGAAAAAAAATGACAGATTAATTTATTTCTAATCTGTTTTATATCCCGAGGGCTGTAAAGTGCTTTTCACTTGATCTCGGAGGAAAGTAAGGAGGAAAAAAGCAGGTAAAATTTGAGATAAGTAATTAGAGCCTGCCTTGTTAAGACTCATTGCGTTCAGCCTACTTATTTATATTAAATACTTTTATTATCAAAAATATGGATTTGAATTTTTTGGTGAAGAAGTTTTTTATGATTTTCAGAGATGTCATGCAATATCATAATACAATCCATAAAATTATCGACAGAGCACTATAGGGCACGTAACAACACAAAGGAGAAGGTGCAAAATTCAACTTCGTCCTACAGCAAAGAAAAGCATTATTTAACACTTCTGAACGAATTTTTATAGTATTTTTTATATGTTAGACTGTAATCTGTAATGGATGACGATCGGAAAAATGCCATCTTTTTTAGCTTAATTAATTTTACCTTTTTTTTGAGATACTTCTATTTACTGTAGGACGTGAGTTAATTGTGTATGGGCTGTGCACCTTCCCCTTTCATTTTTGCCCCACTCCTTGGGCTGTATCACCACGGAGGTTTGTTATCATAATAACAAAAGTACATTTTACAATAATATTAAAAAAAAGAAATTGAAATACGAATTTAACATAATTATCTTCGCTATCAAAATTCAATATTTGATCTGTATTAAAAAAGATCGAAGCCGGCTACTTTACTGTCCTACGGTTGTTAAGACTTTCTTCTTAATTTTTTTTTTCCTAGCTATGAAGTACGTAGGTAATGTCACTTTGGAAATGGGTCAATTAAACATTGATTTAATTGTTTCAGGACATCGAGAAATAGTTCGACTGAGCATGTAAATATCAGAAGATGTTCTACAACAACGAAAATGCATTGGAAGATAGTTTCACTTGCAATAACTGTCACAACAACACGCAACATAATGCAACAAATTACAACTATACTTATCAGGATGAACTCGTATGCATTTTTCAAGAGGACGAAAACATTTCATCAAACGTTTTCAAAATATTTGTATACGTAATGTATATTGCAGTGTTCATTGCTGCTTTGTTAGGAAATGGCTTGGTGTGTAGCGTAGTTCACACAACACCGCGTATGAAGACAGTGACGAACTATTTCATAGTGAACTTGGCAGTGGGTGACATTCTAATGACACTGTTTTGTGTGCCATTTTCGTTTGTGTCTATTATGTTACTGCGGTACTGGCCGTTTGGTGCGTTCATGTGCAAAGCAGTGAACTTTTCGCAGGCGGTTTCCGTACTCGTCAGTGCTTACACGTTACTTGCGATATCGATAGACCGGTACATTATAATCATGCACCCTTTGAAGCCTCGACTCGGCAAGACGGCCGCTAAAATGGTTGTATTCACCGTATGGAGTGGAGCGTTTATCACTGCGGCGCCTATACCCATCGTGTCTACGCTACAGAGGCCTTCACTATGGCACCACGCATGTGAAGTGTATGTAATATAAACCCTTCTTGTTACTAAATTCCACGTAGTGAAAACCATGTTAAACTGAGATACCCTGTTTTATTAGGTACCTATATTAGTAGGCCAGTAACTATGTACTTCAGAACTAACAAATATTGTACTGAAGCAATTTAATTAGTTTCGTTGTTTAAAAAAAGAGTAGTAAGTTTTGAAATAAGTTAATACTTGTATCTACATAAGAAAATGTGCAAAGGAATTTAATGGACACATACACTAATCAACATGTTTTCATTTCTTTCTAAGAAAATTGCTACAAATTGACGATGGTATGTTGTGTAGAGATATTTGTGGTGAACAATGGTCAAGTCCAGAGCAGAGCAGGCAGTACACATACGCACTGCTCGTGCTGCAATTCGTGCTGCCACTCAGTGCACTCGTGTGCACATATGCACGGATTGCGCACAGGGTGTGGGGCGGCCGCCCGCCGGGCGAAGCGCACGATGCACGAGACAGTCGTATGCAACACTCTAAGCGAAAGGTTTGTCAATACTTTTTAAGGAATTAATGTGTGAATCTATTTAAAGTTAAAATAAAAATAAAATAAAAAGGTATATTGCAAAAACTTGTACAACTTTTACAGTAAGTAAATGTTACGTTGTAATACAATATTTATAAAGGGGAAACCGCCTAATGAAACAGCCTCCTTGCCGTGGCATCGCCGACTTTTCCACTAAACACACACTAATCCGCCTTTCTCTAACTAAGACTAAGGCTAAGTAAAGTGGGGAGCACACTTAACCAGACCGTCACGTCGCTGTAGACATGAAAGAGAAATTAATATTCCATTCCAGGCTCATTTAATGAAATCTCCTGATTTTGCGACCAGTTACGTACACGTACGTGATAGTTAGGTTTTTGCTGCCAACTAAGTTATTTATAAGGAAAATTTATCACACCAAATTTTTTTTAAGTAGTGTTGGGACAAATACGGGCTGATGTTGATGACGACGTGTTATAGATAATTAATAATTGCTTATTGGGATATGAGTTCAAATTTAAAAAAAGTATGTTTTATAGTTATTGTCGGTATTTTTTGCGATGATGTCTTAATATTCTTACCTTGCTTACAGATGATCAAAATGATGTTGACTGTTGTCACCGTCTTTACCATGTGCTGGTTGCCACTCAACGTTTTTATTGTAGGTACCTAGTCGTAATGTTATTTGTAATCAATTCTCCTATTCAATTCTTTAATTTGTATTCTTTAACATAAATTTTCTACATAGTAAAATACGTCTAAAAATCTATGGTTTGTTAGAATAACAATGCAAATAGGTTACAATGAAAGAAATCAAAATAACCTCTCATTTTTTATTTAAATGATCCACATTGTTTATTAACGGGCAGCACTTCGTGAAATAGGTATTTTACTTAAATAATTTAACAGATGAAATCCTTTGTGCCTGAGCATTGTCGTGTTTTGTTTAATTTAAGAGGTTCCATTGAGAGTGGGCATTTAAAGAAATTATTGAAATGATTTCAACTGTCTCATAATTAATTAGTGTTAAGTCGAACTCAAACATATTTTGATACTATCTTTGTAAATTAGGTACCTAACAAATAATCAAAGAAAAAAAAAGTCGAGTGCCAAGTTCACAGAGCTTATATGGGGTGGTAACTTTTATATCTCCAGTATGATTTGTAGGTAGTCAGAGGTCCTGTTTCACCACCTCTGGATAGCCTCTAACTACCGATTAACTTAAAAAATGGAACAAAATTTATATGAAATTATCTGTCAAGTAATTTAACCGAAACTTATCAGGAGGTAGTGAAAGTGTGTTAAATATGTATTGATAATTACACGACTGTACAACTGCACAAGTGCCGAACCCAATATGTTGTGAAGAGAGATCCTGAATGCAGTATTAATGTAACTTAATGAAAGGTTGACTTGCAGAAAATGAGGCATTAAGTGCACCTTGTGTACCATTTTATGTACACAAAGTTTAAATAAATAAACGTAGCATCCGGTGTATCAGGTGCTGTGGACGGTGCATGCAGACGATGAAGAGTGGAGCATGTGGCCCGGCATGGAAAACGTGTGGTTCGCGTGCCACTGGCTCGCGATGTCACACTGCTGCTACAACCCTATGATCTACTGCTACATGAACGTTCGATACAGACGCGGATTTAAAGAGGTACTGGTTTCAAATTTTTTTTTTTTTTAGAAATATTTGCACAATACCTCGTCATGAATCAATATTTATACAAAAAAATGATTTGTAGTTACTGTCATGAATACATTCTTAACACACATTTTATTCGTAACAGAAAAAGAAAAGTATTGAAAAAAAAATGTTTATTATAAGCCACAACCTTAACAAAACTTGGTAAAATTAAAAATATAAAGATTTTTAAATGTTTATTCCATGGATATACACTCAGAAGAAATACATTTTGTCAATTTTATTTTGACGGCGTCTGTGGTCTAGTGGTTCGAGAACCGGACTACGAGGGTTCGATTCCCACAGGACCCAAATATTAATGTAATGAATATAATTGTTTGTGCTGGTCTAGGTGTTTCTTATGTGTTATAAGTAGGTACATAACAAATTATATAAGGATTTAATATAAGGATTATAATATATCCATTGTCTAGCACATACCCATTTAGATATTACTGAGCAATGCAATTCTTGTAAGCCTAATGGCGACTAACCAGGAAAATAATTAGAAGGTACTGTGTTCCAGGAAAAGAAACCAGATCAAACGACGAAATAAATTGGAAATTAAATTACAGTTTCCACTTTTTTCGTAATACTTACCAATCCAGTTACTATGGTTAATATAAATTATTTTTGGTAGAGATTTATGTACTTGCTTTCCTGTTATAGGCTTGATTTATAGCATCGAACCAATATAGGCAGTTAATGATGATGAAAACAGCTTCGTAAACTCGCACGTATGAGCGTTTTATTAAAAATAAGCGTGTAGGTACCATGCGTCATCTATAGATAATTTTATATGAGTAGGTACATAAAATTCATCGTATTATTTATTCTGTACACGGTACCGAGAGGCGACTATGACCACATTGTTATTTGCCATTTTTCTAAATGTTTCTGGTAGTTTATACATATGTATACTACTTGTTATTTCCAAACATACCATACCTATTTAAAAACTTGATAGCGTTAGATGATATTTTGCCTTACCTTTAAAATCCTACTAATATTATAAATGTGAAAGTTTGTGAGGATGGATGAATGTATGGATGTATGTATTGTTACTCTATCACGGAAAAACTATTGAACGGATTTTGATGAACTTTACGGTATTATTGTTTATATATCAGCATAACGTATAAGCTATTTTGGGAAATTCCCACGAGATTGGGAAAAATTGATGAATGCGTGTTATGTAGCACCGCGGTGAACAGCTAGAAATTAAATAAACAGTTTTATATTAAACAGCCAGTGTGCATTGCACAACTACTTGTTGAACCTTCAGCTGAAGACTTACAATAAAGGTATATGTACCTTTATTGTAAGTCTTTCCTAAGCTCTTGTATAACATCTCGATATGTAGGTACTTAGTAGAGACTAGTTTAACATTTCTAGGTTACCTACAGCTAAACTTTGCGACCGACAAGTTTAAGTTTTGTTCTACATGTTTGTAGTCTCAACTGCAACTGCGGTACATTTTAATGGCACGTTCTTACAATGGTTTGCAAGTAACGACAAAGACTGGCCGCACCGGTTACGTTACGTTGCTATTTGCTATTAAACGCTTTATTCACAGCGTGCTGTTTGCAAACTTTATTATACATATACTAGCTAATGCCTAGCATACATTACAATACCTTATTCTTTTTTTTATTAGGAACCTTTTTCGGTGCGTATACAACATCTTACCAAAGTTACATCTCAAACAATTTGATCCATATTTACTTCTGTTTTGAGATTTCAAGGTGTTTATGAGCGTAAATTAATATAAATTAGTATAGCATATTAATGTACGACTTAAATTAATGTATTTTCTTTAATATTGCATGCAGAGTTTACCTTTAAGTGATTGTTACACTTTCATATGCTTTCTAACATGTTACCTTTGTCACAACACTAGTGTAAGCAATTGTTGGTGAACCAATTTAAATAAATAAATAAATAAACAATGCATGGCAGTTGATTTTTATAAATACACTCACAGAAGACATCGTCAAAATAGGACGAAAACAGTTTTATTTGGGATTGATTAAAAACTTATTTGCTAAACTGTTTTTACGTTCATGGGGGTAAATTCTGAATTAAGAATTTTCTCGTCCTCCTTACATTTGGAAACTCTTAACTAAAGTTAAACATTTTTCGAACAGATCCTCAGTGCATTGGTGTGTTTGAAGAAAAAGAACTCTGGAAGGCCGTTTAACCGCTCAAGTGTATGTGAAGCGATACCTTTATCGGGTAAGAAATCCTGCGTTTTATAAAATGATAATACTCAACTACTGCCACAAAGTGCGTAGCAACGCTAATGAGTGTGAGGTCCCGAGTAGGAATTTCAAGTCGAAAAAAAATGTAGTTAATATTTTATTCAGTTAAATATCTCATGGAAATCCCCGTTCCAACATGAATGACAAAAAATAATAACGACATTTTTCCTCTGCGCCACAGAATTATTAAAACTTCCAGGGTAGTTTTAAAAGGTCGGCGACTTTAGTTCAAACTTCAACTTAACGAACTTAAAAGTTCCCCTATAATCTAGTTAGATTAGAACGTCTTTGCTTTAGAGCATGCACCCGCAAAACTTTGACTGAACTAAGCTCAACTCACCTTCTGCCAGTTCTAACAGTTTAAACTGAGGCGTCAAAAAGGAGGAGCTTAAAAATTCGTCTGCATGTATTATTATTTATGTTTGTTATTAAGTAAGTACCTAAGTATGATGCGAATGTGTTGAAACCAAGGAAAGGTAGTTTGAATATTATTATGCCTTTTTTATTTCACTATTGAATACTTCATATTTACCTTCGAATATTACCAACTTCCTCATTGCATTCATTCGGATCGAGAGACACGTATTTTTGGGGTGCGGCAGGTTTAGTGAACTCGTACCAACTAAAAACCGCACCTGCCTTCCATTACCATAGAGCCACGGTTATTGGTTTATAAAGATTCACTGTGAAAAATCCAAAAGAAATCCATTTTTCAGTGATTTATGAATCTTATCTGGCTATTGTTCATCAAGCATTTATCAGTGTCATTATTTGATAGTGATCAGCAACTCTCACGGTACAAAACCGATTGTTGAAGCCTATATTTAATTTGATCTTCATAAATCTAAATAGATACTAATTATGTAGCCTCTTATTTGACCCTGATTACCCGCTGAACAAACTTTTATATGACCGGAAGAAGTGGAGACAATTCTAATAAATGCAAATGATAATATGTGTGTAGAACTGCAAACTAAAACATATATGTATAAAGTGGCTAACTGTGTACCCAAGTAGTCCACCGTGATGATCTCGTTTTTCCAAATCTAGTGGGAATTACCCGTAATCACGTCTTGGTGCTTATAAAATGTGCTAGTGCTATGCTGTATAAAAAACTCCTGTACTTATAACATTTTATGATTCTAGACACATCAAGGTTTTACGTTCTAGCTTGCCATACAAGGTCGTGAAATTTCACCTCTGACTTTAATATTCAGGTGAAAATCGAAAAAACATTAAAATTTGCTTGAACAGTAATAACAAGCATAACTCGTAATGCATGACGTCAAAGTGGATGGATGGATGAATTTATTGAAAAATAAAAGTGAAATAATCGTTTTCATACAGCTTGAATTTTACTATATTTAAGGATTCAGCGCAATAAACGGTAACGGCATCGTTAATTTATAAAGGTTTTACGGGAATCAATCTGGTAATATTTTTAAAAGTTGATTCGTGTATTTCGTGCCTGTTTTTATATCGCAATAAATTTATGAGATATATGAGTTTCCATCACAAATGAAATAGAAAACTGAAAAATGTTTACGTTGGAAAAGCGGTGTTACGGTTTCGTAGTAACGTAGCATATCGACTTCGTAGGCAACTGCTACTAATGCGATCGTAGCCATTTTCTTATATGACAGGCCCTGTAAACAAGTTGCAATTTGACATTCGAATCGACGCACGAGTAGAAACAAAATGTATGGGAATGACATTAGTGACAGCCCGATTTGTCGAAAGCTTTTATCATTTCCAAGCCCCAAGGTGACGCCCGGGCCCGCCGCCGGTTAGATAGTAGTGCAAAGGAACAAACAACTCAAAAATGTTTAGGTTATAAAAAAAACTATTAAAAGCATAAAAAGCGTAAAACGCGGAAATCTCGTGTTACAATCTTGTAAAATCAATTTAGCAAATGAAATCGTTTCCTGAACTCTGTTACCAGTGTCATGGAAAATGAAATAGCGTATTTTTATCCAGAAAAATGTGGAATTAAAGTATCAGTGTTTTATCTCGTAAAAATTGTTTGAGCAAAACGAGTTTGCACAAATTTTGTCCAGGCAGATAGTATGTAACCAGGATTAACATGATTCTTCAATTTATAGGGCACGTTATTCTACGATAAATGCGGCAATTTCCTGTTAATCTCGGGACACTAATTGAGCAATAAGCATGGAGTGCTATTGACGTGGACAAATTGCGAGTAAGAGTTATAGTAGCAATATTGCCTATTATATTATAGCCATTTTACTCACAAATAACTTATTATCTCAGTGAAATAAAGTTTAAAAAAGTAATGACAGAGACAACGGCAAAAACTCAACATTCATAGCAATATTTGTATTTCTCGTATTAAGTTTCTGTTGTATGTACTAGCTAGCTAGTTGATAACATTACCGATGTTTATGTATGTTCATATAGGTACCTATATCGGTATATCGGTATAAACATCGGTAATGTCATCAACTAGCTTACCGCCAGCGGCTTCGCCCGCGTGGTCTTATAATTTTTCCCCCCGTTTTTGCAACATTTTTCATTATATGTGCATTATATTATATATGTATCGTGATGGTATATAGCCTATAGGCTTCCCCGATAAATAGGCTATGACCAAGGCTTGTTAACGTTATCTCATAACAAAATAATTACCGTTAGTTGCGTAGGCTATTTTTATGCCCTCGCTTATATTAAAAATATGCCGAATGTGAATATTCGACGCATTTTTAGTTATCACTCACTAAATCAGCCCCGGGCCCCGCAACTTCTAACTCACAAGTTTTATTACATGATATGAAATGAAGATATCAATGTTTTAATTATATTTTTAATAAGTTAGCCACTTTTAGAAGAAAATGATAATTATAACAAACCGAATATATTTAATTACTTTTTTTAACGTTATGTATAACGTGAATCTGTTGATATTCACATTAAATAAAAACCCTGATAGTTTTTGTTTTTTGAATCGAAAAAGTATTTAGGTAAAAAAATGAAAATAAAAGTTAAGTAGGTATAGGATTATAGGTATTCAATTTAATTTATAAATAAAGAATGAACTTTCTGACTTGGTGTGAAGCCAACACTGCCGTACAGACAAGTAATTTCCAATAAAGTCTTGAACACAACTACCAACGTATCTGACAATATCCAATACCACTAATTAATACGGGATGTCCCAAAGCTGTCTGAATATAGTACAAGCTTATACGAGTATGCAATGGATGATGCCTCGCGGAGAGGCGAAACACGTGTCGTCACATAGGCATGGGTATGCATGTTGCACTAACAACTAAGTTCTCCCTGCATGTGCATAATTTGCGGGCGGGAGGGCGTCGCCTTTGGATCTTAGCATAAGCGGAACTAAAACTAAATATTTTCATTGCAATTTATTGTCATGGATATCCGCAAAGTAACGCCTGATTCCATTAATTATGAAATATTTTCCAACCAAATAAGAGGCTAAAATTATTTTATTTAGGTACTAAATGCTTAGATGAACAACTCGAGATAAACAATAATTGGGCTATTAAGCTGAAATTTACTATACATAGAGCAACGGTAACTCTAATGGTGCCATTCGTGATGTAGCCGCGGGGTATCGTAGGCTATTATAACGGGTATATCATGAAAATCATAATACTCGTGAAACATTATTATTTAGATTTTTAATATCACACGTTTATAATTATTATTTATAATTATAAAATTAAGCCAATAAGGTATCCAGGTATATTATATTAATGTACTTATTATGTCATTGTTTAGTGTGTGATGTGCTTCACTATCATTTTACATATACAGCTTTATGAACATAGTTTTACTTCAATTTGTGCATAGGGGCGGCTTTTAAATGTCCCACTCGATCCTCAGGGGCGAGTTGAAGTTAAATTGCTTTTGAAAATAATGTTAACTCAATGAGAGTTTCTAACGTTCTGACAAAGCTACTCCGTTGACCATGAATATTTTATCTTGAACTAGGCAGTTATTTCGATACTTTTATCGTACTACTGAAAGAAAAAATTGAGTGTTTAGTCAAGACTTAAATAAAACCTTAGATAACTCGAACACTGAACCTAAATTTTCCCCAACCTAAGTGTTCCACTTGTACACAAATTTATAAAAATATCCTTATCTATTAATAAGATCCTATTAATTTAAATTATCATTTGTTTGTTTGTTTTGAATCGTGCGTAAGGAGGCAATCATCCTTAATTAATATTGAGCACATATTGTATTTGTCAAAAACCCTAAATGTTGCCAATGTTTTCATGAAATGACTGAAATTCGTACATCTTGTACGAATTTCAGTAGCACTTTAAATGACTAACAGAATCCCTCGAGACTGTATTCAGAATTTCTGTCTTTTGGTACTTAAGTTACCCCACTTCGAGAGAATGGCTGGGTGAGTTTCATTGAAACGCACGTAGACTGTACGTTGTATAATGGCTGGATGAGTTGCATTGAAATGTCGATTGTATAATATGTGTACTTACACTTAAAATCGAGTTGCATTTGTACCTTCTTGGATAGATAGGTTAAGTTTTATTTTATATAGATACCTATAGGTCAGGTTTATTGGTAGTTGTATATCAAATCCGGTTGGCAACGACTAAGAAAAGGTTAAATATTAGGTTTGGACGAAGTTTATGGGCCTTTAAATTATTATAATGTAATGTAGTACCCGTATAACAAAAGCAAAATACGATGTTCTGAGGGTTCTCCCCAGTTCTTCAATCCTGCGACATCGGACCGTGTTTGACCGAGACTATGAGATTGGGTCATGAGTACCTACGATAGTTATGCTTTTGTTTACAGAACTCGTAGGTGTCAATGGGATAGGGGAGACAATCCAGCGCCGTATCGGAGGTTGCAGGTGCCAAATGGGGAGCGGTGGAGTCTCCAACGGCAGCAAATGTACAACCTGTTCATCTATACAACTGCCTCGGCAATCAGGGCTATCGGTGACGCCACCAGTCCGAGCTGCTTCCGTGCGCTCGCAATTCTTCTAAGCTATGGACTAGGAAAAGGAAAAACATCGATCTTTAAACAGACGTAAATACCATCATTTATCATTATCGTCGTTATAATTACTTGTGAAGGAGGTCATTAAAAGCTCATAGAACTCGGCCCAAATTTGTACTGGAGGTACATGACAGCTGTCAAGTTGATAGTTTTTACCATGAAATCACTATGAAACTGATTTAAATAATCAGCCGTAATGGCGTCCGTTTGACATTCCGAAACTGACACTGACAGTTTTACTATGAAATCATTACCACAGTCATTACGAAACAGATAATAGTGTGCCAAAATGGCGTGATTTTTCTCAAATTTAAAGTTTTTTTTCCTCCTCCCACAGTAAACATTAAAAAAAATCCGACTAGAGTTTTAACCAGCGTAAAACAGGGTATTTTTTCCTATAAGTGTACCTTATCATTTGGATCGATTTCGATGACCTCCTTTTTATATTTGGCGCATATTAGGTTTAATTACGCTATTTTTGTATTGTTGTGCATGCAAACGAATACAATATTGTAGATTTAAGCAATGTTCAGATGAAAAAAACTAAAGTAGGTAATGTAATTTTTCCACTTACGAAACCACACCCTCTCCACCCCTCTTTACTTATACCGAGAAATTTTAATCGTCATTAGTTGATAATAAGTGTTAAATACCAAAATGTGTAATGGTTTTCTGCGTTTTATTACTTGTGGCAACGCCAGCAGCTAAGTATTTAGGCGGCTATTTTCCAAATGGAAACTTTGGAAATGTTAATGTAATTATTTATTTCCTCTTTCTTTTGGCCCACCCACATGTACAGTCACGAGCAAAAAGTTGTATACACTAACAAAGTTTTAAATCGATTTTCTACTAAAGTAATAAAGGCCTCGTCAAACAGAATGCGCGCTAAATACGCGTTCTGTTTGACGAAGCCTTAAATACGCGTTCTGTTTGACGAGGCCTTAATAGAACTGTTGTGATATTACTACGACTCATTGGTGTTATCACAAAGTTACTATCGTGAAAAAAGGATTTAGCCCTTTTCTAAGTGTTTTTTTTTTACATTTTACACAGCACCATCTAGTCCCAAACTAAGCAGAGCTTGTACTATGGGTACTAGATAATGGATATAATACTTATATACTATATTTTATATAATATATTATATTTAGATTATATACTATATTATTATATTTATGATTATATACTATATTTAGTTTATATGGCTGTGCTCGTGACTGTACATGATTGTTTAATGTAAGGTAAAAATTTTTACTAGTCCCTTTGGGAATACGCGCAACTTGTAAAGTAATAAAATAAAATATTTGTTTACCGAGTCACTAAAAAATTGTGTTATACTTACACTACTTTGGGCCTCTTTCGCCACCTCTAGGTAGCCCTAAGATTATTAAAATATGTACAATATTTGTGTACAATTATCTGCCGGGTAATTTAACAGGAACTTGCTTGGAGGTGGTGAAATATAATATGCTTTAAATCTAAGTATATTGCACTTGATTGTCTCAACTAGTTTGCTCAATATGATATGGAAAGTAATTATAAAGAACATAAGTGATCATACCTATTTATAAAATCAGCATTTAGCTTTCTGGTTGTACCTAATTAATTACAAAGAAAAAACAGCGAACAATATTATTGTACATAATTATAAGAGTTGCTATCAATGTAGGTAGATATTAGATATATGACATAATGAATAAATGGAATACAGTGTAATTATGTGTATTTGACTCAATTATTATTGGTTGACACCCTTTATGTTAGAATATAATGATAGGTAGTGTTTTTGTACCTAAAAATATCAATTGTAAATTAATAAAATTTCATGTTCAAAATATTTTTATATCAGTCTTGCTTTTAATAAGCAATAATAATACCACATACCTTCATATTCCACATACTTTTTTTAAGAATTCTTCCTAGAAAAAATATGTTTTTATTTTCGTATAGTTTATGGATATTCGTATACACAGAGAAAACATGACGCATTTATTTTTGTTGGCAACTAGGTTTTAGCTACTACTAGGCACTACAACATTTTTTTGTAACGATTAAAGATTCTCTTATCAACTTAAAAAGTACATTCATACACTCACGCCTTTCTTCCACAGAGGTAGTCAGACACTAGAGACCGCCTTTGACACGATTCTTGCATACTTCTTTAGTTTCCTCCAAGTTCATACATCTTGTCATACACACGCGCCGGTTGTGAGTAATACGCACCTGACCTTTTTTAAGGGCCTCATCAATAAGGTCGGTATAAGTCTTTCCAGTCTTTAAGGCGTCCCCTCACGGCGCATCCACTGACATTCGCACAAGGTATAAAATCTCATTTATCAAAAATCCCTTTTGTTAAAATTAGAAAATAGGGAGGATGTGCAAACAAACTGTTGTTTTAATAGAGATCTGGGTACCTATAAGTTCGATCTCAACACACCGCGGAAGTACTGCAGGAGTTGTTAATGATTCTTACTTGGTTACCTTGGACAGAAATATCCGCCGAAGGCCTTTAATATCCGGGCCTAGTTCTGCAGTTACGAAACCTGTAAAGTTCAATAATGTGCTTCATTAGCCTAGTGGTCGTAAGCGCAACTGCTACGTTTGACATAGTGGGTTCGATGCCCAGGTCGAGTAGTGTTATTGGGATTTTCTATAAATTTCTCAGTACCTAACAGCTAGGCTAGGTAACCCTTAACGGGACACCTAAGCATATGGGCGCACTGTGGCAGGGTGCACATTACCTACTCGGTACCTTTCGGGGCATACTTACAGGACTGACGGTATTTTATATTATAACCTAATTATTTAATTATAAAATTTGCGTAAGGA
Source organism: Acronicta psi (assembly GCA_946251955.1). Lineage (NCBI taxonomy): Eukaryota > Metazoa > Arthropoda > Insecta > Lepidoptera > Noctuidae > Acronicta > Acronicta psi. Next base: position 6,148,902 of record OX276476.1, read on the forward strand.
GCTATAATTCGCTAGGAAGAAATATGAATGTGCTTATTATTTCTGTAGAATATTTTACAATTAGTCAACTAAACTGTAGGTCGTAAACTGTACAAAGTTTGGATAGTTTTGGCGAAAATGTATGCGAGGAAGTTATGAATTGAACATTACTCACCCATCAAGAAACTAACCGCAGCGCAGCTGACTGCAACTTGCAAGTCGATTAATCTGCGGGATTATTCAGCCGCAAGTCCCTTCAAAATGTACATGCAATCAAAAAAATGATAAGGTTTCATCTACCTATTCAGAACGTAAGATTGTAGTGTGAAATAGGTGTGCTAGGCAGGTATTTCTCGAATAAACACGCGTTTTTACTTTTTACGGTACTTATATTGTGTACGAGTACCTAGTGGCGCGAAAAACGTTCCTACCAAAAGCATTTTTCATCAAATCACAATAAAGATAAAAACTCGAATTGGAAGCACGAAAATTTGGACGCTACAGGCACAGTTTACTATAGGTACAGAAAATTGAAGCGATTTTTTGGTGAAAATGCAGCATGAAATAGTTTTTTGTTACTGTCGTATACGTTTGCTGTTATGCCTATAAAACTTTCAAATATATATAAATTATCCGCCGAAGACCGGCGGATATTTTAATATCTGGGCCTAGTTCTGCAGTTACGAAACCTGTAAAGTTCAATAATGTGCTTCATTAGCCTAGTGGTCTAGTGCTAGTGGTAGCGTAACTGCTACGTTTGACATAGTGGGTTCGATGCCCAGGTCTACTTGACCGTGTTATTGGGATTTTCTATAAATTTCTCAGTACCCAACAGCTTATTTGATACAGTCGACTATGCATCGAGTGAAAAAAAACAACCGCCGTAATGGTAGTTATCGCTCTCGGTTATTGACAGAACTCGTGTTTTTTGGTGTTGGTATCTTGATTGATAATTTGTTTATCAGTTCGCGTTGATTGTAGATTTTTTTCATAACGTCACGTGTGTTTTGTTTGCACATGGCCCGTGGCATTTGGAGGCAATATTTATACCGAATATGTATCAATGCACGAAATCTTTCCGAATCGTCAAATCTCGGACTAAAACAGAGCACTTGGAACGGTCAGGTAATTAATGTACTATTCTTTTATCATAATATCAGGCCACGGCCACACCCTATATTCATTTCGGCGAATATACGAAAAAATAATTAAATTTTGTGGTAAAGTCACAAGCAAAGCGAGCTGGCGGCTTAAATAAGTATATTGGATCATTTTGGCGCGGTTGTGAAACCGCCAGTCTTCCTGCCCAAGGGACCTTCGAACACAAAAATAATACGATTTTACTATATATAATGTCAAACAACCAAATAACAGTCATGAGTAGGGTCAAGGGTCAACGCAAGACTATAAATCTAAATGTCAACTGTCCGAATCACTTCTTAACCGATGATCTTCAATCGAAACTTCGTATTTCTTTTTTATTATTTTTGGCTTATGTCGGCAAACGAGCAGACGAACCACCTGATGGAAGTATATTCATCGCCACCCAACATCGGAGGCGTTGCTGATGCGTTGCCCAGCGTTGCCGAATCTTTAAAGCCCCTATCAACTGCAAAGCAATCGAGAGAGGGAACTTGCTCTCACGCAGAAATAGTCGGAATAGGCACATAATTATGTAGGTGCGTTACGATAGACTCCAACGAAAGGGTGGTCGCCAATCCCGGTCAGTGAAATCCCAGGAGGTCCTACTACTAACCGATCATATTAAGTTAGATCTTTGTCACCTCTAACGAGACACCGATCTGAGCCGCAGTGAGTGACCCCTGTGACTTGTGCAGTGACCCTTTGCCGGTGGAGCAATGGTACAGCTATGGACAGAATTATTTGTAGATTTCATTAGGAATATAGCTATTTCATTAATCTCGGCGGGTGGTACAGCGATCTCAATATGATGTCAATCCGTTTAGACAAGGGTGGTACTTGTGTATTTTTCTGACGTAATCTATTTATTTTTACGACTTTTCGGGGAAGCGATGAAAGAAAACAATTATAGAATAATCTCGACAACAATAGTACCAACTCCCGGCTCAAATATTGTGAGATATTATATTTATTTATATAGATACAGATATCACAGAGTAGGTATATACTATATACATATATCTTATAAATGGAGGTGTCTTGTTATTCATGAACCGCCAATCGTTTTTCCAAATAGACGGTAAGGTATTAGAATTTGACACGTCTGTTATCTGGTTTGCACAACTCAAAACTTGAAAGCGTTTATCCGATATCGGCTTTTAGAATTTCGTACTTTAGAGTAACTTTAAAGACTGTCATAGAGATAACACCTGTATTCGTATGCCAACTTATAGTATAACATGGTTCAACAAGCAACAGTTTACACTCTACGCCAATTACATTGCTTTTGTACATTCAAGTGTATTCATATGTATGTTGGTTTGTTAATTATTCGTAATCAAACTACTATTTACCGTCATTTGAGCGTCCTTTCTGGCACTAAGTAGTAGGAAAGACTAGACAACTTCCAAAATTAACTAAATTTTTCTATTAATAATCATTCTTCCTTAATTCTTTTCTTTATGTACGCACATTGTTTCCTATAATATATAAGACATAATGAAGTCGACAGCATTTCTTTGTATACCCTGGTGAAAAAAATGAATTATTTTTTGTTGTATGAGCTATTTATGCAAATTCTATAATGTCAAAACACAAAAAAAAACATAAAAGCGTGATTGATTAGAATAAAATAACGGTGATAGGTAATGGTGCGTCATTTTACACTTACTTCCTTTATAGGTAGTAATCTCCAATATGGAGGAGAATGTAACGATACATCATCTATTTCAATAAACCTTTCGCAAGATATATTACCTTGCCTTTGCTTTGTACAATGTACAGTTGGGCGGAAAATGCGTTATCTCAATAATAGCTCTTCCGCTCTATTGATGTACAGTCATGTACAGCAATCTAGACTTATGGTGACATGTCTGCTATTGGTAATACTTTTATGACAGACTTTTTGGTCCCTCCGATTACTTATTCATTTTTTGTGACGCACTCTTAGGCCCCAACTCAAAGACGGCCTACCTATCTTCCACTTTTTCGGCTACTATAACTTGGCCTATTTTTCTATAATTGAATTTGTTGTCAGTGCACTAAGATAATTATACTGGGTCTCATTAAATTAGCTATTAATGATTAATTAGGTAAAATACGTCTCTGAGTGCGGCCCTTAGTTTGAAAGCTCAGTAGGTATTATCGCCTATCCAGTATTTACGTACTTCATAAACATTTTGATTAGGTACCATTTCGCCTTCGCTTCACCCGGAAATGGGTATTGTGACTCTATTAATTTAGTGGCTTATGGGTGCGGTTCAAGTCACAATAGAGCAGGAAAAAGGCTGTTTTAAACGATATTGCTTGTATTTCAATATTGTAGAAATTATGATATTTGTGTGGATCTTGGAACAATATGCAGGAAGAAAAATAATTACGGGAAGGTCAAGTAGATATCTATGCCTACTAATAAAATAAAGCTGAAGAGGTTGTTTGTTTGTTTGTTCTTCTTCGAAAAAATATGTTTGCATTTGACAGCCCGCTTCTGAAAGGTTATAAGTAGGTAGTAGCATTTAAAATAACACTACGACTCTTAGGAGCCGAGTAAAAAGAAAAAAGGACATCAGTTTGTTTTTTAACTAAATGACAAGCCTTTGGCAACCAATCCCTTCGCTCATGGGCATATTATTTACCTATATCGTAACATGACGAATGTTGGAAAATGTAAACGCACGCGAGACAAGTAAAGAAACTATTTTGTTTATAATTCAGTATGGTTTATAATTTAGACTGAACGAATAACTTGTCCCGTCTGCAATACATTTTCAACATCACAGAGCTTGTTTATAGGGTTTTAGTTTTAGTACTTCTAACGGAGTCGAGTTTTTTATTTCGTTATATCTGTGAAATTCCCAGTAGCAGGTCGGTGTCTGGATTTGTGCCGGATTGATGGCAATAGGCTCGCCCCCTATTACATAAGACCTAAATATACCGGTGAACTGTGGGTGTACATAAGTACACCTCTGCCTAATGAAATTCGGGGAATACAGACGTGATGGTATGTTAAAAATAGCTGCTTCCTTCCAATTTATGACTATATCACATTTGGGTTTATCACTTTCGCGCCATAACCGTTATTAGTGGGGGCACGCCTTCGTTGCTTTGAGAGATTACAAAAGTGCTTTCAACATCGATATCGCGTTTTCTTTACACAATTCTTGAAAAATAACACTTAAATTTATAGCACAGGTATTTGATCAATGACCCCCGTGCTAGGAATATCCTGTGCTACAGGGGTATGTCTACCTACCCCTGAAATCTCACCTACAGGCCTCTACCAAAAGTTTATAAAAATATTTGTCCCGTGTGGGAATCGAAATCACGACTAGTGGTGCGCAAGCGGATCGCTCAGCCATCGTTTAGGCACATGTTGAGTAGGTAAATAATACAATGTCTACAATACTTCGCTGAATCTCGGTGTAAAACGCGATTGATTTATTATTGGGTCTACTAATTTTTATCTGCTATGAAGTATCTCATACAATATTAATGATACAATAGAATATGGGCGAAAGTGCAACAGGTGGGGTTGAAACTCGCTGCCACTTAAAATCAAGTTACGTCTTAATACCAGTTGGGTCGCCGTCCATTAGGTCTACTTTGCGGCATAAATTCAACTTATTTTACTAATAACGAAAATAAAAATACACACGCTTTTTAATTCGAATATGCGTGACTACTAACTATGTGTATAAATAAGTACACCTCTACCTAAACCTTGGAGGAATACAGGCGTGATAGTATGTGTAAGAAAGGGTATTAGATGCAATATAATACTCGTATCAACAGGAAGAACATCTCTATGAACATAACGCGGTGTTGCGAATCCAATATTGTACGAAAATGAAGATTGTTTGTATTAGATTATCTAAATGAGCAGCTCGTTACCGTTCGTCGCGTTTATTTTGGTCTTTACCGACGTAAGGGCTTCTGAATCTGAATAATTATGTAATAGTACTTATGAGCCAAAGTTTTCTACTTAATCTGTGATCGTATGCAGTGTCTGTCTCGCAGTTACTCAGTTGACAGTTGACATATTTGGCCTAATGGCTCAACTGGGCCTGTAGACAAGTTGCAATTTGACGATTCGAATGTCAAATTGCAACTTGTCTAGCCCCCAAAATCGGCTTTTGCGCCATACGTTACCCACAACCCGGTTTTGTATGACCTACATGTAGTTGTATCGGGGTTATTATGTAGTTACCTATGTGAATATTTTGTTGGTAAACGCATCTACGAAACAATAGAAATAATAAATTCCGTTCCTATAATTCGATTTTTCAGTAGACATCATTCAAGCACGGTCGCACGAAAAAAAATGTTTTGACTAATTAATTTGCATTTTATAGTACACTGAATACACGTTTAGAGCTTTCGATGTTTTAAACATATTTAACCCCTGCCCTTATTTACCCATGTCACTAGTAACTCGAACGGGGAAGCAAGTTAATAACAAGTTTCAGAGTCTCGACATGCTCAAAAAGCAGATGCATCTTAACTTTGTGACTGTTTTATATCATGTTAAATTTCTTTTTTATTCAGGTAGAATAATTATTTTCTCCTTATATATGTTTCAGTTACTTGTAGTTGTTCCACTTAGTGATCTAACCCAACCCTATGGTACGAAGGCTGATTGGGGTTGTTTGTTTTAAGTACGTACTTCAAACAAAACAGTTTGAGTTTGCACGGATTTAAATTTTTCATGAGTGGGGTTTCAATACAAAATTGATAATATTGTAGTTTCTTGCCGGCTCTTTTTCATAACAATCACTTTTTTGAACCGTGCAACTAGTTTGGCTTTTCGAAGGACGTATTTATATGGTCTAGGTACAAGAAATAAAAAAATTGATGCCTTTAGATGAAACTGTGACATACTTTATTATGTACCTATAAGTTATTTATTCCACCGCTTTTACTTACATAGTCATTTTTGTCGTCGTGTGCATATTGGACGAATAATGATTGGTAATAACTCGGTTACGTGTGTACCCTAAATATAGATTCAAAAGCGATCCCAGTTTCAGTGTGGAGTTTTATTAATTTTTCAGGGATGCGACATCCTTAATTGATACATCCTGTGTAAATATCTTGCTAGCCGGGTGCAATGTATTAAATTTCAAAGATATTTTATAAGGGTTGCGGTGCTCGACGATAATTAAAAACTACGCTGACGAGTACATTTTTATGTTTATGGATCGGTGACCATCGATTCTGAACACGGTGTCCTCTTCGACGTATGGAGGAACTCCTGTCACGATTGTTCTATCCCCTTATGCAAATAGTTATTTACTGACCTAAAAAAGAGTGATAATAAAAAAACACCCAAGGTTATATTGTTTGTCGGAAAGGAACATAATAGGGAGACATGATTAATGATATTCAACTTGCTCATGGAGTCATGATCGATACGTCTTGTCTCAAGTTTGCACGGTGTAATCTGACGTTCAGTCTATCGCTACTGCTTATCGAATAACATAATAATTGTATGAGTTTTATTGTAGGGTATATTTTTTAAACCTTTTGTCCAAAACTATGATTTTCCCCTGCATTAGGGGCACATATAGACACTTATCTAAAAATTATGACTAAATAGAACACCCAGACCCGAACTAATCGTAGTTTATACAAATATTTGTTTCATACATGCGAACCCACAATCTTGCCACTCTCGCTCCACAATGCCAAACATGTCATCAGATAAACATTTACGAAGAGGGGCTTTTATCTGTAACGAACATTCGATACCGGAATATCTGGAACTTAAACGCTATATTCGCAGCAATCAATACTTGAGGCAGGTTACATTGCAGATGTCTTTGTTCCCCGGAGCACAATTTTACCTTCCATTATAAATGTCACACATATTTTATGCTCGAACCTAGTACACCATTATAACAGACATTCCCTGCATCGAAGGATTCTGTTGTGTATTTATTACAGATTTATGATTGAACATTATGATTACGTTCATAACTAATGTTCCCAAAAAGAGATTAATTGTCTTCTCAGTTCTCCATGGTCTAAATATAGTCTCATATTCCTAATTATCGGATATGTCGGTACTGGAAACAGACCGGTGAATTAAGGGTCATATGGGTGTATACACCTCTGCTCAAGCTCTCAAGGAAAACAGGCGTGACGGTATGGTATTTCCCAGACTTCTTAAAAAAATACTGTTGTATTCCGTTGCGAGAGCGTCACGTTGTTATTATGTACCAAAATTATGTGTAAATAGGTGTAGCCTGTATATTCTATACCTGATTTAGGATTGCTATACTATATACTAGCTTTCCGCCAGCGGCTTCACCCGCTATCCCACGAGAACCATACATTTTACCGGGATAAAAAGTAGCTTATATGCTATTCCAGACTATAATCTATCTCTGTGCCAAATTCCATCCAGATCCGTTCAGTAGTTTTTGCGTGAAAGAGTAACAAACATCCATCCATCCATCCTCACAAACTTTCACATTTATTATATTTGTAGGAAGTAGGATATTTGCTAATCTAGCAACCCTAATCATTCACAGTTGGGAGTGAGGCAGCAGTCATCGTTTGCATTATTACGTGCGGTCCAGTTCAGTGCATACTTTCCGCCAGCGGCTTCGCCCGCGTGGTCTTGATAACTTTTCCCCCCGTTTTTGCAACATTTTTCATTGCTACTCCGCTCCTATTTGTCGTAGCGTGATGGTATACAGCCAATAGCCTTCCCCAATAAATGGGCTATCTAACACTGAAAGAAATTTTCAAATCGGTCCAGTAGTTTCGGAGCCTACTCAATACAAACAAAAAAACAAACAATCAAATCTTTCCTTCCTTTATTATATTAGTATAGATAGGGGAATAGGTACTCAAAAGAATAACAACAGAAAAAAGATAGATTTCAGCGTTAGTTTTAGGCATATGTTGTGTTTGTTTCTTTTTCCAAACGGTGCAGTGCAAAAAAAACAACCGACCTTTTTCTCAATTGGACGACCGGAAGTTGTCGAGTAGTAGCTCTCTCTATTTATGTGATCAAATTATCGGGGAGATAGAAAACACATCATTAGTCTAGTGGATGTAAGCGTGACCGTTGAGCTAGTTTTGGGCTTGAATGCCAAATAAAGTAAAGTGCGTTTTCGTGTTAGGCATTTCAAGGTGCCTCGCTTTTGGAATTGAGTCTGAGTAATTGCAATGCGCTCGCATTCTGTACATGGGCCCTAAAACATAATGATAGATTGTATGAATCTTTACACATTGTACCTTACCTCTTGAGGCTGTTACGATATGATCAACGGAAAATAATTCATACGTAGCAATCTGTTAAATTCTGTCTAATGTGCGTAATAAATGTAATAATTCATATTCTAAGTAAGTACTATGGACTTCGGGCCTTTGAACGACGCTGCCACCGCGCCGCTCTGTTCAAAATGTTTCTATTTTGAAATTAATCGACGTATCTACCTATCAAAGTAAGGCTTACCTTACTTTGATAGATATATTATATTCCTTAGAATATTAAGGGCTTACTAAGGGCCCTAACGGCGACTTTTGGGATTAATTACTAAGTACCTAATATAGCTTTATTGGCTATAGGCATAGCTCTAGCTAGAGCTATAGCTCTATTGGGAAATTGCCATTTATTTTAATATAAATATTTTACGGTTATTCAATGCACTCCTACAAATTCAGTAGAAGTATTCAAAGGTGAATTGAAATTGCTCAAAAGGTGGCCCGTTGATACCTAGAAAATGCGTTCAACACATAAATTGGGTGATGACAGATTATTCTAAAGAAATGGTATTTTAGATGCGTTGTTTTTGGGTCACAATAAAAACCATTTTGTATGAAGAAGGTTTCGTTGTATCAGTACTTGCCTAAACTAAGGCTTGGTACCTAATCAAGTATCCGTTGTTGACTTTTGAGCTTTCTAAATTATGGTAGTGCCGATATCTACATACAGTATGTACCTAGGTTTTTTCGGCGTTTCTTCTCAGTATCAGTAAGTATTAGGATTATGAAAGTGTCTTCAATAAATCTTATTATATAGGTCGGTACCTAACTAAATATAATAAATAAATATCGAAATTAGATTTTTCTGTATTATTATTTTAGTAAAAATAACATAGCTAAAATAACCCTTCGTCTGGCGCAGTCGGGTAATGACAAAGTGGCATAATACACTGTAATTTATTAAGACAAAGTAGATCATTAATATCAAAGTATGACCATCATTATGCCTTTACTTCCTTCCGCGTTCTTTGTTCCTGGTATACAGCCAATTTCCAAAATATTCCCATTACTGTAATAACATTACACAACCGCGTATTTATTCCTCAGAAGATGGTTTTCATTTTACGTTACAAATTCATTCATCCGTCTCCTCCAAATATTCGCAGCTCCCAAAATATACTTGTATGTTATTTCTAAACAGTATGAAGCGTTACACTATGTTTGCATGACAGGCATGCTTCACCATCAGTTACGTATCTATCAGTACACTACCGTAGTGATTTGAGAAATAAATAGTTTTGGTGTGTTGTAAATTGTGTTGAATGATGAACATTTCAGATGTGGTTTGTGGAATCGATGCATGTATGTATGTGTAGGAATTGCGATGATGGTCGTCCTTTGTATGAGGCCCTGATGGTCGTCCTTTGTATGAGGTGAGCTCGTGGATGTGGACAAAAACATTGTTGTAGATTTTTTTTCAGGAACTGCTGCGTGCCGCATGGTGTGCTTGGTCCCAGAGTTCGACAACACCTCGAGCTGTGCGATGTTCGATATTGTTAATGTAGTATGCGACTACCGAATGCTAGCTCTCCGCCCTTATCCTTCCTTTACTTGTGGCTGATTCATCAAATTATGTTTTTTTTCGATTCGAATTTCGATCATAGAACAAGAGATATAATGTAAAGCATTCAAGAAGCCTGTGAGCCATGATATGATTGACATGAAAACATTTCCTGGAATTACGTTGAAATTGTCCTTCAACTAGTTAACTTTGAACCTACATCCACATGTTACACGTTCCTTAATAAAAGGATTATTTAAAAGTTCCATCCGCAAGCACTAGCATTGGTTCGTGTTCATGAAAAATTCATCACTGAAGTGATGAGAGATGAAGCACTTTAGTGCTTAAAATAATAACTAAATCCATTAGTGCATTTGGTATTACTTCGTAAAATTCCTATTTTTTTATGACCCTGCTTGCATTGTGTTTATGTACATTTGATGTTTATGAGAACGATTTGAATTGTATGAATAGGTAATATTCATAAAACTGGACTATTATAAGACTGTTCCGATTTAATTGTGTCGTTATTATTTTATTTACTTCGCTCTACCTATATAATTTTTTTTCTAATTTAAGGTACGAGTCATAAAACATGATAAGAATGCACCAAAGCAAAGGAAGTCATCAAAAGAAGTCATCAAATACAAATCAGCCCAAATGTGTACCGGTACATGACAGCTGTCAAGTTGACAGTTTTTACTATGAAATCACTATGAAACTAATAATATTGTGCCTTAATTGCGTTCGTTTAACATTCCGAAACTGACACTGATAGTAGATAACTGTCAAATTGACAGTTTTTACTAGGAAATGGCGTGATTTTTCTCAAATTAAAAGTTATTTTTATCATCCCCCAGTCAACATGAAAAAAAAGTACGACTAGGTTGAGATTTAACCAGCGTAATACAGAGATTTATTCCAATACGCGTACCTTCGGTACATCATTAGGGCTGACTTCGATGACCTCCTTAGTTTTAAAATAGAATGTACATTAGGTTAGATGTTTATGCTTAAAATTGTACGATATAAACCTCATAAATTATCTGACAAGTTAGGATTTATTTTGGACCATATTTCAGTAAGGAAGTGTAAAAGACTCTTCAGTATTTCCGTTATCGAGAAGATTTTGGTAATAATATAATAGTGCTTGTGCAAAGCTGGCACTTTTGCATAAAATTGTGGAAGTCGAAACGGATTAAAGTATTTTCTTGACTTTCTTACGAAGAACATCTTCGTAAGAAAGTCAAGAAAATACTTTGTGTTATTGTTTTACTTGGTAACTTATCAAATATTTGACTCTTATCGGTGTCAAGAACTAATATATAACTCACTAACATGCAATATTTCTTGGAAACTATCCCACTTACCGAACTATCTCTTATGCTTTTATGTGACTTCCGCATATTTCTAGTTAGGTACTGGAACTAAATACTTAGTCAAATGCAAAATAGCTACACGTAGTAAGTATAAGAGATCTGTCTACTTACATAATTTAATCGTGGTGTTAAGTTATTAGTACAGTATAGTACCTAACATGTTAGATTGTTAGTAGATATTAGCTGTTGTTAGCTCGCGTGCGCTCGCTACGCTCCGCGGGTTCACCCGCGAAAAGGACTTATGGATACGAAAGTCACGTCAAAGCTGACCAGCCTTAAAAAAAATCACTATGAATTTAGAGAAAAGCTCGGTCAAAATTGCAAATTCTGACATTACAAAAAGACGCTTCAATTTTAGTTATATTTGTATCTAGATTTGTATAGGTGTCTCTTGATCTATATTGCGGGCAAGTCAAGACATTTTACTTGTGCGGAAAATCCGAAGGAGACACATTTTCCAGAAATAAGACCTAGCTAGATTAATTCGCCTCCGTAAACTCTGACATTGTAATCTTAATTGAAATCGTTAGAGCCATTTTCGATAACAGGATTACATTATATATATTGTTCGTATCTAGAGGAGGGTGTTGAAAGGTAACTGAAAAGCAACAATGAAGTTTTCTTTTATTGCATACTAACTAAAAACACCGTCATCAATGATGTCTTATGAAACGACGATTGGATAATTACATTATTAGAATTGAGAAATGCCTTCTCTCTCTCATATTGCCGTGCCCGAAAGGGTCCATATTGATACTTTTCTGTATAATAGCATCTATTGACATTATGGAGTACAATATATTTATTGAGTTTTTTTTTTATTCTTCGGAAGGTTAGGCACAGGTATGTTGCTGTATCCAGTGTACATCCACAGTTGCCACTTGCAGGTCCTATATAATCAGGGGCGAACCTATTACCATTAACCTGGCACATTTCCAAACTCAGAGTTGCTACTGGGAGTTTTACAGGAAAACCCAACAAATCTTTGCTGGACCCGGGGATCGAACCCGACCTTTAGCGCAGCAGTCGTGCTTACAACCGTTCGGCAATGAGCAATTTAAATATTATTTATGTGAATGAGAGAAATAAATACCTTATTATTATTATTTAAGAAAAACGTAACAAACTTAATAACCTACTTTCTTAATATTAGACCGCTAACGATATTTCGTTAGCGGTGTAATATTAAATTAGTGGAGCTTTCTCTTTCGTAATTTCTAAATTCGATAAAATAATTTCATTTCAGGTTCACTTCCGTGCTCAGAACCAAATGATTGCAATTACTAACACGGAAATTATATATCAAATGCATATCTAGACTTAACCGGGAAGCCGTCGTCGGTGCATCGTAGGTACGATATGACGGTATAATTATTGAATGTCTTAGAACTATTATCAAGTTCTGCTTTGAGAACTTATGCACATGCTAGTCGAATAGAAATCACACAAGTTTTGGAACACGGTGGTATTTATAAACCCAACTACATATATGTTTGTTTACCCCATCAAAATTCTGGAATAGTAAGTGGTATCTAGAGTCAAGAGTATTTTACAATCCGTGTAAATTAAAAGAAGTATAAGTGTGCTATATGTCGTATCACCGTCATCATCATCATCGAGTGTTAAACTATTCGCACATAAGCTTATACATCACTACTACTAAAGAAAAACCTTTCATTATTATCAGCAGTCCCGTCAATACTCGCACAATATTTGCATTTATCTTGATCCCGAACAAACATCCCTCCTACAAATACTTTGAATATCGAAGTCTTTGTATTGTCAAACTGATTGTCGTGGTCGTAAGTGCTACTGCTAAGTTAAAGACTTTGGGTATTCCTACGCCGGCCACCGACGTGAGTACAAGCTTGATGGTTTTATAGTGGTAGGTAGGTATGCATAGGATCTTTCACAAGTTCTAAACCTGAATTAATGTCGAAGGAATTACCTGTTACTTTTTTTTTGTTAGGGAAAATTCTCAGGGATTCCTTCCACCGGTAGTGGCGGCAGGGTATGTCAGATTCATACTGACTATATTTGCCGGATTTGCCTTCCCTTGCCCTTAAGTTATGGCCGGCATCAGTTACATTCACCCCGACCGTAGAATCGTCCGTGCAGGAATCGAACTTAAGCTACCCGTAACACAAAAGTCGATTTAGCCACTGTACCAACCGTGTTGTCACGATGTATCGTAAGATTAAGCTTTGTCCTTGAGACATTTTTCATAACTGTGGGTGTGTAGGTCAACAAGGGTGGAGTAGGGTCACTCGCGCGCCTGTCAGCTAAAATTAACGACTAAAGACGACGTGTCTTCGGTGTTTCCAATCAGAGGAATCCACGAACGAATTGAAACGGAAAAGTTCGAAGTTTAGATTCAAAACAGCCTGACTGCTTAGGCAAATACGATGCGATGTCGGCAACTTTCAGACTGAACGAATAAAGGCTATTTTATTTATTTTCGAGGACAGAATACGTTAAAATCACGCCCTAAGGGTAAGGCAGAGGTGTACGGTGTACTAATGTACAATGTACACCTACATTTCTCATGTTTACGTGTAATAGACACCTATTGCTACCGATTACAAATCCAAACTCCGAGCTGAGAATTTCCAATAACACTGCTCGAACCGGGAATCGAACCCAGGACCTCGAGCATACCGGTTGCACTTACAACCACAAGGCAAACTAGAAAGCTTAATCATACATGTACTTACGTACCTAAAATGGATATTTTATATTTTACACTTGGCCTGAAGCTCGGCCTTTTCAATCGCCGAAACAGTCATTTACACACAAATAGTGACTGTCACTTTCTGGTTCAAATCATCCATCACTCCATAAGAATTTGAATCAAACCTGTGTAAATAGAGTCTGTGAATCAATGTTTATTTTCGTTGTGCTTTGAATCCATTCTGGTTTACAGGTTGGTTTGTAGTTCTATGTTTATTCGCAAACAGCGTGGAGTTTCTAGTATTGTTTTTTTGTTATTGAGACACTATGTTACGGTGTTAAAAACGTAATTCGGATGTAATATTGCGGGACTTTTAGAAGCTGAACCAATAATGACTGTATGTACATACAATGAATCTGATGTTAATATTTCATTTTTTAATTATTTCATCATCATCATCGATGATGAAATAATTAGGTCCGCAGATGAACAAATCATTTCCCGGTTATTTTTTGGGGTGCGGAAAATCCTCACAAAAAGAAATGATAACCTAGAGAAACTTCTGTACAAAAATCTAGAAAGGGAGAAGTTGGGGTGAGTTGCTAGTTTATATAAAACGAATCAATTAGTTTTAGAACCCAAGTATATTTTATTTATTCTGATCTGGAAAAATGATCAAATTACTTTATTCGATCACACAGCTGACTTGCTACTTAATTAAATATTTTGATCAATTGACTTCACAAGAAGACATTCTAAACAAGTTCAAGGGGAACTTTGTAACGAATCAGCGTTGACATGGAGACGCGACTAATACTCATTAAGTGATGTCGGAGGGCTAGGCAACGTGGAGGGTACTTCTGGTAAGTACTTGTAGTAGATACACTGAACCTTGGAACTAAGCGTTTGGCAATGACGTCACCACTTGCTATAATTACGAGATTTATCACTTGTCACCAGAGTTATTACATGTGTCCTCCATTTTTAGCCCGTTTTACCACCGCTGGACAGCCAATAACCGCCGCAAACATTTGAAAATGCAACAAAATTTTTATGTATCTATCTGCCAAATAATTAAACGGGAACTTACTAAGTACGAGGTCGTGAAACAGGTCCTAAGTCTACAATCAATTTAAACATTTCTTCGGTGCCGGATAATGTGTTTGTATTTCTTGCCCAATCATTGCGCCAACTTAGGGATACATTCAGGGTCGGACTGGCAATATAACGCTTTGATATTATTTAATAATTTTATAGAGATAAAAAATCATTATTTTCTAATACCTATTATTTCATCTACTACATTCCCACCCCGGGCCCCAGGCTTTTGGGGAGGGGGAACCACCCGGGCCCTTCCGGCTTAGTCCGGCCCTGGATACATTTAAAGAAACATGATAATTACATAAGTGTTTCGTCTTTCCTTTAAAATTTGAAAGTGACTTACTACGAAAGCGAGGCAGTGCCGTGGCGCGACAGATACAAAATAGCCGCGTTTTCTTCGCACGAAGACGAAATTTTAATAGAATTAAGTAGTAAAACGCACCTTTATTCGATACGAGGCTTCAAGCTTATAAAGATAATATTGTGAGGGACAATATTTGGGGAGAAATTAAAAATGCGTTGAATAAAACAAGTTAGGAATTAGAGCACATAATAATAGAACGATATTATCGTCTTCTTCTTCTTCATCCTCTAATAACTGTCGAATAAATCTTTTTCTGTTCATAGTTAAAGCGCGTCGTGAATTCGTGATGGATTACAACCGTTTAGTTTAGCAACTGCAAGAATACTGAGTTTCGCACGACTCGGTCGCGTAGATTCGTAGGTAGCTGTCACCCCGCGACCTGCGACCGGTTGCCGGTCGCGGTCTCTGGTCGTGGTCTCTCATCGCAGTCGTCTTGATTCGAATGCTACCTATAAACATCTTCCTACCTGCGTCTGATGGGTTCAAGAAAGGTATAACGCCTTAATCCATTTAGTATACACGGATTTTTCTTCCTGAAGTAGATACAAATGGCGGTCATATAATTTCCTTATTGAATTTTGAACAATGGTGAGACTCACCACACCTTTATGACCGTCCCTTTTATATTCCGTACGATCAGCTGAACAACATACTTACGGTGCCTATTTAGATTTACAACAGAATTTTAGATAATAAAAATTTTGAAAACCCCCGACACGAAATATTATGTGCCATTTTGTGGTGGCGGCCATCTTGGATTTGAAATGTATCATAGTGTATAGTATTCTCCTAGTTAAGCCCTTTCATTTGATACCCATATTGAGGGAGTTGTGAAAAAATATGTAATTCGCTATTTTGTAGCTCCCGAACGGATGAAATGATTTTGATTTTTTTTTTGTTTGAAAGTTGAATTAGTCAGGAGCGTTCTTAGCTGTTTTTGATGAAAATGGTCCAAGATGGCCGCCGGCACGAAATGACGGATTACATATTTTTTCAATTTCTGTTGGTTTTTTTTTAATTTTTAGTGTCTTGTGATAATATGTACTAGCTGTTGCCGCAGGTTCACTCGTGATGACAGTTTTTCTCATTGCCGGGAAATAATGTACTTTGTCTACGCAAGGAAACCAGTAGGTATACGTATTCTTATTGACATTGGTACATATTAGTCATATATCAATCAATCAGACCTACTTTAACTAAATGCCTACTGCCTACTCTACTTACCAAACCATAAATCTGCTCAAGCTAAAGCTTAATCATTATAATGTTAATAAGAGAATGAAAATCATTAGCGGGACAATAACATGGCAATCTTCCATTAACGGTAAACAAGATTAACGAACAGTGAAAAACATGTTTAAATGTGTTCGTAGGTGGATAATACTCTTCTAGTTTTTAAACAGGTTATGTGATTAACAACAAATAACACGATCGTTCTAATAATTATTTTCTTTTGCTTTGAGTAAACCGTTCTATTTTTTCAATTTAAACTAAACAAATAACATTGAGATTTTATTATTTTATTAAAAATATCCGTCATTTTTTTCTTTAGATATATATGATGTATTATTATTTTATTACATTAGATACTACTGGACTCGTATTCCAAGTGTCATCTAAGAGTGAACGTATATCTGAAATACAAATACAAATTGTTTATTGCCAGAAAAAGAAATCATGAACAGAAATAAAAAAAACGCAGCCAACTATTCACACATAGGAACGTAACTGATCATGCGTCGATCGTACTAACTGACTACGCCTAATGATACACCCGGTTTTCCGTCAGATGTACCCGGCTTAATGCTGTTATATGCCAGTAGAGAGAATTTTAATTGCCTGAATTATTTGGAAATAACATTGACACACATAATAGGCCTACGTAACTAAGGAAATTGGACGGAATTTAATAAAACACCCTACTTCAGAAACATAATTATGATCGGACGATTTCTAGGAAACTTGATACTTTCAATGTCCACACCAACCTGTTGCTGTTTGCGAGTTGGAAACGTTGGAATTTTCCAAAATAACTATTTATTCAGATAAGGATATTGAATGTTTTTAATAGCGATAGTAAATGAATAACTGTAAATATACCTTTACAGTTGAAAATCAGCAATTTTAGCGAGCTAGTTGCTAGCTATTCAAATAACAGTGAGCTCAACCCTCGGGGAATACAAGCGTGATTGTTGTTAAACAAATAAAATGTATTCAACGTAGCATAATAATAAATATATTTACATTACAACGTATTTAAATATCACTTTTTAATTAAGGTGAGTTCGCACTGAGAGGGCGCGCACAGGTGCGCACGGTGCACCAGTCCGCGTGGCGGTGGGGAGTGCTCGCCTCATAGACGTGCACGAGGAGCACGTGGGCGCGCGGTGCAGCCGGCTGAGGCAGCTGCTCGTCGTGCCACGTCGTGTCATGCCGTTCACGCCGACTATTTCTGTGATTAAAACATAATTGTTATACGATTAGGTACTCACACTAATTTACTAAATCCTAATTTAAATCTAATTTACTAAGTCTGTTCTAATCTAGGACAAAAATAACTTGTATTCATATAATATATGTGGACTTGACTTGCTTAGGCCCCATAAAATACGAACGATATATATTCTAGCCAAACTAAACTATAACTAAATACTGTACATATCAGTTGAAATTATACTACGTTCATTATTATACGAACCTGCACGCGTTTGTTGCAAAAGATGACGACGGATAAGGAATAAAGGCTGTATCATTATTCGTCAGAACAATTATAATATAAGTAGGTACTCTGTATTCTTCATTCATGTCTACCTCAGCATAAAAATAAATTAATTTGTGTTTCGGAAGCTTTGCCTCGCGGCGTCATTTATAATCCGAGAAGGAACACAATAAATCATTTACGATAGAGGTCGCGTCTTACCTCTCACGGACTTACTGTATAAGACAAATAGATTCCTATTGAATGTCGGCCTGATAGTGATATGCCATTTGATTGTTTTTTGTGTGACTAAGCACTTCCGCGATTTCTGGCTCTCACCTTCCTCTTCGGAATCTCTTAGTTTTTTATCGATCCGCTAGTAGCATAATGATACTTTACTTATTAAGTATTTATATTCTGTGATTTATCTAAATTCAGATATTTTATGATTGGTAAAACTGATTTAAAAGATTATTCTAGTATTGCAATCTATGTATTTTATAAATAAAATTGTCATTTTTGTATTATAGTATAGTATTTGTATAGAGCTGTTTTCAAATATCTCGCTCAGAAATCCTGATTTAATATGATAGAAATGTAGGTAATCAAACGACTAACATGTTTTGGCAGATAGTTAATCATCAAAGGTTCGTACACTCAGATTTAAACCATAGGATCATCTTTCAAACCAGCGAATTTTTTTTTATCTTCGTTTTTGTAAAGAAATAAAGAAAATTTTGTTTGACACAGTACAATGACAATAACGTTACTTATACTTACCTATCAAGATAAGATAAGAACAAAATAAAGTAATAACCTTCAAACTCCACTCCTTACTTCAAATTATACGGTCAATACCCAAACCAATTATTGGAAGTCTAGAAATAGATAAAATTAAATAATATTGATATAAATTTAACGGGGTATTTGAAGAGCGTATAAATTGAAGTACTTTGTTTGATTTAGTTTTAAAACGAATCCGCAACATAATTTACATTTGACAATTACATTATTAAATATATTTCAGTTAACAGTTTTCCGGGTTCCGTAGGTACCTACCTACCTAAGGACTAAGGTTTCAATTTAACTTATCTTTCAGTGTCTGAACTTCGCTAATGTTTATTACTTTGACGTAACCTTACATTTTATTCTTATTACTTATATATTACGGTATTTTTGTACTCTTTGGCCAACTTTTATAATAAGTAAAATAGTCTTGCAAGAGTTACGGCTAAGAATTTTTAAGGTATGTATTTTCTTTTGAATAACTTCTGATGAATGGATTTATTGTATTTTCAATTTAGGGTAGTTGTTAAAGTGAGAAAAGTTTGTGTAGTTAAAAGTTATTCAGAATCAAAACATTTCAGATCACTAGACAACTAAATAATGGTTTGATTTTTAAAGAGTGGAATTTTAATGGAAATCATAGAAAATAAGAAATAGGTAGGGGAGGCCGGGGCTTTAATTAACAGAGGTAAGTATTAACAAGCGAATTTCTACGAAACTATAAACAGCACGTCACTAGTGATTCCTGGAATTCGTCCCTGTGACAGAGGTCTACGGGTTGAGACTCGTCAGTCCAGGTCAGTGTGCCGCGAGAGTGAGTTGTGTGATGTGCGTCTATTTTGGCCAGGTAACGAACTTTTTTCACTTTACGATATTTTGATTTACGCGTTGAATAATTGATTTCGGTGTAATATATTTTTTTTTGCAGTAGCTTGTTTTATGCTTAATAATGTTACATACCGTTACTAACGCTAATGCACAATATTTCGTAATTATATATTTTTTTATTGAAAAGCTACCCATGGGGCTAAATTTAACAAAACATACGGGGCTAGTATTAACATGTTAATTCTTACCCCGCATGTGGGGTTGGTATTAACATTATTACACTAGGTACTAAGCCTACGCTGTCCGTCCGTCTGTCTGTCCACCTGTCCTAACTTTAAAGAGCTGTATATCCACCAGGGTATCTAATAACATATTTATTTATTTATCTTAAAAGTTACAGCATGAGGACTTACAAGCGGAAAACTACTCGAGGCATGACTTCGCTGGCGACCTACGAGTCAGCTGCTTTAGAAATAATGGACAAACAAGAAATAATGCTTTAGAAATAATGGAAAAACAAGCACTAGAAGAGATAGAAAGTAACAGAAACTTAAAAAGAAAAAAACCGCAAAATAAAGACGATGGAAAGAAAAAAAGCAAGGTAAAGAAAATGAAGGTAAGGGCAAAGGAAAGGGTAAAGAACAAATAGCTAAAAAAGGAAAAGAAAAGGAAACATTACAAGTGGAAAAGGCAAAGAAAAGGATATTGGAAGAAAGCAGCGACAGTGCATAAGATGAATATTTCTGTATAATTTGTGGTGTCTCATACAATGAAGACACATCTGGTGCAGACTGGGTGCAATGCATCTCGTGCAAGCAGTGGGCTCAGTCCGGATGTATCTGAGGCAACACTGTTTCATATGTTTGCCAAAATTGTGATTCAGATGATGAATATGAATAAAAATGAAACATATTGTGATTACATGAAAATGATTCCTAGTAGATTATATTGTTAAGATGTTGATTTTATATAATATAAAAAGGATATTTATATTACCTTCAGTAATTTCATAATAAGCTTTATTGAGACTGTTACTGTTACGTTTAAGAATAAGCTGTTTACTAACTCATTTAAGTTGATTGTATTATTATTAGATAACACACATAAGGCTGATTAAACTACTTAAAAGGCTGTTAACTTAATAATAACGATACGAAGAGGTTTTGTTTGAGTTTTTGTTTCTATTCATTAATATAGCTGAAATATTGTTGTTTGACGGAGTGTTTCAACTTCTAAGCATAATGTTAATTATTATTCCACTAAGTGAATATTGTGATTATTGAAAACTAACGTTTCCTTCAATAATATAATAGTAAAAGTAACTGTTAATTTTGTAATTTTCAGTTTTCTTTATTTATAGAGGAAAATACTTACAATGTTAATTGTTGCCCCTTTTGTTAATACTTACCTCGGAAGTGTTAATAATTATAGCCCCGATCGCGGGGTAAGTATTAATTTCTGACTTTTCTGAGTAAAATCGACTTTCTTAAAAAGGTATCCATTTCTTGGCAAATTAAAACCAACGACATGGTTATTGAATAGTTTAGACATCATTTGATACAAAAATAATTTCAAAATGTTTACGTGTCTTCAAGATACAACTGAAAATATAAATTTTGTTAAGTCGCGCCCCGGTCTCCCCTATAAATGAAAATGTTCGCGAGTAGCTTTCCGCCAGCGGCTTTGCTCGCGTGATCTGGGTATTTCTTATAAATTATTTTATGGTGCCGACGAAATTTTCTGTACTTATCTTCTTAAAACAAATCTATCCCACGGGAACCATATACTTTACTGGGATAAATAGTAGCCTCTGTGCTTTTCCAGACTACAATCTATCTCTGTACTAAATTAAATCCGGATTCGTTCAGTAGTTTTTGCGTGAAAGAGTAACAAACATGTATCCATACATTCATCAATCCTAACTTTCACTTACATAATATTACTTGGATTTAAAAAAAAACTGGTCTTATTTCATAACATCGACACTGACATTTTTATTTTACCTTGACATGCCTTTGAGCGCAATTGAAAAAACTATTTTAGTCATTCTATATCTATTGAACTTTAATAACGTAACTGTGTTTATAGACGTGGATAAAAATCACACAGCTATGTAGAAATTACTACTTCATAGTACTCTTTGAACTTCTGACCTATTACTAGAAGTCTGGATACTCTACTAAGGGCCTGTTTCACCACCTCTGGATAGCCGCTAACCACCGGATAAATTAACAAAATGAACAAAATTGTTATGATATCATCTGCCAACTAGTGTTAGCAACAATAGCCTAGGGGTATGACCACTGGACTGCCAAGTCAAAGGTCTCGAGTTCGAATCCAAGGCACGCAAGACTTTTCAAAATCATGTGCGTAATTATCACTCGCTTTAAGGGTGAAGGAAAACATCGTGAGGAAACCCGCATATCTGAGAGATTTTCTCGACGGCATGTGAAGTCTGCCAACCCGCATTAGGCTAGCGTGGTGGACAATAGCCTAATCCCTCCCATACTGAGAGGACCCGTGCCTAGCATTGGGATAGTACAGTTCGCGCCAAACTTACTGTTGAAGTTGAAGTTGGCATGAGCTAACTTTAACCCGGCCGTAAAAATCGGAGAAAGAAAAACATTAGATTGTAATAAATAAAAACGATTAATTTATATCCACTACTTTTCTTTCTCTGATTTTTACGGTTGGGTTAAAGTTAGCTCGTGCCAACTTCAACCCGGGCAATAAGTTTAGCGAGAACTGTATATTGTTTGATGACATCTGGCAACTAATTTAACGGGAACTGACTGGGAGGTGGTGAAGCAGACCTTTAGTAGTATTTACCATTGATTAACGTTGCTCCTCGCTAGGGTTTTTACTCCTACAAATTCTCACACCCAGAACCAAATATGTTTTTCGTACGTACAAGATCCTGCAATTCCTAGTGCATAAACCGACCTTTTAGCCAATTCGTGCCAATCGACCTTTTAGCCATACCCTAAACCTACTACTACATAGGTTTACTCCATTAATTACCATCGTGAGAACAAATATTTCGCGATTTCTCGGTTGTACAGTAAAGCACAATATTAACATAAAATATTTGCTAGATACTTAGGTAATTTATTTCTACTTTATGACAGGATGACATCATCAAAATGCGTTAAGTATTCATCGTATTCATTAATATAATTAATTGATTACGCGCCCGGGTCGGTATTAATTTAATGCGGAACGCGTAGACCTACTTTTGGCTGATTATGTTGTTGGAGCATACTTGTGTTATAGAGATAGACAGGATAGGCTCATTGACTTATATAATTACAGCGTACCTAAGAACTGGGCGGACCGCATGTCATAAATACACCCCCGAACTTCTCTAACCCGACGTGAACTAGTCCGCGATTGGCAAAAAAAAAACAAACGCTATGCGATACTAAAAAAAAAGATGGTTTACGACGAATTGTGTTTCGGTGTACGACGAATGTATCTGTCAAATGTTCGGACGGCCCTATCTGTACTAGGTATTTATATCAATGGATAGGCGTCATAGTTAACTATTAATATAAATAGTGAATTCTGGTAAGAAACAGTTACGATTTGTTCCTGATTCCGGTTACCGATCCCGCCATTAGTAAGCCACTCCCCTGTCGCCAGCTTATCGTCACGTTCTGGAATCTAGTTAACTGAAATTTCAACTAATATAATTCGTCTTATTCCAACTATTTCGAATTTCTGAATACAAGCCTAAATGTCTCAATTAAAGAAGGAGTGGACCACCAAATAAGCATGTAATGAGGATCATAATTCCCAGAATGTCTAGTAAATACTATCATGTTGCTTTTATTATCTAATTTAATAAAAAGTTACGAATAAGCTCAGATCGTCTGAACTATTCCATGTATAATGTTACATGACATTAGAAATGCTGATTGTGTAGATAACAAACAATATAGGCATCTGTTACGTAATACATACAAGGTGGAAGGGACATCGACGCACAAACGTCGTGACAAGGTTTCACTCAAGGTCAAAAATAAAATAACCTAGGTCATTCATGTAAAAAATGATCGGTTATAACAGATATTGACATTTCTGAGCGCGCAGTGTATTGCTAAAACGCGATAAAAACGCTACGCGGTGAATTTTATTGCGCGTGCGATCCGAAATAAATGAAATAATGATTTTTTAATTACAAATCTAATTAGGGTAGATCGAAATAATGATTTTTAACGTATAAGTAAAAAATCTGCAGAAAAAATTATGGAATGAGTCCAGAATCATGGTCTGAGCTCATGGTATTCGGATGTTCGTCGATGTCCCTTCCACCTTGTATATGCTAGGTATTTAAAAATTATCCGCTAAACAGCATAAAACTTCCTCATTATAATACATTTTCAGGCGATAGGTATGTTTGGCTTTTGGATCTGCAAGATTTCGTAGTAAACATGATAGTATTGACTACAGGGTTATCAATCATTTTGAATAAACTTCAAGGGATTTAGGGTACGTTGTGTAAACTCCTTTGTAATTGATCAAGCACAACTGACTGGACAAACTCATATTAATTGATGTCAGAATGATTAATATCCCGGAACAACAAAAAGAATGATAGGTATCGATTTTAGTTCTTTTACTTCACAGCTCCTATTCATCTTTTTTAAGTTGGCGAATACTGAGGGATTGCTGACTTCAATAAGAACTTTTTGTGTATTTGAATAAACAACCAACCTACGTATTTTTATTTAAACATCTCCCGGAATCGAGATTCCCTTAATAGATATAATACCGCGACAATGTGTGATAGAATTCGAATAAGTTGAATGAAAACTGTTTCAGGTAACTATTCGATCTGAAACTTTCGAACATTACCCGATATAGGTTATAGAAAATTTTATCACTCACTCCTATTATAACGACAACATAACGTAACTTACCCATACGAAACACAAGTCGATATAGGTAACAATAATAATTTAAGAACTTACCAGACATTTGCACTCCTTCACACATGCTAGTCCGGTGACGAGACGACGTGTCCAATCGTATTCGGAATAAGCATCCAAAGGCCTAGAATTCGAAATAAAAATACTAATTTATAGTAGGTAAGTATGTAAACTCTAACCTATAACATAACAATGACGTTTTCAAAAGAACATAAAACAATATTAGACATGAGGCGCAGTCGGGTCTAAAAACCTGTAATTTTCTAGATGAAAAGTATCCATCCATGTTGTTCTAGTTACATTTGGGGTTAATTTCAAGGATGAGGATTACTTAATCTGTGATGTAAGTAACACTCTAGGAGGGATGTTACCCTGCCCGTTATGGTCGTGGTGAATGTAACTGATCCCTTAGCTATGGGATATAGGCTAGAGATGGCAAATCCTGATTTTAGTTAGTAGATGTCCGAGATACATATGGGGATCCATGAGGTTTTTTCGCAAAAAATAAGGGATCATAATAATATGACAAAACAAGCCAATTGTTGCAAGTTTATCGATAAATAGTGTGCAGTGGTATCCCACTATCATTACGTTTTAATATCATTTTAAGAAGTAATTTAAATGAGTCGTAATCTTTTCAACTATAACGTAAGCCAAGGTGGTAAAAACAGAATTGTACCTACATTATAATGCGCAAAGCAATTTGTCTCTCAATCTATCGCATAAAGTCCAGATTATAGTAAGTACCTCGTATTAAAATCTAATCACACCAAAATAACTTCTTTAGAAACTTTCTTGTTCGGGACACACGTTCTTTTTTAGTCGTTTTACTAAAACGGTGAAGAATACCGTCTCAAAGAGAGCGGTATTCTCCAACAAATTGAGTTTGCTGCGGCTCATTGGATTAAGTTGCTTTTTTCCTTTTAATAAAGGAGCAACTAGTTAAACGAACAATGTAAGCTCATTAGTTTTAAAACTAAGAAGATATTGTATCCTTTTAAAAGAAATCCCAACTTTTTACAGTAGGGAATAAAACGGGTGGTGGGAATGACAACTCTCTTACAATTACCGTTAGAGCAGCTGGAAATATGATCAATGCTCTGCGTCTGCCCACCGTTTTGAAGGTTTGTCATTTATAAACAGCACATAGGATTGACAGTTATTTAGTTTAGAAAAGTTTCCATAGGTGTCAGTTTTGTTGGTTACCTTTTTGTATGCAACAATAAAAACAAAACTATTTTAATAATAACTTCTTCTATTTGTACATTTTTTCCACAAAAAATAGGCCTACATTTTGTGTTTACTTTTTATCCATTTTTTGGCTTAAGCCAGAATAAAATAGCGTTATAAGTATTAAAGAAAATAATTTATAGGATCTTTGTCCCAAAAATATGTTACCAGAGGAGTAATGGGGTCGTAAGGCGGATGCTTTTACTAAGAACGAAGTCTTGAATTTTAAAAGCCCTCGAAAAGGATTTTCCTTCGAACTATTCCATGTAAACTAGTGCAGTAATCCTGTACCAAGCTTGATTTATGACAATCGTGCTCTAATTTTGTTAAAGAGACCCTAGTTTTTGTTTGAGTTATATTGGTTTAAAGTCTGTTTTATCATGTACCTACGATAAAGTTTAAAACTATTATTTAAACGTAAACTATTTTAATTGATAAAAATTAGTAAGTATGTAATTGATACTGAATAACGAATTTATGGATTATTGAAACCCAAAATCACTATACGCACCTGTTTGAATCCGCGTCTGTACCGATTGTTCATATAGCAGTATATGATAGGGTTGTAGCAGGAGTGTGACATCGCGAGCCAGTGGCACGCGAACCACATGTACGGCATGCCAGGCCATGTCGCCCAGCTCTCATCTTCTTCATGTATCGTCCACAAAACCTGTGCACAAACAATAGAATTTTAAAAGATTATGCATTTTAGTAGATAAAAATAAAATCGACCTTAGGCAGGATTCGACCCTGGTTAGCATGAATTAATCCCAAATACAATAAAAATAACGAATAATAGTAATTTATTTGTGTTATCCGTTTCGTAGCAGCACATCGTCTATTTGCTACGAAAATACTACGCGGGTCTACGCAGTCTTCCGTCTCGTATGCTTAATTCATAAAATATATTTTTTCATACAAATGAAATAGTGGGATATTATTATACAAGTACCTACATATATCAAGTGTTTAGGGACACTTAATTTTGGCATTTAGGTACCAAAAAATTCTCGGCTCGGAAAAAAAAAAGACTCGGAAATATATTCTACATAAATAATCATCAACCAAAAACCAACCAATGGTTGGCGCTCTTCGGTTAGACCTACGTTCAGCAGTGGACGGCAATAGGCTGATAAGATGATGATTAAAACCTAAACATCTTCTTCGATAATTTTAACACGAAATAATTAATGTCTTACGTTATTTTTAGGTTTTATAAAATATCTAATTACATTTAATTTATTAGTCAACACTAACCCGTAATCAATAAATTATTAGGTACTTCATCCACAGTTGTGTTACTTGGTCCGGTTTAGTCCATGTTAAACACTCACAATCTTTAAAAGTAATGAAAGAATGACAGAACAAGTTTATGAACAGTAAATCGTTTTACAAGTGGTGAAATAAGGGTACGTCTTTGTCTGGAGACATTCACCCCTTTTATTTTTTAAGCTTTACACGCACCGTTTTACAGTTTCTAATGTAATCTAGTAAATCGCCTTCATCATCGTTTTTTACCAAAAAATCATGTCTTTTAAACAGCATTAAAAGATTAATAATAAGGAAAATAAATACACGCCTTGTTCTCAGTACTTATTACTTTAATTTTTTTATTAGATACGGAGCAGAGATGATGCTAAGCATAAACTTAGGTATTACTTTACGCTTAGCATCGTCTCTGAATATTAGCCTTAGAGGTTCAACATGGCTGGGGTAGATATTGTGGGCGTTCAACATGGACTAAACCCTTGACCAAATACTTGGATACTGTTGGTGATAAGTTTAAACGAATATTTATTATTTCAAAGTGTCTTTGTGTTAAACAATAAATTATGACTTTTTTGAAAATGAATATTTGAAATATCTGGGCTCGGTAATACATAATTACGAGAAAGGATACGAATAAAAAGCAATAAAATTATCTACCAGAGAGGAAAGCAAAAGAAATAGTACCTACGCGTAATTTATGTGTTTACGATCAACTTTCTTTTTGACATACAATGTTTGTAAGGGATGTGATACGGAGACTTTACGACATCAAATAAACATTTTGGAGGTATGACTTGACTTTACTTCATACTACTACTTCAATATTGAATATATTGGGATCAAAGGATAATATTTATGATACATTAAAGTTAATTGATATACGATAGAAAAGGGCCATTTTAACTTTTGATAAAGTCTTGTTTTTCAAAATCGATATAAACTTTGATGCTCTCAGCTGAAAATAAATTCTGTTTTCATTGGAACTAAACTCGTCCAATCTTCTAAATTAAAAAGTAAACGAATTGGGAGCCCCCTCCGGTTTTTCGTTCGTCGGTTAAAATATCTAAAATTGAAATTGGTAGGGTATATAAAGTCAGGAGATATAATATGTTTTTTATGTATGTTCACAGATTTCTTCGTAAATTTTGGACTGATGTTGGTATTTTTTTTTATTGGAATACTATTATATATATACATATAACCTCCGAGGTGGAACCTCCTCCATGTAAATTTGGAAGATAAATTCCATCCGTAAAGGCCTGTTTTACCACCTCCTGATAAGTTGCCGTTAAATTTTCTTGGCAGATATAAGAGCACAAATTGTATTTTATTCGAATTTCATAGATAAACCCCAAGCGTCAACCCCAAGTAGCGCATACGACCACCAATGAGGCAGTTTATGTTTTTAAAGTGCATCCTATCCTACTAAATACAAGGTGGATTTTTAAATAGAATCCCCTTATTTGTTCTAACGCATTTCTGTATAAAAATAAAATCCTCCTACTGACAGGGAGACATTGAAATGTCCATCTGTCAGTCGTTGTCAGGCTTTATCTCGAGCGATAAAGAAAAATACCATTTTTTTTATCGCCTTAAAGTAGGTACTATTATTATTTTCGAAGCTACTCGTAGGTGTCTATCGAAAAAGCATGAATCTTTTTGTAGGATAAGAATCTTTTGTTTAAATCTGCCAAGAACAAAGTCGGTTACATACGGTTGTTACATACCAAGGAAAATTAATAGGTGTAGTAATGTAGATTTTTTCATGAAATGTCATAAAAAGAGACATTTTCCTTGTTTGAAGCCTTATTATGGCCTTTACGAGTGACGATAAAAATGGTAGTTAACCTCATTGATAGTAGTTATCTGCTGACTGACTATGTTATTGACAGACTGGTATTTTTCTACTTCTGAGCTCGGGGCTTCTCAAATGAGAAGCTATGTATAGTCCACCACGCTGACCTAATCGGGTTGGCAGACTACAAACCGCCATCTAGAAAAATCAAAAAGGTAAGATATGTAGGTAGGTAACATGTAGGTTTCCTCATGGTCAAGTCTACCTCTATCTATATTGTAAAAGTAATCAACAATTAACGTAACTTTAGATCTAATTCGTGTTGTTTCACCACTCGCATCACGATTGATAGCGGTGACAACAATAACAACATATCTAGGTATAGCGCACGCGCGCGAGCTTTGAAAAATAATGATTAAAGTAAAGCGACTACTTGCAATAAATATGTTGAGCGGGAGCCAGCACATCGTGAAGACTGTCACCACGATCACCATCATCTTGATCATCTGGAATAATAATATTAAGTCAGTAATCAAAGATATAAAAAGGAAAAATGCAGAACAGACAAATACCAAGAACCATTTCACATCAGGAAACTATATACCGTGACATTTTAGTCGTCATACAGCTGAAAGGATGGCATTATACTTAGTCATCTATATGAACAACTTTTACTATGAAACAAACCCTGAAATCACGAAAATATAATCAGCTAGGTATACCATAGATTTATGTACACTGAACTCAACAAAATGTATGGGAAGTTACAGCTAATTATTTTTTCTTGACTAAAATGTCACAGTGTATAAATATTATTTCGTTCTGCAGCTGATTGCTCAATCGACCCCACAAATGTGGTACTTGCACTAAATTTGATAAACCTAAGGGTTATGTCGACCCTTTTGACTCAAATCAGTCACACAGCACGAAGGATCTCCGCCTCAGTGCCTCCTTGTAAATTAGTTTATAGTATAGTGAACTAACGTTCGCACTGATATATGAGGGCCCAACTAAGTACATCACTTCTCTAACCCTACAAGCGTTGTGTATTTTTTTTAGCGTAGTTTTGTTATACAATATTTTCCTCAGTTTATTTTACCTAGTTTTATTCATAAAATTGTCAGAGCTCTTTGGTCAAAGTGGTATAAAGTCATTATAAATCCCGAGAGAAAAAAGTAAAAAGAAACACGGGAGTCCTAAAAGCTCTCCTAATTTGCAACTTGTAGTGTTACACTTCACACAGTTATAAAATACTTAAACGGCACACAAACATTATATTGCTGTTGAACACCCATTCAAATTTGGCGTGGCTCTGGTGACCAATAAAGTCTCTCCAATATCAAGATATATCTCTATAATATCATTTATTACATTTGGGACAGCCTGCAAAGAATTTGTAAATACAAATATTTAATAATAAATGAATATTCTTGTTAATCTCAAGCTCCACTCACATTATGGATATACGAGTAGTGTGCTGTATTTTATAGCTTTTAGCTGTTGTTCTTTAAAAGGTAGTTTTTTCTATTTCATAATAACATACCATAATGTTAGTTACACCCATTTTTTTTGTGGGGGGCACAGTTTGACGTAAGTACCACAGTCTGCTGCAGCTGTGGTTCGTTTTACTAAAGTAATACTGATTTGGTGAAACACAACATTTACAATAGCATGTTACTGTATAAAACTGAAGCATCTGTGTATTATAAACATAGTGTACGAAATTGCGTGAATACGTGAAAGTAAAAGGCAAACACAAAAACCCCGAATTTAACGAAATGAACTGTGAAATAATTAAAAGTGTAATTATATCAAAATATGTTTGTCTATTAACATTTTTCTACTCGCCTAACATAATAATATGTTAAGTTCCACTGAATATCAGTAGATATATATGAATGAGAATGACATTGTAATTACATTTGCACGCCATGTTCTATGGCAGAATATGTGAAACAAATGCGCCTTTGCAAATAAACTGAATTGAATTGATACAAGATAGGTACTTTAACCCCGGACTACTGAAAATCCATTGTTCACTGTTAGTGCAGTTCCGTTAAAATATGGTAATCTATCATAATAAATAACGAATTTTGCGAATCCACAAGTTTCATGCATATCCGTGGTCATTAGTCTCTGACTCAGTTCTTGTGTCGACGTGAGCTTGAAACTTTTAACTTCTGGCTTATATGTATAGCACTTGCTGACTAAAATCGGTGCTAAATTTCATTTGAATGAGTTCATCATTCATCATTCTCCTAGCCTTTTCCCAACCATGTTGGGGTCGGCTTCCAGTCTAACCAGATGCGGCTGAATATCAGTATTTTATACGAAGTGACTGCGATCAGACCTCCGCAACCCAATTTCTGGGCAATACCGTTATTCGAAGGATAGACTGGTTGTCAGGCTTTTTGGGCTTCTGACTAACACTAACGATTGTCATAGGTGTTCGTATGACAACCGGGACCGACGGCTTTACGTGCTCTCCGAGGCACGGAGGGGTCTCGATGTGTTAACAATCGTCACACATCAACAGACTGACCTCGGCAAGCGTAGCTTAACCTTGCAGATCGGTTGATCAGCATTGCTATAACCTAGCCACGAGCCCCTCTCATTTCATTCATTTGAATGAGTTCAATGACATAAAATTTTAAGCATGTCATATTTAATGCTTACACTAATCTATTTTCTCAGATGTTTTACCGAATATAAACATATAATGAAGGGCAACATCCGCCCTCTACGAAAATATGTTTGTTTATCAACGCGAGATCATGAACGTAATAAAGCAAAGCTTTCTGGCAACGCATGTCGTGCGTACCTACCGCCATGAAGAAAATGATGACTCATGAAATCTGCTTATCGCAGCGGTATTGTAAGCAAAGGTAATCTAAAAGAGACATGATTTTTTGTTGGAAATTTTAAGGAGGAACGTCTGCTGTTTTTATTGCTCTTTCACGGCTCATTCTAGGTTAGAAGAGTAGAGAAAATAATAGTTTTCCAACCATAGTAATGGAACAGGGCTATGAATGGCGATCTTTTGTCATAGATTTCTTTAAAATAAGTCTATGTGCACCATTACCCTTAACAGTACACCTTAAATTGTCTTGACATTTCAAAGAATATATGCGTAATTCTGAAGAATATTACATAGTTTAACTGTCGGGGTGTTAAAAGATTTGTAGCGTCATGATTCTACCGCTACTTTTACAACTATCGGGTGAGTTTATCCCAAGATATACCTAATACTTACCTTACGTTTAGAATTTTGTAATCTGGAATCCCTCGCGTCTTGCGCCTCGCCGGGAGGTCGGCCCCCCCACACGGCATGCGCTATGCGTGCGTAGGTACAGATGAGCGCGCCCAGAGGCAACGCGAACTGTAGAATCAGCAGTGCGTACGTGTACTGCCCGCTTTGGCCCGCGTGCTCCCACTGTTCTAGGCAAATGTCTCTGTGAACAGGCCACACGCACCAAGAATGATAATAACATTATGTTTACTCTTCAAATTTATTCTTTCAGTACGGAATTTTAATACAGAATATTAGGTACCGTGGACAGGTTTATGATTCGGCCTTTATGCGGTATACCGTTTAGAGTGGATACTGGTGCTGCAGTAGTCGAGCTTTAAAAATATATAGGTACTTGGAACTAAATTGAAGCTTTTGTTAAACGAATTTTCAATAAAGTATAGGTATTTTTACAAAGAAAACAACTTCCGCTTTTCTAAGAAGGTTTTCTTAGAAAAGTGGAAGTTGTTTTCTCGTCCAGGAAATTCTAGAAAAAACTAAAAGAACGTGTAGCACTAAAGGCTATCAAATATTGAGGAAAATAATAAATTTACTCGTTCGATGTAAAATTTCCAAGATTCAACGTGAAAAATATCAACTACGGTCAGAAAATATTGCTCAAAGACTAATTAATTAAACTACGTAGAAAAACTTAGCAACTAGCTTTTCTTTTTACTTACGCTTTACACAATTGATGCCAAGCAGTCGGCCGTTCTAGCTGTGAGACGACCACAATAGGCGCCGCAGTAGTAAAAGCGCCGATCCATACCGTAGCCACCACCATTTTGGCCGCCGTCTTCCCCAACCTGGGCCTCAGTGGGCGCATAATGGCCATGTATCTATCAATGGATATAGCTAGCAGCGTATAAGCGCTAACGAGCACCGACACAGCTTGGGTATAGTTCACCACTTTGCACATCACAAAACCGAACGGCCAGTACCGTAGTATTAACATCGGCACGAACGAAAATGGCACACAAAACAGTGTCATTAGAATGTCACCCACTGCCAAGTTCACTATGAAATAGTTCGTCACTGTCTTCATACGCGGTGAAGTTTGCACTACGAAACACACTAATCCGTTTCCAACGAGTGCTACTAGGAACACTATTGAGTACATCAGGTATATGCAGCTGTGAAAGAGAAATGAGGTGAGGAAGTCTTCTGGGTAGGTTGATGGGTCGCAGACATCGTAGCCTGGCCATGACGCGTTTGTTATGTTGTCACTTTGTTCTTCAATACTCTTGGTGTACGCTTCGAATGAATTGTATAAAGTAGTTGTTTCATAATCCAAGCTGTTATCTAACATAATGCACCAGTATCCTCCTTTATCCCTATATCGTCCATGTACCTTTTAATTCCATCATGATAACCTGG
Organism: Acronicta psi; assembly: GCA_946251955.1. Lineage (NCBI taxonomy): Eukaryota > Metazoa > Arthropoda > Insecta > Lepidoptera > Noctuidae > Acronicta > Acronicta psi. Next base: position 6,182,515 of record OX276476.1, read on the forward strand.
AAGGAAATAAACTAATAAGTACATATATTTTCACATACTTAGTAGTAAAAATTACGTTACGTGTATGCCTATTAAACATTTCAGGCATTGTATCAGCATTTCGTACAATAAGAGGTCAGCTTTTACTGGAAAAGTGTTCATGGGTTCAGCCACGTATACGTGAATCATAATATAATTCATCTAAAACGGCCATTTTAGGCCCCCTAGTTATTGTTATTGTTATTATGCTTTCTCACATTGTGTCCCTATTATGTCAATTATGTCACAATAGCACTGATTTTTGTAGTGTAATTGTATAGCTTGATGTCTTGCCGTAGGTATGTATATAAATATACGATAAGTTTCTAAGTTGTAATACTTACCACTCAAGGTTTTACTTATCTTACTATACCTACTAATCTCGCCTGTTATTGAAATTACTCAATGAAGGTAAAGGTTAACTCCCACGAGGTCAACATCTTCGTGGCTGGGATGTGAGCTTCGAGGTAGACGTTTAGATTCAGAGCAGTCGTTACTCGACGTTATTTACGATCATGTAACAGTACATACTCATTAACTCACGTACAAGCTTACGCTAGCAGTACCACCAGAAAAACATGAGGTACCTATCTATGATAATTCAAATTCAAATCTGTATTGCGTTTATTTAAGTGGTATCACTATTAAACCCTGTAACCCCGTAATTTCGTTTTGTAATATCACAATTGTGACGTAGTAATTAAGCATTAGTTCATAAGAATATATGTATATACTGTATCATTTTAGGAGAATGGGCAGATAATAAACGGAACGTGTAACAATCAACATCTCTTGATTTCACTTAAGTCCCGACCTTACACAAGGTATTTATTATTAAAAGTATGTATTAACTTATTATGTAAATATTTTGGTATTTACAATTACTAAATAAAAACTATTCTAGAATAATAATTATTTATACTTTACGACTTTACGGAAAAGGTACCCGATATTTATTTCCCAGTAGTGTTGTACTTTTCATGTTTTTGTTTTATTGAGCGAGATTTCGTAGTCATGTTTGTTATCTCAGCGAGTTTCGAAGAGATAAACTGTACAGCATCATAAAAACAATTGCAAAACAACAGACAGTCGTTCAAGTTAAAGTTCCAGTGACATCGAAAGCTATATTTTCATTTCATCGAAATACTCCATCATTGCGCATTTCATTTTAGCGAATAAAAGTAGGTAAACAGAATATATCATGAACTTTTTATATCACGACAGCAGATGCTGCAGATATACAGAAAAATATCTAAGTAAATACATAGAGCTAAAAATATGTTTGTAATAAAATATTTATTGTTAGCAACGGATTAGAAACGGCAAGTAAAAAATAGTTTGTTTCCATTAGCGTTGGCACCGATCTCCTTTAGTTTATGTTAAATAATACATTTGTAATTCAATTTTCCTGCACGGCAAAAAAAAAGAAAAAATAAAGAATTGTGAAGAAAAGTGAGTAAAAGTAAGCAACAATACCCATCAGGATTGGTGGTAGGATCTAAGGTTCCTGGCTAGCTACCACACTGACATAAGACCGTCTCCAAATATTTTAACCATATTTAGTCGTGTTTATGTGAGAACCAGAGTCAGAAACGGTTCGCTTGATTGCGGCTGTTCTTTCATTAGGCAAACGTATTGAAGCTATAATTAATAATTTTACCTAAGTAGCCTGTTTTGTTCTATACTACGTAGTGCACATTATTGGAACATACGATACGATAGAACGACGACGAGCAAAGCGACTGCTACGCTCGACGCACAAATGTCTTTGGTTTCACTCAAGGTCAAAAATAAAATGACCTAGGTCATTCATGTAGAAAATGATCGGTTATTTCAGATATTGTCATTTTTGAGCGCGCAGTGTAATGCTAAAAACGCGATCATAATCCGCTCCGCGGTGAATGCTATCGCGCGTGCGATCCGTAATAAATGAAATAATGATTTTTTAATTATAAATCTAATTTCTTCTTCTTAGTCGCTACACTCTTGACAGAGTGGTCGTGGTCGTCACATCAGGGGCGGTGGCACGCTTCACAATTCGTCGCCATTCCTCTCGTACCGCAGCTTTTCTGGTGCACTCATGCAGTGGACCATTCAATGCAGCTTTAATCTGGTCTGTCCAGCGCATTGGTGATCTGCCACGAGCTCTTGTGCCATCAACTTTCCCTTGTACCACAAGGCGTTCCACAGAAGCGTTTTCCCGGCGAGAAACATGTCCGAAGAAAGTGAGAATGCGACCTTGGACGATGGACGAAAGACGCTGTTGGACGCGGAGTTCGCTTAGTATGGAAACGTTGGTTCTAAATTCGGTCCATGATATGCCAAGCATTCTTCTCCAGCACCACATTTCCAGAGCGTCTATCTTCTTTTTCTCAGTTTCTCTCAGTGTCCACGTTTCAGCGCCGTAGAGAAATATGGGAAAAACTAATGCCCTGACCAACCTTATCTTTGTGGCTTTCGTTATGTTTCTGTTTCTCCATATTCTCTTTAATTTATCCATAGCCGACCTTGTAATAGCCATGCGCCGTTTGATTTCATCAGCGCACCCACCACTATTGGAAACCAGTGCCCCAAGGTAGATATATGATTGGACGACGTCGCAATTCGCAATTTTTGTGACATCTGGCGAGTTGTTGTTAGCTCGATCGACAATCATCATCTTCGTCTTGCTACAGTTAATCTTCAGACCAAAATCAAGGCTAACCTGTTCCATTTTGCGAAGAAGCTCCTCCATTTTCTGTATGCTAGTTGCAAAAAGGGTGGTGTCATCTGCGTAGCGCAAGTTAGAAATTTTATGGCCTCCGATATTGATCCCATCCGACCAGCCTTCAAGTGCTATTCTCATAACTAGCTCGGTGTAAATGTTAAATAGCAGTGGCGAGATAATACAGCCCTGACGAACTCCTGCACTGGGGTGGAAATTATTTGAAAATATATCGTCTGCTCTGACTGATGCAGTTCCTTCCTCGTACAGTCTTCTGAGTAGGTGAACCAGGTGTGTAGGTGTTCCCATAGCTAGGAGAGTCTTCCAAAGAACTGGCCATTTCACCGAGTCGAACGCCTTGGAGAAATCGACAAAGCAGATATAAGTTGGCTTGTTGAACTCCCTGGCCTTTTCGATGATTTGGCGCACGTTTAGGATCTGTTCACGGGTAACCTTTCCTTTGACGAAACCGGCTTGTTCTGGAGCAATTTCCTTGGACAGAAACGATTTCAGTCTCTCATTTAATATATGCAGTAGAATTTTGCTTGCGTGTGAGATTAGTGCAATTAGGCGATAGTTACTGCATATTTTTGTAGAGCCTTTTTTGTGCAGAGGAACAAAGACAGTGTGTGCCCATTCCTGAGGCCAAGTTCCTGTTTCCCAAACTTTATTACACATTTAATTACACAATCTAATTTGGGTAGATAGAAATAATGTTTTTCTACACGTTCAAGTAAAAGAAACTGCAGATAAAATAAAAATGATGAAAAAAGTCACGGAAATTTTCAATACAGGTGGGTCCAGAATCATGTACTGAATTCATGGTATTCGGAAGTGCGTCGATGTTCCTTCCACATTGTATAGTTATAGGACACACTAGTACATATCATAACATACCAAATGTTTGTTTATTACTTATAATTAATTAAAGAAAATCCCAATATTAATGATGCCGCACAGCTGGGTACTTTCTGCGTCGGAATTCAATAATAGGATTAGATTCTAATTACTAAAGTTTTTATTTACACTGACCGACAGAGATGTCGATGGTTGCCAAAACTTTAAAGGCTGATTGTTCGTATAAAATTAGCTATGTGCGTAGTAATTTCATCAGTTCATCATTAATAACCTATTTACAGTCCAACTCCACGGGCACGGTCAAGGCTGTAGTAATTCACGGAATTCACGAGGGGGTAGACCGGAGTCAATAAGGCGCAACTTTCATTCTGAAACAGCATGCAAAATCTCAGGCATACAGGTTTCCTCACGATATCTTTCAATCAACCAAATTCTTTAGAGTTTTATAAGAATCTGAATTCTTGATTACCGCTGAATGCTCAACTCCGAACAAAACAGGATACTTATTCAGTTTATTCCACAACCATTACAAAACAACAATACTTTTTTATATTATTCTATCAAAAATCCATTTCCGAGTAGGAAAGGACGCAATAATGGCTCAACGCCAAATACCGCGAATGTTTAGTCATCAATCAAATCGTGGCTCTAGATCTTCAGAGAAATCAATCTACTTCGTGTAAAAACTGGAAACAAGTAAATTAATATTTTAAAAGCCATTACCTACGCCCGTTCTGCCGCTCGAAAGACTGCAAACAAACCAAGACAAAGTAGTGTTAAAAGGTTTTCTAAAGTTAAAGAGCTATTTATTCCTGGTGCACTGGTTTCCAATAGGTATCATGCATAACATACCCGTACAGATGTTGAGTCTGATAAAACATCAAACATTACTTCATTCCAATTTGGGAAACCGAATTACTGGTAATGTACAATTTAAACCGGTGAGTATAAAAACTGGAATTCAGTAAATTTCCACAGCATTTACCTTTTTAAAACCAAGTAGCATTTTTTTTCTACTACATAATCATTTTATAAAATGGACATACTGCAGAATAACCTTTATGCCTCTTCTCGTCGCAATAAAAAGTTATAAATTGAATTCGTGTTTATTTTTATTAAAATAAACACGAATTTTAAACTCGGGGCCTTATTTAAAAGTTTTCCTTTTATCCTTTCAGACTTAATCATAGGATAATTACTGTAATAAGTAGGTACTACGAAGACAAAAGCTATGATTCTGAGTTATTTTCTTCTTATTCTTATATGTTTGCATGAGATACCTACACAAGAATAGTCATGGTGTGGTAAAAAGAAGAAGCCAGCCAACAAGGTAATAGCGAAGCGAGGCTGACTGTCCATGCCCAGGGCACACCGGACCAACATTTAGGCAGGTACATACGACATAGAATGACTCGTGTGTAGACTCTCTTGATCACAAAATAAAAAATCTGTTGTAATCAATAATATAATATTTAACCATATAATTATATTGTCACTGGTTGTAATATTATTTATACAAGAACTTATTTTTAATGAAGGAAAAAATCGGCGGGCGGGCAGGATTCGAACCTGCGCCTTCTGGTTCGGTACACCAGACGCTCTGACCACTAAGCCACCGCTCGCCCTGCTCGCCAGTCGAAATCTTCCTCCACATTCTAATTTACATCTTAAGGTGACGTAGCGCCATCTATTGTCAAGAATACTTCAACAACCGACACGACTACCTTTACAGCTAGTTCAATGTCGTATGATAACGCCTTACCTATTAACTATCTTTTTGTATTTTTTTAAGCATTTTCCATGCTAAGATTTCAAGTTATTTTTAATGAAGGAAAAAATCGGCGGGCGGGCAGGATTCGAACCTGCGCCTTCTGGTTCGGTACACCAGACGCTCTGACCACTAAGCCACCGCTCGCCCTGCTCGCCAGTCGAAATCTTCCTCCACATTCTAATTTACATCTTAAGGTGACGTAGCGCCATCTATTGTCAAGAATACTTCAACAACCGACACGACTACCTTTACAGCTAGTTCAATGTCGTATGATAACGCCTTACCTATTAACTATCTTTTTGTATTTTTTTAAGCATTTTCCATGCTAAGATTTCAAGTTATTTTTAATGAAGGAAAAAATCGGCGGGCGGGCAGGATTCGAACCTGCGCCTTCTGGTTCGGTACACCAGACGCTCTGACCACTAAGCCACCGCTCGCCCTGCTCGCCAGTCGAAATCTTCCTCCACATTCTAATTTACATCTTAAGGTGACGTAGCGCCATCTATTGTCAAGAATACTTCAACAACCGACACGACTACCTTTACAGCTAGTTCAATGTCGTATGATAACGCCTTACCTATTAACTATCTTTTTGTATTTTTTTAAGCATTTTCCATGCTAAGATTTCAAGTTATTTTTAATGAAGGAAAAAATCGGCGGGCGGGCAGGATTCGAACCTGCGCCTTCTGGTTCGGTACACCAGACGCTCTGACCACTAAGCCACCGCTCGCCCTGCTCGCCAGTCGAAATCTTCCTCCACATTCTAATTTACATCTTAAGGTGACGTAGCGCCATCTATTGTCAAGAATACTTCAACAACCGACACGACTACCTTTACAGCTAGTTCAATGTCGTATGATAACGCCTTACCTATTAACTATCTTTTTGTATTTTTTTAAGCATTTTCCATGCTAAGATTTCAAGTTATTTTTAATGAAGGAAAAAAAAAAGTTAATAGGTAAGGCGTTATCATACGACATTGAACTAGCTGTAAAGGTAGTCGTGTCGGTTGTTGAAGTATTCTTGACAATAGATGGCGCTACGTCACCTTAAGATGTAAATTAGAATGTGGAGGAAGATTTCGACTGGCGAGCAGGGCGAGCGGTGGCTTAGTGGTCAGAGCGTCTGGTGTACCGAACCAGAATGCGCAGGTTCGAATCCTGCCCGCCCGCCGATTTTTTCCTTCATTAAAAATAACTTGAAATCTTAGCATGGAAAATGCTTAAAAAAATACAAAAAGATAGTTAATAGGTAAGGCGTTATCATACGACATTGAACTAGCTGTAAAGGTAGTCGTGTCGGTTGTTGAAGTATTCTTGACAATAGATGGCGCTACGTCACCTTAAGATGTAAATTAGAATGTGGAGGAAGATTTCGACTGGCGAGCAGGGCGAGCGGTGGCTTAGTGGTCAGAGCGTCTGGTGTACCGAACCAGAAGGCGCAGGTTCGAATCCTGCCCGCCCGCCGATTTTTTCCTTCATTAAAAATAACTTGAAATCTTAGCATGGAAAATGCTTAAAAAAATACAAAAAGATAGTTAATAGGTAAGGCGTTATCATACGACATTGAACTAGCTGTAAAGGTAGTCGTGTCGGTTGTTGAAGTATTCTTGACAATAGATGGCGCTACGTCACCTTAAGATGTAAATTAGAATGTGGAGGAAGATTTCGACTGGCGAGCAGGGCGAGCGGTGGCTTAGTGGTCAGAGCGTCTGGTGTACCGAACCAGAAGGCGCAGGTTCGAATCCTGCCCGCCCGCCGATTTTTTCCTTCATTAAAAATAACTTGAAATCTTAGCATGGAAAATGCTTAAAAAAATACAAAAAGATAGTTAATAGGTAAGGCGTTATCATACGACATTGAACTAGCTGTAAAGGTAGTCGTGTCGGTTGTTGAAGTATTCTTGACAATAGATGGCGCTACGTCACCTTAAGATGTAAATTAGAATGTGGAGGAAGATTTCGACTGGCGAGCAGGGCGAGCGGTGGCTTAGTGGTCAGAGCGTCTGGTGTACCGAACCAGAAGGCGCAGGTTCGAATCCTGCCCGCCCGCCGATTTTTTCCTTCATTAAAAATAACTTGAAATCTTAGCATGGAAAATGCTTAAAAAAATACAAAAAGATATATACAAGAACTTCTTCCATTACACGAGACAAGAGTAAATTATTACCTACATTAAAAATCGTTTTTCTGCTGGATCTTTTCACCTGCACTTCTTCACCTCTTTACAAATGGGATACCTACATATAGTTTGCGTATTTCAAAGTAAACAATTTTTAGCCCTAGACCAGAATCCCATAAGACAGTACATCCAACTGCAATATGGATAAATAACTAAATAATAAAGATTCCGTTTTAGATACGGTTCCCAGGGCGAACAAAACTAATTAGTACAAGTTTTATACGTTACTTACATCTTAAACATTCAAATTATATAACATACTACTAAGCCTGTATTCCTGGAAGGGAAAAGCAGAGGTGAACTTACGTACACTATTGTACAAATGTACACCCACAGTTTGCCGAAGTTTTATAAGTCACAATTACCATAAGCCGGTAAGAAATCCAAACTTCGAGCCAAAATTCTATAGAAATTCCCAGGTCGACCAGTGTTATTGAGATTTTCTATACCTATTTTTCAGTTTGGATTTCCTTTACACCGCGGCGCCAAAAACTGCGAAATGATGGAGCATAAATAAAAGTGTGATGGAATTTTGTTGTAATGTTTCGTAATAATATTACCAGCATGTTTTTTCTTTCTATACAAAGGTTTTTTAGGACAAAACCTCCGGAAAAAATCCCGTGTTCTTTGTCGGTACTCGTAGTTTCTATGTAGATACAACTTTGCGGGTAAGTGTTTAATTCTAGACTTAGCCGTCTGGCTTTAGCGTTGCTATAATAATATTAGTCTTGTTGTTAGTCAGTTTTTTGTTTTCTTAACACAGAAGATGTGTGCTACAATGTAACATCACCTAATGGTTTGCAGCTTTGAAGACAGTAACTAAATTACATATGAATAATTTATGAGACTGCCGGAGTGTTCCAAGACTTTTAATACTTTACCTTGTTTATCTTATATTAGGAGGTCGTGGGCCAAAGTATCTAAAATCCCGGGATTTAAATTGAGAGCCTAGCACATAACAAAGTGGCTTTTTAACTGAATGTTTAACAATTTGTAAACTGCAGTCAAATATGATCATCGATTGCCGTCAGTCTCAAGTTCTCATCAAAGGTTCTACAAATACTTAATAAGATATCATGTGGTTTAATATAGTTAGGAAACCTGCGTGCCCAAGATATTGCAAGCGCCCAACCCTCACTAGGCCAATATGCTGTGTATACCAGGTGTTCAGAGGTTCTGGTAGGATCTAAGAGGACACGGTACCCACTTCCGAGTGCCAACGGTAAGTAAATCCTGCAGTCCTTGGTCTTACACACTCATTGCATGCACTGATGCTTTCGTCTGTCACCTATTTATACTGTCCCTTTCCACACCTATAAGCACAGGAAACATGCGCTGGTGATTATGAAACACGTTTTCTGATTTTCCATAGGTACATATAAGTGTACGTTCTTTTCGGTACTATAAAACTAATAAAAAAGGTAATAAAAATCGTTTATCTTTGTGTATTTGAAGCTGAGTGCACGAGGCGTGATAAAATTATTTAGTGTAGGATCTAAATAGAGATTTGAGTAACAGATCTGGTATTGACGTGTATTTGAAATAGCTAAATTATGACCGGATATGCCCGTCCAAGTGCCAATCATACGCTAAAAGAATTTTAAAGTGTGTAACTACGATATGAGTACAAATAGAAGTCTTCGCGGTAAAATGTGCGTTAAATTTATAAGCAGACGTCTTGATGAAATGTGCCTAAATGTAAAACGCTTTACATAGCTACGCAGTTTCAAAATTAAGAAAAAAAACTAGTAGTTGGTAGTTAACTTTGATTTAATCTATCATTATGGTGTTCTAACGTAATTAATCAAAGTACTGAGCATGTATATACATATAGCTTACTTCGTAGGACACTTACGACGATTTCTCGGCGGCGGCACGGCGCCACACGAGTCTCTAAATTTATTTTTGACAATATAAGAGACAAAGCCCAAGCAGTCATTAGAGCCCTTAAAGGTCACAATACCACAAACGCCATGCTACGATGAAGCTGGCTTTGAGCAATGACTGCAGAGCCTGGGAAACAGTGCAGCACATCTTGTGTGATTGTGACGTCCTGGGGGGCTAGACGAGGTGCATTTTGACATTCGAATCGACAAACAAAATGTATGGAAATGACACAAACTTCCGACAAATCGGGCTGTCACTAATGTCATTTCCATACATTTTGTTTGTCGATTCGAATGTCTAAATGCACCTTGCCTAGCCCCCCTGTATGGTGACGAAATGGATGAGTCTGCTCGGCAACGGGTACCCTAAGCCAGAAGACTTTAGATACCTTCCTCTATGTAGGCTAGCTGCCTTCATGCACCACGTTTTCAAAGAGTAAGGAATATACGGTAATGGTAACACTGTCACACAACGTAAAACATTCAAAAGTTTTGTCCTAGGCACCAAACTTTTGAAGAAGCACCTGTCTCGAACACAGAACTCTGACAAACTTAGCTTCAGAAGAAAATTGCTTCTACGCTAGCTAAGCTTAGAGAGCATGGACACAAATCTTTTCCAACAAAGAAATAACAGAGTACCTGTTGGAGTAGTGAATCCTACAGAATATGTAGGTACTTACTGTAAATACACTCAGAATTCATGTCGGCTTAACAGTAACACAATCAAATGCGTCAACGAATTAGCTAATTGAACGGCGTACAGAAACGATGTGTTCTGAAACAATGCATGTAGTATGTTTTTTTTACAATATTTAACATACCATCACGCCCCTATTTCCCAGAGGGTTTGGTAGAGCTATAAAATTGTACTCCCACAGCACAGTTCATCGGTATGTTTAAGTCCCATGTAATAGGAAGCGAGCCTGTTGCACTTAACCGGGCACAAATTCAAACTCTGGATGCTACTGAGAATTTCCTTGAATCTAGGTATTCCCCTGTCGAGCAAAGACTCGGAAGGGATCGAACCTCTAGTGTAGCTAGAATAGTTGATTTAAATTTTATACAAGATTTAGGTAAAATAATTGTAAATCTACAAAATATAATAAAACTAGCGACCCGCCCCGGCTTTGCACCAGTGCAATATAGATACTAATGTGTGGCAGTGAATTTTTTGGATTTTCCCTACTGTAATATGCATGCATTCTACACATAAACCTTCCTCATTCCTAAAACCGTTGCGTAGCTTAAAAGATCTAAGTGGACAAACAGCGGGAGCGACTTTATTTTATAATTACTTATATACCTATATGTAAAGGTAAAAACAAAATCTACAATAATACTTTAATTTAAATACATAGTACCTAACCTTACTAGATTACTATCTAGTTAAATTAACTGAAAGAGAAACATAGCCAGAGTTGTGTAGCAATAAAGGTACCTCTACAGAAATTAGACAATTCCTGTAAAAAGAATAGAAGAAAAAAAAATAGAATAGTATGTAGGTACAATGTGTGGTGAAATTATAGCTATATCTCCTTTATTACAGAAAACAGTTTTAGCCAAGTCTGAGCAAAGCCTAAAAGGCCTCGGTGGTTGTCAAAATACTTTCTGTCCGGGGCCTAGACAAGATGCAATTTGACATTCGAATCGATAAACGAATGGAAAGAAAATGTTTGGAAATTACATTAGTGACAGCCCTATTTGTCGAAAGCTTGTGTCAATTCCATACATTTTCTTTCTATTCCTTTATCGATTCGAATGTCAAATTGCATCTTGTCTACAAGCCCCGGGTAAGGGGCGCCATGCTAAAGCCGAACTACCTACTTTATGCACACGTGAACGTGACTTATGTTACCCTTATCCAAGTTAATAGTCTTCAGATACGAGCAAAGTTTTCATGACTCAAATAAAAAGAGTTGAAGTGCGTACGTCTCTAAGGTTTTTATTGTGTACTTACTTTACTATTTAGGATCTATCTTGGTTAAACAGTTACAACATATATGTTCAAGACTTTTTTGTTTGCCAGGTAGTTCAAGACAGTAAGACCAGTAATATGTTCCATCACGGGCGCGGTACCGAAATGACATGTATTGCATTTATCTTCTACAACATTTATTTGGCAATTCCAATTCGAACGAGGTAGAACTATAACCTGGATTTATAGAAATAAATCCTGGTTATAACATTGTTCGGATAACAAAAGTCTTAGGATCCTGCCATTTTCTACCTAATGTATGGCAATAAAAATAAAAAAGAATTCCGAATAAATAAAATACGCAATGTTTCCAATAACATTTATTTTTATTCTCTGTAGATACCTTCGCTGAACTCAGTTTTAATCTAAGTATTAACTATGAAAATTTCACTCGTAATACCTATATGCTCCTAATTGCGTTTACCTAGGTACCTGTGTCGTTTCCCACAGGAATGTTTACACGAACTTGCTCAACTCATTACTGACCCTTTATTATATTAATTTGCTCAAAAAGGTTTTGTTGGAAGCTTAACATATGCTTACGACTAGAACCGCCAGCCTTCCAAAAAAGAAACTAAAAAAAATTGTGGTATATGTACCTTGATATATAAGAAAAGACATAGCCCAAAGAATGAAATGTGTCTAATCAATATATATGATATGATATAGAAGGCAGAAACTGACGAGATGACGACTGATAGAGACATATAGAAATAAAGAAGTATTGCGACGACCCCAAGTAAGTAAATTGGGATAAAGCCAGACGGATGATGATGGTAGGCTCAAAAAGACAGGGAAAGTGGCATTGATATTCGTTACGAATAACATCAAGTTGCCAAGCCGTTATTGCCTTGAATGAAACAAGTTTGCCTTCATCGGTAAGCTGTCACTTTCTCCCGAAAATTACAATAGGTAATAAGTATTTACCACCCACGTATCGCAAAAATAATATCTACTACAGCAGTATCAACTTATAATAAGAAACAGTACTGAGTATGCAGATTGACTCATTGCAGCAGAAGTCATGCATGATAATTCACTACCTTTAATTGATTACCTACTTATGGTTCAAAAATTCAATTCAAAATGTTTTTATTTCAAATAAGCTTTTACAAGCATTTATGAAACGTTAAATGATTCTAGTTGCACGGTTCCAAAAAGTTGGTCCTATGGAGAAGAATAGGCAAGAAACTCCATGGATACTCTTTTAAAATAAGAGTTCTTAAGTTTTTTATTGGTACACAATTGCGATATCAGAATGTGTGCATATTGTAGGTTAATGTAATAGTCAGCCCATAGAGGAGAAAAAAAATGAGATATAATAAAAAATACGGTTCTCAATATCCGAACTTAGTCATCCTAAAAAATAAACTTTGTGGATGAATGCACTATGCAAACTATTTTTTTTGTGTGGAAAACGGGGACTTGGTAAGGCGACAGGGTATGTCAGACTTCCTGACTGACTGTCGCCTGCCCTTTGCGTTATGGCCATGGAATCAGGAACATTCACCACGACCATGACGGAAAATGTGGTGTACCAACTCAAAAATAAGTGACTGTTTAAACCAGATGCATTCTTTTCTTGAAAAGCTAATTCAATTACGTAAGTAGGTAGGTACTTGGTGCTAAATGAGCTAGAAATATTAACTGTGTACGTAAAACATGCGAGACTACATAAAGCCCGCATAAGGCCAATCCATAAGCGGTAGCTAAAAGAATAAAGAATCATTTTATATAATATAAGGTATATTCATCCTACTAAATTTTAATGGCGAAAGTTTGTAAGGTTTGATGTTTGTTGCTCTTGTTTGGCTGGAATTTCGAAATGGTGATGGTTTATACCTTGGATTTGACTGCGATAATTTGAATTTTTTCGAGATTAAAATGTAGCCCATGTTCTAACATTTTAAATTCAAATTCAAATTCAAATTATTTATTTCAGACATGAGATATCCATATAACAATTCTATGATTAATAATTAAATGATTACATAAATAATAAAATTAAAAACACACACACAAATACAAACCAAATACATATTGTTGCGTCCCTACAATAATGGACACACTGGATCAGGAACGCCTAACATGTTGTTTTGTCCAGTACTCCATGAAGGAGCTGTCAGTGTCCATTCTCCCAGCAATGAGTTGCAGGAAGCTGTTGGGGCTGCCCCGCAAGCGGCGCATCAGGGACGCTGTTCTCTTACGATGTATTGCTTTAAAGCCATCCACTTGTGCGTCAGCAAACATACCCGATGCGCTGCAGAAGCGTGGCAGCCCCACCAGAATTCTGAACGCATTATTATACTGAATACGCAGGGCATTATATGTCTTCTGCGTATGCTTCACCCATAGGCTGCACGTATAAAACGACTGACAGTACGCCTTAAATAAGGTTACTTTTACCTGTACAGTGCAGCGTGCAAACCTACGGGCCAGCATGTTGGCTCTGACTGACAATGCCCTGCGTTCCCTCTCTATATCCACGTCATCTGTGAGTGCCTCGGTGACCCAGTGGCCTAGATATTTGAACTGCGGCACTCTTTGGAGAGCACTGCCGTTCAATGTGATTTGCGGCACGGTGTCATAGCACTTCGTACCGGACTTGAAAACCATCATCTCGCTCTTAGTTGTATTATACCTCAGCCCATGGGCCTCCGCATAGCACTCACATACTTTCAATAAGCGTCTGAGGGCACTGATCGATGGGCTCAGCAGCACCATATCGTCGGCGTAGCTTATATTGTTAACAAACACCCCATCAATTGAACAGCCTACATGTGTGCTGCTGAGCTCACGGAGCAGCCGATCCACATACAGGTTAAAGAGTTTGGGTGACGTTAAGCCAAGTGTATTCCTGCTGGTGTAATACTGGATAGTGTGTTTGAGACTAAATATTGCTGTTTCAGTAGACAGCCCAGATCGAAAACCGAACTGAGCGTCATGAAGTTTAAGATGCTTATCTAGATGTTTATCAATCACACTATCCAATATCTTAGCTATCACTGTTGCCAGCGAAATAGGCCTGTAGTTATTCAAACTAGATGGGTCCCCTGTCTTGTTCTTCATAATGGGGACAACCACAGTCCTCATCAACGCATCAGGCAAGTATGCGTGCCCCACACAGAAGGTGAAAAGCATGGAGAGCACTCTTGGCAAATGGTCTCCTGCATGTTGCAGGTGTTCAATACTGAGTGAGTCATGGCCAGGAGATTTGCCTCTTTTCATGCCCCTCACCGCCTGCGCAACATCCTTACATGTAATCCGCACAATCTTATCCCCGACACGTGCCTCATGCGGCTCTGCTCCACAACTCCCGACAACCAGAGGCGCGCGAATCGTAAAGTGATCCCTAAATAGGTTGGCTATCAGGCCGGGCTCACTCTTACCCTCGACGCTCACAGGAACGCCCGACCTGGGACTCAGTTTACCGGTTTCCTTCCAAAATTGAACGAAGTTCTTAGCTGTGTGCTGCGTAAACCGGAAAAAATTTAATTATCGCCGTTCAAAGTATTAACTACATAGTTTTAATATTCTTGAAAATAACTACAATTTTTGTTTCCGCTACTTTCCTTCACTTGACTCTGTTTCCGCTTTAACTGGGTGTCGAGTAAGTATTAATAAAATTTAATTTGCGTCGTGACACCTTTTAGAAATAATTAATAAAAATAACATTTTATTTTATTTTCATTTAAATTCAGGAACTAATTCACAACGTTACTCTTGGTATTCTCGAAGATAAATACATTTTTAATGTTGACACAAACGTAATGCTTGTTCTGAGAGATTTCTTAATTATTTCAAATTACATGTAGGTTTTAGAAGTTGTGAAGAAAAGAGCAGCCAAAATTATCGTCCTAGCCAACGCTATATTCCTTCTTTACACTGTAGGTACTACACTCGCTGGAGACAAATTTCAATTTTCACTTTACCGGGTACCATTTCACGCCAACGTAGTGTCCTGTTTCATGCTTCAATTGCATTGATGTACGCAATTTTCTTGGAAATAGGTCAACTTGAAATACAATACACGTCTTATTAATTTACATTTATTCCTTACTTAACACTTTTGTCGCATGGCTGACCGATCACCCTTCCCTACAACGGTTGTGGGTTCGAATCCCTACACGAATTGCACAAATTGAATTTGAAATTCATAGTCCTACCGTAAAGGAAAGATATATTTAGTAAAAAGTTTCTGGTAGCGGTGATTTGCTCTGTATTTCTTGCTAGATATTTAGGACTCAAAGATTTCTGAAACTTTATAAATTATAATTTTTCGAGATATTTGAGTCGAAAAAGTAATATATTTAATTCCACCATTAATTATCATGATTATCTACCGAATATGGTGAAGTGATTATTACATTTCAACGCTATAAGTAATCAAGTAGCATTCGTAAAATTAATTAATTCGCGCCGTAGTGTCGCCTCTCAATAATACTGCATTGTCAGTAGATGGCCCGAATACACGAATCTGTATTCGTAGGTACAGGCGACAGCACGTCAGTATGACAAGGCCTAGTGGAATAGGGAATTCCAATAGTATAAGAGGCCAGCTTATTCTGGTTTTGTTTAACCGATAACAATGGGTGCCTACCGTCGAACACCTGCCCATATTCTCCTGTAACGTTGCACTTGCATGTATTAAGCTTAGTACTTTCAATAATGCCATGCATTATCAGGCAACTGCCGCTACCGCTTCACACACGATGTGTCCAAGATCGTTCGCTATACACTGATAAATGAACACAGAACTAAAGTGCCCAGTGGACGGTACTACATTAGTCCGACACTAGATTGTATAAAGAAGCCATTTATTACGTTGTTGGTTGAAATTCTTCGCTTTGGCTTTCTTTAGGTCAACGAGTGGTTTTATTGTCTTTCACTTACGTAGTAGGTTGATATATATTGTTACGCAATTGAAATCGGTGTTCCTATAAATGATGTTATTTCTAAGAAATTGTTTTGACAAGGTTCAAAAATATACAATACCTACATCTAATAATATTAATTCTATGTATAACAACTATATTAATTCAACATTTTAATAACAGAAATATTTTTTGTTACTAACAAATAAATGATAACCGAGTTAAGTTTATTGTGTTGTACTGTAATTAAACAGTAGTTTAATATTTCCGACATTTTCCGACTTTCATAACACCAAGTGGCGCTGCGCTCATTGATTTGGAATGAGCTCGTCTCTGTTGCGGTAACTGGAGTCGACACAAAACGCCCTCAACCCATATAGATTTAAACCAATATTGAACGCGCACAGCTAGTCCTCACTTCAGATAGTCCTCACTTCAATGGTCTAAAAGCTTTTGACATTAATTTCACAATAATTTATATTTTATTCAATTTGTGTTAATGGAGAGCCAACCGCACGAAAGAAAAACAATTGCCTGCGAATTCCTACAAAGGATTTTAGTAATAATCATCGTCCTCAACCCATAACTGACTCACTGCTGGGCCTCCGACTCCTCGCGAATTGAGACTATAGTTCGCCACTTTCTCGAAATTCACTCGTAGAAGTTGTTTTCAAATATTTATTTTGTATTCTGAATGTTTTCTAAATGTTATAGGTACTGAATGTTTTTGATGTTAAATTCTTACGAACGAACCAAGTTGTGTTCCTTTCAGTTCATCATGATTAGTTAAGTTGGTTACTAAGTTTGGCGAACCTAGAGAACTGGGTGTCGCGATTAATTTCGGTGCTTGTTTGCACTTCTGAACTATCATCGGGCAAACTTGCCTGTCTAGGATAGTTGATGATGGTGCTAATCTATGACGCAAGTTTCTGTAAACATAGGTACAGCTTGAGTTAACTGATAATTTTCTCTTCCACACCTAAACTTCGTTCATAGTTACGCGGTACGTAACAAGTTAAGAAAATAGTCGTCAACCGACTTCAAAAACGAAGGACGTTCTCGAATTTACCTACATTTTTAACGACCAATTTCATCTCTGAAATATTTTCTTTATATGTAAGTGTAGTGATATTATTCCTTAAAATAATTTTTATACACTAACCAGTCTTTTGCAACATATCTGTTTTCTTACTCTTGTGTAAATAGTTGTAGTGTTTCTATCAGATTATTTACTTCTAAGGTAAACTATCAATGATAAAGGAAAAGCGACAACAGCTTTTCCTTTTCTTCCTTTATCGCACAGGCGTTTATCTAAGTGACGGTAATTTCCATCAGTTTTCCGAGAAATGATTAAAATACAAGATTATATTAATAAATCACGAGAACCTTCCCAATACAATTTAACTTCAATCATTATTTCGATCTTGGTAGGTATTGAGGGCAAAGTTTTCCTTCATATTCAAATAGCATTGTTATCCATTGTGAATAAGCCGATGGATAAAATTAATTTTCTTCAACCATACTCTTTGAATAGGCGTTTATCCATCATATTTCATGAGTAGTGATAGGTTATCTGTGATTTTAAATCAATATTGGGTGTAAACAATAAATATTATATAAACGTGAGTTCACGTTATATTTTCGTTATTAAATTATAATATTCCTACATTTCGAAGCTTTACCGACTATAATGCAGAGTAATAGCAACAATAACAAGTAAAAATAGAAGTCCCTAGTAGGGATCAGACGGCAAAAAAGCTAATGGTGACACGTGACAAATGCATATCGTTTGTCTCTTGAGGGGATCAGTTTTAGAAGATTTCTGAACGGTCTAAATAGAATGGGTTTCGCAAGTACTTGTGTGAAGTATTCGCACACTAGGATCGTCGATCGTCAGGATTTATAATATGCAAACCTTCGATCCGCAATAAACACCACGAGTGGATAAACGCATATACAATCTGTAGCGTTTATAGTATAATAACAAAACAAAGAAGATATATGTCGGCCAGCTGAGCAGACTCGCAAACACATTTGTCTGAAAGCAATCGTTTGCCACAATACCTTAATTTACCGTAAGTATTTCTCGAGATATAGCTA
Organism: Acronicta psi; assembly: GCA_946251955.1. Taxonomy (NCBI): domain Eukaryota; kingdom Metazoa; phylum Arthropoda; class Insecta; order Lepidoptera; family Noctuidae; genus Acronicta; species Acronicta psi. Next base: position 6,200,881 of record OX276476.1, read on the forward strand.
TGATCAATGGATAGATCAATTTCAGACTCGCTAAATATTTATCACAAAAATAGCTCTCCTCAAACGCAAATCTTATACCGCGGCCACGACCTCTACCTCTTCACTCGGGAATATATGAAAATTAATATAACGCTCGCCGCAATGAATAAACATTCTTGTTACAAAACTTATCTGGTGTATGGTCGTATATAAGGAGAAAGGAAAATTAGCTCATCAGAAGGATCGGTTTAGATTTGCATATTTTTTGTAATAGGTAACACTGCGATGAAAATGGTGTGTGAATTTGAATGAATTGGTACCTAGGTTGGCACACGGTTACATTTCGAGATATACCTACATTTTCAGTAGCTGACCTCCTATTGTACCTATAGGCTTTAAAGGAAAATATGTATTCGATTAGTGTGTGTACAAATGTATCTTTTAACGTATTTGACTTACTGGAAAATGGGCATGGACATATTTGTGGTGAAAGATCCCAATTGCTTTTTCTATGGGGTAGTTTGGACATTTTTAGATTAAATCTAGCAAAAAAGAGAAAGAAAAATGTCGGGGTCGTGTCGGGTTGACGTTTGAGGCCGTGAGGGACCGGGATCTCGGGATAAAGAAGAGGGAATTTCGTCGATGTTTGTGGCATAGCTAATCGAGAGTCGTTTGTTTTTGTTTTGTATGAAAAATGCTTTTACAGAAATAGTTGTTGCCTTAAATGTTTGTTACGATTACGAAGTCTATTGTCTAATTAAATAAAAGTTATCATAAATTAATAAATTAATTGAAGTTTAGTTTGTCCTTCAAAACCTCGGCTAGCATGCTTGTAGCTTGTTACTGGCGTCAATTTATTACTTATAAGGTAGTTGGTGAAATTTATAGTTTCTGGCATATATACCTATTATACTATTATTATTTGTAATTTCTTGGTGTCTCTCGGCATTGGCCAAATAAAAGTTGTTTCTTTCTTTCTTCTTTCTTCTTTCTTTCTATTATCGCGATGAATCTAATTGCTATTTCTCTTTTATATATGTTATCTGTATATACCTAAATAAATGAAACCGCGACGACCTACACGACTGACATTAATAATGAAAGTTCTGTGGCCAGCTATTGAACTGTACTCTTTTCATTTTCTTTTCACTGTTTGCACTGTGAGATAGAATTCCTTTGCTTCGCAAGAAACTTTAAATTAAACTTGTGAGTTCTGCAAGTGGACAGGTTCACAACTTCTAATGACGTTTATTAATAATAACTATAAAATACTTATTAACTGCCGCATTAGTTTAGTGGCCCTAAGCGCGACTGTTACAATAGAGATCCCAGGTCCAGCAAAGTGATATTGCGTTATTCTATGTAATTACCAGTACAGCTGTTTGGTGGGTTTGTGCCCGGTTAATGGCAATAAGTTCCCCCCTATTACAGGCGTACTAAGCATACCGACGAACTGTGTATTATACAACTCTGCCTAACCTTTTGAGAAATACAGACGTAACTGCTATATTATTATGTATATTAGCTATGTACGTTCTGTTCGGATCATAGTGTAAATCTCCCACATTTTTTATTATGAGGTACATTTTCCGAACCTACAAAATGTTATTATTGGAAATTCCTTAATGTATAATTATGTATAAGACTAACTTATTATTCGTCCAATAAGTCGCAATCCAAATCATCCCATTCTTAAAAAATATCGTGAGCACATCACATCGGGGTCAAAGCTCGATGTGATGTGCTCACGATATTTTTCACGCACGTGCTGAAAAACTCCATTAATAATACAGTAGTGGTCAGAATCAAAAACATGTAACCTCTATGTGACGTACAAATTTCAATCTTAACACTCTGGTATAAGGACTACGTGCCAAAATTATGTGCTAAGTTAAACGTAGGAATCAAATTAATATTTTATATTGCCAAAATGAATTGTTCTTTTTTACGTTGACAAAGACTGAGTGCCAAGGTGCCAACAAACGTCAAACAGATAGAAATCACTAATGGCCTTCGATATAATATTAGCACCGAAGATACAAATAATAATTATGTCTAGCAACAAATATTAGGTAGGTGGGTAATGTGGGTATGTATGTATTGTATAACACATTTCAGATTTATGTGATTATTAAAAATACTTCGACAATCGTGTGGGTAGAGGTAGGATTAACTATGATGCATACGTTTATTATCGTACCTATACAGGTACTCTTACAAATTTGTGTGTATTAACAAAAGTATGAATCATGTCCGTATTATTGTAATAAATATTAGCTTATAAAATTATAAACACAGACAAGTCTCACGGCGCGATGGCTTTTGGGCAAAGGATCACGGATTCGATTCTCATAAGGTATAAAGTGTGGCTATTATGTTCCATGTCTAAGTGATTTTATACTTGTATGTGAAATGTTGTAGCGCCTATGATATAGAGAAAAAATAATTGTTGGGTAGCGTTTTTTTAACAATTCATTATGCTTGTATTCCCCGAAAGATTAGGTGTACTAATGTACCCCCACTGCTCGCTCGGGATGTTTGGATCCCATGTAATAGGGGGCCAGCCCAGCCTTTAGCCGGACACAAGTCCAATAAGTAGGTAAGTATTACAACTTACTACACAGCGGTGTATAAAAAATCCTGTCAGATTCAAACCCAGAGATATAATATTTTATATTCTTTTATAGCCTCAAAATCGTCGCAGCAATTTTCGACGGAACACGACTCTTATCGGGCCGCAATAAATTTTTGGGACCAAGTTATGTGGAACAGAAGGGTATACAACACGGTACATAAATGTATTTACTAGCAGCAATATAGTTGACATAATTGCTCTAGATACCAAACATATTGGAGTCTACAATACGTAACGAAACCTTGTTAGTCCTTTCAGCTGAGACATCAGGAATATCGAACATAGAGTATATACATAGGTACATATAATATATTAGAATATAGTGTATACAGTTTACATATCAAAATCGATATTGTAACATTATTAAAGATCCTTTGAAGATTCTTCTTGCACTTTTAATGATAATATTAATTACAGTACTTGTAATTAAAAAATGTAACTAATACGTGTGCGTCATTATTTGGCAATTTGTGCTGTTTGTTTGGAATGTAAATGTGTCGGAAAACAAAAGCATTTATCTAATACTTAACAACTTTTTTACCATAAACTTCTTTAGCTTTATCACACTTTTCTTTTTATTAATAATGTTAGGTAGAAAATTGGAGTTTCTTATTACACTTTGCTAGGCCCTGGGAGAATAATTTTAGGCAATTTTCACAAAACTTTAGTGATCCCAAAAATTTCTTATTTGGCCTCTCGCCGGACATCTTGTCCCAATGTTGTTCTGTGTGTAAAAAAGTGAGTTGATTATTTACACAAAACGGTATACCTACAACTACATAGCCTATAAAATATAAGTGTGTCGTCTCCCTCAGGAGGATCTTGAATAGGAAACCTTTTTTTTCAACGGTCCCTATGAAAATCGTTATTTTTTTTAAATAAAAGTGAAACATTCAAATGTAAAACTTACACGGATCTGTCGTTTCATAACTAGGACAAGCTAAGTAAGTGTTATTATTATTATTTTTAAATGGTAGCATCTTGGAAATGGGTTTGTTCATGGGATCACCCAGTGTTACATGGGACTTATTCATACCGGCGCACGTGGAGCTGTCTAGTCAGTCAGTGCTTAAAAAACCAACAAACAAATCAAAACTTTAACAAAATAAATACAATTATAATTAAAATGTGAAAATATGACACATTACATACGTTCTTGTGCGTCGTTTGTGACAAATTCTAATAAAAAAATAACAAAGGACGGCAAAATCTTCAAATCCCTACACTACGTAGGATAGAAATCTCAGTGTTTATTGACACCCGTACACGGCATACACCTACACATTCGCTATATTTTATTATAGCATATTTTTTTATTAAGTGTTATCTCAGTTTGTCAGTTGTCAAAAAGCTTTTCAAAGTTATTTGCTCCCGTGATTTTATGGGTGGCCTTATGACGTCACTCAGTACCTAGACCTATATATGTAGGTATAATATTTCTCTATGAACATGTTTTGTTCCCCAAATTGCTTTAATCATAAAGCCGCTATGTAGCAAATTGCTGGGTAAATAGACTGTATTAATATTACTTATCTCTAGTCTGGTATACTCTATTATGTAGGTACAGATTCTCAGATTCTATGTAGCTCTAACCAACCTAAATAAAAAAGTCATACTAAATTATTTATGTTATTATTTCAGCAGTTTGTCCTCCATTTGCCGTCCAATAGATGCAAGTGCGGTTATCGACTCTTAGGTCCAAGAATTAGGAAATTCCCAATTATTAGCAGCTCGGAGTTTAAATTTATAATTGTATACCGGCAAACTAAGCGTACCTACACCTCTGCCTAGCCCTTCGGGGATAGAAACGAGATGGTTGTCATTTTCGTTATTTGTAATGGCGTAGCAACGGATAGCCCCGTTACTCCCACCATTCCATATGCGGACATCGTAAAATGGTAAAAATGGTTTTAAAAAGATGTAATGGCCCCCATGCCAAAATGAGTCTTATTGACCATAACTTACTAAGTAAACACAATTTATGTAGCAAGTCTCAACGTTACGTATTCATATGGCCTGCTGGGAACATCTGTTGGTAGGAAAATATCACTAAAGAAGTCTCTATACTCGTGCGGTAAAGACCAAAGGGCTACCAAAAGGCTACTTATCCCATATTAGAGATCAATATTCAACAAATTACTAGTGACTTCTTTTAATTTTACTGTGACGTTTTCATTTTGGCCACATAAAAAGTGGTACTACCATTGCGCCTGTATTCGCCGAAGAGTTAGGCAGAAGTGTACTTATGTACACATTGTACACGCAGTTCACTGGTACCTTTAGGTCCTACGTAAGCGGGGGCAAGCCCGGGCACAAATCCAAACTCCGAGCTGCTACTGAGAAATCCATAGAAAAACCCAATAACACTTTACTAGTACTGGGAATTTAACTCAGGGCCTTGAGCGTAGCAGTAGCGCTTGGACCACTCAGCTAACGAAACAATTAAAAAAAAATGCTAACTGTGCAAAAAATATCGAAAAATTATAAGAAAGTAATCACTAATACACTAATGTGTATTTTACACAAATAGAAAAAAATATTGTCATTGGAGAAATACATAGTTAAATAAAAATAGTTTACGATACAATACGATAATAGCAACTGCTCAAAGTACTTGTAAACTCTTAAACTTATCAAAGAATCAATTAAAATTGATGTACACAAAATTGACGTTACAATGAAAGGGAAATTTTCAAAACTATTGTTTTGATAATTAATTTGAAGCCAACGGCTCTAATAGTAGCAAAAGACTATTATCTAGTCTGCGGCAGAAGTTTCAAAAGACGACAAGTTGACGGAATCGTGCCGCAGCTTTCTTTATGAAAACAACGCCTGACAGCAACAATGCCAAACTATTTTATTTTTATAAATGAAAATGCAAAGCAACAAGTAAAGTGATTATATTACAATAAACGTTGGCACATTTACCCAAATCTTGTATACGTAAAGCGAAATAAGAAAAAATCCAGAAATAAATCGGAATATATAGGATACATATTTATTGCTTCATGCCAATTTAGCGAAAAGGAATTCACGTAAACCATGTTTCTTTCCTTGCATTGTTTCGCAATGTGCAGTAAAACCTCCTTAAAAAAACTTAGTTATTTTATTTATTGTGGCGTCGTTAGCTGTCATAAGTGCCACTGTTACGCTCGATTCCGGTTGAGCAGTGTTATATTCGGCTTTTTTATGAAATTTTCATTAGCAGCTCGGAGTTTCAATTTGTAGCCGCCCTCGTCGTATCACTAGTACGCCTCTGCCTAACCCCTTCGGGGAATATAGACGTGATGGTATGTAGATTTACCTAAAACGTACCCCGAACTTATTTCCAAAAAACATAATGAACTATTAAGTGTTGATTAGGGAAACATCTCCTGCGTTCATCAGAGTTGCGTTGAGATTAATAGAATTTTTTATACGTAGACAAAATCTATCGGTGACAAACATTGTTTTGCAGTTAATGTGCGTCTTGCAGTACCTACCTACAACACACTGATTGCGCAACTGTAACTTGGCCAGATTATTTAATACAGTATCCAAGTACAAACATACAATATTCTGGCGTCGCGTCGCCGAGGAAAACGCAAGTCCCTAAGGCCCCACCATAGTACTAGGAACATGTTGGAACTCCGTGTGCTTTAGTTTGAATAAGTTTGTCACTCTTCCTACACATTCCACTGCGGGGAATACCCGGTGAAGCTGATATTCTTGAGAACTCACACATTAAAGAAAGTCTATAAATTATCCCAAACAGACTACTAATCCGACTGGATGCGGAACGGTTCTGATATAAACTATTTAATTGACTGATTGATTGAAATAATATTGAAAATATTTATAATAAACACTAACGCTGTAATTGAGCTATCGGAATGTAGGTACACTACCAATAAAATATATTACAATTGAACAGATATCACTATTAGCATATTATTTACTACTTGCTATATATAATATTTATATATTTGTATTACAAACACTGGCTACACGGAAAAAGTATAATTATGTTCTGACTGATTTATATTTATGTTGCCCGATTTATTTTTGTGTACTGCTTGATATATGTGTAACAGTTATGACCTTCAGATATATTGGGCGAAATAAAATAAAATCTAGTAAATTTATGATGTGCATTCATGGGTGAAAGTTACCAAAGCAAAAAAGTTAATAAATATAAATATGATTTAAATCCTTTTTAGATTATTTTCTTACTACGTTGCTTATGCGTCCCAAGTGATCTATACCACTGATTTCTTTCAGATAAATTACATTATAAGAATAATGAGATGCTTTATAACTTTGAACATAGGCCTATTACTAAAAAATATGGCTCTTGGTATGAAATAAATAAAATAAATGTAAATCGAAATATACCGTTACCCTTGTACCACTTCATCAATACTATTATAAGTAATAATTATTCATTCACAAACTATTAGTATTTCAACGACGATTTTAGATTATTCTCTAGTGTCTATTTATAAAGCGATAAACTTCAAAAACTATATCATTATTGGTGATAAATGTCTATGTTTACAACCGCTAACGACTTCGAAGCAAATTATTGATTTCAACACCTACTTCCAAAATTATTTCGGGGGATTTTTTATCACGCGTTACTGTCATTTAGTCAGAGTAAGATTTACATAGGTCCTCTAATACATGAGCGAAATACAGCGCGCCACCCGGCTTTAGGTTATTCGAGATCCCCGAATGAAATATCTCTTAGCACCCTTTATTTCTTACTAAGTAAGTACCTATTCGTTAGAGTATTCTGTCGCCACTTAGGTACAAGCAAAATTACTTTTCTCAGTTAAATTATAGTTACCTACTTGTCATGTTAATCGTCACATTATCGTATAGGTATTTTTACTCGACTGCCGAAGTAGGGTTATTGAGTTAGTAAGTGTATAGGTAATGAATAATTAGAAAATTAAACTTTGAATTTTCTTCTGCTAACTGAGAAGTTGTTCAAAGAGGATTATTACCTTGACTAATTATCTTTTTCCTTAATTAACTTTCCATTGTCACTGTCTTTTCTCAACATAAAGGGTGACTTTATATAGACTCTTAACAAGATTATGCAAAAGAAAATAATGAACAGGCAGGAACGCTTGCACAACTGTAAACAGAATAAATTAGCGTACATTTTTAAATCTTCATGAAAATCGTAACTTTACTAACAGAATAAAGGGATTCAAAAATACTAAACATGAAATTAAAACAAATACCAAAATATATAAGACAATATTCTCTACGTACACAATATTTAGGAAGAATTAATAAAAGGCAATATAATATTGGCAAGGGTATTTCCTTGGCAAATTTTACCTATCTTAGGTCATCTGAACCCGCGGGATTCAAAGGAATCTTTGCCGCCCATCCTGTGACGTAGGTAGTTTTCCCTGTTTATGTTAAGTAACTAGTTTTCCGTTTTAGGTCACTAACTCACTACCACATCATAAGCGAACATTACCATAACAAAAAAACTTATTGGCGACTACTTACTAGATAAATAACATTTATCATTGCATTACACAATATTCTTGTTTTCATGATTTAGTAAGCCATCAATAAAACAACAGTTTTAGCGAAGGTTCCTTTGTGTATTCTGAGGGGTCAACTTGTCTTAGTCAAAGATACATATTTGTATTCTCTAAAGTTATACAAAGTTAATCACAAATAGATTAATAATTTCGTACAACGATATTACCATAGGTACTTACATTATTATTAAGGCATAAGTAGCTCAGTTTGTTTGTTACCTTTTCAACTTTGTTTAAAACGTCCTTTAGCGCTGCGAGTGAATTCACCGGCAACAGCTAGTTCATTACATAGCAATTACTTGTTTGATGCAAACCAAATTAAGAAAACCGTTTCCAACAAAAAATGCTCGCTAGTTTTTTACACAAAGTCGCGAAACCTTTAATTTTCTTCATAGCAGCGTTAATAAGAATTTAATATTTTTTCTCGCCACTACTTGCCCAAGAAAGCTGCTTTAAGATTTCCTTTCCGTGTTATATTCATAGGAATTCGCTGGGATAAGATTCGTTAATTTGTTGCACATAACAACGTTATTGTACAATTAATACATAAAATATCGTTATCAAAAGATCACTTGTATATTAAAATCATTTCAATTGCTCAACACAGAAGGTCTATTTAGTCAAAACGAAGAACAACGAAAGAATTTAACCCTTCCACTCACCACCAGGATAAACACGAACCGTAAATAAAATGAGTTACAGAACTCCTGCGACAGTAACATGACTTTCCACAAAACTTCTTACGGAGTATTTTCGTAGTGCTGTAGAACTTACCACTTAAGAAATTATTGTTCAGTCAGATCCTGTTAATGGAACGCTGGAGATCGCGACAGGACTGAGTTAAGAAATTAGCTAAAGGGCGGGCACCTAAGTGATTGAGTTTATCTTTAATTTTGCAAGAAAATTACCTCAATAAGGATTTTTCATTAACACTGCCACTACGAAAAATATTTATTTTACTTGTAATCGTAAAACTTGTAAACTTCCCTAGTAGTACACTGTATATCCCGGCCTTAGGGGGCGTTCATAAAATACGTGAGATGTTTAAGGGGGGGAGGGGGTCGAGTCAAATCTCATCTAATCTTACGTTGGAGAGAGGGGGGGTCTCGGCAAATATCACGCAATTTTTTTTCTGATTGAAACAAAAAAGAAATTATACTATTTTTATTACACTTATAATTAAACTTTCAGCAATATTGATTACTAGTCTTAACTAGTCGTAAATAAAAGCACGAAGCATTTTTTTTTCTTTTTACAATAACAATCCAACGGGTTTACGTAAGAAACCCACATTTTGAAAAATCTCACGTGAGATTGGGGGATGGGGGAGGGGGTTGAATAAAATCTGACGACATCTCACCAGGGGGGGAGGGAGGGATAGAAAGTTTAAAAAAACACCTCACGTAATTTATGGACGCCCCCTTAATAAATCGACCTAGATAGAAAGAAATAAATTAGAAAAAAAAGGATACAGTACAATAAGACACACACACTAAACTTGATTACTTATGTCAAGAGAAAAATAAACTTAGATCTTGCTCTTGCTCGACTTGTTCCTGATGAACTTTATAACACACTTGCCTTTGCCCGCGACTCGTTCCCGTAGATGTTGATATTTTTCCCCCGTTTTTGCATTTTTTTAAATGTATACTCAGCTCCCATTGATAGAGCTATAGCCTTCCTCGTTAAACAGGCTATCCAACACTGAAAGAATTTTTCAAATCGTAGTCGACCAGTAGTTCCTGAAATTAGCACGTTCAACCAAACAAACTCTTCGGCTTTATTATATTAGTATAGATTCTGTTAACATAAAGGTAAAAAGATATTTAGACCAAGGATAAACGAGTTTTGTAAAAGTCAACAAAACCCCAGCGTGATATTCGTGGTTAACAATCATTGTGTTCCATTGTGTATCTGTGAGGGCCAGCGCTTATAAAGGTTTTTCGTAAATTACTTACCTGCCTGCCTGACTAAGGTCAATCGCATTTAAGTCAAACTTAAAGTAAAACTATTTATAGAACAAAATAAGATGATATACCTAAGTATACGAACTTTTTTATATCCATCTTTTGAGTGTCGCTTAATCGTTTGGAAATATGTCTGTGTATTTGACCTTATGAGTGACGTGGGTCTTATATCAATACATTTAAGAATTCGGCGAAATTGTAAATGGAATATGAGAAAAATGCTAAAGACTTTTTTATTAAACTTCAAAAAGTATCGGCTTGGAATCCGAAATACACCTCAAATTACATTTCGTACTTTTAATATAAAACAACTGAAGAAAGGTGGTATTCCAATTTTTAATTTTAACTGATGGTCGGCAGGTTTTATCGACAAACAAATTCTCACTTACCTACACCATCAATTACCTAACTACCTACCTCCCATACAAATATTTGCTCAGCTAGTCATCCCAGAAGTCATTTTTTTTTAAATTCCACCAAGAGACAGTCTGTCCTCTCTCCGTCACAGACTTACAGGTGTTATGTAGTAGATATTCTGGATATTCAAAACAATGCAGATCCCCAATTCTTTTTAATCGAAGAACGAAAAACCGAAGATGGTTCAGAATTCGGATGTTCAGATTTTTTATAGTATGTTCACCGATTTTGAAAAATCTTTTTTTGTTTGAAATGGTATACCCGAAGTGGCCAATTTTAATGACATGGCTAAACGACTGCCTACGAGATGTATAATATGAAAGTCTAGCTCGTAATATTGAAATATTCATTTATTAATTCTTGTGTGTTTATTATTGTTATAGAACTTTCCAGAAATAATCAAATAATTAATAGATTTTAACTTGATTTGTACGTTTTTTGTTTAACAAGGAGAATGTGAACATTAAAACCTACTTTCAAAGATATTTGCGTAAGTTGAAATAAGGTAAGGGCAACCAGTTGACGGGTTCTAAAATTCTTCTTCCATATTCTGAGGTACTTAGAAAAATGGAGTTTTTAAGCTGTTCCTTTCTGCAAAATATCTTAATTCATTAATAATTTATCTATTCGTAGGTATATTTATGAACAAAAAGTGTCGTCAAACAGTATATAATTTCACATTAATAATACAGTAGGTAGGTATATTATATCTATTTGCTATAATATTTTGTAGAAATAAAACTAAAAATATGTCCGTTAGCAAGATTAAATTATTTAACTGCAAGTCTATCTATCTAAATTATATATTGTGGTGTCAATTTATCAACACTAGCTTTCCGCCAACGGCTTCGCCCGATTGGTCTGGGTATTTATTATAAATTACAGCCTTCTAATTAAAATAATGTTGTGAATATTTGGCCATAACTCAGATTAATTATGGCAAATATGAGTTACGGGTCAATGAATGCCTGTGATTTTAATAATAAATTCACAGCCACACTTCAAAACCTCATTCAACAGTGGTGCCATCTAGTGAGAGAAATAACGGTAGCCCTTATTATGAGCATTTACCCTAAATAAAAAAAACAAACGTCAGATCAGAGCTCTCATCTTTGATCGGTATGACGTTTGTTTATTGTTATATTATTATGAAAACAGAACTAAAAAGAATCCTTTAAAAACGTAATTGAATATTATTACTGCTGTATTGTGGGGAACAGAACTATTGGCAGCTGGTGTCGCGTCATGACAGTGATGTGGTATTTGGGGTAAAGGTGGGTGAGACACCAGAACACGTTGTCTGCTTCGGGTTAATTTTCAGACTTGTTATCAGGATTGTAACTATCTGAAAAGTGAAAACCGAAACTTTATGCATACGGAATACTAATACTCAACTAGTCTACAATATATATTACTAGGTTCAATATTTATACATGCCTAGGTAGTCGCCCTTATTATATTTAGCCATGTCCTTTGAAAGAAACTTTCCACCCAGATAATTGATTTTTTGTACCTACTGAATGTAGGATTCTTGAAGTTGTAGCCTATTCATTACAAACAAACAAACAAACAAACAAATCTTTCCTCTTTATAATATTAGTATAGATAAGCAATACTAGCATAACAAGTGATTTAATTTGCTAACTGAATAGTATACAAACATAGATGTTTTCAATAGCTATCACGTGGACGTTCAGTGTATAGGATAGAATTCAATACTTTTACAGCAGATAAATGGAAGCTATAAGTTATGTTCAAATCGCTACTATAAACTGGACAGTTTTATCACTATCTGCGATTTATTTTATACTCATTGGATAGACGAAAGTTCTAGAATAGAAGATGAATATTAGTACACTTTAGTATGCTATTGGTACACTAGGTCGTATATTCTCGTGTTTTGTTTGGGATGTTGCTAACTAATCTAAACTCAAAACATTTATATAAATTTCGGTATTGTTTTTTTTATTTATTGTTTACGTTATGGGCACTGTAACTTGAAACTTTTTCAATAACATTGAGAACGATGGTTCAGTAGATTTTCATTAGATATATAAGTTTTACGAATTTTAATTAAATATCAGCGTTAGCAACCCACTTAGTGTCGTTTTTAACTTATGTATGTATACTTGTCTCATCACGGAAAAACAGCTGATTAGGGAAACTAAGATTATTATTAACATACCATAATATAAATCAGTTTTTAACTTGAACTCTATTTTGTATACCGACACAAATGAAAACAATAAAAGGTTTCAAACACTTTCTCCTAATATTCATATTTTAATGTAAGGTTAGATTGTTTACTAGTCCCTTTGGGAATACGAGCAATTTGTCTCTATATTTGTGTTTCACAAAACAATACTAGGCACTCGTTAGAATAACGAGATGGCATTAAATGTACAATAGATAATCAGATTAATTTGGGCTGGTACTTATTTAAATGATGCGTCTAGCCGAAATATTATTAGTTTGTTAACTATTCATAGGTAGGTCTATACTATATGCTTATAAAATTGTTCTTTAAATTGGTTTTGGTGTGCAATAAAGAATATTCTATCTATCTATCTATCTATATACTAAGGGCGCCGTATGAATGTAATAGCAGATATTCTAATAAAGACGCAGAAAATTTAATTATTGTAAAGTGCTTTTCGCTAAAATGGTGGCAGGAATTTGCTGCTGAGTTCGTTCGGGGTAAGTAACTAGTATTGCCAAATTATACTAATAATTTAAGCAATTGCTAACATTACTGAGTTCCGGTTTGAAGGGTAATTAATATTAGGGTTGTAACGGAGGCCTACTTAGCGGAGGCGGAGGCGGATGCGGAGGTGAAGAGGTTCGCCTCCGCGGATGCGAAGGTTAACGGAGGCGGAGGCGGAGGTGAAATTTGTTGGGAAAATATAAATAAATTTATGATTAATAGAGTCAGCAACATTTACTTATATTATATATAATGTGTACAATTGTACATACATGTTCATGATTCATCTTAGTAATCAAAATTGACAAGAGGCAAATTATATTTTACGAACAATAGCTTTGCGGCTTTTTCGCCTTCTAAGCGGTTTCTCAAGGGTTCGTAAATTAAACCAGCAGCACTAAATAACTGTTCGCTTGGCACTGAACTTGGTGGCGCCGATAAGTAAATGCGAACTATGGGAGCAAAAACTTTATATTTAATGTTATATCTCCACCACAATAAGGGATCTTCATTTAGTTGGAGTCTATTTTCTTTGTCGTTGTGTGTGTTTTTATTAGTCGATTTTAAATGCCCTTTCAGTGATGTTGTTGTCCGGCCTTTTCTTGAATAATTTTTCCCGCAACTTTTGCATTTTGCATAATTATCGTCTACTTCTACAAAGTACTGCCAAATTTCACTAGTTTTCGGCTTCATCACGTTATTTAAATAACAATAACTAATAATTACGCACAAAATTACTTAAAACAATCACGGCTCAATTGCAACTACGCGGTACCGAACGCTTTGACAAGTTGATTCCTGTTATTCATTCACTCACACTCCCACCACCCGCTTGGCCGTGTTCCCGCGGCTTAAGCAAACTCTCGACCATTTCACTTGAAAACACGCAGCCGAGCGGCCGCGTCGCCTAGCGTCGCTCCTTGCGCGTTGTTTGTGATCCTAAATGAACTTCCGATATGACTCCGCATAAATTTTGCGGAGGCGGATGCGGAGGCGGAGGTTAAATTCTTTGCGGAAGTTCCGCAGTAACGGAGGCAGAGGCGGAGTTCCGTTACAACCCTAATTAATATACCTAGCCAGGGAGATCACTGAAGTAAGTCAGATGGTGACTATTGTGTTGCTGTTAGTGCGTCGTATGCTTGTTTGCTATTTTAAATAAAAAAACGTTATTCATTATCTTATTTATTAAAAAACAGGAATTTCACACCAGCTATTTTAATGAAGGAAATAAACGACTAGCGGGCAGGATTCTGGTGCATAGAAAATTTAAACTTCTGCATAAAAGTGGCTAATGTCTTTTTTGTTAAACTCTCTGACACGTATCCCTCTTTTTATCCTAAAAAAGCATGACATGAGTAGGAAAACGACAACACAGGCTAAGCTCAAAAAGAACGCAGCTTTCAGTTGCCTGCAGACTGATTTCTTTTGTTTTCCGAAAAAAAGAAACAAGTACATAATATGAAGGCAACAGTCGTAACTATCTGAATGCATTGGTGAACATATCAACTAAAAGGCAACAACTAACTAATTAGGTATATTATATAAGTATTTTATAAACTGCCTCATTTTGTAGTAGTTGCAAGGTCAGCTGAGCTTGACGTCCTCAGTTGAATTGCCATGTCATACAAAGTCTTACTAGGTTTTCCTTTGAAAAGCTCAGAGTCTAGAGCTTGTGGCTTAGGCTTAGGCCCCTATTACGTGATTACATCGTGTACATCAATCAGTACACCCACGGTAACTATGTCTCTGAAGTCTAGTCTACTCAAGTTAGGTATTTCGTTAAAACAAACGCCTCTTTATTTAATAGCAATAATAAGAAACGAATCACAGTTTACAAATTGCCTTTGCCTACAATGAAAGCCAACGAAGCTACAGTGATTAATAAAACTTTTACAGAAACCTGTAATGTTTCTGTATAGTTCTATTGAACAACTTTACCTCAAGTAAATCTTACTTAACAATTTACACTAGGTAGTGTGAATTTTATTGGTAATGACTTCTATTATTTAAAGTATAAAGTATTCGTATAAAGACACCACATTTTTTTTTCAATGTCTCCGACATCGACATCGGCATTGTGATTTTATGTTTTTAACCCCCGACGAAAAAACGACGGGGTGTTATAAGTTTGACGTGTCTGTGTGTGTGTGTGTGTGTGTGTGTGTGTGTCTGTCTGTGGCATCGTAGCTCCCGAACGGGTGAACCGATTTTGATTTTGATTTTTTTATTTGAAAGGTGAATTAGTCGGGAGTGTTCTTAGCTATGTTTGATGAAAATCGGTCCAAGATGGCCGCCGCCACAAAATAGCGAATTACATATTTTTTCACAACTCCCTCAATATGGGTATCAAATGAAAGGGCTTAACTAGGAGAATACTATACACTATGATAAATTTCAAATCCAAGATGGCCGCCACCACAAAGTGGCAAATTACAATTTGTGTCGGGGGTTTTCTAAATTTTTAATTTAGGTTAGGTTAGGTTATTATTTTTGTCAACTTTATTAATCTAAAGTATCTTTAAAAATGTTTATTTATTAAGATTGGTTTTCCGTTATTTTCGATTAATTTCGTCACTCGAACAAGGATTTTTTTTAATGCTGGAATGAATAGTACGACCTATAGGGGCCGCCTCCACGAGCGAGAAAATCGTCGCGATATCACGGAATTAGAAAAATTCCCTGTATTACGCTGGTTAAAACTATAGTCGTACTTTTTTTTAATGTTGACTGGGGGATGAGAAAAAAACTTTTGATTTGAGAAAAATCACGCCATTTTAGCACACTATTATCTGTTTCGTAATGATTTCATGGTAAAATTTGTCAGTGTCAGTTTCGGAATGTCAAACGCACGCCATTACGGCAGATTATTATCAGTTTCATAATGATTTCATGGTAAAAACTGGTAAAAACGATCAACTTGACAGCTGACATGTACCTCCAGTACAAATTTGGGCTGAGTTGTATGGGCTTTTGATGACCTCCTTTAGTGAAAGCTTTTATGTCACGGGTCCGGAATGTCCGATGTCCTTCGAAGCCAAAGATATTTATTGTGCTGAAAACCAATCATGTGTAACAATATTAAAATGTTAATATTTTGGTCATTCAATAAGCATAGATCATTGGTGTCATGTCGATGTCCGTTCTTAATTTTAAACTGTTATTTATTTTCTAGCTATACTGTTTATAGTGTTCTGACTATTAGGTACGCACAAGAATAAGTAGACATACTCGTAAGTTTGTACTCGCAATAAATTCGTTCCCATCAGTCAGTAGCGCGTTCTGTATACGTTGAATTATTTTATAAATAACAGTCAATTTATGGCTGACAGACGCATACTTAGATATATTTTAAAATATATATACTGTTAAGATAGTTTGTTAACAAGACTGTCCAATTTGTTTGGAATTACATTTTGGTTCATTATACTCTAGCTTATGGACAACTAGCTGTTCCCCATCCAATTTTTTAACATAACTAGATACAATTTTATTTAAAAATTATTAGGTAGATATTAGCCGGAACAAACAGACAGACAGATCTTTTTACCGTGTAATCAATATTATAATTATAAAATTGGAGACGAATCACACCAACAATCTGTTTAAGACATTTTATATTTTTTTACGTTACGTATAAACGTTTTATAAATTCAAACTCATTATGAAAAAAATTGAAAAATCTGTCTGGGAATAGAACTGATGGCCTCAGAGTCAACAGTCACTTTTAGGACCAGGAGACAACGAGCCATGACAGCATGTAGCAACGTAACTTACAAACAAAAAATAAATCAGATACGTAGCAAATAACAAAACAATGTTTTTTGTATCACATCAACAGACTTGAAGCAAGATCAAAGGGGAATCTTGTTATAAAACAAGGCACTTACAGACGAATGACAACGTTAAGCTTTTAACACATTCCTGCGATAGACTGGCACGTTTCACAACTACGTGTAGATTGATAGGTAAGGTCGGAGGGCAAATACCCTTCATCTTGAAAAATAGAGTTATTTCTTGTCCATTATCCAATACTTTCAATGACATGACAAGGCACAATTTTTTGGTCGCTATAACTTCGAAATTGCTTTTTTGTCCGCCGGGATCTTTAGTGTGTGATGTTCATTCCCTCTATTGCGAACTGCGATTCATCAGACTTGTCAAAGAAAAGTCATTATTAAATCCCTCAGAGTATAATACTGGATTGTGGTAGATGGTAACTGCCAAGAAAAAGCTCTATAAAAAAAAGTAGAAACTTGAAATAGTTAAGCATGATTATGAAATAAAAGCGATTCTCGCATTTGAAGTGGATATTGTTTGAATGCTTTGTGAACACATGACTAAGCGAAGCAATTTATAACGTAAAACCATATTTTTCAGTTTGTAAACAGTATCAATGACGTCTGCTTGTAAATAATAATATTACAAATTCGAAAGTAACTCTGTACGTCTGTTACATTTTGAAGCCTTAACATATTTCAATAATATTTGGGAATAAGATTCATCAGCATTCTAAGAAAAAAAATAAACTGCTGATTGTCCCAAAAAGTCCTTTATAACTCACAGTCACTTTCACATGCATGTGAAAGTGTGAAACCATATAATGGTCAGTAGGAAATACGTTATTCGTCTGCTGATGTAGATAGGTTTTTAGGTAGTTTATCAGACTATGAGACATGAGAACGCAGTTGAGTTTTTAGTAGGTACCAGAATCCGACATATCTCGCCCCTCGCTTGCTAACTCTATTTAATTTTATTACATTGTATCTGTTATTAATAGGTATATTAATATTAGAAGCGAAAGTGGTGTGCCAGGATCGTAGCAAGTGGAAATCTATAGTCTCTGCCTACTCCTATGGGAAACAGGCGTGAAGCTATGTATGTATGTATGTATGTATTAATATTCGTTTGGTTGCCCAAGTCAGGATAGCCATCGCCACTACAATCATAATGCAGGTTTCGTCGTTTCGAAGTAAAAGTGAAAAATACTGATAAACAATAAAGATTCTAACAAGGTTTACATAACTAGTGTTACAATTTCACTCACGTAGGTACTGCGGGAATAAACAATCATTCAGACGGATCGAGACATGAATTCGAAAGTACCTTGTATACTTATATACTTAATCTGAACCGGATTACTCAATAGCCAAATTAAAATATACACGAATACCCAATCTTTCTTCAAAATGAGATAAAAATATTTATAGAACCGTTACTCCATACATCGACTCTGTTAAATATACCAAACATAATTCTATAATGGCCTCATACTTAATTTCGTTAAAAATATGAGCTGCGTTACTGGAACAACAAAGCTTGGTTAGGAAAATTTTAGCAATGATTTTTTAGACAAAATTAATCTGAAGGCTTAACGTGCCTTCTGAGTGATGGCCGAGATTAGTGATATTACAAGTATGCTACCATCAAAACGGAACCCTAATACTGTGAAAAATATGATACAAAATTTATTGTTAAAAAAATTCTGGTCGTTTTATATTAACTGTTTAAAACTTGTAGGTATTAATCATTCTAAGAATTTCTAAGGACTTACATTTTTTGGTCGACACTGCGCTTAACTCTAATTAAGTACCGGGTGCAAATTATGAATAATAATTATTGGAGTTGGTCGTCTTTGTAAAGACAGTGAATAAGTCACCAACTTTAAGTTCGCGTTTAATAAATCTTCCTTGCAGATTTGGTTCAGCACCTGTTACAGAGACCTAATGGATAATGCTATATCAAAATGTATCCAAGCCTTTGACACAAAAAAGATAAATTATCCTCTTATGAACAACAGAACAGCAGATTCTAACTCATTAACTCACTCTAAAACAATCATACCCAGGGCAGATACATAATTGGTAGAGAAGAAAACTTTTAGAACTAAATATGTTGTATCATGTGTACCTACCTATAGATACTGAAACTATAAATCTTGAAAAATATTGTTTCTTACATGTTTTGTTATTCACATAGAAGAAATGTGCTCATCACAAATGAATTGCTAAAGTATGGAAAAATTATAGGGTTTGGAAAATCTTTATGGAATGTCCGCACCATAAAAGACAGACTATCGGCATTGCGTGCCTTAAAAAAGTACTTTCCATCCCTCTTGGCTAGAGCTATGTCACAATAGTCACGAACCAGATGGGCTGTAGTCCCGCAAAGGCTTGACAACGCTTGTTAGCCAAATGATATTACAATTGTACCTGTTAGGTGAAAAGTGTCGAGTTTGAACCCCAGGAAAACATCGTGGGACATTGTCAACGGCGTGTGAAGTCTGCCAACCAACATTAAGCCAGCGTGTGGACTGTAGCTGCATTCCTCTCATTCTGAGAGGAGACCCATGACCAGCAGTGATGATGATTGCCGGAAAAGTAACTAGGCGATCTTAATCGTGATGACGAACATTTTAAATGTTCTAAATTAAAATAATTTAGTTACTAACTGTGCTTAAACAGATTATTGCCCTCATGGTAGTTTCAACTATAATTTTAAGTTTGACGTTGTGTAAATCATCCTGATATTTCCTTAGGGGGCATGAGTTGGAAATGCACGAACAAGGCAAGTTATTTATGAGAAGAGAAGTATACTCTGTATAACTACAAATTTTGCTAAATATCTCTAAAATATCTTAGGTATCAACTGATATCAACCATAGGAAACTACTTGTAATAACTATACTTAGCTGATGAATTCTTTCTATTGAATATTCTGTTAAACAAGTAATGACTTACGTTAAAATTTTATGTACGAATAAAACGTAACAACATTATTATAATTACAACATATCGTATCATACCATCACGCCTGTATTCCCCAGGTGTCACTGAGTAGGTGACTATTGAGAAGGTGTTATCATAAGTAATAATAACATCAGGTAATCAGGTTTACAAGTTTAAGAGTGGAAACATAGGTACCTATTATACAAAAGTTAGCTCTACAAAAGGTAGGTAGCGTATCAATGGGTGCTACCGACTACTTAATGGACACAGCTACCAAAAATGAATAGATATACGCGATTTGTAACAAGTACCGATTATTTTCTGAGGAGTTATCGCTATAAATTATAAAATTTGTTTATAAAGAACCGCATCTCACTAAATTAAGCGAGATTTAAGGTAGGTCTTCATTTTATTTACCGAGGGCCTTTATTTGGGGTGCTTTAATTGAACGCTCTTTTTTATTAGGATTAGGGCCTCTGATATGATAGAAAGTCGTCTGTTTTTGGGTCTGTCGAGTGCCTTTCATAATAGCATCTTTATGGGTAAGACACCCATTTATTCAATAGATTCATTAAGTGTTTGTTACGTCAAAATAAAACCAATTTATATGGATTCGGTCACCGATATTCCTTTGACTTGAAAGTTATTATAGATAGGTCGTATTAAATTAGATAGTGAATGTGAAGATTGTCAGTAGGTAGTGTAAATTAATGAATACTTACATACTGGAATTTTCATAATGGATGGTATTTTCCCTCAATTTTAAATTTTACAACTCACATCCTGAAACGTTCGCATACAAAAATAAAAGAGTATCCTAAACGTAGTTATCAAATGAAAAAACAATACTTAATACGCCCGAGCAATTAGGAGCATCCACTTTTGTGCTTACGAATTCATAAACTTTGTTACTACCATTTCGCTTGCGTAAGCCTGATAATTGTGTACCGTGGCCGTCCACAGAGAATTGCGTGACGAAGTGATCCGCTAGGAAAATACGTGTGAATTTACTGATTTTATTCCAACAAACAACAAAGCCCAAAGTAATCAGTACTACTACTCGTATGAATAGGTCGACTATGATGTATTAGGCGAGATACTGATGGTGTATCCCTAAGGAGATATCCTAACGAGATATCTCTTAGGAGATATCCCTTAGGAGATATACCTAGCATAAGTTCAAACTCCAAGGTGCTACTATTATTGTTAATTTCATGTTAAACTTTATCATACTCGACCTAGTCATCGATGGCCGCTTGCGAAAACTAGACAATTGAGAGAGCAAATTTAATTCCCAATTTTACCAAGCGAAATCTGTAAATTTCTTCCTGGAACGAAATACAAATAGCTTGCGTTACTATTTCACTTTGTAACAAACATCAAAGTAACGTAGTGAAATTACTCTCAGCAAACATGCCTTTCGTCTCCACGTCAGGTTGGAACGATAGAAATCCTTTAATCAAATTGTACTCCTTAATGCATCTCACCCGCATAATTCCTCAGAGGCACGTTAAAGTCGGGTAATTCTGATAAATTGGTATTGGCTTTTATGACCCTGTTACCTAAAACGTTCTTAGTGGAGAGATAACGGTACCGATGTAATAGAACCGGGTCATAGTATAGGTAATCGAGTATAACTTAAACTAGATGAACTGCACGGAAGGGATGTCTCATTTCTGTTTTTCTAGAGCCCATCATCGATAGAACTACAAGGGTTATTAAAAAGTTGTACTTAAAAGAAAATATAACAACCTAATTGCCAATTACATCATCACGCTTGATCCAAATTGAGAAATGTCTTGTTCAATGAATATTGTAGGTAACTTTCGCAACTATGATTACAAAGTATTTAGGTAGTCAAAAGTAGAGCATATTTTTTATAAGTTTATTTTTTATTATAATACTTGGTTGTAAGCGAAACTGCTATGCTTGTGGTCCTCGGTTCGATTCCCAGTTTGAGAAAAATTGTATAGTTTCTTTTCATGAAATTTAATAAAAATTAAATAAGCAGTAACCCTGTTTTATGAGATCTAAATTGCAGTTTCTGTTGTTATCGTATATAACCCCAGCACTTTATAGAGAAAAAGAGAAGAGATAAAGTGAAATTATGTACCTATTTTAATTTCACGAATCGTATGGCCTTGTCTCAGGTATAGGGCAAGAAAAGGCAAAAGCGGTTTTTTGCGGTTATGGAACCACATGTCGCCTCCTGACGTCAGACAATCGGCAGAGGACTTTCCGCATTGCAAAAAAAAGATTATGTTGAGCAAAAACCAAAACTTATGTTACGTGAGGTAAAGGAAAAACAGGATCATTATAAGGTAAGGCAAAAGATACCTAAGCAAAACTTTTACCTTAAATAAAAATAGGCCAATGTATAAATACGGTACCTACTTTAAATGTAAACAAAATTGTGTCTAGTAGGGATAATATTGGTTTTTAATTAATTAAAAGGGTGTTTTCTTTGTCATCACTGTATAAAATTAGGCTTTGTAACATAAGCCAAAAAGTGTTTTCTACTTACATTTAATTTATAAAACCAACGAAATATGTTTAGTCTGTAGAATTCTGGCTCAGTAATCTTACATCTCATCACGCTCAGCATTCGCGCTTAAAACCTCTAGACTATTGAGGCAGTTTTGCATTTAGAGCTTCAGCCCGCGATTTCACTCGCGCCAATTTGAACCCCCGTTACACCCCATTAGGGTATGAATTTTCAAAAAACTATTCCTTTTATACATACAGATATAATATCATTTCCTTACACTAAGCTATGTAAATTTATTAAATAAGTACAAAACACAGGATGTTTGTGACCGGCTGCCGTCGAGCTGATGTTTTTAATTTCCTGACATTTAATATAGTCCACAGTTGCGTAGAGAATTATTAACTTTGCTTTATGTAGTTTACAAATACAAATAAAGTGTCGCAGTAGTGGGTTGGTTGTGGGTCGAATTATGATTTTAATTGCTTGCTAAAATGAACAACAATTATAATGTAGGTATAGAATATTATGCTCAGCCTAAAGTAAACCAAATGTAATTGCGTGTGAAATGTTAAATACATGTAAGTACGCTAAAAGGACCGGGATTAACCCGCGAAATATTTATGTTATTATGTAGGTACATATTTTTGTATATAACCTTATCATAAAGCTTCCCCTAATCTGTAGTTACATAATATACCCCCTTCACAACCCCCTTAATCAAAAGTAATAAATTGGAATCATGTTAACGGTACCTAAATGTCATTAAATTTTGACATACATGTCTTATAAAAGTCAATTTTGTTGTTTAGTTATAAGTAATGTACAGGAAGACAAGTTGCAATTAGACATTCGAATAGACAAAAGAATAGAAACAAAATTTATGGAAATGACATTAGTAAAAACTAGAAAGCTTGTGTCATTTCCAAACATTTTGTCTACAGGTCTTGTCTCAATGCAATTAACCTGCGAGCGGCTACCTGGGGGAAACGTCATATTCCCCCAGGTATTCCCCAGCATAGGCGGTATACATAGTTATTGGACCAGCTAACACCTTTTTGGATGCATGGCCAGACCTCGCTCCTCTAATAATACTATTCAATCAGCGACAATAAATAAATAAATAAACAAATTAGGTTCTATTAGGGTGTAACAATCAAATTAGGTTCATCCGAAATTTTGTACTAACTAACGTAGGTTGATGAGGTATCTACTTATTTCCATGGCCGCGCTCATACCAGAATTTGTAAATAGAAATACGCCGAATTTCTGTGTTCATTACTATGCCAAACGAGACGACATGACGTCATTTTGGTAATGGATGTGTCCATACATCCAAAAATATAATAGGGACGATGTAGTACATATAGAGGTTCTACTGAACTTGTATCAGAATAATATTTCCTTACAACAGTCTGTTTAACTTTCGAAGACAAAGTCTTTTACCTATAAAACCACCTTCATTAAATTAATTCTCGGGATAAAAGCTATCTCTAGGTACACCACAGCTAAATCAGTCCAGCCGTTGCAGTGTGAAGAAATTACAAATCCAAATATCTAAACATTCAAACAAACTTTCACACTAGCAATAGACGATTATAAAATAAAATAATGGTATATTGTAATGTAATGTGTTTTAGATTTTATTAGCGCCTCTACCCTGAAACACAGGATTACCTAGTTCAGGCACATGTTATATTAATACCTAATGTATACTTTGAAATGAAATGATATTTATTTCTGTAAGTAGATCCTTTAAAGACACTTTTACAAGTCATTTTTTTTTAATGCTAGATGTCGCCGGCATTTCCTAACTGACGACCTCTGAGAAGAAACGCCGAAACAAACTCAGAGAATCATGGTCTCTTTTAAAGTCCAGACAAACGTAGTAAATATCGGATATGCGAGTTAAACAATGTAGGGCAAAATCTGAAACAGTTTTGAGTTGACCAGTCCTAACTGACGGCACGCATGCAACAGTCATCGTGTAGCTCAACCATTATTAGGGAGCTCAACGACCCGTCGCACGACGATACCAGATCAGCAAGACATTTGCGTAGGTCATATAAAATACCCAAAACAGACAGAATTCGTTGAAATATGGAACGCGTTTAAACTAGCCTACATAGTACTCACATTTACATTTAAATTCATGTTTAAAATATTTGTGTGTGTCAGTTTGATGTGTGTGATTCAAAGAGTATTAAGATTAAAATTAAAATTAAAAAGATGGCGATAGGCAGTGAGAGCTGACCAGTCCCGACAGACAGCACCCGTTCACGAGTATGATGTGTGTATCGGCGCCGTTTGACTCAACCATGTTGTAGGGAATAAAACGACCCGACACACAACGCCACCATCAGCAGGACATTGAAGTGAGCATGACAAGCTCAAACTGTAGGCCCAGTTTAAACTTACCATTAATAGAGCACAAAAACAACACCAAATTCTGCAGAATACTCATACTTTTGTTGGCAAATAATAATGATAATTAAAAAAACGGATAATGAAATTAAATAAATTAAAACATGTTAAAATAGGGATAAAATGTCAAAAAATGAATAAATAATAAAACATTTGTATTATCTACTTGCTATCTTAAGACAAAAGGTTTTTTGAATAAATTTTTATTATTATTATTATTAATGGTATATATATTTTATCAGTATAGTGCCTTTTGGCAGTTAATGGCGCACTTTTAAACTCATAATTTTCCAACAAAACAAATTTTGAACACTGCCCGACTTGGAAATCGGTCCCAGGACCACACACTCAACAGCCATGCACGTGAACACAAGTGCTATAGGTAAAGCAATTACCGTTAAAACGCGTCTATAATAAACGATCATGATCCGAACACGAATTTGCATTCAAATCAGGCGAGAACTCGATACTTATAAATAAAAATATATTCGCACAGCTCGTTAATGTTTAAATTGGAAGCCCCCACAAAAACGGGGCTCTTTTATCTTCTAGTCAATATTTACTTCCTAGCTGATATAACCGAAATCTGTGGAAAATTGCGTGGGTCGAACTTATTGAACTTCTCAAACCTTAATAAATATTTAAAATGTAACTTTATACACGTGCGATATGAGTTAGGAAGTTCAATATCTAATCTTGACAAAATCAATATATTTTCATTCGGATCACTATAATTATTATTTTCAGGCAGTGTGGAAATGTTATCAGCTTGAAATTTCAGCACTGCGTCCATTCTAACGCTATAAATATACTAGGCCATCACTACTTATTATTATTAATAATAATAAGTTAATTTCAGGAATTTACATAGAGAGCTTAAATAATCATAACACTGAACCTCACTAGGATACATTTATAACACCCGAATAATTAAAGTTGTAATAGTTAAGTTTATATAATCGTAAGTACAAGAATGTTTATTTAATTAAATTTAAATAGTCTAATGTCTTTAGTCTTAAAAAGTTATGTCTTAAATTCATGCTCATTAGGTGTCTACTTCGTCGACTAATTCAAATCCTCAAAATAGCAATAACCATCATCGAACTTTCATCGCCACATCTCTCAGCTTTGCACTTCGCCCGATAATTTGCTAAAACATTGCTGCGATAAACAAAAACAATGCAATATGTAAATACGTACACCTGTGTTATCCTAGTCACACGCAAGCAATGCAAAGAGTTCAGTGCCAGAGTGAGTTATTAAAAATATTCGAGAGCGTTTCAAAATTGCGAATTCAAAATATTTTTAATTTGTGATATTCACAATATTGATGCTATATATATAGATGTTTCTGAATGGAAATTGAATATTGGCGTGTAGAGAGAAACTCGTGAAAAGAATATTAAATGTTTACGCAATGGAATAATAAAAGAAAATGTAGTCTGAATTGTGAAAGTAGATACAAAATAAGACAATATTAAAGTTTAAATGTGACCTAGCTACTGGAGGGGGGCTAAAGGGCCAAATGCTCTCATTTTTAAAATTCGCAGCAGTCCTCACCAGTTTTATAATTAAAAAGATAGGTTTTAATTATTCATCGTAATGTTTTTAGCCCTTCTGACAATGAGCCACCGCGAGCTTAGTGGTCAAAACTAAGCCACCGCGAGCTTAGTGGTCAAAGCGTCTGGTGTACCGAACCAGAAGACGCAGGTTCGAATCCTGCCCGCCAGTCGATTTTTTCCTTCATTAAAAATAACTTGTTCTTATGTATGTTAAAATTTCCAAGTTAGTAATCAAATCACCCATGCTCTACGAGTCATGTCCGTCCTTGTGATCGAATAAAGGTTTCACAAAAGAGAACCTTGAAAAGATAAATTATGTAGAGTAAGTGGCACTCGGAGAACGATCTGCGACGTAAAGTTCTGTTTGATGCCATGAGAGTAAGTATCCTTTTCACATTGCATACCATTTCGACGTGTTCGCTAATATACTGACAGTGAATACAGGATATTACAGACAAGATGAAATCAAAGAAACACTTTATTTCCCCGTGAAAAAAAAATACGGACTAAATTGAAATAGAATCTAATAGTTTTGCAAATTAATATAGTTATGAGCACGGAAAGCTTGTGCAATGTGAGGTCAGCTTACGAGAAATATCTATATAGTTTGACGTATAGCTGTGTGTACTAATAACTATAAATAAAGTTCTTAGTCCGACCACAAATACAAACCGATTCTTATGGTATTAATAAACTCAACCATTCGTTGTAGCGGCTTAATAGCAGACCCACGTTCTGTGATTTGTATGGATTAATACATATTATTATGATGTAAATGTTAAATCTTTCGTAAGATGTCTATTTAGGCATGTATAGCGCTAATAGGTACTTCAAGCTAATAGGTATTAAATCTGCGAGTAACGGCCAGAACACCCTCTTTTATTACCACTTGTATATACTTATATAAGTAAACTAGACTTTGCCCGCGAGTTCGTTCCTTTATAAGTTGAATTTTCCCCCCGTTTATTTTTATATTTTTAATTGATACTCCGCTCCTATTGGTCGATATATAGATATGATATATAGCCTATATATAGCCTTCCTCGATAAACGGGCTATCTAACACTGAAATAATTTTTCAAATCGGACCAGTAGTTCCTGAGATTAGCATGTTTAACCAAACAAACAAACTCTTCAGCTTTATAATAAAAAGTACAAAAAGCTTTTCTTAGGCAACTTTACAAACGTGTCCACGGATATTATCCATACCTCTATCCGACTACATTTTTACTAGGATGCCTTGGTTATAACACATTGCAGACAAGGAGAGCATGCGAGCAACTCACAATAGCATGCAAAACTATTCGTGGTGCTATTGATGCACCAGATCTGCATAATGAGTTGGTTCGACTCTACACCCCAGATGATTACCGCCGTAATAGGAAGCATAAATTATTTGCCGTGCCCCCATGTCGCACGGTTGCGCGGGCTAACTCCCCTATACCTCGCACTCTCGCTGCGCTAAACTCTCTCTTGGATTATAATCCAAGCTGTGATCTGTTTGCTGATGAATGGTCGAAGATATTGTCGGTATGCCAGAAGTTCTGTGAGAAAGATTAATGAAAGTCCTATCTTTAATTACTGTAATTGGTCCTAGACCGTTGTATTTAAAGTAAAATAAATAAATAAATAATATTCTCCTACTCCATACATACTCCGTTTAGGCGTATCCGGTCGACATTGCGAAGAGTACCCTTATATATTGTAATTTCTAGGACTATCTACTATCTCGTATATGTTAACTATCTGGACACAGCCTGATATACCTACAATTTACATATCTAACGTAGACTGTGCGAAGTTAAATCAATTGCGACAAAAAACGCTAATAATGATATCGTGTTATGTTATAAATGTTATGTTTGCGTTTCAGTACTTTATGGTGGCCGTTATCTAAAGGTCTGCGGTATCAAGTTGTAATATACTTTCCCTATAAAACGACACTTTGAGTTTTAAAATGTCACCATTTTTGTTGCCACGAAACTTCAGTACAACCTTTCATTACATACTGTTGAACTCAGAGACGTCACTAAGCGTCATGAATCATTAGCTAATGAGACCCAGTATATCTTAGTACACTGACAACAAGCTCAAATATAGAAAAATAGGCCAAGATATAGTAGCCACTGTTTGTTACCGATTCATTCACGTTAATTGACGTTTCTGAGTGCGGCCCTTAGTATGTCTTCTACGTGAATGGGAAAATCATGAAAGCTGCCACATTCACTGCCCATATAATAACGAAAATATTCGATTTCAGGACACCTCACGAAAAACAAATTGTCAATATACAGGACTAACTGATGTTCTATTTACGAGTAATATAATTTTATGACTAATATACTTTTTGATAGAATTGTTTTAATGGCGTTTGTTATTGGCAGTTTCATCAAAGAAAAACGTAACGGCTACTGACCGTGTGGTCATCGTGTTAATAACTACCCTCCTATACGACTTTCTTTATCGTTTTATCGGACATCGAAATTCCTTTGAACTTGTATTTAACGTACGTCCGTTTCAAGATTCGTGCAGATTATACTGCCGGCCTATGTATGAATAATAATAACTCTAATGCATATGAATTTAGAATAGGTATTTTTATCGAGACAAGTTTTTTATTTCTTTGGCAGTAGTCAATATATTTTCTTTTTCTATTTTTTTTTGCATTTTCCGTGCTGAGATAATACCAGTTATTTTAATGAATAGTCAATATTCAAATATTTCAATGATGTTTTAAACTCTTTTAGACTAGTATTCGTTATAATTTTCTGCAGTATTCATTATTTAGGTTAATTAAAAAACATATAGTTATAGAAAAAATCAAAACGGATATTTGTTTCCCTATGGGGCCGATGTTGGACTTAAATGTAATCCAATTCATTCATTCATCAATACACAAACAGTAGGCATAGACATACTAATGTACCCCCACCCATATTTCGCCTGTATATTTAAGTCCCATGTAACAGGGGGCGAGCCTATTGTAAATATAGTTAGTATAATTTATAATATAATTTTTGAAAATGTACTTAGGTGTTCTGAACCAGTAAATAGTATATGAAAGTCCTAACTTACTTAACTACCATAACTACTTACCGATGACCTTATAAGATGACTGATACATGCTTGCCCTCTGTCTGGATAGATCAACTCAAAGCTGCTGCGGCTCTTTCCTCAAAAGGCCATTGCAAACATAGTCCTACATTGTGACACTCACATATTTGATATATACTAAAAAAAAACTATGCCTGGACTATAAAAGACACCATGATTCTCCGAGTTTTTTCGGCGTTTCTTCTCAGAGGTCGTCAGCTAGGAAATACCGTCGCCACCTAAACTAGCACAAATCCGCAAAACATTGACTTGTAAAAGGGTCTGAAAAGATCTAAGTATTTGTAGAAATAAATATCATTTCATTACAATAAGCTCCACGTTGGGGAGGTGAGACCTCTAGTTAACACACGGACGTACAACACTAGATACTCATTAAATAACATGTTCCGAATACGCCATGCATTCAATGCCGGGTAACTATTGCAAAATCCGGATGCAGTAATCGGGTTGTCCGTGTATGAACACAACACACCACGTACGTACTATACATAAATATCTATACAGTACCTACATTTCGTTCCAACGCTCTGATATTTGCTTCTAACTCTCATTTTCACACATCAACTCGTGACAACATTTTTCCAATAAAAATGTGTAGTGACAGGCTTCTCAAAGGCATCTGCAATCACGTTTGTGTCTTAAAATATTACATTTGTTTGCAATATACTAATATTAACAGTCAGATGACTAGAGACAGTGGTGTGTGCAGATCAAAGAGAATATAACCGTTTGCAGATTTCCGTGAAGGTGATGAAAACACTCAACGGTTGTATTGTATTTCGGATTGATTAATTTTTATGTTGACCAAGTTGTCGATGTTACAGTTACATGTCTTAACAAGATGACTATGATAAAAATTATGGTCGTCGGACAATACTCAACATTTACATATATGTGGCAGTAAGGTAAAACGTTGTTTTGAATACATTCTTTTAACTGGACAAATTGCCCAATAAATGCGATGAAAAAACATATGGAACGGAACGCCAAAGTCTCTCAGCAAATAAAAATAAATCATAAGATTTATTTGCTGCTAGCCTGTAAGCGTAGTCGACCAGAAATCAACTTTTGACGCACAAAGGTCACAGATACAAACAGAGGAACAAGGTCTTACTCGTAAAAAAACGTACCAAGCAAATAAATTCGTCCACTGGCAGAGAGGAAGAAAGGCTCTTAAAAGTAAACGTGTAAGAAACTAGATTTATGTTTGTAAAAAGTCAAGGTTGAGGAAACTGAACTGGGAAATGTCTAGGAAGCTTGAAGGATGTTTACAGATCGCTGTCATTAGGAAGATTCAATGAGACTATAACAATATATGATTTGGGTAAAAACGAGTAACATTGTTGTTATGATATAGAGTAAATACAAAGACTTCACTTCACTTCACTTCTTACTTACTTACTCTTCTTTTCGCTTATATTTCATAACTTTATTACCAGTTATAACAAGAACTGAGTATGTATACCCAAAAAAAAAACATTTCTTTAACAAAACCTGATTAAATTAATTATGCTTTTTAATTTGATGAAGGAGAAATGAATTTACTACTTTGAGATAGGTGTACTTATTAATTTTTGATTAAGGTAACGAACCTACAATATCTTTATTAAACCTTTTCTCCACTGTGGGCCGGGAGGTGGGTTCATAATAATCAATCAACGTCACAGTGGTGCCAAGTCTAGAAACATGTAGGTACTTACGTTACCTTTTAGCCTAGACTATTTCGAACCTGTCCTACATCAGTCTATACCTAAACATCCATGTTGAACCTTAATCAACTGTTGGTGTGACAATGTCAACTAGTGAGTCACCTAGTAAAATACCCAAGAGATGTGCTAGAAACGTGATTTAGTAGTTTTTTTTATTGTATTTGGCCAATGATACCAATTTAGCATACTTAACTAGAAGGAAGCAGTTTCGAACTCTGACTGGGATAAACTTGTCTATTTCATTTTATTTATATTATTATATTAGACTAGCTTTCGCCAGCGGCTTTGCCCGCTATCCCACGGGAACCATACATTTTACCGGGATAAAAAGTTCCAGATTCCAGAGATAAAAGATTCTAGACTATGTTCTATATCTGTGCCAAACATCCAGATCCATTCAGTAGTTTTTGCGTGAAAGAGTAACAAACATCCATCCATCCATACATACAATAGTAGGATAGATAGAGCTAAACCATAGTACTAACTGTCTATCCAAAACGTTTCTAAAAAAGAAATGAAGATTGATAAAATAGCAGCGCCATTCCCGTGGCACACGCGAAGTTCAACATAAAATCTTTACTGGTAAGTCAGTGGCGTAAGTAATGAGTATAGTATGTGACGTATCAAGTCTATCAAGGGCGTTTCTAACCGCTAACTGCTTTTGATGATACTCATACGTGAAAAACCGGTACTCTGTTTTCTTTTATTTAAATTAAATTTAAATAATACCAATCTCCCTAAGTACTTTAAATTATACCCTAGAAGCCTAGAAAGTTTTGTTTATTACTTATGTTAATTATTTTACATGTCATTAATCAACTCGGTGGTCTTTAGGGAATTCCTTTATAAAGATCACTCAAAACTACCAAACAACACTAAACAAATTTATTACGA
Organism: Acronicta psi; assembly: GCA_946251955.1. Taxonomy (NCBI): domain Eukaryota; kingdom Metazoa; phylum Arthropoda; class Insecta; order Lepidoptera; family Noctuidae; genus Acronicta; species Acronicta psi. The sequence goes on from OX276476.1 coordinate 6,233,042, forward strand.
GATTACAAAAGTTACAGCAAAGTACCACCAAGTTTTAATTTCGAGGAGGAAACTCGGCAATAATAAATTAATTATGTAGCACGAAAGCGCTAGAGACTCAACAGTATATCGTTCGTCGCTCTAATCCTATACATAATAATATATAGGAGTGTGTATAGGTAAATACTTTGTAATATAACCTTATTATATCAATCGGGTTTTTAATTAAATTAACCTACAATTTCCACACACCGTAATATTCAACTCTTTTTTAAAAGTGTCTTATGGAGATTCTTGGTGAATTCTTCTCCATGTAAGTTTTTATTAAAAATATTTTTATATTGTAGAGTTAAATAATAAAAATTTCGTGAAAATAGCATAGAGCTATGTAAAACATTAATGTATCTATGGGTGGAATGGGAGAGCTAGGAGTAATTATGTAGACTATGATTTCCACGGAGCATTATTTTTGCGAAGTACGGGTAAGCGAGCGCAGCGCAAAAATGCAAATTGATTTTGACTGGTTTTATGGTTTTATTTGTTTAAATGTGTGTCCTAGATACTGGCTCTGTACAAAGCCATCCAATCCCATTATCTATCAGTAGATATTTTGAGTAGATAACATTATAAATTTTATTCCTAAAGCTATTGTCTAGCTAAAATTTCAAATCTTAAAATGTAGTAATTACATTACATACAATAGACATAAATTCATACCGATGGTTGATTTATAAACTGTTGGGTTCCATTCGTAATTTCTCAACATATAAACAACAAGACAAAATACAACTTAAAGCTTTCGACAAGTCTACAGCTTTAAAAGGCCTTCATAAAACTGAATAATTATTACCTACTGTGATGAAAATGCAGCTGTCTTCCATACACTCTTCACGGTACTTTAACTTAACAGGCTTTTCAACAGTCAAATAAAATTAGAAAGTTATTTGCGTAAGTTTAGGAAAACACTAAAAAATACCACTACTGTACAATGTTTATAGCTTTAAATGCTTGCAATTAATTTTATAACGACGTAATTATATTATTAAACTCAACACAATCACTGTTTTGCCGTAATTAGATATCTCAAATCTGCGTTGTTGTATACGCGAACCGGGAAACTGTGCGAATAAAGCAGCGAGCGGGAGACGAGCGTTCGACACGCCACGAGTTCCAATCTGCCCTACCGCCAGAAGCTCGAAATACCAAGGCGGGTAAATGCCGATTGCCGCCCGCCCGCACGCTTTAGTACCACGGGAAAAGTGCTGAACGAAGCTTTTCACCTCAGTATCTCACCTCATTTGAGTGTTACCTAGTTCTTTTATTATTAATTATTTATCTCTAATAAACCAGTATTTGTTTGCCCTTACTCACGATTGAGTTTTTGTGTATTCTAAGTATTAGGTATTATATATATTTTTTATTTTAAACGGTTTGTGTTAATTCATTAATTAAAACTTTAGTATCGCAAAATAACGTGAGTCAAAAACTATATATACAATTAAGTGGATTAGTCGCATAGATTATTTACTCTTAGGTGGGTAAATAGACTGAATTTAATTTAATTAAAAATACTTTTTTGAAAGCTTCATTCACAAATACAATTAAAGTAATTTTTCAAAATTTATAACAGCTAAGTAATAACTGTTGAAATTCCAAGTAGCAATCGTTAGCTTTCATATACACGAACATCATCAGTTCTGTCAATGATATAAGTAAATTGGAATTTTGAGTGAATCAATCAAAGCAATTGATTGTTATTACTTTATAATAAGCAAACGCAGCACGGCGGCTTTCATAATAAGATTGTGAGTAACTACGGTATTACACGAATGAAAAGCTTTATAAATTACGCTAATTCTGACTTTATTCATAATATTATTGGGCTGGATTTATATTTCAATTTAAAATGTTTACATTTTTATTGTGAAGCATTCAACCTGTAGGTTCAGGCAGATATTTTTCTTATATAAGTAAAAGAAAAATACAAAAACAAACTACACGATCTTTGAATTAAATATACAAAAGAAGTAAGTACAGTAACTATTTATTGTACAAAGATATCTTGAGAGCATATATGAAGCTGTATTATGAGCATAAAATGTGTCTGTCAGTGCAAAAATGTCTCACAGTCGCGGCATGCCAACTGATTTCAAGATAAACGTTAATGTTCTTTATTCAGACTGCATTGTAAGTTCGTGTAGCGTCATGAACTAAGTGTACTCTGAGTCTCTGACATAAATATTAGCGTAATAGCACTAAAAGATGCGTAAACACGTTGTTACTGTATGAGTATGTACAGTCAGCGTCAAAAGTCGCTGAACACGATACAATCTCCAAATTGTTTTTACATTAACCAGTTTCTGACCTGAGAAGGCAAGCTCTCTGCTTACTGAAACAATTGTATTCTTAACCCTAATTAGAACCGAATCAAAAATCTTGATGCTTGAGATGTTTACAAAATTTCCATCTGTTCAACGATTTTTGACGCCAACTGTACAGAAGTTCTTAGTGAGCTAGATGTTTAGAAACCTTAATAACTAAGATTGTCAAAACCTCTACAGGATGTCAGTTTCAGGGCTGTAGAAAAGCCAAGATAGGCGGGGATAATATACTATTCATTTACTCAACGACTATGATAGAAATTCTACTTAACCAACAACATTTATGAGAGATCAGTTTTTTTACCCGACTGCCCCAGAAGGAGGGTTATGTTTCTTGAGAATATGTATGTTTACAGATAGTATCGATAGTAGTTTACCTACGGAATTTTAAGATGTAAATGAGCCTTTTTCCTCTGAATATTAAAAAAATATCCGCTAGAGGCAGCACTAGTGGCACAAGTGTTTTGAGTTCCCTATGGACAGTAATGTAAGACGCATGTATTTTCAACCGACTTCAAAAAAGGAGGAGGTTATCAATTTTACTTTTTTTTATGTTCGTTACCTCAGAACTTTCGACTGGGTGAGCCGATTTTGATGATTATTTTTTATTCGAAAGTTAATGCTTCCAGATTGGTCCCATATAAATTTTATCGAAATCGGGTGAGCGGTTTTAAAAAAATCGACGAAAGATTAAAAAAATGTATACGTAGATGATGTTTTGGTTTTCTCAGAAACCTCGCTGTTTGCGCCGGGCAGTGCGTTTAGTTGGCCTCCCCATATAATATAATAGGTACAAAACAAAATACGTATAATATATTCCACTAAAACTCTCAAAATAAATTATTTTTAAACAAAAAACAAAGCGCCTCCAAAAAAACACCTAGGAACTAAAAAGCAAAAAATAACATGTACCTACATATTTACATTATGAACTAATTTGGAGGCGGTGCCAAACTACTAATTTAATTTAAATATGACTTTCGTTGATGTCTGTTTGGCACCGACTCCAAATTAGTTCATAATGTAAATATGTACATGTAATTTTTTTGCTTTTTAGTTCCTAAGTGTTTTTAATAGAAATAAATTAATTAATAAAGAGAATCAAAAATATAAACTAGATTATCATGAGCACTAAACATTGTGCGTTCGCAAACTGCTCTTCTGGCAGTCGATACAAGCAAGATGGTATATTTGTGCCGTTTAAAAAACCTCAAGTTAACGAAAAAAAAATGTGTTTGGGGTAAACTCATATTAAGGGGAATAAAACATACCTATGGATGTACTAAACATTTCATATTATCCAAATGGTCTAATAATGGAAAATCCAAATCCGTTATCAACAATTGTACCAAAGATTAGTAAAACTGTTCAATTTATGAGGTTATGCTGTTATTATTATACCAATTCAAATTGAATATTCATAGTTAAGACAAGACAACGTCTGTCGAGTGAGTTAGTAACAATATAAGAAACACCCAGACAAACACAAACACTTAAGTTCATCATATAAATATTTGTGTCCTGTGGAAATCGAACCTACTACTTAATCTACTCGTGATCAGCAGTACGGAACTCGGATCACCAGTAGGTCAACCATGAGTTCTATCGAATGGCTTTCGATAGGTTTTTTACGCATCGAAACGCTGTAATCTCATATAAAATTTTAGTTCCTTACGTAACCGCTAGAGGCGCTGCGAGGGTTTTCCATACAAATATTTTACGGCGTCGCTAGCGAGTCTAGTGAGAAAAACTCATGGTCGAGGCACAGGCCACAGACGTCCTCACTTCATTTATTTAAAAAAAATAACATAATATAAATTGAACTGGCTACGTCGGAGGTCTAGTAGTTGCACACAAAGTGTTTGTGTTAATTTGGTTTCTTATGTATTTTAAGTCTGTGTTTACAAAAGAAAGTATATAATTATTATAGTATAAGCTTTGCTTAGTTTAGGACTTGATAAGGTGCCGTGTAAAATGTCCCAAAATATGTACATATTTATTAAAGTCCTTCGTTCACTTTATAAAAACTTCGCCTAGGCTTTTCCCTTCCTCTCTAATAAAAAAACATTTAGCAGAAAAAAGTAAAAAGTGTTTATTCAGAAAGTTAAACATGCCATATTGCCATTATATTTTTTACATCTCGGTGTGGCACACACGTTTTTCTGCCAGTTGTACTTATATAGTTTTTACATTATTCGAGTGCGCGTGAATCATTTGAATTTAAACCTTATAACTACCAATGTAAGTGGATGTCACACGATATTATAATCAAATCAAATCAAATCAAATAGTATAGTAATGCAATTGCAATGATCTAAGTAAACTGACTTTTGAGCGTAGTTACTGGAGGTGAGATTGCATTCACCCCTGGGAAAAGTGTTATTTGATTTTCCTTTTAAGAACGTCTTGAGAGACTGGGATTACCAGAGTTAACCTGAGTTTTAAAAATATAAAAATCTGACAGAAAGGGTGACAGAATTTTCTTAATGATATTTGTTTATCTTAGTGAGTTCAATGACTCATTACATCACCTTACATAAAATTGATTTAAAGCGCTAAAACATTGCCGATACTGAGAATACCTGTAGTTGGTACTAAGAGACCAACTTTATTACTACGTACGTAATGCCTGCGACCTGTTGACTAAGTACTGAACTTAGTTTTGATAGCGGCTTAATAAATTGCGTGTTACGTCAAACAAAAAGCCGTCGCCGAGGTGAGCTTTTTGTGTAATATGAAAGATCTTACTTAGTACCTTTAGTGTACATAATCGATTAACCTTTGATGTGCCAGTAATGAGAGGATAAGATATTTTTTCTTGACATGGATGCACGTAGCTATCCTTCAATTGTGAATCGATTTGGAATTAATTAAATGTACATCCGAGATGGTCCCATTTAATTAGAATGGAACCATCGATTTTGATATTGAGCTTATATTACTTGCATTATGATTTAGGTCTTTTCTAATATTCTGCACAGAAAACACAATGTACGTTTATTTTAAAAAATTGCGACATAATCTGCTACTTATTAGGAAATTTGGAATTACACAAACAACATACAACGTAAACGTTTGTGTTACACATAATCGACAAACACAGAGATAATACGCTCAAACAAATATTTTTTGACCTTTTACAATTCGCCGAAATGTTTAGTAGTAGGCAATACCCATGGCATAAATCTAGACTACAATATTCTTGTAATATTTCCTAGATTTGGTGTTGCAGAGGTCTGACGGCAAAAAATTCGTGTAAAATACTGATATTCCAACTGCTGGAACCCAACCAGAACATAGTTGGGAAAAAGGCTAAGAGACATATTCCGTATTTAGTAGATTTAAAAAAAAATCTTACGGCAGGTTTAGTTTTTAAAGTAACTTATATATTTTGAAAATCAGGTTGACCGTTGCTTACTGCCGTACAGTACGCGCAGCATACCGCGACCTGAAGTTAGCCGTTTGAATGCGCAATGGATTGTTTAGGTTAAAAATTGTATACTGCGCAGCTAATCGGCCAATTTCGGGTCACGGTATACCGCGCGTACTATATATATTTTACTGGCGCGTAATGACTTTATGCCCTCTCCGAATTATTAAATTAACCAGAAAATGATATGTAGAAAAGCCAACATGGCATGGTAATTTAAAAACAACATTCAGTTTCCGAAACCGTTCCATATTTGTCTTTGTTTAATTTTCATCCCATGGGAACGAATTACAACGTTATTTCTCGTCAAAAGAACCACATTAGCCGCCAAAATCAAATTAAATGGGTTCAGGATTGGCGACAAACGCCAATCCTTTTAATTTGATTTTTTCATTTAATTTGATTTGAAAAACATGTTCAGTAATTCACGTTGCAATATAAACATGACTCGTGTAATTTTTACAAAAGTATAAAATTTAACATACATAACATAACATATACATACCGTTACGCTTGTATTCTCCGAAAGATTAGGCAGAGGTGTACTAATATAAACCCACAGTTCCTACTCCAAACTCCGAACTGATTTCATAGAAAAACCCAATCGAACAAAGGACCTCTAGCGCAGCAGTCGCGCGCACACACACAGACACGTCAAACTTAAAACACCCCATCGTTTTGGCGTCGGGGGTTAAAATATTGGGTGTTATAACGCTTGTATTCTCCAAAGTGCTAGGCAGAGGTATCATCCTGTGCTCCCACAGTTCATCGGTATATTATTATGAATAATTTGACGACGTCTGTGGTCTAGTGGGTTCGATTCCCACAGGACACAAATATATATGTGATGAATAAAAGTATTTATGTTTGTCTGGGTGTTTCCTATTGTATAATAAGTATTTATTACAAAAAAATATATAGGTATAAGTATTCATTGTCTAGTACCCATAGTACAAGCTCTGCTTGGTTTGGGGCTAGATGGTGCTGTGTAAAAACCCAACAATATTTATTCATACTTATTATATTTTAGGCTTTGTTTATGTTGTTGCTGTTGTCATTAAAGGGCACAAGTTCAAATTTCAAACTAATTTCAGTACAATATCACGAACTGAATAAGTAAAAAGTACTTACTGTGCAGCTTGCTGTACTGTTAGTAGGTAGTAATTAAAAGTTATGATTGTTAGGCGCAGTCTCTAATCCTCCTGTTATAGTTCGTAGTTTGTCGGAGCTGCTTGCCTACTGCAGTTACTGTAAAGTCTAGATTTTTTTCCCTTCATATCACAATGGACCTCTCTGGAAAAATAATATTTGGATTAATCAAAAACAGGTTATGAAAAAAGAAAAACTATAATTAGGTACGAGCACATAAGGACGAAAATAATGTTTTATTTACATACATACCATCACGCCTGTATTCCCAAAAGGCACCCACATTTCGTGGGATGTTTAGGTCCCATGTAATAGGGGGCGACCATGCCATCAACCGGGCACAAATCCAGACTCCGAGCTGCTAATGGGAATTTCACAGAAAACCCAACAACACTTTGCTGGACCCGGGAATCGAACCCAGATCCTTTAGCGTAGCAGTCGAAAAACTAAACTTATGAGGCAGATAGAAATATACAACTACTACACAAATGGGGATATCAATGCAAAGTGTAACCACTCATGTTTTTCTTCTCGTAAGGACATCGTTATATTTTCGAGTGGAATCGCTAGTTGGAAGTGTTTATGGCCACAAAGGAGTTTTTGGAGTAATAAATGTACAAAACAAAGTTGATTTTATATAGGTATATAATTTTATAAACATCTGTAGGCGTGAACAATAATATGTAGGTAAATCATAGATGAAGCTATTTGCAAGTCATAGTAGGACTAGTATACACAAACAAAGCGGTAGTAATACAAAAAATATATAAATCTGTCCTATTTTTCGGGGTATACCTACCTACACAATGATAAGTTAATACCGAAAACATTTTATTTGTTATTACAATTACAGACACATATTCCATATCTAAATAGCCCAGTGGGTCTCAAATTTATAACCCTCAACCCTGTTATATGTACCATTTGTGTTCAACGTCCAAATTTAGCATCATGCTTAAAATTATGAGAACGTATAGGCATATATACAGCTATTTTCGCCAAAAGGTAAGCAAAGGTGAAATAACGTTTTAGGTTACATGGGTCCTAAAATAGAGGGTGAGCCCGTAGCCTGTACCTTTACACATTGAATCAGGAATTATAGGCACTTATGAAATTCTTGGATGAATCTCAATGCTCAGTTGAAACAGCGCCAAGCTGCCTGGTATAATGCTGAACTGCACATACGGCACAAATAATTTAGATCATTACTTAGTTTTGTGTCATATATTTTATTTTTGTAAATATGCCTTTACTGGTACAAATAAATCTTATTTCGTTTCTCTCTCTCTTATTCTTAGGTATTATGAAACACGTGGACCATATTATGCAAGCGTGCTATGTGAACATTTCATGATGAACGGTCTGTTTACAACAAACCCGCATTAGCGAATCGCGTCAAACACACTTGTCATCTGTAGAGAGCCTCGTGTATAATACACTCGGTTTACATCATCAGTTATACGCTTAATGGAAGCCTACCTCTCGAATAATTTTGTATTTCGAAATTTATTTCCAACGCTTCTCAGAATATCGCATGTATCACTCACTATCTGTACAGTGCGTTGCAACAGACGCTAACAATAACTTTGGTGATTGTATGATGGTATAGGGACGCATAGAGGACAAATGACATAGGTGTACTTTAGACTTATTTTTATTTTTAATGAAGGAAAAAATCGGCGGGCGGGCAGAATTCGAACCTGCGTCTTCTGGTTCGGTACACCAGACGCTCTGACCACTAAGCCACCGCTCGCCCTGCTCGCCAGTCGAAATCTTCCTCCTCATTCTAATTTACGTCTTAAGGTTCATTAAAAATAACTTGTAATCTTAGCATGGAAAATGCTTAAAAAATACAAAAAGATACTTATTTTTGTGTTAGAAAATAGTGAAAGTGTAACATACAAAAGAGATAAACAGACAGTAATCATTTCCCATTTATAATATTGGTATTAATATGTTATTAAGTGTGGATAAATGGTGCTGTGTAAAAATGTCCCAAGATATTTATTATTATTATAAATGATCAAAAAGTTGAATTAACCACTTTTTAACAACTGGCGTTTGATATTATTTAAACACACATGCAAGGAAATACTTTCACACGGGCGGCTACGCGTGATGGTGTTGCTAGGGTTCAAATGTGCTACGGCTCCGTAGCCTACGGTGCGCGTGCGCCTAATGCCGTAGCAAAGCTACGCTAACCACGTATCTACAGTACGCGCGGCATAACTTGGCCGGACTGAAGTTAGCCGTTTGACTGCGCAATGGATTGTTTAGGTTATAAATTGTTTACTGCGCAACCAAACAAAACCGAAATGAAACCAAACGGCATTATGCTTGTTTGCTACCTTAGTGACAAAAAAAGCAAAAATTTATTTACCGTAAAAAATAGCGACAAATAGCAGCAATCATGTTCCATGAAATAATGCGGGCGACGGTTATCCCAACATGTTATATTGTGTCAAGCTTTATGTTCTTCTAACAAAATAGCAATGGATTAAGGATACTACAAAAGGAAATACCAACGCTGGCCTGGCGTTTATTTTTTTTTCCTTATGTGTGTATCTATTTATATCTTGACAAATACAGCACAAAGATATATGAATGATTTAAAACTTTCTTAAAAGGGTTACTAAACATTATATTTCGTCAGAATTGATTTGTCTATTAGGTACGACCGTAAATCTACCACTAGTACTCAGTTACGTTGCTACGATTTAACCGTTTGAGTCTAAATTAATAGAGGGCGAGGTAGATGGCGAATACAAATGCCTTGATTTAACCGTACTATAATCTACATACTTTCAATGAAGTCCATTCATGAAGGAATACCTACGTTGTTCGTTCGTTCGGCTTTATAAATATGCTGATTAGACAACCCCACATTCAACACTTACTGTGTATTTACTAATAGACTGTATTTTATTACTTGCCCACGGAAATGTTAGGATGACCAATGACTAAACTGATGGATCTTTCTGGAATTGTGTACATTGCATTTAACATTCCATGGTTAATATAAAAAAAGTCTAAAGTATCTGACATTAAACGTGTTATCCAACACCCATAAGCATACTCTGTGCCCATATGATATGTAAATAGCCGTCAAAAACGGTACTTTGAAAGCGAGTTTATAACCAAGCAGTGCTCACAGTGCAGTGCACTTAAGGGATTAATAATATCTGAGTAAACATTACGCAAATTATGTATAAAGAACATTGTTTTAGATTACATTCGTTTAACAATTTGTATCAGTAACTCAGTACGCAGTTCTCAGCAAAACGGTAATGTTTTTGGACAATACATTTACCCTTAAAACATTCGGGTCAGAGCTTTTGTTTCGGAGAGAGTAAAATAAAAATTCATGCTACCCACTTTTTTAGAACATGCTCATATTCTTTTATTTTGTAGTTATCAACTGAAACAAAACACATGACAACGGTGGACGTTTTTGGGAACTATATTTTTATATTTGTTAAAGTTTGAACTTAGAAATAGTATTATTTAGTTGCTTGCTCACTCTGTCTTCCAAAATTGTTATATTTCAAAATGTTTGTTTTATCTAACTGTTGAATTATCGCGTTTCTGCGATGATAGTATCTAAAGTTGAATGTATTTTATAACTAAGAATATGATTGTAATGTCAAAAAATCCGCGGCGACCCTACGTAATAATTCAAATTCAAATCGCAATCTCTTTCTTCACTTTCAATGAATATCTCAATAGATTTCAATGTAGGTACCTAAATTGTATTTCCATACAGTTTCACAATAATGTTAATGGAAATTTGATTCGGACAGAAATGTCGTGAATCTAAATGAAAACCACCTAATAATTTTATGCCAGCATTTTCGAATAAGAATTGTATCTCGTACCAAGTTCTGTTTTATTTAGAGTGATTTATTTGAGGCTTGAATTTGTCTACGTCATTTTTCCGGGGTACACATTTCTCTTTATTTCATTTTGAAACTTGAATATAATAATATTTTACAAGTAAGAATCAGAGATTGATCACTTAAGGCCCCAGTCTAGCAAAATTTGGCAGTTGTCAAATTATTAGCTCATTTTCGCAACGTTTTTTTAAGGAAAGGAAGGATATAGTGTCGTATATTTTTATCGCGATAGAATATATGTTATATTAGCTTTATCTACGTATTTTTTTCACGTTCCTCTGGTTAGTTTATGTTATATAAATCAGGCGTCAAAGATGGCGCTCTCGCGCCCATCGCCATTTAGAGTCATGTTTGTGCACGGAAAAGGAAAGGAAAATTGGTGAAAAACTAACACGCACAACACGACTAGGACTCTTGACTCCATAAAGTTGATGAACTCGGAAGAACTCCGAAAGTGTTCGAAAGCTACCGAGCTGTTAAGTGACTGGAAGTAGATACATAGATACATATCCAGCAATGAGCAGTAATTACTACATGGGTTATAATAATTTGAATGCATGAGCTACTTTGGTCTCCTTACGTATAAAGGCCGAAATGGAACTTTAGAATAGTCACGGCTGAGCCTGGACTACTAAACTAGGAAGGCTATTTTAGTATTTTTTTAGAAACTCACACCAACTGCACCTATTACCGTCTAATAATTTAATTGCGAGGGCTCTGGTACCCAAAACTCAAGTTAAATCTTACCTTGGGTACCAGTGTTCAATTATTTGTACCTACATTGTATTAGTGTTTTGTTTCTACAGTGTATTTATATGGTAATAAATTATTATTTTTATTATTATTATTGATGAAGGCTGTACCGACCCCAAATCAATAGGGACAAGGGCAGGGAGATACTGAACGATGATGTGAGTTGTCACAATGCATCGTATCCTTGTACCTAAAGTAACCTAGAACAATTTTCATGAGTCTGACCTTTATAACACCACCTACTGAACTTTTAAACTAAAATGGTTTGTAGATTTAATGAACCGTCGACCTTAATCCAATTACGAGTATAACGTTTGATGTAGATAACTAATATCAAATACCTATATAACATTCAAAATATTAACTTGACGAAACCAACAGCTATTGGTTTCGTCGAGTTAATATTTTGAATGTTGATCGTGTAATATATTGTATATATTCCCCAATGGGATAATCCATTTTCAGAGCATACATACAAAACATCACGCCTGTATTCCCCGAAGGGTTTGGCATTGGCAGTCTTACAGCGATACACTCACATTTTGCCGGTATGTTTTGGTCCCATTTAATCGGGTCCCATGTGCTTGTCGCCGTTTTTATGGCAAATAAATGTTTTTTTTTGTATAACTTCTTAACATGCTTTCAAATAATTAATTAAAAAGCCTGGAAAGAGAAACGACTTAAACACGCAACCCTGTAATATAAAATGTATTTTTATGAAAATAATTAATAAATGCATAATAATATATTTAATTAAAAAAAATGCTGTGTAAATGTATTTATTTTTCCGCTATTAGGCATTCTAAATCTACTAATAATATGTGTGTAGATATTTGTTTTATTTAGCAATATTGTGTTGGTATTTTTCGCTTTATCTGTAGATTTAGCAGGATTTAGTGACTGCTTAGCATGGGACGGCCTCCAACGAGATGGACCAAAGACACTGGTAAAGGTCACTGGGAGTCGTTGGATGCAGGCGGTATACGGCCGGTCCCTGTGCAGTGTGAAGTCCTTTCACTTTGAAATCCTTGAATGAGAGAGGCCTTTATTCAGCAGTGGACCTCTTATGGCTTATATTATGATGATGATGATGAGTGACGGCGGAAGTGAGCACACTTTCGTAAAATGACGCCATTATTGACGCCTGTATTTCCTTTTCAGAGATGTATCTATGGATTTTGCATACTCACAGTTTTTCACACAAACATTGTGCTACTACTGAGAATTTCTAAACAGAAAATATTAAACAATTTCTACTTATCACGATTCAGCGGAATCGAATTCCATTGAAATTCAAGCGTGTTTTGCAGACATTGTGGAATGATTCATTCGATATTCCAAATACCTACTAAAACTTATCCCTAAAAACAACCTTTGTGAAAGTTCTGTTTATCTGGACATGTAAAATTCAGAACTGTGACGGTTTACCACTTTCGACTTTATTAATAATAGTACAAGGTCGAAAAGAGGTCAACCGCAAACCGACCACACCGTACGTGTTAACTCTATTTTATTATGAAACTGTGCTTACACAAGAAATAGTATTTCATTCATTCACACACATTAAAGTTTCATAAACATAACTTTTCAGTTTTAAATCATTTTTATGAAGCCATGTTTATGACAAATGAATCACAACAGCGCCCGTGACCATTAAATTGTTTTATGGCAATTAAAACGTCAAGAAATGTAATTTAGTACATTCACACTACTGTTTGCGTGACTTTGGATTGGTATCAATTTATCAATAGAAAAAAGTGATTGATCATGGTATACGGTAAAAAATTACTAACTTTCTTTATTTTTTGTAACCTTGGAAGTCTATAAAATAGTTTATTTGTCGAGCACAGATACATAAATTAGACGTCTAAGCTATATATCGATCTAAAACATTATGATCATTGTTTACCTCTTCTTCTGCATTATTTGACGCTAGGCCATCTTAAACCATCCAGGGGCCATTGACCATTAATAAATTAAGGCCTTTTTAGAAAGTAATAACGTGAATAGTAACAAAAATAGGCAACTGTGACTACAGGCCTGGGGCCTTGGGCCTCTTGTGCTCTAATGAAAACAACAGAACTTATTGGACGTATCATCATACCATATCATTACGCTGGAATTCTAGGAAGAATAGAAGGTGTACTGCTATAATTGTCTACACTCACAATTTGCTGGCACTCTGTTACAAATCACAAATGCAAATTGAGTAGGTAATTTCCTTACAAACAAAACCTAATGGCATTAAGACCGCCTTTGTACTAGCGGTGCTTAAAGTATAATAAATAAATAAAAACCTAATAACACTACACTGTCCTGGTTTTGAACCCAGGACCTCATGCTCAGCATTCGCGCTTGCGACACGTAGTCGTAATGTTCTCGTAATCGTAAAACTCGTGTGTAAAACTTACTCAGCCAGCATCTCATTAGAATTCATGAGGATGGCATATTCATGTCCACGTGCATTATGTTAGATCTGAATAGGTACATTAGCTCTTTCCTCTCGTATAACCCATCAAAAAAATATCATGAACATAGGTATACTGTTCTACTGCTTGGCACAATCATGTCCCCAATACTTTTATATCACTTCAAAAATATTAGGTAGGTATCAACATTGTAAGTATTGTTTAGCAAGAACTCTTTCCGTCACACATGATCGGATTATTTGGACATTCGCCGGAAGGCACTCTGCGCATACAATTAATTTTATAATGGCCGTCCCCGACTGTCAGAATATTGCCGAACAGAGCCTCGGGTACAATTTTCCATCAATTTTTTGCCAGTGTGTAGACCACCCTTCTAAAATACTACCAGGATAAAATCCGTAAAAAGTAGGTTTTCTTTTAGTGATAAGACCGCTCAATGTATATACATCTAAATTCAACATTGCAATATGTAATTTTCGGTTATCCAATATAGCTATATACACCGTTATAAAAAATACCTTATCTATTTTCGATCTTATGAATCAGAATCAGGAACCGAACACATTGGTGAAGAAAAAAAACCTATGCCACGGTATCAGTTGATAATACCTTTGAATTTATGCTTTATATTCTTTGTTTCATATATTATGTGAAGCAACAAGAAAATGCAAGTGTGTGCGTGGATAACGGGTTATTGTAAAGCTAACACTAGTAAATAGGCGAAGTAATAACGCGTTGAGTTTACGCACACCAACATCTACGTTGGTGTGCCCTGTAAACCGATCTGTTTTGTTTTGTGTACAAGGTGGAAGGGACATCGACGCATATCCGAATACCATGAGTTCAGGACATGACTCTGGACCCCTGCGTTGAAATTTTCCGTAACTTTTTTCATCAATTTTTCTTCTTCTGCAGCTTTTGTTACTTGAACGTGTAAAAAACATTATTTCTATCTACCCAAATTAGATTTATAATTAAGAAATCATTATTTCATTTATTTCGAATCGCGCGTGTAATAACATTCACCGCGGAGCGTTATAATTACGTTTTTTGCAATACACTGCGCGCTCAAAAATGACAATATCTGTAATAACCGATCATTTTCTACGTGAATGACCTAGGTCATTTTATTTTTGACCTTGAGTGAAACCTTGTCACGACGTTTGTTCGTCGATGTCCCTTCCACCTTGTATAAGATTTAATTAAGTGCATTGTACCGCATAAACACTTGTATTACGTATGCAATGCTGTTAAGCAGACTTGCACTACAACAACTAGCTACATTTTAATTACCTCGAAGTTCGCTATTAGCTCTTACGTCAAAGCCAAGGAAACCAGCTGACAGCCATAAAAGTTAATTATAAATAAACGTCAACTCTCTAACCCTGAATAATGAACTAAGCAGAAGAGCAGCTTATTAGATTAGGGTTCTCGGTAGTCTTCTTTGAGGTATAACTTCGCTTCCTATAGCACTTATTAGGTATTTTATTTTTATGTACCATTTATGATAAAATCCTTTGGTTTTTAAATGCTTTTTTAATATTGATGAATCATCAATCATCAACATCATGATGAAACCTTTAAGCGTAAGACAACATTGCAAATCCTCAAGATCGAAACGAACTCATCGACGTAGACCCACAAATTATAGGTTGTATGCGTTTTTATTTGGAATACAGAAAATCCTCACGGATCATCTTCCACCTGGGAAAGCCACAGAGTATTTTGAACTTGTATCTACTGACTTGCTGCAAACTGTACTGTACTGAATACTGGATTTGCTTTCCTTAGGATTCGTGACATTTGCCACGCCATGGATGAATTACTTCATGGTGTACGCCAGAGCGTATAACCTAATTTGCCAATTATAGGTATACTTAAGTACATTTCTATTGGTATGTAAATAAATGTGCCTAGGAAAATTAATATCTCTAAAATGTATTCTATACGATATGAAGGTACTTATAAAGTCCCTCACAAATAGCGGCTGATTGCGCAGTTGTCGTTTAACTACGAGGCACTCGCACAACAGAGCCCTTAGGAATCATTTCACAAAATTCACTGATTTTGTAAGGTGACACAAACTTCCTTAATCTGCGACGAGGGCCGCATGGTGTTAAGTAGAATAGTCGAGCGGAATATTTCGAATTTGTGAGTAGATACACTAAGGTTCTGATATTTAAGAATATCGGTTTAATTTAAAAACTTCTATTAGTTAAGGAGATCTTGACCCTGCAGAGCACCTTACCAATTGTATTTCTATTGAGATCCATAACAGATTCCGACCCAGTATCACAATATTTACCTATTATGTGATCTACCGAGAAAAGGAAATCTGGAAATTTATTTAACAAGCCAACCTAAGACGCTTTTTTACAGTGAATACTTAGAAGATTAGGGAAGACAAACATTAGGGATGGATATAAGCAAAGTATATAAGTCTCATATCTATTGTGAAGTATCCATAGTACAAGCTATGCTTACTTTGGAATTAGATGGCGCTGTGAAAAATGTCCAAACATATTTTTTTATCATTATTCATTATATACCTTAAAATTGTTAATTTTATGAAAGAAAATTAGAATTATATTATTCGCGACCATTCACGGCGACAATCGCGGCGATTCATTTTTCATCTGAGAAAGTCACAGACAGTAATTTAATACCGTTGACTGGTCAAATGCTGTTTCTATTCTCGCATCTCCGTTGTAGCTTATGACGTCAACCCTATGACGTCTATGCAAACCCTTTCATCGGAATGAAATCCGTTCCGAGTGAACTCCCAAATGGATACGAAGGTTCACATCCAAACTATCCTAGACGCGTAACGAGCCATTTAAGAACAGATTGAAACTTAATAAATATATTTTATCGGAAATTCGAAACGATTCGATTTTGAAACGAATTTCACTTCAAGTTTGTTTTACTTACAAACATAGTAAATAAAAGATTCCTTTTACACACATTTTACATTGGAACGTTGTATATAATTATCAATAAAATATTAGCAGAACACATTGAGTATTTAACTGAAATATTGGTACATACTTAGGGCCTGTTTCACCACCTCTGGATAGGCGCTAACCGCCGGATAAATTCAAAATTGGAACAATATTTGTATGAAATGATCTGCCAAGTAATTGAACGGGAACTTATCAGTATGCTGTGAAACAGGCCCTAAATATTGTATACTACCTTTCCGCCAGCGGCTTCGCCCGCGTGGTCTTATGAATTTCCCCCCGTTTTGGCAACATTTTTCATTGCTACTCTGCTCCCATTAGTCGTAGCGTGATGGTATATAGCCTATAACCTTCCCAGATAAATGGACTATCTAACACTGACAGAATTTTTCAAATCGGTGGAGTAGTTTCGAAGCCTATTCAATACAAAAAAAAACAAACAATCAAATCTTTCCTCTTTATAATATAAGTATAGATGATGTTCTCCCCTATTAGTGTGAATAGGATTATTAAGATTCAAAAAGCGTATAAATGCAAGGTGCCATGCCATTCATACAATGTCTGATAAAGCACCGAAACAAAATATATATTGTTCGATATTAAAGAAAAGCCGTAATACTTTATATTCATAAGTATGGCGCCATATTGAGCATTTAGTATTACTCATGATGCGGAACATTAGAGTGGAAGAAAGGAAAATCTTTTTTATCAGCTTTTCCTCAGATGTGTACCTAGCTATCATTATAATTTCACTGGCTGGTAGCTAGGGGGGTAAAAAGACAAAATATTATAAATATACAGAGATACAACTTGCTTGCCCTTCTTAGCAGATCTAAATGGAGGCCGCCACAGCCTCTCAGTTCATTTCAGTGATATAACGACAGTAAAAAAATTAGTTTATCTCACTACATAGTCGAAATTTTTAATATTGCTATTTATTTTTGAGTGTTTGTTTACTTTTATGTTTTTCACGGATAAGAGTTTTTATTTTTTAGTCCTATAGGTACCTACACGGTAATCAGGCAATTTTATATACTTACCTACCTATGCGGGATATTAACATCAACTCCATTATCATAATGCACTATCACATCACGATAGGCACAGGATAAACGCCTAATGCTGCGATTATACGTCATAATATATATATATACATTCATGAATTTGCGGAACATTCTGGAATGGCGAGCAAGCTCTCCTTTATTTACGATCGTAACGAAATTTTCTAGCATTTCACTCTTATTTTTCGTTTTATTCATTTTCATGTACTTATTTATTAATTTAAATTATCTTTAATGGTGTTAAATTTCTTTTGCCGTCACATGGTGATGTTTCATAAAAAGGGCAAGAAAAAAGTGTCACAAAATTACTTTGTTGACCCACTTCTCTGTCTATTATAATTATTCAGCAATTTCCATTCTAATAACCTTATAATTTTCATAAAGACGCCATAGCCATTTTGCTTACAAATCTTCCTGATAAAACGAAAAGATGTACCCATAGAACAATGTTCCTTTTCGTAAGCTGTATTTATAATGTGTTTATATCGCTAAGTTATTTATTAGGCACTTACATGCATCGCTGTTTTATAACGTACAATACAATACAAAACCACAAAGCATAATAAAATGTTTCGCTAACCTAGTTTAACGTTTAATATTTAAAAGACATTTTTTTTCCTAAACTATTTAATCCTACTAGCACTGCCGAGCAACGGTCTCACCCCCATCTCCTTCTCTCTACCCAGTGCCAACAGGCCATTACAATTAAAAATTCCGTACCTACCTTGTTCTTTCCATGTTATACTGAGAAATTACTTAACAATGATATAATTATTTTTGTTGATTAATCACTTGGGAAACAAAACGCTAATATAGTACTTTTTTATATTACAGTATAGTAAAATTTAATTTGGAAAACCACCGATAAATTGATCTTTTTAAAAATTTAATCACGGTCATACTGTAGATTACATTAAAATGAAATAGATCATTCAAAAATCAATAGATTTTTAAAATTGTATGTCTGGATCTGAGGTTATCGACTTCAAGCCTAGCTTTCAGAGTAAAAGTAAATCTATATACCTACCTAAATAAATAATATATATTTACATCCATTAAGTATGTTGTTGACTTGAATTCCCAGCAAACTATGGTCAGCTACGCTGCTAGCAATTTCACTATCTTGTTACAAAATACATCGCATATTTCGAAATAGCTTGTTAGCATTAAGCTCGTTCTTAGTTGACAAATATATTTTCACTTCTTAAGTCTGAGCATAATCCGTATCTTACAGAACGTTGACTTTTCATCGAGCAGTCTTTAACGAAGGTTAAATCGAGGCCACGCTGGTTAATTGCACATTATTTACAAAACAGCAGGCCGCATCGTTTGCAAAATCAATAAAATTTGTGTCATCGATCAAAATGAAGGTAATTACTAATTATGACATGCATTTTACCGGTTACAGTTCTCGCCAAACTTGTTGTCCGAGTTGAAGTTGGCACGAGCTAACTTTAACCCGGCCGTAAAAATCTGAGAAACAAAATTATAGGATTGTAATCTTAAATAAAAATGAAAGTTCAAATCGTAGGCTGTCGTTTAAATATTTTTCTTGCTCTGATTTTTACGGCCGGGTTAAAGTTAGCTTGTGCCAATTTCAACCCGGACAATAAGTTTGGCGAGAACTGTACGTATTGATAGATTAGGTACATGTCAACATATTTCAATTAATGTGTAGGTACCTCGCAGGTAACTTCAGACTACAATTTCTTTTCTCTCCATTTTAAATCTACTTATATGCTTTTCATCGTATAAAGTTGCGGTTCGTTAAGTTGATCAGCGATTATAGATTTGATACAGTTCGCGCCAAACTTATTGTCCGGCTTGAAGTTGGCACGAGCTGAACTGTACATCTCGTCGGTATAGGTACCTAAATGAAAATGAACATGCGAAAATTAAAAATCGATTTAAAGTTAAATTATTATTCAATTGTAATGTAATGGCACATGAAGAAGCACGAATCACTAAAAATTAAAAATTTACTTTGTACTTACATTAGTTTAGTAAGTTATTATAATAATAATAATCAACCCATATACTGTCCCACTGCTGGGCACGGATCTCCTCTCAGTATGAGAGGGATTAGGCTATAGTCCACCACGCTAGCCTAATGCGGGTTGGCAGACTTCACATGCCGTCGAGAAAATCTCTCTGGCATGCAGGTTTCCTCACGATGTTTTCCTTCACCGTTAAAGCGAGTGATAATTACCTACACACATGATTTCGAAAAGTCAGAGGTGCGTGCCTTAGATTCGAACTCGAGACCTTTGACTTGGCAGTCCAGTGGTCATACCCCTAGGCTATCCCTGCTTAGTAAGCTATTAGGCCCGAAAAAGGGTAACACGATTTCAATCGTATGAAGAAGAGACCGCGGCCCTCCCGAGACACAAAACAATGTCTATTGTGTTTGATAATTTACCCCCCAGGCCTTTTTGCCCAGTGGGGCGAAGTGTCACAAATTCAGTAAAATAAGAATATAATACAATATTCAGCGAGTGTCTTTAGTCAACAAAATGTTCTTTATTCAATATCTTGATCCAAAGACATGAAAGTTATTTTATGAAGAATTAGATTACGAACTTGTGGACACACAGATTGACGGAAGTATCTACATTTAAATAATTCTGTTCTTATGACGCATGGTGGTCGCAAGTACGTCTGGATTTTTTTGGATTTAAGTGCTAGTGCAAAAGCTTTTTCATGAAATGGTACCTTAACTTGACGCAATAATTTTGAACCGAATTAATCTCTTTGGTCCATCAACTTTTTTGATGAAATTTAAAAACAAACATCAAATATTTTGAGATTAGGTACACTCGGTTTATTTTTGACCGCGTTTTCATTACGAAGTACACCCATTATAATAATTGCCTTTTAATGTAAGTCAGTTACTTAAGTGTAATTAATAGTTAAGTATTTTAACTCAAATACTTACTTGGCTGTGCTTAATGAACAAACTTATATT
This sequence comes from Acronicta psi, assembly GCA_946251955.1. Taxonomy (NCBI): domain Eukaryota; kingdom Metazoa; phylum Arthropoda; class Insecta; order Lepidoptera; family Noctuidae; genus Acronicta; species Acronicta psi. The sequence goes on from OX276476.1 coordinate 6,254,042, forward strand.
GAGACGTTTACTAAAACTAATATTAATTGAATTACTTCTAACAAGTACCTGGGTAGGTAAACTTTTTTCATAAAAAATTATAAAAATGTTTTTTATTAAATTTTTACAAAATGTAAGTACCTGCATGCATTAATTAAGTTGAAGTCTTTGAAAGAATAAACCTAATGATTATGTACTCATTGCTTTAAGTATTCGATTTTACTCTGAAATTCGGACATTAACCTTTGTGTCCTATCTTTTATCTTCAATGGCCGTCATATTAGTCTATTATCCTATTAAATTCTTAAAAAAATGGACTACATTTTTAAGACAACGCCCGGCCTCGCCTAGTGGCCGTAAGTGCGACTGCTACGCTCGTTGTCCCGGTTCGATTCCTGAATAGACCAGTGCTATTGGGTTTCTCATGAATATCTCAGTAGAGTTTGGTTTTGTCCCAGTTGACAACAATGGGACGTGTAGATGTTCATTAGTACCAACACCTCACATTTCTAGATTGTTTTCTCATATTGTAAGTATCCATGTATTATTGTAGCAGATATTGTAGAAAACCAAAATTTAAAAGAGTAACCATGGAGTTTCTTACCGGTTCTTCTCCATTGGAAACGACTAATTTGGAACCGTGCACCTAGTTTCGACGTTTCATAAGTGCCTGCATAAGGTCTATGTAAAAATAAAACTATTTTGATTTGATTTTGATTTGTTTGTAATTTTAAACAAGTCAAGAATTAAACAAGTTGCAATTTGACATTCGAATCGAAAAACTAATAGAAAGAAAATGTATGGAAATGACATTAGTGACAGCCCGATTTGTCGAAAGCATGTGTCATTTCCATACATTTTGTTTCTATTCGTTTGTCGATTCCAATGTCAAAATGCAGTCTTTACTAGAACCCCCTGAAATGACATGGTCTATATAATTTGGATATACCTAGGTAATTTGATGGGCATACAATGTTAATTAATTTTCTGTGTAAAATATCCTTATTAATATTTTCGTCAGCAATTATCTTTTAAATACTTACAGAAACAAGAAATATTCTGTAGTTACTATCAAATTAAGGAGTCTTATGAGTCATTTGATACAATCTCTCTCACAGCTTTAGCACAACGTTAACTTTTCTATGAAAAAATGAGGTTGAATATATTTAGCCACAGATTACACACTAGGCTAAAATTAAGCGTTAAAAATACACATCGATAGCTACTTCAGCATCCATTAATCATGATGGATGTGTGTAATTTGCGCTATTTTTAGCGACACTCGTATTACACAGTCTAGTCTTATTTGCTTTGTTTTCCATTGTCAATTTTCTGCTTGAACAAGCCAGAATAGAATGACAATGAAGATAAGTTGTGTCGATATTATATTGACTCGGAGACCGCATCCTGATTGCATTGCTGTGTTATAACTCGATGAAGAGTTACTAAGCTTCATGTGCAATACAGCTGAGATTGAAATTTACGGAGAATTCCCAGTTTGAGCATCTGTTTTTAGAGCACCGAATGCTTTGTGCACGTAATATATTCTCAAATTGGAATTAAAAACAGGTGCTCTAAAAATAGGTGCTCAAATGTGAATACTCACTCTACTAAGCATTGAAGTAAAAATGAGTCAAAATCTCTCTCTCTCTCTTCGTTGTTATTCAGTAACATATATTATTAATAAGCATTTTAGTGTGGTAAAACATTTAGGTTCTTCTACTGCAGCAGAGCTGCTGGCAGTGACGTTATGACAACCATACGGGCCACCTCATGGTAAGCTGATAACGAAGACAGTGTTGGTAACACCTGCATGTTGTCATCTCAAAGCCTCTATCGATAGGCTTCATTCACTTAGTAAATTCACTGGCTACATTCCCCCTTAAAACTGGAATATAACAATATCTAATGTAAGCACATTATTTTTTACCGGCTGAATGTATGGCAATGCAGTTTATGTCGGATTCTTAATGTGTAAAAACTACACTTACCCTCACACACTGCAACTCTGTAACATTTTGAAAACTGATCTTTGAAAAATTAACCTTCACGTGAGCGGTCAAGATAGAAAACTGTTTAAAATGTTGCAGCATCAGTTTTTTCTATACAAAGCATTAGTCATATAGCTAACTATATGCCAAACAGATTTAACTATTCAATTATTACAAGGTAATTCATCAAACGGATCATACTGGGCACTTCCTTTGTTTGAAGACAACCGTACTGATTCTAGTTAGGAAAGAAATATCATTGAACAAACAGTAGAAGTTAAGAAGTTCTAAGTTACTTATAGTAAGGAAATATTATTTATTCTGTGGTTGTGGCTTGTGGCGTTACAAAGATGCTGGTGATAGATTTTTCCACTACACTAGCTGTGACTAACGAATAAAAACTGTACAGTACCTCGACCATGAACTTTTCTCAAAAAACTCGCTAGCTACGCCGTAAAATATATTTGTATGGAAAACCCTCCAGTTCCGGTTACGTAAGGAACTAAAATCGGCTATGAGATTACAGCGTTCCGATACACAAAAACCTATCGAAAGCAATTCGTTAGAACTCATGGTTGAGGTAATGTGTTCCTCTTCGGGCTACAGGTTAACCGATGTGAAGATATCCTTTATCCGAAATTCGGCTTCGGTAATACCTACATAGTATATTCATGAAGAAGTAGCGCAAAGTTTTAGGAGTAACTCTCAGTAAATAATAAGTTTCATTTTCATCTAACAAATAATTATAATCAATGACAATAAACAATTTGTAAAAAGGATTATAATAGATAATTTAAAACATGTTTTAAAGTAAATAAAATATATAGGTAATAAAACTTTGATGTATTTATAGTAGGTACTATAAAACATCAAAGTTACGAAGTTTGGAAGCTTTTTAATAAACTACGGCATGTGAAAACGGCTTTTATGAAACTTGCTAACCTATATTTATGAAGGAGAAATTTCCAAAGAAATAACAATATAAATAAATAAGATAAGAATAAACGGCTTAGAGTTACGAATTAAAGTCTAGCAAAATTTAGGAAATTGAGAAAAAAATAAGGTTATAGCACAAGAATAAATATTTATTCTATGTTTTTCACAGTTTTTCTTAGTTAGATACGACATGATTTAAAACGAACATGGCTACTAGGTAGGATTAAGCAATGTCGGGTTAATATCGTAAGTTCCTCACGGTATAATACAAGAGTCCCTTTGACATACCCTTTTAGTTGCCTTTGAAGTATAAAAACATACTTAACCATGACTATCGTAACGTTACTGGTACCTATTCAAGCAAAATAGGTAGGTGTACTTGAAGAGTTCGGTTCGCATCGACTGGCAATGGCCATGAATCGATCCTCAATTTTTTTACAGCCTCCACAAAAGGTTCTCGACACGACTGTATTTTGTTATGGTTCAAAATGCTTTACTCTCTAAGTATAACTGCTAACATCGTGTATTTTGTTCTATGTGCACTTATTATTTTTTCAGTCTTTACTTTGACTAAGTAATAACTACGCTGATCAACCGACCTGCAAGGTTAAGCTGTGCTTGCCGCAGTCATTCTGTGGATGGGTGACCATTCTTAACACATTGAGACCCCTCCGTGCCTCGGAGAGCACGTAAAGCTGTCGATCCCGGTTGTCATACGAACACCTATGATAATCGTTAGTGGTAGTCAGAAACCAGTTTATCCTCTTAATATCGGTATTGCCCTGAAAAGGGTTGCGGAGGTCAGATGGCAGTCGCTTCGTGTAAAATACTGATATTCAGCCGCATCTGGTTAGACTGGAAGGCGACCCCAACATGGTCGGGAAAAGGCTAGGAGGATGATGATTACTTTACTAACCTCTCAGTACTCAATACATTTATTGCACTCCACAAGTTAAATAGATGTTACAATAATATTAGATATTAAAAAATCTCTTTAAACTTTTAATTACATTTTTAAACTTTATTATTGAAGCAGTACTTATTTTTTTTTCAAAATTGCTCCTCTGTAATTTATTATTTAATTGTAATTAAATTATTATTGCATAAACCTCCTGAAAGGGCTACAGTACATACCTACCTACAATAAACTACTTACAAAAATATAAAAAGGATTCTTTTCTTCTACGTTTTTATGACCAACTATATGTCTAATTCTGTTCCATTAAATCAAACAAACGAATAAATCAAGTGTCGTTAGGTATCTGTTCGATTTACAAATGCGTATTACGTCACACACTATAAAGCTACCTCTGTATTACGTACACAGACTTAAAAAACGGTTTCGAGCAGGTGACCATTAGTTTATTTTACATTGATGGAAGGAAACCGTCACCGATAATGTTAGAAATAAAATACAGTAATAAAGAAGCTGACATACAATAGCTATTCCTGTTCGCAATGTCTATTACAGTACAACATGTAACCGTGAGCAATTTTACGCAAAGCAAAGCTTTACGACTGAATAAACTGTTTATATTCTGGGATTTCTATGCTGCAAATGATATGGCACCAAAATCCATTTTATGGCTATTAGAATATAGGATCGAATAACCATTAAAAATAAAACTTGTTTGTTTGTGGAAAATGTATGTTATTTATATGCAAAGCATAGAATTTTCATTATAAAAGAGTACGACTCAAACGCGAAATTTGCTATTCTAATTGGAGCGCCCTTACATGACATACACGTCTAGCCTGATGATTGGCATGTTTTATAACCGTATAGAACGTAGGGCAAAGTGTGGGGTGTGTCTAATGTCATATTATCACAAAAAGCGATGGGGTTACTAAAAACGGCACGCATATATAAACCGCGATTGTTTTCCCACGATAAAAATAAGCGTGGGCCATGATAAGCAGTAAGTACAGTCAGCAACGGAAGTAGCTGAACACTATGATATCTTAAAAACGCTTTAACATCTTTAATATTCAGAATCCACTGACTCTTGAAGGCAGTACAAATTCTCATAATAGAGGACAATTATATGTTTTACCTTAGTCAAAATCTAATGAATAGTTTTGGTACTTTGATGTTTTTAAACTTTCGCCGTGTTCAACGACTTTCGTTGCCGACTGTACCTTTTGTTTTTCTTAGTTACCAACCGCTCGCTATTCCACAACTTATCCGTTGTAATAATTTTAAGCCTACTGTAAGTCTGCCTAATAGCCAATTACAATTTTGAGATGCCTAGAGACTCATCTGCACGAAAAACTTTTAATAGTGCCTAAGTAGCCCTTTTGCCAACTAAAACAAAATAGCAGTTTTCTCTTTTTCAAATATCTTACCAACTAATTTACTATTAAAAACTTTTATGACTTCGTTAGTCGTTAGCACTGTATATTTAAATGGTGAAGGTTATTTTTGGCAAAAAACCCAGACTTAAAACCATAAAGCTTCATTGCATAGAAGCTCTTTAACCTGCCTTTTTCATGTGATTTACTTCCTAAAATATTAGATAATATAATGCATCTTGTATGGCGAGTACGAATGGAAGAGTTGGAAGGGGCCGACCTCGGCGAACGTATCACAACCAGATTGCGGACGTTCTCAAAAAAGGCAAGGTTAAGAGCACCCTAAACCGACGAGCATGCATGGAGAGGTTAATGAACATAGACGAAGCGAAAGTGGTGTGCCAGGATCGTAGCAAGTGGAAATCTATAGTCTCTGCCTACCCCTATGGGAAACAGGCGTGAAGCTATGTATGTATGTAACAAAATCAAAGTTAAATGGAAACCGACTAAAACACTTCAATCGTATTAAATATTATTTAATTATGCGTCTACAACTGATAATATAAAGAGGTAAAGTGTGTGAGTTTGTGAGGTTGTAGGGGGTATGAACCTATTTTGAAATTTATGTCACTGTTAGAAAGGTAGGTACATTATCCCTTAGTGCTAGACTTTACATAAAATAAAAATAATAAATGTAAGTATAGTTTAGTTTTTAAATTAAATAAATATATATATATATAATATATTATAAATATATATATATATAAATAATATAATATATTAAATACGAAGAGATAAATACCAATTCCTCTCCAAATAATTTTAATGATGAAATTTAAAAAACATTTTGTTCAGTAGGTATACCTAGTTAACATGAAAGTAATGTTCCAACTTAACTTACATAAAGTAAGGCATTAGATCGTTTGATATACAAATTAATACCGTCGGGCCAGTTTGATTTGCCTACTTAATATTAATATAAAGAATCCGTCCAAATACGTTGATTAAAATACCTAAATAAATTATGGGCTGATATGAGATTTTCATACGATCATTCAAAGGTAAAATGGAAACTAATTAAAACTTACTTTTTTGTACCCGTAGCCGAGCTCAAAACTTAAATCATTACAAAATTCGCGTAAATTAAGCTGCAAAACACGCTGAAACCTAAAAATCCTAAACTTTTAATTGCATTTTTCTTATATAGGACTTTCTTTTCCTGCATCACCCTAACCTAAATCTTTGTGGTGCTGCACGACCTCACGCGGTCTGTTGGCACGTATCATTAGCGTTTCAAACTGTGTCAAATCACCGCGTTCAGCCGCCGCCCGCGCTCCTTAGCAACTTTAATTTTTGTACTAACGTGAATTGAAAGTAACTACTTATTATAATTATTTATACAAGTTAAAATTATCCGAAATATAATGTTAACGACTTCAATTTTTATTAACCCTTTACAAGGAGTAAAGACCAGGAAAGTGATTTTAACTCTGACTTATAATTACAAATTTTTGTGATACAATAATTAACAAGTTTTGTGACAAAAAGTATTCAATTTACTTACCTGTCTGCATAAAAACTCCTTTTTTGTAGTCAATCGTTCCATGAGAATCCGCCATCTCGGGATAATAAGTATTTAAATAATTATATACCTAATTAAAGTGTAAAACGTAAACTAACGTATTAGGGAAATAGAATTTTCATAGAGAATCCTATTAGTTAGGTACACTTTGCTGACCTAGGAATTGAACTCAGGTTACCTCGGATTGGTGGTTGTGGAGGCAGTAGGAAGTTGATACAATATTTTAAGAAAGTAATTAATTATGGTATCTGAAATAAAACCGTACTCGTTATAAGTAAATTTCACCCAAATATATTTCCGCCTGTGTTACTTGAATCTCAATACAGAGACTGAAAGGCCCTCTTTATAATAAATTATATAGGCACAAGAAAGATAGTCCCCGAACGTAAAACGGTTTTATAGGTCCCTGGAGGGTTCAAATAATAAGGGCGTCGATTTACGTTTTATGAACCAATGCTACTAAACATAACATTATTCGCACCAGGCAGTAAAATGAGCTTTGAAAAATGATAAGCTTCGGACTAACTTACTCATGTTAGCAATTTATTGTACCGTATATATTGCAATGTATTAAAAATATGAAGGACTTCACCATTTTGGTTGGTGAAAAAGGATTTGAAGTTCTATGATGTCTTTTAAAAATATCTTTTGTTCAAACGTTAAAAGATTAGTAAGGTACTTTAAAGATTAGTAACGCAGAGGTGGTTTAAAGTTTATACAACAAAAGCTTGGTTGCTACCTAAAATGCTCTTTTGACTACTATATTAATTTACTTAAAATACACTAAGATACATACTTACCACAATAATTTTAAGTAGCAGCTACTCTAACAACGGGCAGTTAGCACTAATTAAAGATGAAATCATTGTTTACTGGCAAGCAATTCCAACATTTGACACGAGCAACCAAACCAACTGTTACTTATTAAATTTAATCTCGTAAAAAGCGTCCAGCTAATTCCAATGTCTCTCATAATCAATTTTAATTAATTGGCATAACCCAATAATCTCAGCACGAATTTTGATTAAATATTTGTTGCGCCATCTTTCCAACTCAATTAATAGAGGACCAATAGAACTGTGATCATTTTGTCAGTAATAACAAGTTACAGAATCCGTTTCAGATATGTACACCGATTATATTATGTAATGGTGTAGGAATTGAAATTAATATCTACAATAAATAATTTTAACCTGGCTGGACAACGAATTTGAATATTTACTGAAAGTTCAAACAATAAACATTTATATTATAATTAATATTTAAATTTCCTGACATTGGTTTCTTATATCGTCAAGTTAGCCTGCAGTTGTAGATAAAGTAAAAAATCTATTAAAAAACAGATATTAAATGGCATAAATTAATGTCTTAATCATTTATTTTAGTACAAAAAAAGTAACGTTACCAAATAGAACACAATTTGGGGCTTCATACTATACGCTGATGAACAATACCAGTCTTCAATAATTGTCTCGCCAGATGTTTTGAAATCGTTGCAAAGACCTTTGACAAAATTTTCTGGAGGTTCATTAATAGGAGGGTTACGACTCAATTTATGCTTACTATGTTTTTCATCATACGCTATATCAATTATGATGTCACCTTTATATTTTTTATCATGTTTTCGTTTCTTATCGATGGTATTCGTACAATCGTCATCATCGTTGTATATGTAATTATTTTCTATTGCTTCATCGCTATCGTAATAAAGTTCTTCTCTTAATTTTGCCGTTGATGATTTCTTTGGACTTTTGTTATTATATGCATATAATTGATAATATGAATGAGGAATACCTGAGGGGCAAACTGCTAGGCTACCCCCTGGGAAACCCATTGGAAAATTTGCAGGTATACCCACTGGAAAACCAACTGGAACACCCATTGGAAGACCCATGGGAACACCCACTGGCAAACCCATAGGAGGCGCGAACGTGCCAGCAGGTGATATAAACTTAGGAATACTAGTCGTTGGTGCCGGAGGAATAGCTGTAGGACAACCTGTAGTAATAAACTTTGGCATATTAATCATGTCATATGGCATATAGATTGTCATTATTGAAAACGATACAGTGGTTCTCGTACATTCTTTAGTTGAAGGACATTTGTGGATGGTACTTCGAGCCATTTCACATGCGCAATCATCCGACGGTTGCACATGTGATAGACCACGTACACGACCAACTAAGCTTCTTAGACCAACAGCTTTTTCCTCTGATTGATTATTTTGCAACTCTAAATTATAATTATTAACAATTTTAGGGGGCAACTCTATAATTTTAGATTCCTTTTTAATATCGTGGAAAAATGGAAATGGTTTTTTGTTAACTTCGTCGAAATATTGTAAATTCTCTGTATTAAACTCATCAGATTCAGAAAGAAGTTCTACTACGGGCCATTTTTGTTTTTCAGGAGTCGGAGTCGCAATGCCACTTTTTGTGCTTTTGAACATCGACAATGGTACGTCCTTTTCATGAATATGTCGCTTGATCAGAATTTCATCGGATTGACTTTTTTCGAATGTGTTTAGATTCAAACTTTCCTTATTTGTGATGTTCTGAGCTATGGGAAGTAGCGTTTTAAGGGACGGAGACACTGTTGAATTATTTTGTACATCTGAAATACAAATATTTAATTATTTTAAACTGTTAAAAAATAACTTCTTTCTTTCTAAAAAGTAATGTGCTCTGTATATTTCTTACAATCATTACCTTGAAGGATGATACGCTTGTTAATTTGCCTAACATCCGAGTTAAATCCTTTACTAGCCTTTCTTAAAATAAAATTATTTATCTCTGAAATGTAAACGGTGACCAATAAAATACGTAACATAAAAAACATAACCAATTGGTAAAAAATGATACATTTTAACTTTACTGTCACTGATGTCTGACTGTTTGTATTTATCGTTCAAAACGATCTATATGGCCACGATGGTCGTTGAACATTGGAAAAATATATTTATGTATTGTTATTATTAATTTATTATGATAATTGTTAAATTGATTGTATTAATTTGTTGTATCCATGATTTTAGTGCGAGTACAACTGATTACTGCGAGATATGTCTCAACCACACCCTTTGCAAATACAAGGTATGCTTTTGTGACATGTTAGTCTATTGAATTTAAGTGTCGTAAGTTCTATGTTCCTCTAGCAATTTATGTTCCTAGATGCAGGGGCCCAGTCCGACTTGCAAATCTTACGACAAATCAGCATTACTGACGAGACAAGACATTATTGATCTTGTTAATAGTATTAATGAGAGGAGAAACTTTATTGCAATGGGATACTCAAAAATTCTTCCCCATGCTGCTGATATGAAAAAAATTGTAAGTGACAATTTGCCTGCTCCATACACTACTTAGCTATTAATTTTAATGTAACATTCTAAACTTCGTCATCTGAAGCGGCCACGAAATGTTAAAGTACAAACTTTAGTATTAAAACCATTTGTGTTTTAATAGGTACTAAATTAGCTAAGTTTAATATTTAAACTTTGTTTTAACTTCATAACCTCTCTTAAATTTTCAGCACTGGTCAACTGATTTGGCAACTTTTGCCCAGCGCTGGGCTGACCAATGCGATCCATCAGTACGTCCGGATAAACACGATCAATGTAGAGACTTGGGTTAGTGCATTATATTCTATAGAGTAATGATTAATTCATGATAGTGATTTCTATTCGTTGACAATAACTTTCAGACATTATTACCTATTGAATGTATTTTTGTATTTTCTAATGTTATATTACGAATATTTACCGTAACAAAATAAAAATGACGGCACACACGTTTGCATGGGTTCGATTACCGCAAGGAGCAAAATATTTGTAGGTATAATCTACATGGCTACAGGAAGTGGGTCTAAATGATAATATGTAGCGTAGTTATGTCAGAATTTGAGTTAGTAAACACACCGAGGAAACAGGAGCGAATCTTAGTGTGGGGATTTTTTTAAAATTAGTAAATAGTGGGCCATAGGACCAGTGGACCTCGGAACGACCCAGGAATAATATTATAATAGGCAATATTAATCCTGCGTGTCCACGACGGACGACTCACTGAAACACAAAACTAATATTTATAATTTAAGTGTTTAGTATGTCTCCAAGTACCTATCTCGTATGTCAAGTCTATCAAATAATACCGATGAATTAAGTCACCTGTATTATAGCAGGAGGAAGTGTTACAGTCAAATAACAATATGTTACGAGTAAGTATGTATGGAAATTTTATAAACATTTCAGAAAACCTAAAAGCGGGACAAAATATAGCCAGTGTAATGGGTCCTTCACCCGGCCTTAACGTAAAAGGCTTTGTGGAGATGTGGTTCATACAGATACTAGATTACACCGGCAGTGTCACTTATTACAACGAGTAAGTGCCAACATTACCATTTACCTACTTACAACGTTATGTCTACGGACTAAAACTAAGTACATACTTAGGTACCTACGTATATTTTGCACATATATCATCACCATTAATCAACACTCAGAATGAAAGTGTTTAGGCTATAGTCTACCACGCTGGCCTAGTGTGGGTTGGCAGACTTCACATGCCTTTGCGAAAATCTCTTAGGCAGACAGGTTTCCTCACGAGCCAAGATGTTTTCCTAGGTACATATAAATGTAAAAAATGAGCTGTAAACACAGATCTACAAAAACAGATACCTACCTAATTAAATCTTCATCTGTCACAATAAAAACTATTGATGCGACCTTTAATAGGTTAATATACTTAACTCATATCGTCTACTACGGGTACACCCATATAAAAAATAATAATAACCGTATAAAAAGTAATTTCAATTTCATTTCGAAATTTATATGCAATGAAATATATTAATGCATATATGCTGTTGCCCACGGTTTCTCTCGCATCAGTCGCTTCCCAAAGAATTTTTGAGTTAAAATATATTCCATATCCTTAATCAAGTCAGGCTACAATCTCTTATTTACTTGCAAATAATGTTTATTGAAATGGGTTCCTTACATAACAGTTTAGGCGTGAAAATGCAATAAGAATAAATAGTTATTTTAGCGGACATTATCAGTAGAAAATACTACAGTCGCAGAAACTTTTGCTCTTTTATCTGGCGTTTTAATTTCACGCAGCCCGAGTGATCGAGTACAAGGAGCGCAACATTGTGTCACACTGTCACTTTTATAACCGCTGTCTTCTCAGTGAACAAAGGTTTACGAAGGGTTAAGTCAAGTCTTTCCGTGACACGGGCCTACCACGATAATCGAAATCGAAAAACGACGCAACTTACGTTTTTATTATTTACTAGCTTTTCGCCCGCGGGGTCTTATAAATTACCTTAATACGTTACTCGGGAAAGATGTAGCTTTCTAATAGTAAAAGAATTTTGAAATCGGTCCAGTAATGTTTTGAGTTTACTCATTACAAACATATAAAAATACAAATCTTTTCTCTTAATAATATTAGTATAGATGTACATACCAGTATCAACCAAATAACGTTTAGGAATGGAGCCAACAGAAAAAAATATATCAAAACGAGAAAATCGTCGCCGAAACACTTTCACTTCAGGAACACGTGATACGATCCCACGATCGAAACATCGTGTTAATTTTTCGGAGTAGGCCCCCGAGACAACCTCATACTGGGAAACAAAATATCTTTGACAATATTAAGTTTCTTTGTCCACATTTCAGCAGCTGTGTCTTTTGTAAAATTCAATAAAAGGTTTTTGTTTACAGATCACGCGACTACAAGACTAGCTATTTCACACAACTAATATGGTCTGATGCAGAATTCGTCGGGTGTGGCAAAGCAAAATTTTACGTAAATATTTATCTTTTATTATTAGACTCTATTGCTGGGTTTGGTTCCCAATTATGAAACACTGGAATTTGTACCTACTTTAATTTTTAATTTTTTCTGTAGCCAAGTGCCTGATATCGTGACGATATGTTTAATCTTATCTATCTATCCTATATAATATATCCTAATAGACATAAAATAAATTATTATAAAATAAAATAAAAATAAATCTATAACTATTATACAATAATGTACCAACAAAGTGTTGTTGGGTTTTCTGAGAAATTCCCAGTAGCAGCTCGGAGTCTGGATTTGTGCTAGGTTGATACTACAATGAAATTGATAAATACTGTACTAAGTATATACCTAGATATATATGAAGAAAAATCTTACTAATAAAAATGTTTCAGGTAGATGAAAAAAATGCTATGGTAGAAAGGCTAGTATGTAACGTTGCGCCTAAGGGTAATATACATGGAAGGCCAGTCTATTCTATAGGGTATCCTGGAACTCAATGTGAGCAAGAGATGGTGCCCGATGAAAAATTTAAAGGACTGTGTGTTTACGAAGATATTAAAAACCGTAATATTAACTCCTTTCACTATCGTTTATATTCAACATTTAAATATAAAACTACTTTGTGATCGGTCAAAAAAATTGTATACCTAAATGGCGAAAAATTCTTCAAAAATAGTTGTATTTCAATGTTATAAGTATACAGTTTTTTTATACCACTAAGGTAGCAATCAAGCATACGTCCCGTTATCGTAGCCTAGCGGGTATTACTTGCGCGTTGCCGACCTTAAAAACCATTTAGAGGTTTATGGAGGATTCACTGCAGCGACAGTTTAAGGGAATATTCCTCTTACTGCCAGCGCAGCGCATCCTTTGAAGGAGCTCTGGCAACATTACTCACTGCAGGAAAACAAAACACACAATAAAGTGTGTATTTGGCTGTAGTTTTCTGTAAGGTGGAGGTAGTTCCCTAGATGGGCTGCTCCAGATTTCAGCAATAAACTGTGCCCTATCTCCCAAAACAGTATAATCTTCCAAGAAAATGGTTTACCTTTATTTACCGTAGATATATATTCCTTTCCATCGTGCATCGTAGCTAATATAAAAATCTTAAAGAGGTTCTTGTTGTTTGGGTTTGAGTTGTTTCAGATCTGAATGTTTATATGAGAAAGTTTGTATTTACTAGCAGTTTCAGGTACAGGAGAAATTGCTAATGTGGGCTAACTTTTTCTTTTGAAAGAGTTATTATAGAAAAATTTAACATTATATTCTATTTAAGCTACCTTTTATTCATAGGACTTTTTATGAACTTCTATATCGACTAAAAAATAATGACACTGATTGATTACAGCTAAAAAACTAACTAATCAGAAACGTCCAGTGAACAGTTTACTTAGGATTCTCAATTTATCAAATGATCCAGTGACGCACGAAATAGATCCTATTCGCAATGGCAAAAGACAAATAAATTTCAATAGTAATCCTAACAATCAACAGCGGAATCAGAAAACCAGACATATACTCTTAAACAAAACATATAGTAAGTATTTAAGGTTTCAAATAAATATGAAATTTCCAGCAGATATTTTATTATTACAAGGTTTATTAATGGTAGATATAATAAGTAATCACCTAGCGTCCCAAGCGATCACCGATCACTACTTAAAATATATCTGTATCCCTAGAAACCATGCTAGCCCTCTTACGTCATTCAATTATTAAACGGCAGTGTCGAAAAAAACAAAATTATGTGAATACAGCCTACGCAGTTTAAAGTAGTAACTAATATATAAGCATTTATTTCAGGTGCTGGGAAACGAATCCCACAATTACGCAAACAGCTGATTCAGAAAAGTTACATGAATTTTTCAGGGAATGACCATTACCAACATGATCGAGGACATTCACACGTATATCATGGACATGAACCGCCAAGATACAATTATGACGTTACTACTCCATTTAATACCAATCAAGATTTTAGAAGATACGATTACATAACCGAATCTAGTAATCTATATTCTACCAATAATTACAGAAAATATTACCAAAATGTGCAATGCACACGAAGAATGAGACCAGAACAAAATAATTGCGCATCAAACCAATGCATAACGGAGCCGGTTGAATGTTGTTCACAACCAACTATGTGTCCATCAACATGTACGGAGTTTACATGCACTGAACCGGTAGAAGAATGTACAACATGTCCTACGCCTTATATTCCTCCGCTACCTGATTCATGCACATGTACGAAACAAACATGTCCACCAAGCACAAATTGCAACTACGATACAAATTGCCAGCCTTCTAATCGATGTCCTTCAAATACACATTGTCTAACAACAATATGTCCAGGAATACGTAAGCAAAACAATGATTACAGGAAAACTGGTACATTTCAATACTACGATATGATCCCCAATGTTGTAGTTCGAAGTGGAAACTATAAAGAACCACAAGAATCTTCGTCGCAAAAAGGTTTGTCGTTTTTAGATAATTCTGAAAATGGCAAATTTAGCAAACATTTTTATGAAGAAAAAGAATCCGACCAAAAACAGGATGGTATTACCGATTACTCAAAATATAAAGTAGAAGAACACGACTATATATACCATTCCTTTGATTCTAGTTTGAGAAAAAAGCGAAATCTTGAAGATCAAGTTACTCTAAAGCCGTTTTGGCTAATTGAAAATATTAACTACAATGGGCAACCTCAACTAAGGAATATGAAATATACTACGTTATCAAATAAGAAAAATAGAAAAACTAGAAAATATACGGAATCATTAAAATGGTCAATAACCACAGAACCCATTACACTTAAATTGTCGGACTACGATTACCAACCCGAACATGTCACAGAAAAGTATTTGTCTTTTGAAGAACTAATGCATCTGAGAAAAATTAATGATGAATATTCTCATTATGATCTTAGACGGACGAAAGGGAAAACTACTGCAAAAGGAGCTACTACTAAAGCTGCAGCTAAACTATCTGGCGATTCAAAAGAAACATCAAAAACAACTACCAAAAAGGCTGCTGAAACCAAAGCTAATAATACCACCACCACAAAAGCAACTACAAAAACTACAGCTACTACGCAGACAACTACAGAATATACGGCAAATACACCTTTTGAACGAAAAAAGCATTGTACTCGTAAATTAACTTGTTCATGGACGGCTTTTACAGCTAATGCTGATGGAGAACAAGGAGTAATGGGACCAGAAATAGGTTCTAGAACACCACCTGGTTATGTAGACGGCTGTACTCGGACTTCAACTTGTACACGCGATTACATGGACCGAAATAAAATATCTACAATACCAGATGACAGTGGCAGCGAACCTACACCAGAAGATGAAGATTATTGTGAACGTCGGTCTCTCAATGTTCAAAGACGAAATTCTGATAACAAAAAACTTACTGTACTCCTGAGGTATCTTGATAATACAGATTTATTGATAACCAGAGCTGGTGGTAGCAGTAGTAATGATCCAGTCACACACATAAACAATGTGACGAATAATAGTGTTTCTAAAACTCATGTTTGTATTTGTAACGAAAGATATACTAGAAAAAAGAGACAAGAAACTAAATCTTTAAAAGACGAAGAAGATAACGCGTCTGTGAGGTCTTCATATGCTGATGTTTATTATTTGATACTGAATAAAATTCTTCATTCAAACAAAGCAAATCAATATTACACAGATCAGTGTCTATGCAGCAGTTGTATAAGCTGTAGTCGCATTGAGTTCTTATTTTTATATATATTTTTTATACATTTTAGCGTAATGTTCAGATTTCTAACCAATGTTACATGAAATGTTCTACACATAAAAGTATACGTTAACTGTGTTTGTAGTATTTATTAAAAATTCAATATAACAATACAAATGATACAAACGTTGTAAATTATTTTTTTGTATTATTTTGCATACAATATTTAAAATAAATCTTTCACAGCAATTCCGTGTGACGTTACTCCTTACAATATTGCTGCAGCATACATAGGTAGAAGAGAGCCGTAGATTTCGTGATGTTAAAATCTAACTTTTGACCTTCGGTTGTTATGTTATTAATTTATTCGATCATGATATCAATTTCTGTAATAAATATTAAAAAATAGTGAACTAGGACATCGTTATAAGTATAGCGTATATTATTATATTGTAAAATAAATCCATACTTTTGTTTACTAGGAATTAGAACTTATTCATAATTTCTGGATACCCGTGACCTATCCACGATATTCTGTAAAAACTTTTTCATAACGCTATGTCCACTTTTATATAAATTTAAGTTAGCCGGTGACAATATAGTCGGTGTAGTCGTACTTTCAGTGGACGGGTCGGATTCAAGAATATCATCCAAAAAATCGTTTGTTATTGTGCTCATTTTTAAATCCTCTAAAACCAAATCAGACACAGGTAGATTTATATCATCATAATATGATTCTGTACTTTCAGTACTGATTTCTTCATCTTCCTCTGGAAAAAAGTAATGGCCAGTAAAATCTTCATTTCGTTTTATTTCTGCTAGTTCAGCCTGGACCATGACATGTTTTACTGTGGACATTGGTTGAGTAATCGCACTATATCCTTCGGACACTGGTATTTTATCTGAAAGAAGATAAGTTATGAGCTGTAAATTTAAACAATATAAGTATGTTTCCTATTCATTTTTCAAAGTAATAAATAATATGTAAAGATGGAATGTACAGTACCGCCATTTCTGAAAATTACTGCTTCAATCAAATCTACTAAAAAAGTAGAGTTAACATAGTCACTCGGAATGGTTTGTCTACTCGTAGAGGGCTCTTTCTTACTATAGATTTTGTCGACAAATGCTGCTACACCATCATCTTTGAATAAGCTTTCAGAACTATTATTAATAGCTGACTTTGGAGTCCATAATAAATCCTTAATCATTGGATCATTACTCAATTTTTTCTTTAGTAGTTCAATAAAGTCGTCTGCCATTATATCCTTACAAGAATTTTGTTTAGTGTGTGAAGTTAGCATTTTCCTTGTATAATCATACAAATGGGAAAAATAATCAAATGTTGTATACGTTTCTTTTTGTAGTGTATAGTCAGTGGAAGTCAGGTCAACTGTTTCAGTTATATCATCTCTGGTTACGGAATCTATTACGCCGGACAAAATATTTTGAAGTGTATGACTAACAGTATCAGCTCTAGTGGTGGCAATACGATTGCTTTTTTCTAACTTAATGGCTTTCTCTGTTGATTTATGGCCTGCAAAGTGACAAAACATATAGTTAGTGTAACTGTAGAAATATAAAATGATATGAAAGTATATAAGTACTTACTGCATAGTGCTTTATAAATTATATCGCAGGTTCCATTAAAAGGGCACCTGGAGCAAGGTAGGCCAGTCGAATACGCAGCTCTGTTTATAGTATTTCCAGCAGGTGCAAAATTGCAAACAAGTCTATATATTGTTCTGTATTTCACATTTTCATCTTCAAGGACTTCCTGTTATGTTAAAACGTGTTTATAAAGTATTTAAAGTAAGTACCTAGTTATCAGTTTAATAGCCTATACTAACTAAAATAAGTTATAAACTTATAAGAATTAATTAAATGCCATACTTTGAATTTAACTCCTCCACAGCCAACTTGATTTGAATCCGCCCATACTAGTTGCGTGAAATAATCGTAATGCGAATGGCCGGCCTCAAATGATCTGTACACACCAATAAATTTGTAAACATCTAAAGGATATACCAGAAAATACTTGTCATACTCGTCAAGACAACATTTTCCGCTAATAAATGTAATGCGACGAGTCATTAAATAAATTGTTAACTTTAAAATTACGACTAGCTATCTGATCTGCAGGTTCGCTAGGTACATAAATTGTAGATTTTTTTATTTCTTTTTTATGTTTCTGAGAAGAGCCCAAACATACACAAAGTCAGGACGATAGAGGACTATAATTTGTAATATATAGTGATGACAGAAGACAGATTGTAATTATAGAACTTACGATTCATAACGAAATAGTATCGAGGAATTAATATTTAATAATTCCATGTACCATACGTCTACAAGGGACAATGACGTCAATCCTGGGGCATCACCGTGTACTGTAGCAATATTTTGACCCACGAACATTTTATCTGCAAAAAGTTGATACCTACAGGGTATAATATATGTATATATCATCATCAACCAATTTACTACCCCACTGCTGGGAAAGGATCTCCTCTCAGAATGAGAAGGGTTAGGATATAGTCTTAGACCGGCCCGGCCTAGTGCGAATTTGCTTGGGCTCTCACCATGCTATCAGGTGAGCTGGCTTCAGGCGAAGCTAAAGATTGCTAGATTTTAATCTACCTACCTATCGACTTATTATGAATTGTTTTTGTTATGATTTTCCTTGTAGCTTTATTGATGACGATGGCGTTACAAAACTAACCTAAATCTCGACACGTGTCCTTAATGTCCGGTACGCTATGTTTAATACACTGGTCGGCCCATCGTTGTGCTGAAGTTTCTAATTCTTTATTCCATTTCTACAGATATACAAAGAGAGATTATAAGCATTTAATTACGTATGAAATGGTAATTATGTAATAATTATTAAATATCTACCTAGCTGACTATCTCACGACATTTCCAGACCAGCTAGGTAGCTAGTCTGGAAATAACATCATAAAATCACCATGAATTGGAAAGTACTTTTATTTTTGACCCTGGCCCTAACCTTGTTAACTCTATTAATTCTAATCACATTTCAGTAAATAAGGAGGTCATTTTCTATTACCTATAGATTTTCCAGAAGTAGCTACAAACTCTTACCAATTTCTGCATATTTTCAGCGGACGGTAATGATCGAATTTCACCGGCTGCTACTTTATTGCGTCGGCTGTTAATTTTATCCAAAATCATCCCCCTATCACTTTCGCCCAAAATAGTTTTCTCATACGCGTAACAATTGCTGGCAGGTTCCATTGACTGTGATAATTAAATTTAACATGTTAGATTCGGGCTGGGTAAGATTAGGCCTATACCTACCGACCCGTTAATTAGTTTTTTTTATCAATCCTTATTTTCATTGCAATTTACTGTAATGGATTTCCGCAAAGTAACGCCTGATCTTTATTTAGCCATGATGACCACTCTAAGAAATAAAAGCTCTATCTGTTTAATAGTAGTCAAAGGACAACGCGGTTAGCAATGAACATTGCTCGATCCGGATGACTGCGACGGGCCGGCACTCCTCGGGCTCCTACAGGTGACCTTGAAAAATTTGATAAATCCATAAAAGACTAACCCGATATTTACATAACGTGTGCTGTTTACTATTATTACAATAATTACTACTGCAGTAATCTTTTGTACTACATCTCGTCAAAAGTACTGTAGAAACTGTAACAAATAATATATTCGCCAACATTATGTAGATAAAAAATATTAGAAATGATATAACATGTGGTGACAAATTCACAATCCAGATGGCCTAGATTAAGTAATCACTGGAAATTATTAGCTTTTATCACCGTCACCTTAATCGCAAGTAAAAAGAGGCTACTTATGCTATGTTACCTTTTGCAGTCAAAGGATAAATAGGTTTACTGGTACCTATTACAGCTATAATAATAACGAATAAATGAACAATAACTACGAATAAACAATAACTAATGTATTATAAAAGTATAGAATTAATAATCAAATGTAATAAATATTAATGATATAGTTAATAAGAATTAAATTGTAATTGAATTTATTGGGGAAATAAAAAGGCTATATTATTATTATTCTCTTTATTAAGTTAGAACAGAGTCCAAGCTACCGGCGGTCAGGGCTCCAGGGAAATGAACCTCCTAACAATACGTGCCGTATCTAGGAGTACCGCTTTCTGTATCAAGCCCTTGATCCAGCCACTCAACGAGAGCCTCCTTAGATGTTGGTCAAGACTCTTGGCTATTAAGCCATTGGCAGACACAACGATCGGTACAATGATCGCCGAACTCACCTCCCACATGTCGACAACCTCACGTGCCAAATCAAGATACTTTATTTCTTTATCTCTCTCGGCTTTCATGAGGTTCTCATCATGCGGGACGGTGATATCGACAATCATTGCACTACGCTCTAATCGGTCTATCACCACAATATCAGGCTTATTGGCAACAATAGTCCTGTCTGTGATAATAGAGCGATCCCAGTACAATGTGGCATGACCATTTTCGAGAACTGGGTCGGGCACATACCTATAGTACGGTACCTCCGATTCCACAAGTTTGTATTTCAAAGCAAGTTGCTGGTGGATAATCCGGGCCACCAGGTTATGTCTGTGCAAGTACTCACCGTTAGCTAGACGTGAACAACCAGATATAATATGTCGGATAGACTCTCCCGGACGGTGGCATGCCCGACATATGTCAACCGTACCATCCTTCACTATATATTTCCGGTAGTTGTTAGTCATCATGACTTCATCCATAATTGCACAGACAAAACCTTCGGTTTCTCCGAAAAGATCTCCGAAGCGTAGCCAGGACACGGACGCTAACAGGTCTACTCCTGAATCATGGAGAGCCCGATAAAAGCGTCCGTGTAGCTCTTTGCTTTGCCATACCTCCTTGCGATCATTTGTACTTAGTACTACGGGTTTGCGCCAGTTCTCTTTGCCTAAGGAGAGCGGGGTAAGTCCTTTGTCCACTTTAACCACATCTCGATGCATCCCCACTTCGATTTTTTCGAAATATTCCCGGAGACTGCACACCTCGCGATTGTGGAGGTTTTTGGCATTTAAAAAGCCTCGACCTCCACACTTTCGCGGGATGTACAGTCTCATTACCGACGAACGTGGGTGATGTACTCGATATGCGGTCAACAGTATACGGACCTTCCTATCCAGGGCATCTAATTCTGTCTGAGTCCACTTGAGTATGCCAAATGAGTACATTAAGACTGGCATGACCCAACCATTGAAGGCACGCACCTTGTTTCCTCCTGACAAAAGACTTTTTAAGACTTTTGTCAGTCGGCCAAAGAAACGCTCCCTCAACGATTGCTTCATGTCAGCCTCGTTGATGCCAAGTGCCTCTGACATACCCAAGTATTTGTAAGTCTCCGTTGAGGCAAGTGATCTAAGTTGTATGGAATCCGAGAGTTGAATTCTCTCAGATTCCACAACCCGCCCTCGCTTCACATGCAAAACTGCACATTTCTCCACACCGAATTCCATTCTAATGGAGTCACTAAAGGTTTTCGTAATCTTTAGTAACTCCATCAGATCCATATCAGAGGGAGAAAAGAGCCTGAGAATCCTGAGATCATCCATGTAAAGAAGGTGGGATATAACTTGACCACCTCGCCTCAACCGGTAGCCTAGCCCTGACCCTTCTAATAGTGTACTAAGAGGGTTCAGGGCCAACCAGAACCACAAAGGACTCAGACTGTCGCCCTGGAATATACCACGCTCAATCCTTATCGGTTCACTTATTCTTTGAATTTCTCGACATCCTGGATAGCGAAGAACTGTCCTCCATTGTCCCATATACATGAAATTATTATTATTATTATTATTACAGCTATAGTAAGAGCTTTTTAGAATTAGAGAAAATGTATTATATGTACTTATTTTTGAGGGGGATTTTTTTTCTTTGAAAGCGATACTCCCGAGATGGTCTCATTTAAATTCATCCATTAAAGGGTAGAATTTTATTTTTTATTTATGGAATTTGCGCCTGTGAACCAATTCTAGTGAAACTTGGCAAAGTAGTTCTGATGTAGCATGCACCACACACACCTAAAATACTTCCTTACTTGTAAATTAAATAAAATACTTACCTAATTGGAAACCTGACCTCTCCTGTTTTGGAGGTGGGCGCTAACGGCTGCTATTTGTTATTTGTTGTTATAAAATATTTTACGGTTTAAAGAGCACTGTCGAATACTAATTATTCGACTTTAATTGCCACATTGTAAAGTACCTAATACAGAGAAATAAACCATTATTTCCATTCTTGCAGTGATTATAAAATTAATAATTCAGACAATGGTAAGGCAACACTAACACTTAGGTAGTTAGAGTAGAAATCTTTAGTTATTTTGACTCCCATTCCTAAACTTTTACCACAATACCTCCTCTCCTCTACTCCTCTCTCCGTAAAAATCGAAGAAAGAAAAATATTGGACTAGAATGATTTAAAAGGACAGCCTACGACTTGAGCTTTGGTTTTTATTTATTACTATCCAATAATTTTCTTTCTTCGATTTTACGACCGGGTTAAAGTTAGCTCGTGCCAACTTCAACCCGGACAATAAGTTTGGCGAGAATTGTACTAAAAAAGTTATCGAATGAATCGACAATTGTATTTGATATTTGAATTCGTTACCCCGATAAAACTATCGAATAACTATCGAACAATCGAATGAATATAGTAATTATTACTGATAGAACTAGTCATTCGTACGACTATCGAAGAATCGAATGAATTTAATATTATATATAGTAATAGTTGCGTCTCGATTACGAAGTTAATACTAGTACTAGTATTACTAGTTTTAATGAATAAAAATCGATGCCGCCATCGATTCATTCGTCTAATTTACTACACGCGCGTTCTACTACTATCGGACTATCGATTTTTTTTTACCGCCGCTGGTTGAAGTAGAGGTGTGTAACTCAGCTCTAAGTCAGCTCAATGGTTTGAGCCGTTGAGCTACAGCTCAGCAACAAAATGACTAGCTCACGGCTCAATTCAGCTCCTATTATACTTGTGAATCCCTCCAATCCAATTATCCCAGAACGAATTATTATTCTGTTCTAATTCATTAAAATAATAATTTATTGATATGTATTCAATAAATCAATTTGTAAAATAAATAATATAAAATTTAGTTAGCTCGTGCCAACTTCAAGCCGAAAAATTTATGTCAGAATGTCAATTAGACAGTTACAGTTACATAACTGACACCTGTTATTGTCAAACAAATCAAAATAAGCCCCCAGTGTCACCTTGATCATTGTACCTATTATACGTATCAGGCTATCAATATTAATAATATTAAACGCACAGAGTACTGTTTCTAAAAGGAAAATTAAACGGCATCTAATTAAATCTACTACACGGTGAATATAATTATAAAAAAATGAGTCGGCGCATAAAAGCTATGATTGGCCCGTCAATTTTGAACTCGGATTTATCAAGACTATACGAAGAATCACAAAAACTACTGGATAATGGAGCAGATTATTTACATCTAGATGTTATGGATGGACACTTTGTACCTAATCTAACGTTGGGCCACCCTGTAGTAAAATGTCTTCGCAACAAAATTAAAGACGTATTTTTTGAAACTCACATGATGGTTTCAAAGCCTGAACAGGTCAGTTCTTAATTTACTTTCCAAGGTATCTACTAATAATAATAATCTGAACCGTTATTAAACTCATAATATGAATTGCTTGTAAGTAAGGTTACTTAGATAATTCCTAATTTATATAAATAAAAATGAATGTTGGACCAATTCAGCTAATTTATTTTTTATATGTTCCTTAAGGTCCACGAAAGGTTTTAATACTATAAATAATAATATGCATGGACAATAGTAAAAATGGGGGAAAAAGTTATCAAGACCATGCGGGCGAAGCTACTGGCGGAAAGCTAGTTATTTATAAATAAGTTCCTTAACAATTTTTTCAGTGGATTGTACCAATGGCAGATGCTGGGGTCAATCAGTATACATTCCATATAGAACCTGTTGACAATGTTGCAGAAGTATGTAGAAAAATAAAAGAAAATGGCATGAAGGTATTGTTTCAATCCTGTATATTTTATTAGTATGTTCTTTCTTACGAATAACTATTTGAAATACATAATTATGTCTTTTTCCAGGTTGGACTTGCAATCAAGCCAGGAACACCAGTTTCCGATGTGGAAGAATATATTGCCATGTCTGACATGGTACTCATTATGACAGTGGAGCCAGGTTTTGGTGGCCAAAAGTTCATGGAGGATCAAATGACCAAAGTACAATATTTAAGAGAAAAGTATCCATTGCTGGATATTGAAGTAGATGGTGGAGTTGGACCAGCAACCATAAGCTGCTGTGCTAATGTAAGTACAATAAAAGAGTGAATAAAATTAACAAATATTCCACTAACAAATACCTATGTTTAAGGTAACATTGATCTGCTTTTTTATAGGCTGGAGCAAACATGATAGTATCAGGAACTGCAGTAATAGGGTCTGCTGACCAAGCAGCAACTATAAGGTCACTCAGAGACACTGTGCAACAAGCTATTGATAGACGCTAAACCAACATTCCTATTGTCACAAGTCTTCCAATATTTTTAAGGGATAAAGATTTTTGCTATGTGCATATTTTGAGGTTTTTATAAATAAAAATATTTGAGTGTTTTTAAGTCTGCTGTTTATTTAGTCAAACCGGCTTAAATCTAGATTATTATCAGTACCAGAATCTGACAATTCCACTTTTGGTGCAGGGAATGATGAACTTAGGGCTATGCCGGTGCCTGTAAATATCATCGGCTCATTAGTGGCCTTTAATTTGTTTCTAAGACCTGACAGAGTAATGAGGACTGCCTCTTCGGTCCTTATTGTTCTTGAACCTTGAGTTGGTAAAACATTGATATAGTGGTTGAAGAGTAAACTAGCATCCTCTGCCTTTAATTGCTCATCACTCTCTAATGCAGCTTCAATACCTTGTAGGCCTCCAAAAACTATCAGTGCATGATTGTATTCCACTCCTTTATGTGGGAGATCATCAATTGGAGTTCCTCTATCAGAAGTGCCAATGGTTAAATTATACCTAAAACAATTATATCATTATTACCTAGGACATCCGATTGATGTAAGTAATCAATAAACAAATAGTATTCATTAAATTACATAGGATGAATTATATTTAGATATTTAGTGTCTGAACAACTTACCCATCTTTATATGGACTCTGTGTGAAAACTTGACTCAAATTATTAGCAATCCTGACAGTATATCCCCAGTATACTCCTGTTTCTGCTCTTGGGGTAGTGAGGCTCACTATTTTTCCTTTGGTCTTCTTACCTCCTTCTTGGGGAGGAAGCATTCTCACCGTAACTCTGATTCCTGGGTTGAGGAGCTTATCTGTAGAAATGTCTTGCAGAAGGCCAACATTGACCTGTGAACCTCGACCTGGTTTTACTTTTTTATTCATTGTGATGCCTTCCCTAAAAAATACTACATTGTTTAAAAGCTGTGTTAATTAATGTGAGTATTTAATACTTGAGATAAACAATATTCTAACCTGAACTGAAAATCATTTGACATTCTCAAATGATGTGGTGCATCCAGGGGGTTAAGTAGTCCAGCAAATTCTAAATCTTTGTGTATTGGAAAGAAGTGTTTCCTCAAGTATTGTGGGCACTCCAAATATTGTAAGATGCGTGCCAGCTGCACACAACTTTTGCGTGCTACTATAACACCATCCGCGTCTAGTTTTGACTTCTTAGTATTTAGGGTGTCACCAATGTCATCATAAACTATCACTTCGTCTACACAGAACACGCAAGCAGCTCTAGCTATCTGACCAGCTAAATATGTGCGCAATTCGGCAGACTGAGCGTTCTCTAGTATAGAACCTGGTATAGCTATACTAACAGTGGAAATCTCAGCATACTTCTTTTCCCGCTCTATTTCTTCTTTTACTTTAGCTTCAGCTTCAAGTTCCAGCGCAACCCTTTTCTCGCGTTTAACAATTTTATCTTCATTTCTCTGACGCTTCAAAGCCTTCCTTTCCTGGTTGATTTCTCGCCAACTTTTACCTGAAGGTTTAGACGTTGGCTCCGCCATTACCAGTTTACAATTTTCTTCCCTCAATCGAATCTCAAATAATATAACCAAAATAATCATCAACTCGCCATGCCATGCAGCACGACGAACAACAAAAATGACATCTCAGTAGGCATGTTAAAAAAATATCGATATATCGATATCATTTTTTCAGTATATCGAAACATTTTTAAGTTAAAGATTACAAATTACCTTTTTTTTGGCTGTTTTATAATTTGGTTTTTAAGTTGGCCGATCTATCGATATTTAAAAAAAATATCAATATCGATATTAATTTTTTTTTTTAATATCGATACTTTTTGCATTTTCGACATCCCTACATTTCAGGGCAGCTGGGCTTGGCAAGCTCAAGGCAGGTTGACATTTGATTTGACACTAGGGATGTCGGAAATGCTATAAAGTATCGATATATTTTAATAAAAATGTTAATATCGATATTGATATTTAAAAAAAATATCAATATATCGGCCAACCTAAAAACCAAATTATAAAACAGCAAAACAAGTCGACCAAATAAAAATATAATTTGTTAAAAAGATGTTGGTATAAAAACAGTATTTTTTGTTATCTTAAAACTTATAAACTATTTTTAAACAAAAAACAAACCGCCTCCAAAAAACACAGGAACTAAAAAGCAATAAATAACATATTTACATTACGATTTCTAACTAATTTGGAGGCGGTGCCAAACAGACAATCAACGAATCATATTTAAATTAAATTAGTAGTGTAGTAAGTGTGTGTGTGTGTAGTCCGAGTGCTCATTCACTTTTTAAGGCCATTGCCAAACGCCTTTGCGACGCTTCCCGGGACCCAAAGGCTGGCCTTTATTTTGGTCAGAGAATCAGCATTGCCATACAACGTGGCAATGCAGCCAGCCTTCTGGGTACCCTTCCAGCTGATGGCGATGCGGAGGGGTTTTTTGATGCCTTATTGTAAATAGTTATTTTATTATTATTTTATTTAAGTTGTATTTAGGAATAGATTTTTAATTTAGTACATAATAATTCTATTAATAAATAAAATAGTAGTTTTTTTTTTTCAAAATTACCCAGTCGAAAGTTCTGAGGTAACAAACATTAAAAAAACTGTCGAATTGAGAACCTCCTCCTTTTTTGGAAGTCGGTTGATAAAAATGTTTATTGGTCAGAAAAAAAATCGATTTTTGTACCTTTTCGATACTTGGAATTTTATATCGATATATCGAAATATTAAATATCGCTCAAAAATATCGATACATTGAATAAATAATATCGATGTATCGAAATTTTTCAACAAGTCTATTTTGACACTGATATAATATACATTTGAACTTTTGAGTTTTTTACATAGATACAATATTATGTTTTTTAATTTGAGACTTGACGAGACCATAGATATCAAAATTTAAATAAATTACAGTTCTCGCAAAACTTATTGTCCGGGTTGAAGTTTGCACGAGCTAACGTCAAAGCGGTCGTAAAAATCACAGAAAGAAAAGTATTCGATTGTAATGAGTTAAAATGAAAGCTCAAGTCGTAGGCTGTCGTTATATATAATTTTAATTCAATATTTTTCTCCGATTTTTACGGCCGAGTTAAAGTTAGCTCGTGCCAACTTCAAACCGGACAATAAGTTTGGGTAGAACTGTAAATATAAATTATTGATTTTTCATCTAATAGGGCAACTTAAACTCGTGTTTTATTTAAATTATGAAAAAAATATATACTTAGGTTTCCCCGTTTTTGTTAGTGTAGCTAGCTACAGTATAGTAATCTGTGGTGGCACTGCCACAGAATACATATACCCTAAAGGGGCACTGCGCACTAGCTTGCTACAGCCTACAATATAGTAATCTAGGGATGTCGGAAATTAAAAAAATATCGATATATATCGTATCGATATTTAAAAAAAAAATATCAATATCGATATTTATATTTTCAAAAAATATCAATATATCGATATATCGGCCAAGTTAAAACTAAATTATAAAACAGCCAAAAAAAAAAAAAAAGGTCATTTGTAATCTTTTAACTTGAAATTTTTAAAAGATTACAAATAAAAATATCGATTTTGATATCTTTTCGATACTTGGAATTTTATATCGATACATCGATATATCGAAATATTAAATATCGCTCAAAAATATCGATATATTGAAAAAATAATATCGATATATCGATATTTTTTCAACATCCCTATAGTAATCTGTGCTGCGCACGTCCACCACTCCCACATAGCGCCGAGTACATACAAATAATATTGTTCTGTGACAGCGACTTGCCAAAATTATATTTAAAAAAAACCAGTTGTCCAGTTCCAAACCAAGCATTGATAATTTGGTATTTAATTTAAGTTTCTAACTCTAAGGCAAGTCATGTATTTATTAAATTATTTTTACTCTACGAATAACAGAAAACGACACGTCATATTGACATTTTGTTTTATATTTTGATTTAGATTATAAGCATGTGTGATTGTGTGCACAATAAACATAACCTCTTAAGTCACAAACAAGCTTAAATCTTTCACGCTAGCTTTCTATACTTTCATCAATTTACAAAATAATTGAAATAATCCTTTTTTATATTTTTAATCACTACATTATTATATTTAAGCACTAAGTACATATTTTAAAACAAAAGCCCCGCCGCGTCTGTCTGTCTGTTCCCGACATGTTCAGAAATTACTGAACGGATTATCGTGCGATTTTAACCAATAGACAGGGCATTTTATGAGGACGGTTTAATATGTGTATTCGTGGAGGTATTCATGTGATCTAAAATAGCAAAAGCCAATGATTTTGCTTAGCTGAAAAACAATGAACAAACCCTCATTTCTAACTAAAAGTTTAAAAATAGGGAAGTTAAGTATAAGACTTTTTATTTATTTATTTATTTTCACACACATACAACTATTATCACAGGTCTGAACCTAATACAATTGTGTATTTCAAATACTTATATCTAAATTATATAATACATAACAGCAAACTTTACACAAACAAAACACATACTTTAGTTTCTAATTAATACATTCATACAGACATTGCCATTATTTATTCATTATGAGATATAATACAATAAGCAGTTCGTGTAAATTCACTCAGAGTGCAGCTAAATAAGTCGACCTGTTGTGATAACGCATTGAGCTCCCGGCAAGCGTGCGTGAGGGGCGCATGCTGCCGCAAGATGGTGCGTGCCACAGGCACACACAGCAGCGGCGGCCGTAGCCGGCGCGACATGTAATCATCCGGGACACACAGCCCAACAGTCCCTAGCACTGCTGGATTGTGTATCTTACCACGCATAACTTTAAATACATAAGTGGCGAGAGCTACCTCCCTTCTCACCTCAAGTTTAAAATAACCAATCATACCTAATAGAAACAAGGTAGGATATAGCCGTGGATATCCAGGATATACACTGTACTGTTTAAAATACATAAATCTTATAAATTTGTTTTGTATACGTTCTAACATTAATTTGTACTTAATTTCATGAGGTGTCCAAATTATTGCATTGCTTTCTAAATGTCTTTTCACAAGGGCTTCGTATAATGCCCTCAGAGCACAGATGTTAGTGAACTGGTTTGAAAGACGTAACATCAATCCTAAATTGCGGTATGCTTTCTTACAAACTTTACAAACTTCTAAGCATTTTAACTGTATGCTAGACATGGTATATGTAGAGAATAGAGATAGTGTCAAATTGTAGGTATATACTAATACTTTTATCAAATCATAACTAATTTATAATAGCATGTATTGATAAATCTTAACTGGTTAGTCATGGTAGTTCTAAACTGATAATAATAAAATACCTGCATAATCATTATCGGAATTTGTACTACGGTTTCTTTAAAAAAAAATTAGTATTAGCTAAAATATAATTGCATTTAAAATATCACAATATCAATGCAAAATGAAATTGGTATGGCAATTAAAAGTGCATTTATTCATGGTTTAAAATTATACTAATAACAAATGGGTATGTCCAGTGAAAGTGTGGTTTATGGGTAAATCAGAAAATGTATTATGATAGGAGTTTAAAGTGATCCAATCTATGTAGGTATTTCACAAGAAAGTGACACTAGCACATTAGTTTCTATGATAGTTCCCAGTCAGTGTAATATATGGTAGCATTAGTGCCAATGCAGAGATGACTTTATCATCATCAAACCATTTACTGTCCCACTACTGGCCATGAGACCTGTGGCCAGTTATTCAGATGTGATTCTGAATGTAAAGTTATAACTTTCAGTCAAATCGTCATATTACTTAGCAATTTCTGCAGAAACCACATTTTATGATGATATATTTCCAAGGTAGTGGCTGTTTCTAAAGCCCATGGAACTGGCATTGATTTGTCAAGGCACAATTGATTACACAAGCAAAACCAAGGACTGATAATAATGGGCCCTAACAATAACTAATGACAAACAGTTATTGCATTGTATAAAATAATTATATTGAATGCCACCAATGCCTGCTTACGCAATGGCAGAACAACAGCCCGATAAGATATTGATTAATATTTACATGAATAATATTTATAATCATCTGAAAATTCCATACCTACATTTTATAGTATACTAGCTTTTGCCATTGACTTTGCTTGGAATAATTACTCTAAGCATTTTAGATTAAATCTAAGGTAAGAATAAGTGCTAGATAAGTCTATCTAAATACTTTCACTTTTGGACTACATTTGTCGTTTGGACTTCCATATACTTACAAAAAATCCTAGAAATCCTTATTTCACCCCATGCAGGTACCTAGGTTGAAGTTTAAAAAAAAAATATTCAGGGGAAGATCAGACCTCCTCAGAGAATTATTGCTATAATAGAAGGAAATTCCTCAAATCTCTATGTCCCATAATTATGTTTGTATCGGTGAAATCCGATTCAATGTTTTAAAATTTATTATTTAATAATTTAATTTTCAGCTACGTTATTTGTCACTGCCACAGAGCAATAACTTTTCTTATTTACATCACAATATTCTGCCGCTTTAGGGTTGTCGCTTCGATTCTCGACGTTCGTTGATTTATATTACAGCTAGGTATATATATGTATATCATAAGCTAACAATCATTAACAGCAGTTGATTGTACCGTGATCTAGGTCGTCCGATATTCATAACGCAAAATCCCTAAATGAATCAAAGGCACAATATATCTGGGACTGCCTACCTATGTTCGGGGTTGGGGTGAGATAGAGATAAACTCGGAAAAGGGTTAATAAAAGTTACTATATTTCAATGAAACAATTAAAGGATTAAGATTAAATGAGGTGAATAGGATGGGGTTTGAGTCACGCGCACGGTATGACGTCGAACAGCGAACTAACTTTATTACATATTTTGCAATACAATAAATGATTGGACATACAGTGCGGTGTCGCGATTATGATGACCTAAGTAAAACGTGCTGTACGGTGGTTGACCCCGTACATACTCCCGGGGGCAGAAATGGGGTTAGTGTGGTCTTAAACTAAATGGATGATGAGAGATACAAGATGAAAAACAATGTTCAAATTAAATGCTAAGTGGTAAAATAAGGTTAGTAAATAATGAAATGAACAAGGGTTTTCCAATTATGAACTGTTATTAGAGTTCAAATCGGGAAGAGAAAATACACGAAAAATGGGTGAAGAGGCCCTATCCTTCTTATGCAAACATTCGTTAGATTTGGCTAGTCCTTTGGGATCACCTCTAATTGATAGAGATACATTTTGTCCTTTTTCCCTAAGATCACAGCACTTACTCACAGCACTTTTCATTTTGTCTAAAGATTGCCTTTTTTCCCTAACTTCACAACACTCACTTATAACACTTTCTTTACCGGGGTGCGAGGCGGGTACCGAAGTCGCGGTCGACTCTTCTCCTGTAGGTACAAAAGGTACCCGACGTGCTGACTGTCGTCTCCATCGCCAAAAGCACATTGCCGCCACTAGCAAGATTACGAAGATAAGAAAATATATAGCAGCGTAATGGTGCACGTCGTGGTAGGATATTTTCTCACTCAAAGGTTCACTCTGCTTCAGGGTTTCTATATTTTTCTTTATAGCTTCAAATTGTCGCAAGATTTCAGAGTTGTTGGGATCAATCTCAGGAGCAGCAGGGATCGAAATGTTCAAGATATGATTAATTGGGGATATTTCGGGCGCGTCAATTCTTGCGCCTGTATTAATTTTACTAGACAGCCTTCTGGTCGGATGCACAAGGAAATCTCCTGTCTTTATCAGGCAGCCTTCCTGAACCTTTAACAGACCGGCGTTTAACAATGTTGCCGCAGTAATTTGACCTTCACAAAGAAATTTGATGTGGCATTCGTTGCAACAAAAATAATAGTAATTATTATCCGAGGTTAATTCTTTCCAAACATTTTTGCAAGTAGTCTTGATAGTTTTGCAAGTTCTTGTGTTTGGGATAGTTTCACAGAAGCTATGATCATCTTTCAAGTGGTAAATAGGATTTCTGATATGGCAAAGAATCATCATAGAGTTCTGTCTTACACAAGACTGGAGATCGGCTTGAGAGATTGTTACATAAGAGTCCTTTCGAATGTTTATGGCTGCATATTTTGAGATGACTTCTACATTTATCATGTCGTGGTTGGAGGATTGTGAGACTGGGATGAGATTAAATATTTCGTAAAGATCTCTTTCTATTAGGGGTATTCTTATTTCGATAAGTAAGTACTTATAACAGTACTTAGTTCTCACGTTTATCAGGTTATAGAGATCCTTGAGATTTGAATAGTCAACAGGAATTGCCAAATCCTTAGGTATTTGTGCTGATATCGAGTTTAGCTCGGATCTCAGCTGGGTTGGAGATATCAAATGGAAGTCCAATTTTCCATTATAAATATTTGTCACCGTATCTAAAATATAGTCCTGTATTCTTCTAAGGCTATACAATAAGTTCTCAGCTGTGAGGGCAGAGGTTAAAAAATCTGTAATAAGACTCATGTTTTGTACATGGTGTTTAAGGTCTTGATAAAATTCTTTGAGGCTATTAATTTTGTGATTAATCGATTTGTGGTGCTTGATTATGGTGTTTTCCATTCTCTTCATAAGATTAAACTCGGCTTCCACGACAGAGGTTTGATTTTTCCAAAGTTTATACAAATGTTTGTCATTTTCTTTTAAAAGGTCAATGTCTTTTTCATACTTCTCAGCAAACCGTTGATCTAATACACCAAACAAACTGTTTGCTACGTAGCCTACCCCGTCTATCAGTCCGCGACGCCGGCGCCGTCGCTTCTCTCCAGTTACAAATGATTCATTCATCATAATTATACTATCGTAATGTTTTATTTCTTCGAACTCGTGCCCGATTTGTAATAGGATACCTTCGCAAGGTGTTTGTTCTTTTATCGTAGAGCATATTGTTTCAAGATATTTAATATACTTTTCGAGTGCCGCCTTGCCGTCGTTATAGGGATATGTATCATAATAAACAATTAAGCGCCAATCGTCTCGAATAAGGTGCATGTTTGACAGTTTATCGAAATAAATACTGTTGTTGTTCAGTGGGGTAAAGTTATAGGATGCTTGAGATATGTTTATCAGAGACAGAAAAAATAACGTCATTGATAAAACTATAGCCGAGAGCGAAATACGTTTACGTTTGATTTTTTTCTGCTTTGTGTCATTGTCTTCAACTTTCGTTTCATCTGGAGGATGATCGATTCCATTTGTAGGTAATCGTGACAATTTCACCACTGGTCGTTTCATGAACCCGTTTTTGGTTTTTAGGGTGACGACTCTCACAAGTCCGTCAGTTCCGGGATGAAGTTCTACTACTCGACCTAGGGCCCATTTTCCTGGCGGGAGGTTTTCGTCCTTTATGATTACTATGTCGTTGAGGTTGAGATTCTTTTGAGGTTGTCTCCATTTAGCTCTAATGGATAACTGTGTGAGATACTCGTTTTTCCACCGAGCCCAAATGTCTCTATAGATTTTTTGCACTAAGTACCAGCGAGTTCTAAGATCATTTTCTGTTTCAAAGATCGTCAAATTAGGCCCGCTTGCTAAAAAGTGAGCAGGAGTTAAAAAGTCGATATCTTCGGGATCTTCCGTTAAAGGACAAAGCGGTCGAGAGTTTAGACAAGCTTCGAGTTGAGATAGTAGAGTGTTGTACTCTTCGTAGGTGAGTTTTTGCTCCCCGACGATACGTTTGATGTGATGTTTCAAGCTTTTTACTGCAGCTTCCCAAAGTCCACCGGCGGATGGCCATGACGGAGCGTTGAAATGCCACTCGATGTTCATTTCGGAGATGATGGAGATATTCTCGAGGCTTGACAGTACCTCGGAGATTTGAGATATTTCTTGTTTAAGGATCTTATTTGCTCCTATGAAGTTAGTTCCCTGGTCACTGTAGATGTGTCCAGGAACCCCTCGTCGATCCGGCTCGAAGGACCAATGTTCGGGGTTGGGGTGAGATAGAGATAAACTCGGAAAAGGGTTAATAAAAGTTACTATATTTCAATGAAACAATTAAAGGATTAAGATTAAATGAGGTGAATAGGATGGGGTTTGAGTCACGCGCACGGTATGACGTCGAACAGCGAACTAACTTTATTACATATTTTGCAATACAATAAATGATTGGACATACAGTGCGGTGTCGCGATTATGATGACCTAAGTAAAACGTGCTGTACGGTGGTTGACCCCGTACAACCTAGTTTCCTATTCGATTCTTAACTAACCAAGTTTATATTGGTTCCAATTACAAATTAATTGGTAGTCTGAACCGTCCAATTCTACCTATCTGAAAATGGGCACAATTTTAGACTGACCTATTTATTCACTAGTCACTATCAGATCTAGTTTTATTCAATTATTTGAACTAGAGATAGGGAACCACTCCGAATTGGCTGACTACACTCATTATATAGCTTTGTTTGGAATTTATTTCTGGCTGTGACAGTAAAGAAGTGCATGCCCTAGATTTTAATTGTCTTATGATCATAAGGAGATCCCGCGGCCCACTAAGGAGATGGGAAGATGAGATCCACCAAACCCTGTGGTCACTATGGACAAGAGTGGCATTAGATAAGAGTCCAGTGGAGACAGTTGGAGGAGGCCTTTGCCAAGAGGCACACAGAAGTCAGAGACATTATGTAATCCAATATGTAACTTTACACAAAAACCGTAAACCTGGCGACTGTAATAAAGGCTATTTTCATTTTCATTTTCATGATCATAAGTGATCATAAGTGCGGCAGCAAAGCGTTTTCGCTATAGCTATCCCTGCTCATTAACACACTAGGCCCTATTTCCTATAGTATATTTATTTTTTATAAAAAGTGTGACAACCCTCATTCACTTGTAAACAAGATTGTGTTGTTATCAGGAACCCCTGCGTAAGGTCAAGTGGAGGAGCTAATATAAACTCGCGGAGAACAATTATCACATAGCGTCATTACAATAAAGTTATTCATCAGAAACACACAACATGGCTGCTAATGGAAAATTAGGTAAGTGACGTCATTGGTTGTTAGAAAAAAATAGTTATTTTTAGGCCATTAAAAGTAAGAGTATGTATTTGTTATTTATTAGATTTTCTACATTGCAAAACTAATAAATGATGGCAAAAGTTTTTTGTATTTTATACAATTGAATGTACCATTCTCATTGCCAGAGGTTTATGCCCTTTTATAATTTTTCTTTCCTCATAAATAGTCATTGTTTTGTGTAGTTTATTATGTGATTCAATCATCTGAATGAATTTCAAATTGTTAACAGCTCTTCTAAGCGTGTCAGACAAGACTGGGTTGCTGCCTTTAGCCAAATGCTTATCTGACATTGGTTTGGGTCTCGTGGCTAGTGGTGGTACCGCCACAGCCATCCGCAATGCAGGCCTTTCAGTCACGGAGGTGTCGGACATCACTAAGGCACCTGAAATGCTCGGAGGACGGGTCAAGACATTACATCCTGCCGTACATGCTGGTATTTTGTCTAGGTAACTTCGCAAAATCTAAAAACTATAATACAGCCTTACTTATTGTGACAGGGCGGCCCGGCATTTGCAAAAAAATATGTCTGTTAATTGTTCCTTTTTCCCATTGTAAGTGATCCTTGATGTAATGATAAGCGATTAACACGATTTACAGCTGAGCTTCTAA
Source organism: Acronicta psi (assembly GCA_946251955.1). Lineage (NCBI taxonomy): Eukaryota > Metazoa > Arthropoda > Insecta > Lepidoptera > Noctuidae > Acronicta > Acronicta psi. The sequence continues at coordinate 6,290,575 of OX276476.1, forward strand.
TTCATAGCAACATTGACATAAGCACTTAGCATCGCATGCAGGTCTGTTCAATGAAAATCGTACCTTAGAGGACCTGCGTCGACATGTTGAGGTCCAAAACAAAGCTATATAAAGTCCCTTTACTTGACATCGTTTTTTTTTTACCAGGCTTAGTGCTTCCGACCAGGAGGACATGAAACGCCAGAAGTTCGACATGATAAGCGTGGTTGTGTGCAATTTGTACCCTTTCGTTCAAACGGTTTCCAAGCCCGGTGTGACGGTTGCCGACGCCGTTGAGAACATAGACATCGGAGGCGTAACTTTACTGCGAGCTGCCGCCAAGAATCACGATAGAGTTACAATCATCTGTGACCCCAGCGATTATGATATTGTTATTCAAGAACTTAAACAGAACAAGGATCATCAAACCTCTTTGGAGACCAGGTATTTTTCTATTATACATTTTCCATTATGTTATTATCACTAGCTGTAGAGAACCACGGTGTTGCCTGCCTGGGCTTGTGCTTGTGTTTTCGGACATATTTTACAAATATGTACAGCATTTATTTCATAAAAAATATATTGTGAACAGGTCTAGCCTTGATTGTCGAAGGTCACAGGTAAACAAGACATTAAAATACATTTAGTACAATATAAAATTGATGGAGATTTGATAAAAACTAACTGTATATTCGCAGGAAACGATTGGCGCTGAAAGCCTTCACACATACATCAGAGTATGATCTCGCCATATCCGATTATTTCCGTAGAGAATATTCTGCCGGACAGTCCCAGCTAACTCTGCGATATGGTAAGCAATAATGGACTTTATAAACTTATACAAATGTAATAGCAGCATCATTAACCATAATAATATACTTATTGAATATATCCAGGTATGAATCCTCATCAAAAACCAGCTCAAGTGTTTACAACCCGCGACCAGCTTCCTCTGACAACTCTTAATGGTGCACCGGGTTTCATCAACCTGTGTGACGCGTTAAACGCGTGGCAGTTGGTCAAGGAACTGAAGGAAGCTTTGGGCTTACCCGCCGCCACCAGCTTTAAACACGTGTCCCCCGCCGGCGCCGCTGTAGGATTGCCGCTCACTGAGGAAGAGGTAGTTTACACGTAACACGAACAATACCAATACCTATTACGTCTTAATCTGTTGTAAACTACAACGCCTTTGGGACTTCAAAGTTAAGGTTCTCGCTGACTTACATGACTCTGCTCCCAGCCTCCCACCCAAATTAAAGTTTTAGCACTTTACAGTAATACAGCATAAAACAGCAGACAGCGCGCGGTAAGCGAGCTAAAGCTAGAGTATCGTTACCATTAGAGTTATCGTCCATGACCTCTTTTGTATAGCAATAACATACACAATATCACCAGATAAGTATAAGTATAATATTTCTGGATATATTTTTTACTTGCCATCAATATTGCGCTAGTAATATTATATTTATATTATTGTATTATATAATAAGGTTTTTTTTAAACACTAAAATTTAATTGGAGATGTCCTACTACATTTGTTGGAGTCATTCATACAATTTTTGGATTTATCCGGCGATTAGTGGCTATTTAAAGATGAAACATTGCCTAAATGGCCCTAAATCGTATTTTTTTAGAGTAAAATATTATTATGACAAGTCATGATAACGATTTAAATATATTTCTGTACAGGCATCCGTATGCATGGTATCGGATGTCCTGGCCCGCCTGTCGCCGCTGGCGAGCGCGTACGCGCGCGCGCGCGGCGCCGACCGCATGAGTTCGTTCGGCGACTTCGTGGCGCTGTCGGACGACTGCGACGCCGCCACGGCGCGCATCATCGCGCGGGAGGTGTCCGACGGCATCGTGGCGCCCGGCTACAGCGCCGAGGCTTTGGAAATACTCAAGAAGAAGAAGGGCGGCAACTACTGCGTTTTACAGGTACGATTTTAATGTAGTATACAAATGATCTTTATATTTTTTATGATTTCAAAAAGGTACAAATATGATTTAAAAAACAAACGTGTTTTTTAAGTATTGGTACACAATTTTAAAATTGTTCACAAATATGTATACGTTAGTCGTATAATTCCTATACAATGAGGAACTTAAATAACTCTTAATGACGCTTCTAGATGGACCCCAGCTTTGAACCAGATCTAATGGAGCACAAAACAATCTTTGGTCTAACTCTAGAACAGAGACGGAACGACGCCAAGATAACAGGAGAGCTCTTTAAAAATATTGTTACAAACAACAAAGACCTCCCTGCAAACGCCGTGAGGGACCTGATTGTGGCGACCATTGCTCTCAAGTACACACAAAGTAACTCCGTCTGTTACGCCAGAGATGGACAGGTTAGTCAGTCTTTTTATACCATCATACTATAACACCTGTATACCCATTCTATTAAGAAATTATTAGCAGCAACAGAGAGTTTGAAACATTGAATATGTGCTATTGTACGGTTAATGGTAATACAACCATGTGTGCTATTATTTTAATATTTGATTTTGTATACTAAAAAAATATATTGTTATATTATACCCTTATACAAAAGAGTGAGTCCTAAAATATGCATACATGAGGAATGCGCGACCATATTAATCGTCCTAAGGAAACCCTTAGGATGCTTTATAGTTCTTACAATTTACGGAGAGCATGGCGTGTCACTTCTAATAACATACTAAAAATCATACCATCACGCCTATATTCCCCGAAGGGGGCCTACCCCCGTAGAGGCGTATAATTGGGGGCGAGTGTATTGCCATCAACCGGGCTGGGACTGGACAACAGCTACCCAACAACACTGCTCGACCCGGGGATCGAACCCAGGACCTATAGCGTAGCAGCCGCGCTTAGGACCACTAGACCAACGAGGCAGTCACAATTCCACTTCTAATAACGATAATATGAAATTCAAATTCAAAAGTATTTACTCATGTAATGCAGATAGAATAGCAAAATGGCTGTTTTGTGTCCAGGTGATAGGTATCGGCGCCGGGCAGCAGTCGCGCATCCACTGCACGCGGCTGGCGGGCGGCAAGGCGGCGCTGTGGTGGCTGCGCCGCCACCCGCGCGTGCTGGCCATGCGCTTCCGCGCCGGCGTCACCCGCGCCGTGCAGGCCAACGCCATCGACAACTACGTCAACGGCACCGTCGGTCAGTACATTTGTCAATATATTGCATTGAAAAGCACAGGAGGTTTCAGTGTCATCATCAACCCATACAGTGCTGGGCACGGTTCTACTCTCAATATGAGAGGGATTAGGCCATAGTCCACCACGCTAACCTAATGCGGGTTGGCAGACTTCACACGCCGTCGAGAAAATTTATCAGGCATGCAGGTTTCCTCACTATGTTTTCTTTCACCGTTGAAGCGAGTGATAAGTAGAGACGAGACTTTAGGCACTCCAATGGTCATACCCGCAGGCTTCCACAGTGTAGGGCAGTTTAAATTATATGCACGACGAGATAATTACATAGAAAATGTGGCAATGACCACTGCCATTATTATTAGTAAATATTTACAATTACCCATGTATTTTGACAGGTTCTGATCTACCACTGGCACAATGGGATGCACTATTCGTAGACAAAGCCCCTGAATTGCTGAGTGAGACAGAAAGACAACAATGGCTCAGTAAGATGGACCGTGTCGCGCTCGCATCTGATGCCTTCTTCCCCTTCCGTGACAACATCGACAGAGCCGTACAGGTCAGTACAAAGAAAATTCATACCTTAAAATCTATAAATAAATGGATCTATAAATATTAATGGAGGAGTCTTTTCTGATCGCTAATCTATAAGTCATCATATAAGCTTGTTAGGCTGAGGCTACATCAGGCGATTTCCTATGAAACTACGAGTTCATGGTAATACTTATTTGTATAAATTACGTGTATGCCGCAAGTCACATCGCTAAAATAAGAAGGAATTTTGCTAAAAATACTTACCTAAAGGGTCACAAGTGGGTTGTAGGTTCCAGGTGTGGTCTGGGTGTGAGTTCTTGCTTAAAATCTTAAAGGTTATAGTAAAATTACTTCGCTATTGTACATTTATATAATTATAAAATAATACATATAATTAATTACATATTGTCATGTCAACAGAGTGGTGTGGAGTACATCGGTAGTCCATCGGGCTCAAACAACGACCAAGAGGTGATTGAAGCTTGCAATGAACATAAAATTGTAATGGCGCACACAAATCTCAGACTTTTCCATCATTAATAAAGTGGGGATACTTCAGTAATCTCGTTAACTAAGTAGCAATATAATCCATTATTATTCATATGTTAAATAAAATGTAAGAATTATTTTATTAGATGATAAGTGCCTGTTTACATAACAGCGACAAACAAAATACGTATGTAATACATAAATGATGCAAATGTGTATTTTTCAAATCGTGTGCAATCGTTTCAATACATTTACTGCTAATGTTTTAAATGTTTTACGTAAAATCAGTTTCCGATGAATAACGTTAAAAATATACTAGGTATATTGATGTAACTTGGATCATGTAAAAGCCCAAGTGAATAGTGAGAACTAAAATCATTCCTTATACATAAAATCCAATCATTTTTAAATTCTATGTATATTTTTGTTGTTTATTTCCTGTGTTTTGTAAAATCATACAGGTATTTTAGAATAAGTGTTTATTTAATAAAAATATTTGATTATAACTATTGTTGTCATTATATTTCTTTCGTATTATATCGCACCTTAGATTACAGGTGCATTAATATCTAAGTATCACAGGTTTAAAAATCTGCTCCACATTGAAAAGTATGAATAAAATTTAAAAATATGGATTGCCACGTTCTTTTCTGAATTGTTCTGTTAACAAATCACTGAAAAACAGCATGATTTAGATAATTTCATGAGTGCAAATAAGCTAAAGATGCCCTAAAATCCCATGAACTGACCATCTGTAGTTTTTCTCATAGACATTACTACCTCTTTGGTTTTTCTGCATACGCCTGCGGGAAAAAGTGGTCTATGTATGTAGATTTAATTTGTTTTGATTTATTCATGGAAAACTTCGTAGTTAAATGTCCTATCGCCCCTATAATTTTTAACTGTTAAATCCGTTTATCAAACCAAATTCAGTATTTATACCATTGATATAAATACCATGATTTATACTGAAGAAGTGGAAGCAGACAAGATAGCAAGACATGTAAGACCTCAACGCCAATCCTCGTTAATCATCAACCATAATGGCGGTAATAAACTACATAATTATGTTTACTAGGCAATCATTATTATTACCTAGTAAACATATGGACCAGTTTTTCTGTTCCATGAGAAAATAAACCATACGACCAAGAATTTGTAGCAGCCTTCCCGCCATCAATTCTTTATTTTGTCCTTGTGTAAACTACGATACGACTAGTAACTCCTACATATACACAGAGTACATAATATACTGAAATACATCTACATGTAACGCGCTAATTCGTGATTGGTTGGAATTGGTATAAAGAATGATAATATATAAGTAAATATTATATGTATTGGGTAGTCGGGGATTTTTGTGACTCACTGTAATGGTTCTTCCCCGTACCGATAACGTCAATGGTATACTACAGTAATACCAGTTAACTTTATTATCCCTGTACTATGGGAAGTTTTCGGAAGTTGATTGTGGAAGGAGGGTATAATAACAATGGGAAGATTTTGCATCTGTAATATGTATGAGTGATTATCACACTAATTGACTGATAAGAAATCGATTTAATTTAATTAGTATTGCATTCATTCCGCTAAATCATTTGTAAGTAAATTAAAAAACGAACACAAACAACTTTCTAGGACTGCTAATGGCAAAAAAATCACATTACATCACATTAAAACAAAAACATATTTAGTACTATCCACTTAATGAAAGTTTATACCATATAACATAATTAAAATAATGTTTGTTATTTTTAGAGAAAGTACATTCTCATTGCAAATAAAGACATTTTATACAGAATTGAAACTCTGCATTATTGTTGTTGGCCGAAGCGACCCTAATACCTAGTACCTACCTGTATTTAATGAATGTGAACGCGGATAGTCAGGATTATAGCTGAAAATATTTAGGTAATAAAAATATAGGGACCAAAATTACAGGACCGTTTATAATGACGTTAGACGTGAAGCTGTAACCAACTATGGGTGTAAATTGCTGTAAAGTTCATAATTATTATTTAGTTTTGTTGATAAAAGTATGTAACTATGATTTAATGTTACATAATTATAATAGCTTCGATCTGTCGATCGAAGTATAATACTAAGCACTCTTTAAATACATTGTACTAGATTACTTTAGTACTGACTTTATTCCTGTAATGTAGATTATCACAATAAGTAATTTAAAAGTTAGGGATGTTGAAAAAATATCGATATATCGATATATCGATATTATTTTTTCAATATATCGATATTTTTGGGCGATATTTAATATTTCGATATATCGATGTATCGATATAAAATTCCAAGTATCGAAAAGGTATCAAAATCGATATTTTTTTCAGAACAATAAACCAACCAACTTAAAACTAAATTTGTAATCTTTTAAAAATTTAAGGTAAAAGATTACAAATGACCTTTTTTTTTTTTTTTTGGCTGTTTTATAATTTCGTTTCAAGTTGGCCGATATATCGATATATCGATATTTTTTGAAAATATAAATATCGATATTGATATTTATTTAAAAAAATATCGATACGATATATATCGATATTTTTTGAATTTCCGACATCCCTATTAAAAGTTACAGTGAGTCACTGCTGTAATTAAATAATAATAATTATGAAGCTGAAGATTAAAATGTGACTACTGTGGTAAATTGTATTGATAGTACTTACTAAATCGGGAAAATTAAAAACAACATCTTGGCAACATTTGAATTGAAACTGTCAAAAGTGATAAACATTCAATGTCGTCGCTTGTGGTTTTGTGCTTTACTGCGAATAAAGTTATTCTCAGTTATTATACATTATTTTAATTAAACTGTCTGGTTCTCATTTGATCGTGTTTAAACGTTGTTTTTAATGTGAAACCTTTAAGTGTTTGTGTACCAATTGTAGTGTAAACCATATAACAATGTCTACGAGCACTAGTGATCATGATATGAGCGATTCAGCCAGCTCTCCAATGTCCTATATTGGATATTCTCCACATAGTTCCCCATCTCAGCAAGTGCCTCAGCTCGCGACTGATCTCACCGGACTAAGCTGTGCAGACAATAAGCGACAATATCTTAGACATGGTAAGTGCTTTTATTTCTTTGTACCTACTGCACTCGAAATATTTTTTCAATTGCGCTACAACAAATCTATCCTATTCTCAACATGTTTCAAATATTTTTTTATTCCTCATATCTTTATGCTTTCAAGATGTAACCGTGTAATTGATTGGTGTCTGACCACAAGTCTTGAAAATACACTACCAAAAGCTGTATTTATTTCAAATGTCTATAATATTTTATATTTCACGGTGTTCATTATTTAGTTGGGAACAGTAACCTTATTAGAATCTTGTTTGCCAACTTGTACAACCAACTTGCCAACAAAAATAAAACTAAGGCAAAACTTTATTTTGACTTTTCTTTCTTCACTTTTTCAAATAATATGTACTTATGACAAAATAAAATGATAATAATGAGTATAGGTAAACAAGACTTGTTTGCATCAAGCAGGCTTCTAAGAATATGAGAATTTCCATACTAAGAAAATGCCTACCATACCTATAATATAATCTTATCTACTTTTTTAGGGTTTAAAACCTCATTCCAACTATTTACTAAAAGACCCTTTTAATGTTGTTGTGTTAGAGTTTGAAAAAATTATAGTTTCTAAATCATACGGTGCAATTTGTTACTGGACAGGTTAAATGTTTAACCACATGCTACAGCACTAACTTATCACTTATCACAGTACACTTATCAGTACACAGTATCACTTATCACAGTACAGTTTAAATGCAGGCTTTTCTTTTGTATATTTTGTTCTTTGTGTATGCTTTTTATTGCTTGCTTGTAACCAGCAAAATATTTATTACAACTGTTTACATGAAATCAATTATTGTTCCATGTTTTAATGATTTCATCCAACATAGTCTTTTCTAACTAAGTCTAACTACCTATAACAGAATAAAGTAGGGTTAAGTGTGTTGTTGTTTGTAATTTGTTTGACCTGACGCTCTTCATAATAAGGGTAAAAGAAGTCAAAATAGACAACTGCCAAAATTTTTGCATAATGAGGGATATATTTTCTTTTATTTGTTTTAAAATTAAAATATACTAATTACCTCATGTGGTTTCCTATTATTTCCCCACAATGAATAAAATAAAGTTACCTATTAAACAAACATCTTTTTTATTCAATTTATGAGGTGCCATTTTAGGTGCTGATTATTCCAATCAAGCTTTGCTATGGCTCCAATAATAAAAATGCGTAAAAAAAACTGTTCCATACATTTAACTCAGCTTGACGAAATCTATGGAACAGCTGATTTTTTCAAGATTTCGATATGAACTTTCCCAATAAACATCAATTTTGTTCACAGCTAACAAACCATGCCTACGTATCACTGAACAGCCCCAGAACCACTTCAGGTTCCGGTATGTCAGTGAAATGGTTGGCACACATGGTTGCCTCCTTGGCAAGTCTAATGGCACCAACAAAACAAAGACTCATCCTACTGTGGAGGTAAGCTTTTCGCCAGAAGGCAGTACAAGCACATACATCAAAGCTATTTTCTTAATATGTATTTGCCATCATCTTGAAATTTTGCACATTTTTAGAAGTCATTTCCTTATGTTCCTACTACCTATTACTCTTTATAAGTTCCATACCTCAAAAGAAAACAAAAGTGATCCTATGAGGGTCAGGGTTCTGTCTCATAGGATCACTGTCATCAATTTCATCAAACACTGGAGTCTATGGTTCCTAGGCCAGGGCCCAGGTGTAAAAACAACGCCAATGCAAACAAGACGCGGACGTTATATTAGGGCACATTCCGTTGACCTAGGGTTATGAAATTTAGCAAGAAGCAAGGTATAAAATTAATGGAAAAATAAACACCAATAATTGCATATTTGTACCTAATTGTATCACACTTACCCTACTACCGAAAGAGGGTTCTTAGCTATTACAAACAAATATTCGTCGTTGGAAAGTAGAGATATGAGAGTATGAGATATTTGAACTGCAAAGTTAAGTTTGTTTTTAAGAGGAAAATAGGGCACGGAACTATTCTCGGCTCTATTCGCAAGTCCGACTCGCACTTAGGCAAATTATTTATCTAAAAATGACAAATGTTCCTATTTAATTTTACACTTCAAACTTATAATCAACTAGCTTTCCGCCAGCGGCTTCGCCTGCGTGGTCTGGGTATTTAAAACTTACATCCCCTATTTCAACCCCTTACAGCCCCTTTTTCGCATTAAAAAGTAGCCTATGTCCTTTTTCAGGCTTTAAAGTATCTGTGTACCAAATTTCATTTAAATCGTTCGAAATCGAAAACTAAAGTTTTCAGTTCAGTAGTTTTCCCGTGTAAGCGCGACAGACAGACAGACAGAGTTACTTTCGCATTTATAATATTAGTAAGGATAACTTGCTTAAATTCTCCATTGTAGCTCGGAGTTTGGATTAGTACCCAGTTAATGGCAATAGGCTCGCCCGCTCAGTATTACATGGGACCTAAACATGCAGGAAAACTGAATGTACAGTAGTACACCCCTACCTACCTAACCCTTCAGGTCAACAGGCGTGTATGCTATGTAAGTGTTGTTACCACAAATACGGATTCGTAGCTACCCAAATAAAATTCGGAGTAACAAAAGACTACCCACACTTCAGGTCAGTCCCCCATATTGCTGTCTAAATCAGATAAACTAATGTACATACGTAATGATTTTGGGCATATTTTCAGCTGCTCAATTATACAGGAAAAGCTCTAATACGATGTCGTTTAGCGCAACATAACAACCCTGATGAACACCCTCATAAACTACTTGAAGATGAGCAGGACAGAGACATGAGTTGCCTAGTACCTGATCAGGGAATCTACAAAGTCAAGTAAGTACTCTTAGGACTATTACCTATTCTGTGCTTTAACATGAGAGATATCAAACGCGAACTCGCTGCGCAAACGCTTTTAAAAGTAAACAAAAAAATGCGTTTATGTTTTGTTGTTCTTCTATTTTCTATATTACCTATTTCGTATATTCACCGAAGTATATTTTTGACTAGGTTTGGAGGTATCGGCATTATACATACCGCTAAAAAGGATGTCGCTGCACTTCTGTTCAAAAAGTTCTCTGAACGATGCAAAAACGCAAACATCAATCTAAAAGATGTAAGTTTTGAACCTATATTGTATTGTTTTTTTACCCCAACACACAGCAGAAATTATACTTAGACAAATTCCTCATCAATCTTATCATCATCATAGCCTTTACCGGACTATGTTGCGGCTGAGTCAGTATTTTTAATGAAGCTATCGCCGTAAGCTCCCCGTATCCCAAGTACCGATATACCTTTTTACCTGGCTGTCAGGCTTTATGGGGTTCTGATTACCTTGCCACTAACGACTGACACACGTGTTTGTCTGACAACCGGGACCGAAGGACCGACATGCTTTCCGAGGCGCGGAATGGTGTCGATGTGTTAAAAGTGTTCACCCGTCTATACAATAGACTGGCCGCGGTAGCTAACAATTCGATAGATCTAGAAAATTAAATTATCACAACTAGATATTAATTATTATTATAAAAAATCCGTATGCAGACTTGAAGTACCAATCTATAACGGATGTATGTGTTTAGGTTACAATCACGCATTGTTTGAAAGCTCGGCGTTCCCGTAACAAATCCTTTGTTTTCTGATAATAATAAGGCATTTTATAAGCCAATGTTATATTACTTACGTGGACTGGACCCCCAATTTTATGGAAATTAGTTACTTATGGTATAACAGTCTTATAGAAATGTCTAGTACGTAAGTAAAATCTTTTTTGAGTTTCAATCTTTTGATAGACCTATCAACGTAATAAATAAATGTATATCTTTACCCTTATATGCCATCGGCGTAGATAACATTATTTTCGGCGAACAATCAGTAAAGTATTGTAGTAAATAAAAATTAAGCTAAAGCGTCGCTTTACCTTTAATAATTACATTTTTTTTTTTCTGCTCGTATCTATTTAGGTTTCTCGACAATCAGAGCATTTTGATTTCTTTGGCATTCCAAAAATGTTAGGAAAATCTAAAACTTAGATATCTAAAGCGACGGTTTTGTGTTGTTTTCACACGTTATTTATTTTAATTGGTTTACGAAAGTTTTCGGGAACATATACTTAGAAACACAGCTACATACCAAAACCTTCCCTTGGTTCCAGCTCCGCCGCAGTCGGGTTAAAAGTAAAGTTTAAGGCTTATATTCAGAGACGACGCTAAGCGTAAACTTACGCTTAGTTTCCTTTTTGAATATTAGCCTAAGTCTCGGTTTCCAAAAGTACTGTTTTGGTGGGGAGTTATGGGCCTCAATACAGTATTTTGTCGAATTCTTATTATTTTAAAACAAATCAGCAAACGTAAAGCAATAATATCCTGAAGTTACACTGTTTGAAACATTTTCTATGTTGTTTTTATAGATAGTGGATTCTATGCACACATGAAGTGGTTTCAAAGCATTGACGAGCCAGTTAACGCAGTTGTGTGCGTGAAGTGGACGCGATAAGTTCGCTCTGTCATAATCATTAAAAAATCCCTATTTTTAATGAGATATGTGAATTCATAATAGGAAATACGTAATACCCAATATTTCTGTTAGATATAATGTTCTACTGTCAGGAATGTGGTATGTATACTTTGATTCCTTTCATATTAAAATGTTTTAGCTTCAAGTGCAATGCGAGAACATGGCGAAAACTATAAATTTAAACATAGTTCGTTTGAAGTTCAGCGCTCATGATACTGTTACCGGTCAAGAAATATGTGAACCTGTATTCTCCGAACCCATTCATAATATGAGTAAGTAAAATTTTATGTTACAGTTTTATTCGTAGAAGATGACATAGGTATCCGCCTAATCGTAAGAAGCAACCGCAACCTATAGACGCCAGATTCCCCCAGCGGTATTACCCGCGCGTTGTTATATTAAACTTTTACCCAGTATTTTCACTGGCTTCATTACCTACAGTTCAAATGGGTACACAAGAATTTTAGCGCGTTATATTAGTGAAAGTTTTTCAAATATTCCCTCCTTATTTATGAAAATCATAATATTGGCATAATTTTTCTTTAGAGAGTGCAGCGACTAACGACTTAAAAATATGTCGCATCAGTCGATCGACTGGTAGTGCTTCCGGTGGAGAAGATGTCTTCATACTAGTGGAAAAAGTTAACAAGAGTAAGTACATGCTTACAATTTTTTTTAAGCATAATTCTTGGTAGCACCTGTCATCAGATAGGTGCAGGTATCATCAGTATTTAAGTGGAATCTAATTTTATCGATTGTTTATAAACATCGTATGACGGTACATTGCACTTGGTAATATAATAGGAAGTTTCTGTTTCTGAAAGCGTCTGCTAAAATTATGAACTTGATTTTAGTTATTGATTTGTTGTTTGCGGCTAATGAGAGATTTTAGTCGCTAAATTCAAAATATAAATTATTATTATTGCGATTTTGAAACTGCCTCGTTAGTCTAGTGGTCGTAAACAAGATTGCTACGCTAGAGGTCCTGTGTTCGTTTCCCAGGTCTAGAAAAGTGTTATTGGGTTTTAAGAATAATATGAAATGTGTTACTATAATACCACGATTTCGTGCTTATGTAGACATCAACGCGCACCTCCGTAAGTTGACGTATTTTTTCCGCTGAATATGTTTCTATGATTACAACTCGTGTTGTTTACGAGCTTCGTAATGTCGTGCATCAAATTAACTATCCCCAGAAATCTGACAATTGTTTTTTTTTGGCAGAAAATATCATGATTCGTTTCTTCGAGTTAGACGAAAATGGTGAAAGAAGTTGGACCAGTGTCGGTCAGTTTATGCAGAGCGATGTCCACCACCAATACGCAATCGTATTTCGGTGAGTATATTTTCAAATTTTGTGAACCGAACCATGTAAATTCCGGAATAAGTCGTTCAGTAGGGTTGAATATGAACTTATAGAAAATATTTTCAACAGAACTCCAGCTTACAAAAATCCTGAGACTCCTGTCGATGTTGGTGTCTTCATAGAGTTGGTTCGACCTACAGATGGACGCACCAGCGAACCGAAGGAGTTTAAGTACAAAGCTAATCAAGCTTATAAACAAATTAAGAAAAGGAAAACTGGATCTTCGTATTGCTCAATTGGCAGCTCATCTAGTAAGTTGTAGTTACTAACATAAAAAAAAACTTAATCACGCCTATATTCAGATTACTCGGAACCTCTAGCGTAGCTGTCGCGCTGACTACCACTAGTTAATGATGGAAGATGGAATATTGTAATTTGATTATTGACATTCAATATAAATGACATTTCTTTTCAACTGATTTCTATTATTATTATTATTATTTATTAAACGGGTTATTTATTGGCCATCTATAATTGCTTTACATAATTGATATACCCACTATTAAAAAAATATAATATTTTGTTCTAATTTTGCATGCCGTTTAATGGTCGAATATGGTGATACTCTGTAATTTGTCGCAAAATAAATGATTTGATTTGATTAATGCAGACTTTATTAAAAAATACATACGCGTGTAATGGTATCTCTGTATGTCTCAACAGATATGTATTAATTTATTATTATTATTGAAAACTAGTGACCCGTGCGCTGCTTTACCTGCTTTTCCCCGGTGGATTTATAAAACTTCCATAAATCCATACAAACCTTGTCCTGACAATAACGAACAAAACAAAATAAGAATCATACAATTTGGTGCAGTTGTTCAGAAGTTATACGCTTACATAGATTTCGGCGATTCAATATCATTTATATACTCGTAGATAGACAAAATCTATTTACGGGCACATCTTTGTATTGCATCTTAATAAATTAATTTACTTTGTTACAGGCGGTTCATTAAAAAGTGGCTATGATATCCCCATATCCGTTGTAAACCATGTAAGTTGCTTCACAATTTTTTATTCGTTTTTTTTAAGTTGACAGTCTATCACTGACTCAGTTTTTTTAACTTCTCAAGTGTTTTACTGGGCGCTACCCAGGTACCTCTAATCTGAACCAAGTTTACTTTTGAGTTAGTATTAAGTGGTTTACAATATGTCCCGTCTAAGTGCTTGAAAAATCGAGAGTAAGTTCATAAATTCAACATTTTGTTTATTTAAATGCCCTCGTGAACAATATTTATCTACACATTTTTGTTTCTTAGAAACCTATAATATTAAAGTTAAAAACAATGTTGCCAATGCTATGTATGCCTAATTCTTATCATATGTTTGTAATTTTAGCAAACGGACGAGGTGGAACGTGACGTCCCGGCACCGATGTTTATCCTACCTCAGGTTAGTCGACCTATTGTCCTAAACATTAAATTGTTGTACACTGTTTCTAAGCAGTTTTGTAATTTCTGTTTATTGTTAACTTACTTATGTCTCCGTATATTTGGGTTCCTTTGTAATAGAGGGCGAGCCTATTTCCTGTAATCGGGCACAAATCCAAATTTTATTGATTTTGGAATCGAACCCAGGACAAGAAAGTTTAGGGTCAGTTAACAGGCTATGGAGAGAGCTATCAGAAATACCAATTTCTATACGTGACCGAATCGAAAAAAGGCAAAACTACCGAAAGAAAAGATTAGACAGTTAAATGATGCTCAAGTGGCGACAACGAAACAATATAAAACTACATGCACATACGACCTGGTAAAGGTCACTGGAAGTCTGTCAATCAGTCAATGATGTCTGTGTATATTTTTTTAATAGGTGCAAGATCCAACATCGCCCAATCATTGTGACCTGGCAAGCGCTTTGTACTCTGCCCCTGGCTCTGAATCCAGCCATTCTCCGATATCCAGCCCCATGTGGAGCGATCCTCATAGCGTAGTCCTACCTGAGGCACCCATCGCTGACTTAAAGTTAACCTCGTCAGACTTTGAACAGATAACAAATATTCAACCTGAAAATGAGATAGAAGAAATGATGCCCTATTTAAACGGTAGGTCAATTGTAAAATTAAATTTATTTCACTACATTAAATTATCAAACAATAAAAAAATTATGTGGTCACAATTCTGCCGTGTTAATCGATAGAGAATCAGATAGTCAAAGGCGCAAATTTATATGTTATTAATTTTAAAACTTATTTATTACTACTATGTTATTACTGTAACAAACATTTTTAATTTTCTTTTGATATATAGAACATAAGAATCGAGTGTTTAGTTTTATCACATATTGTAACAAAATATTTTTAACTCTTTTCTCGAAACTGATTTTTCTAAATCGCTGCCCTATCGATCAGGGCAGAATTATGAACCCTGTCTGGAAATTGGTGTGTTTTTCTTTGTGGAACTGTTTACTTTTTTTAACTTGCGATATAAAGCTTTTTCTACTATTTACAACTTTGTTAAGTTTGTTGTGATTTTAAAATCGCTACTAATTTATTTACAGAATACATGAAAAGTTACGGCGAAACTTTACCCGATGAAGTAAGTGAAGTGTACTTATGCTATATATCAATGAATCGTAATGATATGCTGTATGCTCATAATTATTCTTTGTTATGTAACTTCTTTTGATAATTGCAGAAAAATAGTATGGAGTTCATACGTTCGATGTTGGTCGCTGATTCAGGACGGCCAAAGGTTTGTAGTTTTTGTAACCATTTATACATTGTTTAAACAAACCGTTTATATAAGTAATGTATACTTATACAAGCGAATTATACCCTTTGTTGTCAGTTGCCACTGTGCCACTTATTACACTAATTAGTACAATTTATAGTAGCCGCGTACATAAATTCTTCATAGGCATTCAAATTTGATTTGGCATGGCATAAACAGATAAATGATATTTAATCAGCATAATACCCTTTCATCGTGCATTTAGTTGTATGCTAATATTAATTTTGTTTTCTAGCAAGAGGACAAGGTTAGATTCCAAGGAGGGCCAATAAAAATGATGGATATGAATACTGCGAGCCTAAATAAAAAGCCAAAGACCGAGTACCCGGAATTTTACAAACGAGAGGACGGCGACGAAGTTAAGAAGGTAAAGCATTTTTACTTTCATGCAATGAATAATTAATGCTGTATTGTAACGCTTGAAGTATTTGGAATCGAGATTGTAATAAAAATCAATAATGTGCCAACGGATTAAAAGTATGACATGATGTTCGTCTATACATGGCGGATTCCTTCTTATGACATTAAATAATAAAAGAAACAAAAAACCCGACTGCGTAAAAAGTACTAACTAAAAATCTAATAAAAACAAGCTCTGTGATGTTAGAAAATGTATTGCATGCGGGACAAGCAAAGAAACAATTTTGTTTATGAACGAACAGCTTGTCCCGCCTGCAATACATTTTCTAACATCACAGAGCTTGTTTTTAGATTTTTAGTTAGTACTTTTTACGCAGTCGGGTTTTTTGTTTCTTTTAATAATTGATTTTATTTCCTTTTTTTTAGTTTATAAATCATCATAGAATCACTAGGTTCAATCCTTAAAATATAAATTAATGGAACTAAAGATCATTTTCAAAATCAGTTCGCACATTAAAGCGTATAAAATCCGCCATATTGTTTTTTGTTAAATTTCATGTACCCAGTGACACTCGTGCTATCAAGACGAATCTAATGAGGTGTCATTTATCTAAATCGGTTGAGCCGTTGAGTAGTTACGACCGGACATAGGAACGGACATACATACATACATACATACATACATACATACATACATACGCGTCAAACACATAACCCTCCTCCTTCGGCAGTCGGGTAAAAATACACACTATACTAGTCTAAAATAGTACTTTAAAATATGAAATGCTATTTACAACAGTAACGTCGTATCCACCTTGATAGCAGAATAAGTAATCGTTTACACAACCAGCTATACCTATCCGTTTCTGTATTGACTTCAATATTTTTCTAAATATTAGTGCAAGATAAAAATAAAATATATTGTATTTATACTTCGTATTTATGTATTGTATTTATTTATTTAGTATAATATAATATATTTATTAGTATCTCACAAAATTTATACATCTATTTATTGTATAGTTGTTTAACAGTAGTCTCCTACATCCTACCTACCTCTCACTCATGCCCTATTAATGCATCTTCATACTTTGATTTCTCTGCATCATCCAAAATGCCTATAGCATTAAGACATCTTTGTACATAACAAATAAATAAAACTGCCACTTGTTTAAAAGCTCCAACTATAACTTAATTCTAACAAATTGCCTTGGTCAATTCTGTGTGTTATTGGTCTTTTAACTAGTCTTTATTTAAAAAAAAACACCCTTTTCGCATTCGCACCTATACAGCATTGCAGTATACAATGCAGTCTCATAATATGTTTTTTAACAGCCTGGAGACGACAATCCGGAAATAAATGAATCTACAGCCTATTTTATTAAAGTGCTTATTTAGATTAGTTTATAGTCCAAACAACACTTTGAGCTCTGACATCAAAATTACAATTATACAAGTTTATCAGCTCATATTTTTTCTACCAAGTTTTTTTTCTATTTCAATGTGCTTTTTTTAGACTAAATATGAATATAATAGATAGATGTAGTGTTATTGTCTTCAGCCTGTGTAACAACTCGACAATAACAACGAAACTATTATTATGAAAATGTATGTATGTATGCAATATGCATAAGAAACACACAAGCATAAGACTGCATTGTCTGCGGGATATTCTTGCATGTGCGATGGACTTAAAAGCTATATGTACAATAAATAATAATGAACATTATGTAATATATTTTTAGTCCGTAACGTAACTTGATTTCTACTAAAATCTCAATTTCCAATACTTCGACCTTTACATTACTACATTATTCCTTCATTGCCTGAAAGTAAAAATCTTCGCCTTCTCATTAAGCACTCCCTACTCTCCTCAATCCTATACCTCAATTCCCTGTAAAAATAACAAACTGGTGGGTATCGATAATTATTTTATATTTTTTACTAATAACTGAGAATTTTAGACTTAATCTCTATGGCAACTACCCTGATTTTTAAACAATAATTCCCTATAATCCTTTGCATGAAAATCTAAGTTTAATAGATCCTATCTTTACCTGTTAGCTGTCATATAAATCCCTGTTACAAACTCTCCTTAACAAAAAGGCATTTTTCATCTTTTTTAAACTTAATTTTTATGTAAGTCGAAATCTATATGTGATGGATTTTTTTTAACTTTCTAATTTAAATATAGAAACCTCTAAAGAAAACGATTCACCCATAGCTAAACCAGTTATATTTTTCACTTTTATTTGTAGAATAGTAACCGTACTCATCAGGCCGCGTTCGACGCATTACGTCTCACTCGCAAATTGTCAGTCGGGTGTCATTCGCAGGCAATCCCATAATATCCTACTTTTGGCTCATTTGTGTCGTACACTCCTGTAATCGTAGGTGTGAACTCACTTCATCAGAATCAGAATAGCTCTTCCCTCTATTCCCATTGCACTTCCCTTGCCATGTGCACTACCACATGGCAAGAGAAGATTGGGAGTTGAATCAAGTAAAAACATAAGTGTGAAATTCATGAACCATGGAAATGAGTGACCATATTCCAGAAAAACAAATTTTATTTGCAGTTGGTGAAAGATTTGTGTGAAATCATAAGAAACAAAAAAGGTTTTAAAAAAACAGAAGTTAGAAGCCGCTTGGAAAGATTATTTGAAATTAGATTGTCGAACGGAGACACGTAAGTGTGGTTTAATACAATGCATGTCTTAAGATCGGGCTCTGTGGCGTTCACTAAACGAGGCCTACGTCGAGTAGTGTACGAATAGGCGCTGATGATGATGATGTCTATATGACGAAAACTCGCGCGTTTTAGTACAATTTCTAAAAGATAACCATTTTATTATCTACGCCTCAATTTAATTTATAATTGATTTTCTGTTATAGACCATAATATTCACCATTTTAGTATGCATACACAATTCATTTCTCTAAAAAGATATAGGTATATTCTTATTATGATTCCTTTGCATACCAATTTCTAGATTCCTCCACATGACTCTGTGCAGTAACCAACCAAGTCTGGAATACATTGTCAAGATAATCCACAGTGTGAAAGCAACACATTTGTTAGACTGTGTCAATGATAAACAACAAACCGTCTTACACCTGGCCGTTATCAATGATATGCCGAAAATGGTATCATTATTCATTGCAAAAGGTAAGCATTTTACTTAACGTACTGATTATTGAAATAAAACTACTTTTTACGGATTTTATCGCGTTATATTGATATTATTTTAATCCCGACGTTTCGAACCCTTTACAGCGTCCATGGTCACGGGTGACTAAGGTGGTAGGCGTCTTGAAGTTTTAATTACTAACAGCTACCCTACATTTCTGTTAATTATTGGCAATCCGATTCACGCAGAACGAGCTCACCGTATCCTTCGGTCTTGCAGTTTTACGCTTGGATTTAGATTTAATTGAATCTATAATAGGGTTCCAAGCAGGTGGTAAGACCCAGCCATCTTCTCTATTGAAATTTGGATGTTTTTGAATTTCAATGGCCTCACGAATCATCCTGGGTAGGAATCGGTTTTCTTTTGCGAGGACTTGTGGTTGATCAAATCTGATGTAATGCCGGGCCTTGTCAAGGGTGTGTTCACAAATTGCAGACTTTCCGGAACGGCGGTGTTTGACATCAGCGATGTGTTCTTTTACGCGGGTCCCTATGCTTCGTTTAGTTTGGCCTATGTAAGAGAGACCACAGTCACAATCAAGCTTGTATACTCCCGCATCTTGTAGAGGTATATGACACTTTACAGGTGGTAAAAACTGACTGATCTTCTTCAGCGGCTTGAAGTAAGTTTTAATTGAAGCACGCTTCAAGATGTAGCCAATCTTGTCAGTGACTCCTCTCACATATGGTAGTACTGCAGGTAAGCATAAAATATAGTCGGGATTAAAATAATATCAATATAACGCGATAAAATCCGTAAAAAGTAGTTTTATTACAATGTCTAGTATTCGCGTAAGTGTCAGAAATCAGTACTGATTATTATTATTACCTTTGGTATAATGACATGTAGATGTGCATGACACTAACATGTCTTCTCACTTTCACTTATGTAATTTCCAATGCTTGTGTCTTTTTTTATTCAATATTTCGCGATGGTTTTGCTGCGAAAGGCGTATAATTTTTGTTTGCTAACAACACTCGTGAGTGGTGTCGTCTTGAGATCTTAGTTTGGTAAGTCTCATATGCCGCTGTAATTCAATTGGCTACATTATCCTTCAAACCGAAACACAATGCTGTGTCTTCAGTTCTACCATCAAAAAATATATGTATAGTATTTCTCTTATATGATGTGATAAGTAGGAAAATTCTCAACCAGGCTCGATAAGGTTTTCCCTGAAACGAATTAAAGTTTTGAACGAAATTGCGCATTTAAAATGTCAGTGTAGGGTTGTTTGCCCTGTGTATATTGTAAATAATGATTTTAGGCTCCAACCCGATGTTAAAGGATGATGAGGACCTAAATGTGATCCATAACGCCGTCAAGTACAAGTCTTGTCTAGAAGTACTTCTGGATGCTATCAAGAAAAACGATGTGTCTTGTGATTTAAATGATTACAATGGTGGTAAGTCCAGTCCCTCCCTCTTAGTCATATCTCTTCTCATCACGAGCCTACAAGACAAAAGATTCCCTTTCATCTTTCCTGTCACTGGGGCCACTTTCTGACTTCCTCCAATAAAGTCGTTTGTAATTTTATTTTTGATTGAGATCATCTTATATATAAAATTCTCGTGTCACAATGTTCGTTCCCGTACTCCTCCGAAACGGCTGGACCTATTAACATGAAATTTTGTGTGCAAATCGGGTAGGTCTGAGAATCGGCCAACACCTATTTTTTATACCCGTAAATGATAAGGGTGACCAATCACTATATGGGAACACAATGTTTGCCGGGTCAGCTAGTTTGATATAAACGTACGCAATGCAACAGAGAAGCAATCCGCGCTGCACATGGCGGTGGTGTCGGGCTGGCAGGCGGGCGCGCGGCTGCTGCTGCAGCACGGCGCCAGCTGCAGCGTGCGCGACGCCGACGGCCGCACGCCGCTGCACCTCGCCGCCTACGACGACCGCCTGCACGTCATGAAGACTCTGCTAGAGTACATTCCGCCGGTGAGTCCTGCTTTCTGCTCACCTTTTTTATTAGTTTGATAATATTTACGTCTAGCATATACAATAATAATAAAATTACATAAGGGTTAGCTGATGGATAAATTAGTATAGAAGATCCAAAATTTTTTTAACAATTTTTACAGGGAATGTAATTCGAACTCTAGTTCGTTGGTGGAAAAACAAACTAACCATATCATATTATGTATTTTCCTTTGGTTTGTTTCGCCCTAATATACTTAGTTGTATTGTATGACTAGTATTTAACTGAATTCGAATACCGAATAGCCGGCTGTTGATAACTATATAATTACTTAGAAGTAGGACTAAAATAGATATTTGCTTATCCGAATTAATCGACACTTGTATAGTTACTATTCTGTTGTGTCCAAACAAATACTGTCTGGCTTCGAACACATTATCATTACTATCAAGTGTCAACTTAGTACTCCCTTTATCGTTTTCGTGTCGTGCACGACAAGGTGACCTGAAAACTGCCGTAGAAACTTCCTGTACCTCGATCACATAAACTTGCTAGCTATGCCGTAAAATATTTGTATGGAAAACCCTTCAACGCCTCGTGGAGGAACTCGTGGCTAAGTTATATCTTCGCTGATCCGATCTGCAAGGTTAAGCTACGTTTGCCGCGGTCAGTCTGTAGATGGATGACCATTCTTAACACATCGAGCCCCTCCGTGCTTCGGAGAGCACGTAAAGCCGTCGGTCACGATTGTCATACGAACACCTATCACAGTTAGCGGTAGCCAGAAGCCCAAAAAGCCTGATAACCAGTCTATCCTTCGAATATCGGTATTGCTCAGAAATTGGGTTGCGGAGGTCTGATGGCAGTCGCTTCGTGTAAAATACTGATATTCAGCCGCATCTGGTTAGACTGGAAGCCGCCCTCAACATGATTGGGAAAAAATGCTAGGAGGATAAAAACCCTTCAAAGCCTTTAAGCGTTTTGATGCGTAAAAAATCCATCGAAAGCAATTCGATGGCGACTCATAAACTAAACTCATCGTTGAGGTACTGGTCTTTAATCTAGGCATTCCTTTTCCAGAATGAAATCGACGTTATGGATCATGCTGGCAACACAGCCCTACAAATTGTTTGCGGCGGTACAGTTAGAGAGAACACCATAGAAATCGCGAAGCTTTTATTGCAGAATAAGGTTGGTGCATAGCGTATAACCATAATTATAACCTTATAAGTTGAATGGGTAAAATCTTAACACTTCCATATGATTACAATACATATTGACCAACCATCATAATATTAAAAATAAAGTTATAAATACAGAACTCTTTCAAAACATACTTATATTCCTATGCAGGCTTACCCTCTAAAACACGAGGATTCCAATGAATCTGCTTGGAGGCTTGTGAGGAAGAAGCCTGAGCTTAAAGAAATGATGAAAGCCTATGTTACGTTGGAGTGTATAGACGAAGACGACATAAAGTCCGAACCCGAAGACGAGTTTGAATCAGCCGATGAGGGCGTAAGTATATTTTTTTTTTTGCATTTTTACGATACTTTTATATTTTGGTTTTTAGAAGGAAACACGTCATTTAGGTCATAATTATAGCAAGTTACTCGGTGAAATTATTAAGGACGGTATACGCAAGATGTGCCTATAGTGTTTGACCATGATTGTATTTATGCAAGCAATTTTTTTTATGGACCTGGCTAAATTACTGCCCCAAACATGTATATGAAAGTCTTACTATCTCGTAACATTCAAATATTCATTCAATAATTATTGTGTGCTTATAGTTACTATAGAACTTTCAAGATCTGATCAAGTAATTAAAAGATTTTAACTTGATTTTTTCAAATTGTTCGACAAAAATAGGTAATGTGGATAATAAACCTCCTTTTGTAGATAATTAGATACCGTCAAACGTCAGACATGTGACATCTGACTCGTTTCAGATTTGACTGTCGTTTATTATTGTCTTTGACTTAAGTCGAAGTTTGTACCTATTGACATAGAATTTTACGATTTGTTTTGAGGATTGTAACATTAAATTGTTGCAATCTAAAAAGTTCCCGAAACTTTTATCATTCGATGTACTAATATTCAGCTATTCAGCATTATCTATTACTAGGTTCAATGTTTATACATTGCTTAGGCAGTCACCCTATCTCAATTTAGTCATATGGCATTATGGGCTGGAACATTTTACGGACAATACTTAATTAAAAACCGCAGTTTTCTTGACTTGTCATTGGACAACAGAAGAAAACTGCGGTTTTCACAATAGTCATGCAGGCCATGGGGCTTGTGATCAGCATGGATTGCTCTAATCTGGTAACTTTTTCATTGGCAGGAGTCCTCAGAGACAGGTCTTCAGGAGTTCAATGTATACGCGCGCGAAGTATCGGTGCTGGTGGACGTGGCGGGCGCGTGGCGGGAGCTGGCGCTGCGCCTGCGGCTGGACGCGCTGCTGGACTGGTACGCCGCGCAGCCCAGCCCCACGCTCACGCTGCTCAAACACCTCAAGGTAGGCATGACGTCACTGTTACTGGCCAAGATGCGATGCTGAGTAAGGTATTTTTCATCTACATCTAGGCAACATAATAAATCATCAAGCCTGTATTCCCCGTAGGGTTAGGCAAAACTGTACGGTTGTACACCTACAATTAGCCGATATGTTTAGGTCCCAATTTAAGTAACAGAGGCGAGGCCTTTAACCGGCCACAAATCAAAACTTTTAAGCTCTGACTGACAATTTAACAGAAAATTTTATAACACCCACCGAACTGGGTCGACCAGTTGCGCTTACGACCACTACACCAATAAAGCAGCAAAGTTAGATTATAATGCAATTCCTTTTGCACTATAATTATTACGGAAGCATTCAAATTACACATTGCATTTCAGGATTCGCGAGACGACATATCGTCAAAGTCTCTGGCGATAGTATTGGACGACATAGGGCAAACCGAAGCGGCTCGTGTTATTAGGAGGTGCATTGATTGACAAGTTATGACTACACACAACAATTATTTTTGTACAGTCACGTTATAATTCGTATAATAAAGAAGGTACGTATTTTTATATTCAAATTGGTATGTAAATGGTATAAAAATGTAATTATAAAAATTCAAAGAAGAAAAACATTATGGTTTGCAAATCTTTATATTGTGTCTTATCAAATTTAAAATTATATCAACCCAATCAAAATTAAATTAAATAGCTTACAAGCTAAGTTTTTATTCCTTTGTTTATAAGACTTAAAAAGACATTGTGCTCTGGGAATTAAAGAAAAACTTCTATTGTATCTGCATTTCTGCATAGATGACTATGGCAAAAGTCAAAAGAAAGTACATAATTATGTTATGAAATCTAAGACAGAAGACCACTTGTAAAGTAGCATTTACATTATTTATGTGTATTTTAAGTGTTATGACTACTATAGAAGTGTCTCTTAATCATACCAATATCCACATCAAAGGAGGTCATCGAAATCGGCCCAAATGATGTACCGAAGGTACACTTATTGAAAAAAATACTCTGTATTACGTTGGTTAAAACTCTATTACGTACTTTTTTTTAATGTTGACTGGGGGATGAGAAAAAATACTTTAAATTTAAAAAAAAACACGCCATTTTGGCACACTTTTATCAGTTTCATAATGATTTTATAGTAAAAACTGTGTCAGTTTCGGAATGTCAAACGCGCCAATACGGCAGATTATTATCAGTTTCTTGTTGATTTCATGGTAAAACCAGTAAAAACTATGAACTTGACAGCTGTCATGTACCTCGCTCCGGTATAAATTTGGGCTGAGTGGTATGGGCTTTTGATGACCTCCTTTGTACCGTTTAGCAGGCCAATCACACATAACCCTGTAAATCGAAACGTCTCTGACATAATTTATAATTAAAAAAATATTATTTGAAAAAAAAAAACAACGAATGAAATCGAGGGAGTTTTTATTTTGTTTCGTTCCATATTATCACCAAAGTGTCCTTGACATATATTATGACTATGTAATAGTTGTTATTTGTTGTATGAATTTAGTAAGTAATTAATATAAGCTAGTGCAGTAATACTACTTTCGAGTGATGAAGGAATAAGGAGGCATTTTTTTTAATTCTTAATATAAATAATTTCTGACGTAATAGATAGAAGAAAATATTTATATTTTTCTGGGGTACATTATATAGTTTTTAATTGATTTTAACTACATACTCGCATTCAACGAGATATTCTAATTGAGAAGTAGAAGTAAAGGTGTGTATGTATCGGTAGGTCGAAACTTGGGTATGGCAGTTCAAACATATTGTTTTAAAGAAACGTGTATAATGAGTATTGATCTCAGGAAGCTAAATTTACTTCTCAATTTAATTTTTATTGTAGTGTTAATGTTCTTATATTTTCATTTGAATGCAATCTAGTACAGTGCGCCAAACTTATCAGATATAGTGACTGCGTTGATAAAAGTATTTGCGACTCGTCTATCCAAATACAGAAAAAAAGTAATTTATATAGTCACCTAGTCAGATAAATTTGAGGCACTCGCTTGAGACATGTGCGATATTAGTTTTAAGACGTCTGATAGATGAAGTTATATGTAAGTTATAGCTGATCTTATGGCTATAACCAGACAGAGAGGCCAAATATTTAAAACTTAATCATGAGTACAACCATATTTGTCTCCTTTAATAGCCTGTAGTACTAATGAAGCAATAATGTATTTTGAATAAAGGTTTGCTGCATTGGCATTGCACTGCATTGTTTGGCATTGCTGGATATTAGATATAGATTGTCTACGTCTACTTTCATTTTATTTTTAAGATTGTAATGGTTTTGCAGTGTTGTTAAATCGTCTTATAGCTATTAAAATAAATATCTCCATAACCGCTTTTTTATCGAGGAGCACGCAGATTGGGGACACACCCGCTCTAAATTTTCCTTTCCATCATAAACTATACTGGAAAATAATGACGATGTTGTTTGTTTTAAACTATGGTCATGGTTCGCTGTCTGGTGCCACTAAAATAGAACGTTTTACTTATGATAAAAACTGTATAGTTTATTTGGTCGTAACCTAGGGTAACCAATGTGTGGAAGAGCTATAATGAACCGTTGGCAATGGCGTAATTAAAATGTGACGTGGCCTTTTTATACGTTTTAAATATAAAATGTTTATTGTTAAAATTGGAAATGAAATGCTTGATTATATTATAAATCATTAAAAACAATATTTCATTATATGCCAAAAATGCTTTTATTTACCCACAACTCTTCAATATACTCCGCTCCTATTATTTGTAGCGTGATGTGTATACATTTTTTCAAATAAGATTAGTGCGTCAACCAAAAAAACAAACACTTCAGCTTTATGTTTTTTATCACGTGCCTAAATTTAAATTGTTCGTTTTTTTTTGCACAACCCATTCCAATTTTATTGGATTTCCCTGTAAATGTATTTTTGCATTGAAGTTGTGTGGAGTGCTGCCAATTAAGAGACTATAAGTACTCCATGGCACCGGTCCGCGCATGGTCCGCGAGTCCGCGACCTCTTTGTTCGCGACCTTGGCGACCCGACACCCCGACATGCCCGACACCGCCAGGTGTTTTTTGGACTAAGGAGAAACTAATGTATTTTTATAATCGAATGGTCTGATGGCATTCGCTTCGTGTAAAATACTGATATTCAGCCGCATCTGGTTAGACTGGAAGCCAACCCCAACATGGTTGAGAAATGGCTAGGAAGATTTGTTTGTTCCGGATGTTTGAGATTTTGAATTTGAATTTCTCATGTCTCAAAAGACGTGAAATTTTTGGTGGAGTAATTTCACCGTAAGTTTACATATTTTTTTATTGACAGATATTGTGAGCCAGCCGACCAACTAACCAACCAACAGCCGTCCGGTTCAGTGGCGGCAGTGCTGTATCGACTTGCGACGGCGACTACTATCTAGAAATTAGTACAGTTCTCGCCAAACTTATTGTTCAGCTTGAAGTTGGCACGAGCTAACTTTAACCCGGCTGTAAAAATCAGAGAAAGAAAAATATTGGATTAAAATGATTTAAAACGACAACCTATGACTTGAGCTTTCGTTTTTATTTATTACAATCCAATATTTTTCTTTCTCCGATTTTTACTGCCGGGTTAAAGTTAGTTCGTGCCAACTTCAACTCGGATAGTAAATTTGGCGAGAACTGTAATCACTAACATGTGATAACCGAGATATGTCGAGACATCTCAATCAAAATCAAAATCGAATGATTTCACTATTAGTATAACTCTTAAATTCATAATTGCCATGATCGCCCACCACTATGTATGCTGAAGTTGAACGTCAATGTCATTTGTCAGTCCGTTGATGTCAATGTCAAAAGCTGCTCCATCCGCGGCTGCCGGTTCCTCGCTTCGCGGGTTCGGTTCGATCGGTTGTAAATTTGTAAAATAAAAATACTGACACAAATGCTTACCAATTTTGTCTTGTAGCTTCACGAGCAATATTTATTTTAAAAATAATTATTTAATTATATTATCATGGCCAGTGGTAGCTTTCGCCTCCATTTTGGTGAAGGGCAAACAAATTTGGGTAAGTTTAATTTTTAGTTTTATTTTGATTTTGATGGTCAGACCACATCAGCAGAGAAGTCCAAGTCGCTCAGAAGGGTTCTAGTCACTTATTACCAACTTAAATACATTAGTGTTCGAATTGTATTGTTATTTTACTTGGTACCTACATAATATCTTATCAAATTTAGACTCGAACAGGAATGACACGAATTTCAGAACGATAATTTTCATTGTGATTGTAGATGATAGCCATGAAGCTTTTGAATCACCGTCTAGAAGGACCACGAGAATAAGAACCAGACCAAAAAAGTATGGTGATTTTTTGGACCTGACACCAACCAAAGCGAGGAATAACAAAGATATCAGTAGTTCTGAAGAGGATAATGATGACAATGATGAAGCTATTGCACAAAAACCTACAGGTATTGACGGTTTTGAAACCTATTAGAGTACCTTAGAACTAGACAATCCATAAACTAACTGTTTTTTTTTAAACTTACAGCGTTATTCACAGAAGATGATGTGGAGGGTCAAGATATGTTCAAGTTCAAATCGCGACATACAAAACACGACCTTCACAACAAAGTTAAGGCAGCTATAAGTAATTCCCCAAAGCACATAGACTCACCAATGAAAACTCCTAGGAAACTACTTCATTCAGCCTCATTGAGTCGAATACCAGAAGCTACACCTAGACAGGTGAAGAACATAATCAAGAAAAGTAAGTACTTTGTGTTAAATAGCCCACTGCCCAAACTTTTTAAGAAATTTCTTATTTATTTTATGTTATGTATATATATATATAGTATCCCACTACTTGCAGTATGCATCAAGTTCATCATGCTGTTATAATACTAATGGAAAATATTTCATTATTAATATATGTATTACAGGAATTATACATGAAGTAGATTCAGATAGTGCTGACAGTGATTTTTCTGGGAGTAGTAGTGACTTCGTACCTGAAGGAAGTGATCATGAGGTAATTTTAAAAAACTTCCTAAATACAAGATAAGATACAGAGATTAAAATAAAACACTATAAAAGACAATGCTATAGCAACAGTAGGTGCGCTGTATATTGTCTGAATTACCATGATATCATAGACTAACTTTTATTTTATTTTTTCAGACTGATTCACCATCTGCAACATCTGAAGAGGAAGAAGAACAACCAAAGAAAGTAGCTAGTAAGGCTGTTAGGAACAAAGATAATAAGACTAAAGTCAGAGATTCAGAATATTTTGTCACCCCTGACAATTACTTCATGATGCACTCTAGCAAAAAGGTAATCAAGATTTACATTTCTAAAGGAACTCACTAATAGTCTGAAGGCAGTTGTGTTATATAAAATACTGATTAACAGTCGGTCCGTATCAGATGATGCTGTAATACTTCAGAATAATGGTATCAGTTATAGCAGGTATTCTTTTATATAAAGATATCCATTAGTCAATAGTTAACTCATTACTTGGGACTACCTTGAACAGAATTATATAATTATTTTAGTACTAGCTTTTGGCCAGCTTCTGGGTATTTCTTATATCTTTCATCCCTTAATTCAACCCTTTTTTCGCATTAAAACGTAGCTTATTTTCATTCTTAGGCTCTAGACTATCTGTGTACCAAATTTCATTTAAATTGGTTCAGTAGTTTTGGCGTGAAAGCGAGACAGATAGACAGAGTTACTTTCGCATTTAGAATATTAGTAAGAATATACTTACCATGTTGAGAAATTTGAGTATGCTTAATTTTAATTGCAGATTGCCACTTCAGACCATACACTAGCAAGACTAAAAAACTTAAATGTCTCAGAAAATGAAGGCGACGCCATTCAATTATCGGTAGAACATCAAAACAGTATTCATGAACTCAATCAGACATACACCCAACTATTCAATAAGTGGCTGTATGTTTTGAGTGAAAATTTTAATATTATCCTTTATGGAATTGGCTCAAAACGGCCAGTACTTCAACAATTTCAAAGGCAAAAATTGAAAGATTTTCCCTGTATTGTAGTTAATGGATTCTTTCCAAGTTTAACAATTAAAAACATTCTTGAAACTATTGTAATAGATCTGTTAGAAAATAGTCATGTGCCATCAAATCTGGGGGATGTTGTCAATTTGATTGATACTCAGTTGATGGAAAATGATGTGGAATTATTCTTGATTATACACAATATCGATGGCACTATGTTAAGGAATGCAAAAGCCCAATCAACATTAGCCAGTATATCTCAAATCAAAAATGTCCACACCATCGCCACTATTGACCATATTAATGCACCATTATGTAAGTATCGCAAAAATATTTTTATTGATTCTTTATTAAATACATATTACGTGCCAGCATTACATATCAACTGATAATAATTTATCTTTTCGTATTCTTTAAACATTTTCATGCTAAGATTACCAGTTATTTTAATGAAGGAAAAAATCGGCCCTGCGGGCCGGATTCGAACCTGCGTCTTCTGGTTCAACACACCAGACGCTATGACCGCTAAGCATTATTCGCGGTTGTCGATTTTTTCCTTAATTAAAATGGTGGTAGTTGTTAGCGCAACTGTTAGGATAGAGATCTTGGCTTTGATTCCCGATATGAGCACTGTTATTGGTGTTGCTACGGAAACAATTAGTAGCAGCTGGGATTTTGAATTATCCAGTGACCAGTTAATGGCATTAGGCTCTCCCCCTATTACATGGTACCTTAATACCTGCAAACAATGGGTGTACATCAGTACACCTCTGCCTGACCTCACTGACCTTTGCATTGTAGTATGGGATCACACAAAGCTCAGCAAATTTAAATTTACGTGGTGGGATGTGACTACCTTTGTGCCATATTCGGAAGAGACATCATATGAGAACTCACTGATGACGCATCGCAGCGGTGCTTTACAACTGTCTTCACTTAAGAGTGTTTATCAATCACTCACTACTAATGCCAAAGGCATCTTCAAAATTATTGTTGAGTATCAATTGGAAAATCAAAAACAACATTATCAAGGTAATTATGAGATCTACTATATTATAATAGTGTAACTGGCTTCTCAGTATTTCTTCGTCTGATACCGTTGCGTCGATATAGTATACGAATACAAATTTGTATCTATACTTATCATAAAGCTGAAAATTCAGTGTTAGTTAGCCTGTTTAACGCAGGAGGCTATATATCATCACAACGACATCACCAATAGGAGCTAAAAATGTTGCAAAAACGGGAGAAAAAAATCAACTTCTACGAGAACGAAGTCGCAGGCAAAGGCGACCGAGTTGTTTCATTTTATTTAGTAACGAAATAAAATGAAACAACTCGTTAGTCACGATTTGCCTTAATTAATTTCGAAGTCTATTTACTTATTTTCGAATCATATGGTGAGTGATCCACCACTTCAACCTCCCGAGCAATCCTGTTTATTGTATTTTTCACCTTATAGCTTTTTGGCATGCTTATGATGAGAACGCAGTTTTTGCGTAGGTACATATCGAGGACTTGTTCTTACTGGATATTAGCGCCTGATCACGTGTCCTATTTTTAAAATTTCGGTCTATGGTGGTTTTAGATTTTTTATTAAAATAATTCACGCGCATTCGTAATATTACCTATTATTGTACTAAAAGGTACACTTTGTTTATTTCAGGACTGCCATTCAAGGACTTGTATTCTAAATGTCGGGAGCAGTTTTTAGTAAGTTCAGACCTGGCGCTAAGAGCTCAACTCACTGAATTTTTAGATCATAAACTTGTGAAAATGAAACGGACATATGACGGCAGTGAAAATCTGGTAATACCCATTGATAATGTATTAATGCAACAATTTTTGGACCAACATACTAGTTAACGATTATTTGTATCTTACGGATAGCTAGTTGGTCTTTATTAAAGCTGTAAAGGATTTAGTACCTAGTTTTACTTACTACTAATACATGCAAGGGAAATAATTAACAAAAAATCTTATATTTAGCTTTTATTTTACAATCCCAGAAATAAAGTCTTAATAGGATTATATATAATATATATCAACAGGCCAAAGTTGTAAATTACTTAAACTTAATGACTTACACAATATAATAAAATTATTAACTAAAATTCTCTTCAACATATCTGGCACGTTCACCATGATGCATCAACCAAACATTTCATTGATATTCATAAGTGCATAAATTGCTATTTTTAAATTTAAAGATTGTAGAAAAATACTCTCTGAACTCATCAGACTTCAAAGATTTGATCTAATAATTAATCAGATTACGATATTTTGCTACGCCCATTGAAATTTTAGTTTCACTGAACACGGTTCAGTTATCATTAGTGAGATTACGAATAATTTCATATTGCATTTATTATTACAATTCTATCTTGAGAGATAACACATTTTTGTTATAAAATCGGTGCATTTTATGTGATTATAAAATAATCGCATCAACCTTTGACCGCCAGTTTATATGTGAAATTGCTGTTTAGCATGTACTCAAAAGATTTTGTTAATGTATTGTATTTTTATGGCAAAATGGTTTATTATTATGAACAATTTTGTCTTGAAAATAAATGTATTGTCTAGATGAAAATAACATAATTAATTATGTATCTTAGTATTGAGTACTCGCAATTTCTTATCAATTTATCTACCTATCACAACAACGAAGTCGCTGGCGTATTTTCTAAGCATGGCGGTGTATAGGTTAATATACATAGTTAACAAAAATAGCGACGAAAAAAAGAAATATTAAATAAATATTTGCGAGGGTATTGCTTTAGTAAAAATATATAAATCCCTCTTGTACCTTAAACTTGAAATCATGAATGTTGGTGGATATTCAAAATTTATCATAATTAGTAATTATAGTAAATAATTCTCTACATGAAAATTGACATCAATGTCATTGTATTTAAAAATTTTTGTTTGTCTTTATCAGTCTAACTTGGTCATTAAAAAACAGGCGGTGCCCATAATCAGAATTGAAGTTGTAATATATTCCAAGGGCAGTTCTGGAAAAGTTTTGTTAACAATTTAGTCATGTTCTTTATACTTATAGCTAATTAATACAATTCATCATATCTGTAGATCAAATGAGAGCTAAATCCTATAATCATGCACTTTCATTTCAATGATTAGACTAAAATTAAGCATATCAATAGAATAAAAAATGATTATTACATAAACAATTTAATTGAAACATTAACTGTCGGACAACAAACTACAGATTTCACACAATGTCTATGTAGACATCACATTAATCAATAATAGAATAAAACCTTCGTCAAATTGTACATCCGGCGGACGCGTTAAACTCTAGAGTAAGCAATCGAGTCTAGCCTCATTGAGTGTCGGTATCAATCTCACGAATGACAACTAGTCTACGGGGATGACTGCAGGTGTCGTGATTGTGAACAGGTTTATTGTCCGATGCATCGGAGCGCTGTACACTTACAAACTAGTAAGATAATTCCGCTTAAGGCAACACTCAATTTTCGTCGTCATCCTCGTGTTTCCGCTTTTTACCCCGAGTGCTTTCCTCAGGCTCTCCGTCTGCGTTGTCCTCGCCATCTACACAATATTACAGATAATTAATTTTTAACTTAATTCTCATCTTATGATTATTACTATAGTCGAGAAATCCAAGCCAGAATATGGTTCCATGGGACCGTATTATGAAACATTAGAGGCAGAGTCGTTCTAAGGCGAGAGAGATGTTGTTATACAGGTTGGGTAGCACCATCTGTTTTTTGCAACGTAACAATGATGGCACTAGCACTTCATAATAAGGCCCATGTGCGAAGCTAGGGCGGGTCGCTAGTAAAATATAAACAAATTACAAATTGATCGATTTAGTTAGCACAATTAGGGCTGCAGATAAATACCCCTGACCTGGGTAGAGAAGCCTGTGCCCTGCAGGGCACAGAGCATTTTCTTTTATTCACGGCTGAATAAAAGAAAATGTCGTAAAATAATTCTGGACTTGGTGAATGAGATACAAATTGGTAAGATTTCTGACGCCTAAATAATAATACTTACCTATGGTGTATATCTAGGGTGGTCAGAATTTGCAACTTTTTGCTTAATGTGTTAAAATTGTTTTGAAAAATATACCTTGCACTTTAGAGTTTTGATTTCCTTCGTGGTCATTTTCCACTTCTTCGTCGTCCACATCTTCATCATCGTCCTCTACGTCACTACCGTCATATAAAGAACTAGCAGAGCTCTCCTCTTCTGTGGTAACATCATAAAATAAACATTTTAAAACCATTTATTTACTACTGAGGCTGAGAATAGGGTTCGAATTGTCTAATATACCATGCAAATGAAAAAGATACTCTTTGTGTACCACTAAAGTAATGAACTTAAAGAACACTGCATATAACTTTTTTCAGACAGACATGGTAGTTTTGTCATACAATAAAATGATAAGATGGCTTTGGCCTTTCGATTAATATAGGTTTTAAAGTTCTACAAGGGTGGGGATGGTGTCCATTCATTTTTGACCACTTCTTTCACAGTTGTGTGAGAAAAATGCAATTTTCTAATCTGTTATATTTCCCAGAAGTTGGTTGAATCATTCGCGATGGCGAATAAGATTGAGATGCTTGAACATACAACAGGGTAAATTAAAATCAGCGTTTTAGGATTGTTTGCATTATAAACTAACAAGA
Organism: Acronicta psi; assembly: GCA_946251955.1. NCBI lineage: Eukaryota > Metazoa > Arthropoda > Insecta > Lepidoptera > Noctuidae > Acronicta > Acronicta psi. Next base: position 6,325,112 of record OX276476.1, read on the forward strand.
ACTACGTGTGATTGGAGGACAACGATAACGTGATGAAGAACACGGCGGCGCTATCAATCAGAAGCAGACCGCGTCTAACGGGTTACGCGAAACTGATTCAATATTACAGTCCCTATATGTTTAATGGAGGGAATAATTTAATAGATGTTGCGAATATGGAGCGCGTTATGTTATGGTGGAACTCATATCATCACGCCTGTATCCTCGAAAAGTTAGGCACAGGTGTACTGATGGGCACCAAAACTTTTGTGGTGAGTGTTAAGTCCTGTCATAACGGATCGAAATGACGTCCTGTGAGACTAGTGAGACCGTGATGATCCAGAAGGTGGTTGCCGAGCATCGGGAGGGTCAATTCTGCTCGTAGAGGGCGCCGGGGAGGCAACCGCCAAGGGGCCTAATACGCCGAAACTCCGGCAGCATCACAGCTGGTCTATCACGGTCGCCGGTGTTTAGAAAAGGAAGTCTGTTCGTCAATCGTGTGGTGACTAGAGAAGATGGCAGCTGTGGTCGTGCTGCCGTGCACAGTATCAGGCCCTTTTAAAGTCTCTCAGCAGGCATCACACAGAGGGGCTCTGGCCTGACCTTTTAAGAGGAAATAGTGCACCCCCCCCCCCATCCACGTGCTGATGGTGGCCGCCAGGGTTGTTTTAGTTGGTAAGATTCCCACACTCCCCGGTTAAATCCCCAAAGACCGGCAGCCTTTTGCAGGTTTCCTCGGTGAAAAAGGAGGTCGAAGTCGCGATCATGACCATGACGTAAGCTATAATTCAGGGCATGTCTTATTCTTACAGTACTATATGCGATCATGGCACGTTTGTGTAAGTATGCGTGTATTAAAGGCGACAGTTACCGAGGTTATCATTGTACACTGCACTAAGTGACACATCCTCATCATCCTCCTCTTCTTCCTCTACATCTGACCCTGAAACAAATAATAACACATTACAAACAATTCACAAAATATATATTAGTTGAAATGCCCGCACAAGAAGAGTTATTTTCTTTACATACAAGGACAATATACACATGTATAACATAAGCATCATAAAAAAATATAATGATGCTTACTATTTAAAAGAAAACCCATGTGGAATAGCAGACCATAAACCATATACATTATCATTGGTAAAGACGTTCTTTCCCCTTCCGGCCTTTCTGATATACTATCATCATTGATCACCAACGGACCCAAATCTATGTCCAAATCTGTAATTATAGTATTTTGTACTTCTTTTCTTTGAATATGTTAATTAAATGATTCTAATGTGCCCTCACACACCATACATAACATTGCCATAGCTCAAAAACAAATGAGATGGTTGTGATTAGCAGATGATCAATAGAGCAAAGATAGACATGAATGTACATTATGGTTTATAATTCCAATAGTTTATTTATCAAAATGTCGGTACTATAAAAGGGTTAAATCTATCGATGATGATTTATAGCTTAATAATTGGCGATTTTAAAGTTAAGTAAAATCATTTTTGGGGGGGATATTACTTCTAGACGCGGCTACGAAGACTTCCTTCTCCCGCACCATACGACTGTGTCGTCAACAGACATGGTAATGAGTTGAAACACAGAAAGATATTTCAACCTAAAATAGACGGCACACTAACCATCGTCTTCACTATCATTATTTCCATTCATTTCATCCTCTTCTTCTGCACTGCTGTCTTCAGCCTCCCTATCCTGCTTGTCAAACCTGTAAGTGCATAAAATTATAGTGAGATTACACCAGATAATTTTAAAAGAATGTAGTCTAAAAAAAATTGTCTCCTTTAAGGACTGACTGATTTTGTTTACAACTTTGTTATAGCTGTTGCCAATTATGGGAGTGAATCCTGTGTCTCTAAGGGACATGGAAATAAATCTCAAATTCAAACGATTTGAAATGGAACCAATGAAACATGTTGGATGCAACTGAATATGCAACAAGCATATCATAACTTCTATTAACTACCCATAAAATATATATGACAATATAATCAGTATAATTAATTCTTACCCATCCAAAAACTTCAGAGAGTGGTGTAATGCAAACACCTTACTCCTATAATCCTCAATGGTAGTGACCTCATTGTTGAACAAATCAAGATTTTTTAAGTACTCAAACTCCTCCAAAGGTTTCAGAGTCTCTAAATCTTTTATTTTGTTTCCTGATAAGTTAAGGTGTGTTAACTTTTTGCAACCATTTAGAAAATTTAATCCATTAGATATTCTGTTGTCAGAGAGCTCTAGTTTCCGGAGCTTGGGAAGTTTTGGGAAACCTTTGAGTGTAGTTAGACCTACATTATTCAGACTGAGGTTTTCAAGATTAGTATATTCATCTGTTAATCCAACGATATTGGTGCTCCTGCAGTTGTCCAGGTTTAATTCTTTGACCTGTAATTATTAGAAACTATTAAAAAAAATTTTTTTTAACAAATGAGAACTTTTTTGTCATTATTAATCTTTATGTGAACAACCCTTTGCCTAGTGAATTGAATAAAATAGGCACGGCACATATCGTGTAACGACTTTAGTAATAATGCTAGCATGATAACTTCATAATAAATAAATCATTTATTCGGAGCACAACCCTAATTAATTTTTTTTCGGATCAGGTCTCATCAGTAGGTAAGTAAGTACCTACCTACTTATATCGAAGTTAAAATGCACGCCATGGCAACTTATTATCTATGTAATTTTATGTACACTTACTTTTATCTTTCAGGTAGGTAAGTTTAGTATATAAATACGTATACATATAGAGCCATCTACCTACCTACATGAGTTACTAAGTACAAGGTTATTTAAATATTTAGACGTGCATGCTAGGCACGATGTATTGGAAAATCTTTGTTTTTTTTTAGAAGTACATCAAACCTCACAGAAGATTCAGCAATGAAACATTGATAAAATAGGTAATGTTACTGGCTTGCTAAGTATTTCTTGAAAGCAAAGTCAAGTCGACCAAAACGTCAAAATGGTGTTAGTTGTCAAAGACACAGGCGTAGTTTGTAAAATCCACCGTATGAGTGATTATTTCGGGGAAATATTCATTGAAACATGAAAAGGGATGTGTTCTTATAATAGTTTGTATCACAATATGTATTTACGGTGTTCTAATTGCGAATAGAACTATGATCGTTTTTACTTTGCAATGGCGGATGACACGAATCATCGCGACGCAATAAAAATGGCCGCTATATTGGTAAGGCGTGCGTCAATAATATGACTGCAGAAAGTGTAAATAGACCAAACTAGAAATAGTCAATTGTGCAGTGACATAATATAGGCATATTTCACTTAACAATATCTACTTTTACTTTATTCACCTGGGAGTTTTATCTACTTAGGTGAAAGGGCGCGAAATTATATCACGTAGTAACAACAGTCAAGTTTATACTTGAGCAGTATGTTACAGACTTTTTTAGAAATATAAAGTTTCCACAAGTTACATACAACAATTATTAGAACTACCTGCTAATATGTATAATTATCTATTTACTATAAAACTTGTACATTTTATAAAATAGGTACCATTGACATTGACAACATATACCTAATGAGTCTTCTTTTCCAAGCACAAGTTTTTGAGATAATTATTACATATTAGATAGAGGAAATTAATGTATTATCGCTAATTACACATACATTTTACTTTCAACCTCGTAATTGCTCGAAAATAAGGGTACAGACATCAGACATCCATAAGTTTCGACACTTAACCTCAACATAAGAATATTTACAATAGGAATGTTTCGTATGCTTGTATAATCCAAATGAGCAAGGCAATCATTTCCAAGGAAACACATTCAAGCATAGGAAATATTTACTTGATCAAATACTTTGATAAAATGTGTAATATTTGTGTGCACATGAATGAAACGTAACAATCGGCAATGGCTAATTTCTATACATAATAATGCCACATCTCTAATTAGGAAGTGGGCTTATGTTCTGTTATAGTTTCTAAATGACACAAACTGAAAATTATGCTTATTTACTGACAATAATCTCATTTTTTATGTATTACAATTATGTACCTGATGAAATACGTATCGACAAAACATTCCAATATATCGAAAAATAGAATTAATTTACCTGTGAGGGTTTCCTTCCTCTCAATTCTAAGGCGACTCTCTTTTCCATCATTACGAGTCTGCAAAACTACACTTTAAAACACTTTTCGCGTTTATAATATTTCTCAAGGAATTAAATCACTAAGCTTGGGTTTCAAAACAGAAGGAAACTATAGATACACGAGTGACGTCGTACTAGAGCCGCCCTCTGGTGGCAAAATAAAAGAGCCGGATATACAGTACAGTTGAGAGACTGTTAAAGTGTTTTAGTGACGATAAAGATCGAGAATGACACAAAATTACTGTTACTGCTATCAAGAAATATTAAACATTATTTTAAGTTTCCCCACAATATAGAAATATCTTTTTTATATACTTTAAATTGAAACATTTGCTAGGTTCATCGTTGTTACGTTGGTAGCGTGCAGTTGCCAGTCTGACGGACAAAAGGCGGCATTTATAAAAATATGTATTGTGTGAATGTAGCCGGTAAAGCGTGTTCGTCACTTTTGATTAATAACTTTAAGATTCACATGAAGTTATAAATTGTAACAATAGACAAATACAAGTTTTTACCATAATTATTTTAGTAGCAACTTTAATAAATTGTTTTAAAAAATTTTGGTTTTAATCATTACATTGTTATATTTTTTTCTAGTGTATTGTGGGTAGCGAGATAATCAGAGTATATTAGACTACCTAGTTTTCAACGTGTAATATTTTGACCACGGTGTACGTTTAATGTTCTGCACAATGTGAAATGAGTGAAATAGCCTATGAAGTCGGTGTCAGAACTATTAATCAATTATTATTATTGTAAATAATATAAATAGTTTCCGATGCCTGGGCAGTGATCCTAGGATCTGTATAGCCTAGGACGTTGAGTAAAAATTGCTATGCTTGTTCAGGTATAAAATCAGGTGGATTAGGTTACGTAACATAAATAGTAGGTAGGCCCTTTCAAGGCTTTTGTCACTGTTTTGACGACACGTTTTGCGTAGTTGGTTCGATTTTCACCCAATATTTGTACTGGTAAACGTTTAAACTTTAAACGTTTTTTTTAAGTTCCAAGTTAAATTATTTTATTTACATTATCTTTTATAGGCTTAGTAGGTATTAATGAACCGGTATGAATAGCAAATGGTATACTTAAGCTTATTGCCATAATTAAGACCTTGTGTATCAAACGAATACCGACGCGGCTACGCCGTTGCTTGACACGGTTACAGTTTCAGCCAAGCGTGACTTTTTGCCTATCTATAGAAATAATACATTTTTAAATCGAATGTTAAAGGTACGAGCTAACTATATTTGTGGTACGAGCTAACAAAATTTATGCTATAAATGAGATAATAAGAATATAAACACCATAAATAGAATATTTTAATGTATACTTTTTAATGGGCAATCAATTTGCAAATGATGCTAAACCCTCTTCCTCTCTCCTAATTTTGCTGTGCCCGACAGGGTCCATAATGATTTATAGTCCACCTTTATAAAACATTATGGAATGCAATAAAGTATTGAGTATTGAGTGGAAAGTTACATCAGCGTCACCGTGAGGCGCAAAGTGTACCAACCTCCTAAGTACCTACGTAAGAAGTCTTCATTACCTACAGTTGTTTCTTGGAATTCTTTTAATTTGTTTTTGTTTTTCTTTACTTGGATGGTTGGTAGGTACAATTTACATGTAGGTTGGTTACTTTTTCTTATCTTCAAGTCGAGTCTTGGCTTTTTACCTTTTATTGAAATCCGTCGAGGAAAGTTCAAACAGGCAGTTGGTACCTACTTACTTACAAAAGTAAGTTTGTTTCTTACTTATTTACAAAAGTAAGTAAGAAACTTTATGATATAAACTTGAAATAAACTTTATGATAACTTGCCTACTAACTTTTCGTGCGTCGTTGCTCGTGTGGATCTCGATTATGTTGTGTAGTTATTAATACTTCTAGTATTGGGTAGGTACTTATTTGATATAGATGCACGAACGGCGATAAGTTATTGAATTTAAACTTTATGTAGATAATATAAAACTTATCACATCGTGAGATAGAATGACTATTACAAAGGACACAACCTAGAAACTTAAGTTTAGGATAAGCGGAGAGTCGCCATTCTAGACGTAGGTACTTATAGAGTGAGAGCTCAGGCCCGCCAGACATACTTTATTTTGTAAAGGAAATATAAATGTGGGGCTTCGGGTACTCCTCATAGGTTGGTAGAGTGACCAATTACCTACCAGTTACCAGGTGAGAAACATAATTAAAAATAGGACGAAACTTATTTTAAATTGTAAAGTTTTATGTAAAATTGCAGAATTATGATTACAAAATAATATTACGCTTTGCTAGACACTTTCCGTTAGCCATAACTTCCGCCAGACGCTCTAAAGCTTTAGCAAAAAGTAATTGGTCATTATATTTTATGTCAAATTATTCAGGGGCTATTTTATTATAACAGTAATTGAGAGCTTTAGAGTTTTAGAGCATCAGCGGAAGTTATGGCTAACGGAAAGTGTTCCTGTGACCTTTTTCACCTGGTACCTGTTAATTGGTCACTCTACCAACTTGGCAGGTATGGTGGCATTTTAGGTACCTGTGAGGATAGAGGAGTAACCGAAGCACCACTTGTCATCCTTTAGAAAATAAAGTGTCTGGCGGGCCTGGGCTCTTACATATATTAGCGCCATCTACTGATATCATTTTAGACTATTTTTGTATGTACTGAAACAACTGGTTTCCTTCGTCACAGAAGCCGTACCCAATTGAGGCTCAAAATATTGTTGTATACTTAATAATTATATTATTTATTTTGTCGGCAAAAGAGCAGACGAACCACCTGAATGTAAGTTATGTCATCGCCCATGGACACCTGCGCAACACCAGAGGCGTTGATGATGCGTTGCCGATCTTTAAAATTGTCTACCGACTACAAAGCAACCCAGTGGAGAGGGAACTGGCTGTCACGTGCAAAAGTAGGAACACAAAAGTTTTTTTTACGACAGATTGACAAACCCCAAGAATCTCTACCAGATCCTATCTCGCCTCTAACGAGATTTCGATCCGAGTGGCACGAATCACGAATCAATCGTTACCCCTATTCTACAGATGACTTACTAATAACCCTACTTCGGCAGTCGAGTGAAAAGTGTAGCCTATGTCGTTCTCCGAGTTAAGTGTTACCGGTCATAATAGCGTCCGGTGTACCGAAACACAAGACGTAGGCGGTAGGATCGAATCCTGCTCGCGAGGCGATCTTTTCCTTAATTAAAATAACTGGTAATCTTAGCATGAAAAATACAAAAAGATGGTGCATATCTATTGTAAGTTTCTAACTACAAAGTACCTACTAATAACCGTTTTATGCCAAGAGCCAATCTGGGTGCTGGATCCTAGTGAACAAACCTATTGGCAACTATTTATCGCAATTGGTCGCACTGTAAGCGAAGCGCTCCACTAAGTACCTTCTTGTAGGCAATGCTTCTCTATAAGAAGGTTGCAATGCTCCTAGTGTATAGGAGTATACTGACATGATTTTTTGAAGGAGTAGAGGGGTAATTTGCTAGCTTTCACCCAAAGATAGTGGATTCGGGGATTCTTGTACCTATAGCTGTTAAAACCAATAGAAGATACGGAGTTGAATGACGAGATGACGGCTAATAGAGATGTATGAAAGAAACAGACATACTGCGCCTACCCCAAGTAAATTGGGATACTTAAGGGTAAGAGGATGAAGATCAAATTGTTACAACCAGTGGCTTAATAGCCAAGAGCCTCGATCAACTGCTTAAGAGGCTCTCGTTAGTGGGCTAGATTATGAGCTTGATACAAAGAGAGGAATCTCTTTTGAGCCCCAGCAGCTGCTCGCCGGCAGTACGGACCCAATTCCTAATTCTCTGATTTATTATTGTTAACTTTTATAGTTTAAAGTGAGTAAATGAGCAGGTGATGGCTAACAGGGATGAATGGAAGAAAAGTATAGGCTGCGCCGACCACAAATAAATTGGGACAAGGGCAGGAAGTTGATGAATTTTATAGTTCAAACACATTTAAAACATGCAAATATAATTTAATTACTTTCCCAAGAAAATAATAAAAAAATGTTATCTCATGGTTTGGGTTATTTCATAGACAAGAAAGTAAATATATAAGTACGCTAAAGCATAAACTTTTGTCTCGCCTGATTATGACGATGCCACAAACAAACTGTCAAAAATATTTTTGTACACAAAAGTTACGTGGAAATTATTATTTGATAAACAATATTTAAACGTTTGTTTACTAACGTTTTTTAATCAGATATGATAAGAAGGAAACTGCGCAATGTTCTAGCCACAACTCGAACCTTTTTATGCATATTTCTTCTTGTTCTGCTCTTATTCGTTTACAGAATGAAGCAAATTAATCAAAACAAAGTAACAACAAAGATTTCTAAAAGTGCTATGAAATATATCGACTTTATCGCACATGAAGAGAAAATCCTACAAATTAACTCAATTAAACGTTTGATATCAAAGTACAACTCTGAAGAACGAGTCGCCAATTTGGACTTTTTTGGACCTTTAAAACCAACTGCGCCTGTTTTTGTTATATTTGTTGATAAGTACAAAGTAAATTTAAAATATCTTTTGGTATCAATGACACAGTTACTGGGAATAGAAGATGCACTTATAATTTTTTCACATTCCTGTTTTGATGACAACGTGAATAATTTGATTAAAACAATAGATTTTACTCGAGTCTTGCAAATATTTTATCCTTATTCCGTACAGGTATATCCTCATGAGTTTCCTGGATTTACACAGGGTGATTGTCCACATAATATGGACATGAGAACAGCTCAAGCTATTAATTGTACAGGTGCAGACACACCAGATATACATGGGCGATTCAGAAACCCCTTGCACTCCCAAACGAAACATTACTGGTGGTGGACAATGAATAAAGTATTCGAAAATTTATCACACACCAAAGATCATAAAGGAATTTTTACACTTTTAGAAGATGATGTGTTTTTAATGGAAGATTTTATTTTCATGACCACACAAATGAAGAAAATAAGCCACTTCATAAATAAATGTGATTTTATATCTTTGGAGACATCTGCGTTTCAATTACCATTTTACGATATGAGTACGTACACCGTTGAATTCACTACTTGGGAACCCAAAGAACATTTTAGTGTATTGTCTTTTGATTCGTCAGTCTGGAGTACTATTGCGGCACATTATTATCTTTTTTGTTACGTCGACGATTATTCGTGGTCTCGATCTCTATACTACCTTTCTCTAAACAGAAGAGACGGAAGTAGGTTTAAAGTTATGTCAACTGTGATGCCGCGGGCGTTCAAAACCAGTACTTCATCTCTGTATGACCAATTACTGGAATACAACATGATGCATACTATTTTTCAAATCCTAGACCTGCAAGAACGAAATAAAATTAATTTATATCCCTCTCATCTAGAAATATACCTAAATATTGAATTAGAAGATGACGATTTTGTTATTTTCGATTACGTTGATAACAATGGCGGATGGAGTGATCCACGGGATACAAAAATGTGTAATAATATAACGACGAATAAGATAAAGAAGGTAATTATGGATATGGCCCACGAATTCCATCAATATGACTTTGCATAATAAATCTGATTAGTTTATTATTATTACTTTTGTAATTTTGAAATAATAAAATATTATTTCTAAAAGTTTAGGATTGAGAACATTTTATTTAATAATCCACAGGAGTTCGGAAAAAAGTAACACTATGTATAAATTGCTAAATACTTAGTAAGTACCTATAAATATATATAGTACAGATATTTATAACATTTACTGACAATGCTTAGGCAAGCGATTGTAAAGTAGTTACTTAAAAATAAACAAAACCATTGATACGAAAGTTTTGAAAGAAGAAGTTTATTACTTTTTCTTGTAAAAGAATATGTTACAAGTAACAAAAGACCTCAGCAAGCACTAAAACAGCAGCATGACAAGAATTGTATATAAAATTTTATTATTTGAAATGCGACTGCGACGACTGCTTGTGTAAAAATGACTGTTTCAATCACGTGCCAGTAATTCACATAATCTATACATATAAAATGCTTTGTCCTGAATGACTGACTGACTGACGGATCAACGTACAGCCTAAACCGCTAATCGTAGAGACTTGAAACTTGGAGGGTGTGTTCTTTGTATGACGTAGGCATCCGATAAGAAAGGATTTTCCGAAATTCCACCCCTAAGGGGGTGAAAAACGGGGGCAAAGTTTGTATGGGACAACGTGATTCCTTGGTCCAATATACTTCAAATTTTGCATAAACATTCTATAACAGAATTGATGGAAGATGTGTTTCGTATTTTATTGAAATTCATCCCCTAACTGGGTTAAAAAGGGGGTAGAAAGTTATTTTATTTCCAAGTTGATATCAATACTCCTTAGTGTTTTTTATTTAAATTAGATTAAAATAAAATTTTTGACACATGAAATGTCAATTCCTCAGCAGTAAATAATGTCAAGTAGTGAAGGCTCTTTATTCAATAAACAAAGGTTTAATAAATTCCAGTATAATAATACGTAGTGATATCTTTTTTTGAGTGCTCCTGGTGTAACAGGCAAGACTTTTATTAAGTTTAATATCGGTCGCATCGTCCCGAATTGCTGCCACGCTGATGGAAGGTGGTAAAACTGCACTGATAAACTGCGTTCAAGTTCTTCTCGATTTGATACAAACTGAAACCCCACTCTGCAATATACCCAAACAAACTACTATGGCCGAAGTTTGGGCTGTGAGTACTATGGCTTATAAAGGGGATTACTGTAATGTCAGCACGCGATTTCCAACAGACTTTACCAGTAGAGCTCAGAAGAAAAGCGCGTGAAGCGGTCTCATTTGTGGTTCTCAGGCCCGTTCCTTAAAATAGGAAATGGTGGAACACATTAAAATTGAGATTTGGCGCCCCAATTATGTTGTTGCGGAATATAAATCCACCAATATTATGCAATGGCACCAGATTTCAAGTGAAAACATGCATCGCAATGTAATCGAGTCAACTATACTGACCAGTTGTTCTGGAGGAGAGTTTGTATTTATTCCTAGGATTCCACTAACACCATCAAATTACCCCTTTGAATTCAAGAAAGTGCTGTTTTCCAAAGTCTGCTTTACAATGACCATACACAAAGCTAAAGGACAAACTCTTGGTAGCGGGAGTAGATTTGAAGGAAAGCTGCTTCTCCCGCGGGCAGAGTATGTGGCGTCCTCCAGAGTAAGCGCACAAAGTAGCATGTTGATCCGAAGAAAAAAAAAAAAAATGTTACAAAGAAATACTGTGGCAGGTGTAGTATTTCTATTTCGTTGTAAAAAGATAATAGATAATAACCCCATGTAACTTACAACAGATCAAAGGCCGAGCTTAATGTTCATAAAATATATAATGTATCAAATTTTTATTTTATTTTCATACTTTTTTAACCTTTAAATCCCTGTAACATAAAGATTGTTATATTTTATAAGTTTCAAACATTTGCACATATTAATTTATGTTTTATCAAAAATAATACTTAACGTAAAAAAACAATTAAAATAACAATAAAATCCTATTAGAACCATTTTCGACTTCTACGCGAACGAAGTTGCGGGCATATGCTAGTATGATATATCATTACTTCTTCCCTGACCGCATTTCATTTGCGTAAAATCTGTAAGCCATAGACAGTGAACAAAACTTGTGTGTAATAAGCCTACGAGTTGCGTAGCTGGCGTAGCGGTTCTCTTTATTGCTACGAAAGTGTAGTTGTCGTAGCCGTGACGTTAGCTACGTCGTAACTGCTACGTAGATCCAAAGACTACGCGATTGCTACGGAACAAAGTTTCTACGATTGATTATTATGGAATAATCTAGTTTATTTTACCTATTGTCACAATAAACGTATTTAATAAATATTAACCAATCAGACAACTAAACATTACACCGAATGCATATTTACTAAACAACTTTATCTGTGCACTGTAATACACATGTGAACAAACTGGTTCGTTTAATTCAATTTCAATTTACTACTAAAATAATCGTCTTCTGTTAAATAATGCTTATCTCCATTGTTTTTAACCCCATAGATTTTTTTGTACATAGCTATGAAGACAAACACAATCGAGTTTAAAATTACATTAAGTAGGTATTCAAATTAGCACACCTTAAAGTTTTCAGACTTATTTCCGTTTTTTATCAGTTGATTTGTGCGTTCAAATCATGAAATAATGAATTGATTACAAATGTTAGGCAAACATAGTATATTAATTGCATAAATTACTACACAATAATATAGGTAATGTTTTAACATAAGTAGCTGCTAGATCTACTCATACTTTTCATCAGTCATCAAAAAATTTATCTTATCTACGGAACCTTTCGAGCTATCTCTGTAATGGAAGCCACACAATACATAATATGACACAATGTCTGTAGCGATCATCGTAACAATAACTTTTCTTTACTTTCCTCCGTCAGTCAGGCACATACGACTTTATTCGAAGATAATGTTACAATTAAGTTGGAGACAAAGGAGAGCATGTCAGTGTAAGGATGGCGCGTGGCGGCTTGGCGGGCTGGCGGCGTCACCTGCGGGGCGCGCGGGCGGTGGCGCGGGGCAGAGCCCTGCGGTGCGCACGCAGCCTCGACCCGGCCGCGAGCAACAGTCTGCTCGCGTGAGCCGCGGCTCGCGACTCGGCCAGACCACGCCGCGTTATCATGCCCCATGGTAAGCACTAACTATCACCAAACCCCGTAACATGTCCTACCACTCATAACACCCCCCGCACCTCACAAAATTACCAAAACATTAACTCTCTTCACACTTTTCAGTGATGATTCCGCTTATTGTTATTATTATTTATTTACGCTGTTACGGCACGGAATGGTCAAATTCTAAATTAATGAATTTAAAAAAATCTCACCGTGTGCTTTAATAGTCCGTTTTATGTGGAAACGTGGTTGTATTAGGGAAATTTAAATGTCGCTTTAATACGTTGGAATGAATAAGCCAAGGGCACCTGCGTCCATTAACAACAATAGGATTGAAAACATAAAAGGCTTATTGTAGTAATTTAGATATTTTTGTTGGCTATTAAAGGTGTGTTAAATGATTGGTGTTGTAACGAAGGCAGAAAGCGACGTTGGAGTTATGAAAAGTGATTTAAGAAGCAAGTTTCAGACAGCAGCCGGTGAGTACACTTGTAGTAACTAATTAATTAGTGAATATTTCCTGCCAACTTGCTCCGTAACAAAATTCTGCATTTGAAGAGCATACTACGCAGCTTAATTTACTGGAGTGACGATATTCGATAATTATCAAAAAAATATTTAAAAAAAGTCTATCGTTATTACAATAATAATGCGGAATTTCTTTTAGATATTATTTTACTTTTGTATTAATTTTATAAAATTTGTGTTACAAATAAAATAATACCTAAATAAAATCACTATACTATTTTAAGTGCTAGCAATGTGTGTAGAATCACTAAGTAAACCCGGAACATGTAATTCTTCTCTAAACCATTTACATAATTGCCTCGGTAGTCGAGAGAGCATATGCTGGCATCAAACTGGCTCAGGTACTTACACAGATTTCTTTAAAATTTTCGTCTAAAAAGTATTGAACGACAATGTTGTACGCAAGCACAGCAGCCGAGCGTCAGGCTCTCGGTTTGGTGTTCATGTTAGGCACAGTGCATTGTTATTTGTTGTTTTTGGTCAATTATTCATAATTTTAATAATCGTTTTGCGATATGTATTACATATCGCGCACACACAGACACTAGCAGGTATAATCTAGGTCGGTCAAAAATGCATATTGAACGTTCACGGCGTGGTTTTATACATTCAAGTTTAGGATTTTCCACGGTTATATGAATCCAAAAAAAAATTATTTATTGGATGGATGGAATTACGATTACTTTGAACTAATTTCAATTTATAGACTGTTTTACCTAATAAAGTTACTATTAAAATGTTTACAAAAAAAGAGAGCTACGTAACAAACGAAGACGAAATTATCAATGAATATCAGAATAATGTTATCAAGATCTTGAGGCAAGGTCGTCGTTTATCTAAAGGCGTTTTGATGTCTCATCGGTTTTTCAACGGGTTCATTGTACTCTGTTCTCCGTACCGTGTGCATATTTCTCGGGGGAATTGAACCTTTAATTTATAATAAATAAGTGTATAAGCTGTTGAATGATTGTTCACGGATATTTGATAATTAAATTCAGATTTTGACCCTTTTTTATACTTTTTTATTGTTATTATTATCAGCGAAAACCCTCTGAAATAACCGTAAAACTGATCTGTTTTACAGTTACATATAATATTGTATGGGGATTTTTTAAATTTAATATTGCCATAATCTAGATTTTCCATCATTGTAATGTTCTTCTTATGTACTTACCTTGTTTGGCTGCAAACTGTTTTATTTGACTTGTAGGCTGCCTGTCAGTAAATGCTATATGGCATTAGATTTGTGTACACATTAGTTTAAGCTATTTTTAATGGAAAAAGTCTGCTGGCGAGCAGGATTCGAATCTGCGTCTTCTGGTTCGGTACACCAGACGCTTTAACCGCTAAGCTATCGCGAGCGATACGTCTTAAGGTGACGTAACATTCAATCATTTAGTCATTAAAAATAACTTGTAATCTTAGCATGGAAAATGCTTAAAAAAAGTACAAAAAGATACATCAGTTTAAGTTAAAAAAATAACAACAACAGATAATATTATTTTGTTAGAATCAAAAGATTTCAATGTTCCATATTTTTGTTTGCGTTAATGTACTTCGCCTACGCAGGTCGTAGGGGCTACGCCGTAGTCACATTAGCTACGAACATTCACATTGGCGGTGATTACTGAAAAAGTAGCTCTCATAAGTACGCCTAATGTCTTTATACATTTATAATAATGTAATTAATAGTACACACTAAGTTTTAAACAGTAATTTATATTAATTTGTACAGATATAAAGCGAAAAGTCAAAACTTTGTTAAATCCAGAGAATAAGTAAATAATATAAAACAAGTCTCGTCAGCCAGATTTAAGTAGTGTATAAGGGTTTATAATAAAACTAGCAATCTAGTTACGTATCTAAATTATTTTAAATTTTGAAATGTATGAAAACTATTTTTAGGATCAAACTAATTTTAGTTTATAGAAGGATGTTGTTTCTTTTCTTTTCTGTGGTCGTAGAGCAATGTTCAAATAAACGTTTTTACTACATGCAAGTTCTCGTTCGAACAAAGGTGTTTGGTAGTGTCAGTACATATAAAATGAGGTCTATCTAGACTAAGGTCAACCATGACCGATTTTATATGTCGGACCACTTCATGCGGGAGTTGAAAAGAGGGTTACGTCGGATACGCCTAGCTATCTGGATCCTGGGTATTCACGATAAGATTGCTTCAAATTCTGTCGATACTCGATATGTCGATATCATGAGCTAAGAATAAAGATCATTTAGTTATTCAATGATCTTTATTCTTAGCTCACTTACCAGATTTACCTACCATAGTCATAAATATTAACAATATTCTTTACATTTAACGGTTCTGATTCATTTAAAAAGGTTCTTGTGAAATTTATTCAGATAAGCTAAGCGAAGCACACAAAATAATTAATTGTTTAAAGCTTCTTGTAAAATTAACTAAGACGAGTCCTGTGTTGTGCCCGCAATATCTTCGATGCAAATGAATCATAAAAAATATATACACATACAATACATATAATAAACCTAAGATATAATAAGGTATTGAAATCAGTGTACTTATATAAATTAAGGGAAAATTCTATGGTGCTATTACTTTAACAAAATATCACATATTACGACCGCAATAACACATACATCGTTATCATTAGGTACTAAATAATATCAGGCACTCAAACATACCTACGCAAGCTGGGGTTCCATTATCACCACAATAAGCACATATTTATTTGCCCAAATTCAATGCGTTATGAGGGTTATTTATTAGCCTATTATTAACAGGAAAACTGCCAGTAAAAGCGCTAATTAGCTCAAAGGTCCCACAGCGGAAACCTTGGGCTTATAATTAAGACAGATTGATTTACTTGCCTCTACAGTGATGAAACTTGATTACAAACGTGTTTAGTTTGTCCCTCCAACAAATTTTACTTTAGTGCCAATCCGAAATGGAAACAATTCGAGATAATTTTGAAACAAACTATTTCTTACGGATTCTATCGCGTGTATTATAATTTAATGTCAGAAACCAGTAAATTCGAGATCATTTGATTGTTAAAATATGTAGTTGTGGCGGTTGTTTTCTTTTTTGTTTGTGGTTTCTAAACCACAAATAATAATTCGTTTATCACTTTGATGTTTTTTAACTATTTATTTTAGGTAATATTTAAAAAAGTATCAGAAAAATCAGTTTTATTACATATATTATCGTTCTATGAATAAAAACAAATGTAATATTTGCATGTATACCATAAATCTTCACATAAAACTTGATTGACGATTTCATTTCGTATTCTTGTAAAACTGTAACTCGTATATCATGTCATTTTCCAATGAATTGCTTTTAGTGTAGGTGCTATTTTTGCCAAGATTTTCTATATCAAGTTTGAAATAAAATGCTTTCTACGAAGATCACTAAACCTGTATTTCGAAGCCAAGCATTGCGATCAGCCCCAGGCGATTTGAAAGTTGTTTCATCCACAGGTGAAGTAAATTCACGCTGCACAATATCGTTATATGTGTACCTATTCACTTTAATAACCGTAGCTCCACAAATATTTGAAGTATCTGATTGTTACAGAGGTTTGTAAGGAGCAAAAATAAACCCACTGATGCGATGTTGTGAATTTCAAATAGGTACTTTACGAGTCATTGTGCCCTACAAACATCTTAACATGTATTTAAATTTCGTATAAAAGATATGTAACCCGCTCTTATATGTCAAATAAAACGAGATTTCAAGAGCCAGTTTCCTACGTTGATAGTTCTTCATTAGTTTTTAGTGTCCCGTACCCGAAGGGTGCCAACGGGACCCTATTACTAAGCCTCCGTTGTCCGTCTGTCTGTCAGTGGGCTCTTCTCCCTTCTCTGTCTCTTTAACCTTAATAGGTAGAGACTTGAAATTTTCACAGAGTTTGTATTTCTAGTGCCACTATAACGCAAATATTAATTTTATTAAAAATGGTACCGAACACTTTATGTGACGCTACACAAATATTTGAAGTCTAGCAAGTACCTGTAATTTGGCAAGGTTGCAAGGTTATTACTGTTAGTACGGAAAACATCGTTACTTTTCCAAAATATGTCTAGGTAAAATCTAAATTTTTCCAACTGAATATCACAAATGTAACAAAATGGTTAATGGATTTTCTCAGTATAAAATGAGGTTCTGGTGGTAAAGAAATCCCTTTCGAGTGTTTGCAGAGATGTGACCGCGTCGTTCCAATTCACTCGTTCTTCACTCGAGTTGTCCTCCGCGTTATGTGAAATTTAACAATGTGTTGTTGTTGTGTGTGTCAAATAATATACCTACCTGAACCACGCTTAGCTTTTTCATTTTTGTGTATAAGCTTGTTAAAAATCTTAATTAATATTTTAAGTGAGTGGAATGTTTTTTAGCTACTCAGTAGACAGAAGACCGCTATTCTTAATCCTTGTTTATTTTTACTCTACCTCAATTGTCTAGTAGTCACAAGCTGAATTGAATAAAGCTAATAATAATAAAATAATAATAAATATTTTGGGGACATTTTTACACAGCAACATCTAGTCCCAAACTAAGCAGAGCTTGTACTATGGGTACTAGACAATGGATATAATACTTATATACTTTTTTTTGTAAATACATACTTATTATACATAGGAAACACCCAGACAAACACAAATACTTACATTCATCATCACATAAATATTTGTGTCTTGTGGGAATCGAACCCACGACCTCGTGATCAGCAGTCCGGTACTCGAACCACTAGACCACAGACGTCGTCAAACAGTTTTAGTACAGATTTTATATATGCGATCTGTCCCAAAGTTGCCTTATTACTATTTTATTTTATTGGAGTAGCGTTATATACGTTAAGATAAATTGGTTTACACCTGCATTCAGTGTCATTTTAGTGATAAGTACGAAGACATTTTGTTATTAATATATCATTGTCTAGTAGACGTATGTAACATTATGTAAATACGAATTTTATTTATTTTAGATCCTAAAAACCAAAATGTAAATATTTCCTTTGATCATGACAAAGCAGGTCATCAAAAGCCCAAGCTATGACAGCTGTCATAGTTTTTACCATGAAATCACTATGAAACTGATAATAATCTGCCGTAATGGCGTGTGTTTGACATTCCGAAACTGATACTGACAGTTTTTACTATGAAATCATTACGAAACAGATAATAGTGTGCCCAAATGGCGTAAATTATCTCAAATTAAAAGTTATATTTCTCATCCCCCAGTCAACATAAAAAAAAGTGCCAATAGAGTTTTAACCAGCAGAATACAGGGTATTTTTTTCAATAAGTTTTCCTTCGGTACATTATTTGGCCGATTTCGATGACCTCCTTTTGTCTCAAACAAAGTTTATTAATAACTTATTTTGTAAGGAATAACTGAAAACAGATTTTAACATCGAATAACCAACTTTATTAAATATAATCACCATTAGATACAGTTATGTCTTAATATCATCATTTTCTGAGAATCCAAATTGAATTTATCTTCTTGTTATTAAATAACAAGGGCGTCTTTCACATCGGTTTGTATATACATATGTACGCACAGTGCCACGCTGCCATTACATTATCAATTGGAACAATATTTCTTCAAACGGTCTCCATTAAAATATTCACCTAATTTTCTGTTTGTCTGATTAGCATTCAATTTCCTTAATGGCCTGGAAACAGATCATTAAAAAGATATAAAGGGTAATTTTGTAGCACGTTAGCGTTTCTAAAGCCTCATTTACACGGCTTCCATGCTTTAAAAAGTAATATTTCTTCATTTAAGAAAAATCGTCCGTGAGCAGGACTGAAACCAAAGTTAAACAAAACCAAAGGGGACACACAACTTAACTAATTTTAAAACTTTAGTAATTGTATTATCATGATTTTCATCAGACAAGGAATGTTACCGCATTTATATATTAAGGAAATAAAGAAAACGTATTTATTTTACACAGGGTGAGAACACACGACACAAGTACAAAAAAATTAAACCAGTAAAAAAAATTATGAAAAAAAGAGAGAAAATGAACATAAACGACCTACAAAAACATTCCCACGAATATAATTATATAAATACCACTTATTCAAATTCAAATATTTTTATTTCAATTAGACCATATAAATGCGGTAATCTTTTGAAACGTTAAACTAGTTGCACGGTTCCAAAAAAAGGTCTTATAGAGAACAGCCAGCAAGAAACTCCATAGATACACTCTTTTTAAACAATATGTGTGGTAACAGTATCAATTTTTGTGAATAGTAATTATCATCCACATTTTCATATTCACACAACATAATAAACTATTTAATGAAATATTTCAGCCCTATGATGTAGCAGGTAGAGGGGTACCTCCACCTCCTTGTGGTTTTGGAAACGAAATCTGTGTTATCAGCTTAAGTTACCTCTTATGTTTACGATGGGACGTTTAAGGAGGTTGAAATGGAGCCCGCCGTATCTCTGATCGCCGTCACGTGTTAAGATAAAAAGAAGGTATTAACTTAAGAAACGTTGAAGCTACCAGAATATAAATTATTGCCACAGTACGTAATTTAACTGCACTAATAGCACAGCGGCTTTAGGATTGGCTTCTGCGCTACGAGTTATGATTCTCACACAGAATAAACTGTTTTGGTGCTCAGTCTGGGTATTTGAGAAAAGTTTTATTAAAAACAAAAATATTATAAAGATGTTCAATGTAAATTAAATTGAAAATCTCTAAGCCGATGAAACAATAAGCACAATAAATATTTTTTCACAATTTAAATACTCAGTTGTTTATATTGTGTAAAAGTATGCATATACTCGTATGTTTTACCAATTAAACGCTTATTTGAATCCGAATGGCTCAGACAGGCTGTTACTACGCTTCGGATTTTAGACGGCCAACACAATAAAGGTATTGGCCAAAACCAACAATGCCTTACTTTTATAAGAACAAAAATAAATACAGAGCTCTTTTATTTCTATTTCACGGTTGAATAGAATAATAATAAAGAGATTGTATGAAACTTTTACCCTTCGATATTGTTGGCTAACGTCTGATTTAAGGCTGTGATGGATCGTTCACGGACCAGCTTTCCACTCCATTATTGTGTCGATGGATATAGAGTTTTGTTTACTTTGCCAAGATTAAGTGGCTATTTGACGTCTGATCGGATCCAATGAAGAGGCAGGACGCCCAGTTTCCCATTTTGTCACCTGGTAGTAGTATTTTTTTTACTAAACAAGATCCAGAATAATAGGCAATGACTGTTTTTTTATTTGCACTGTTAAATGAATTTTGAATGTATATTTTAACTAGTTTTTCATAGGTATTTAGTCATGTACCTACAAAGAAAATAACTTGACACTTCTTTTCCTGCTTAATTCACAAAAAAATGTTAAAAAATGGCCACATTTGGAAGTTTCGGTTGTAATTTTATTGTTTGAACAATGAAGATATTTAATGACACAGCTTTCGGCAATCTATTGCGGCAGTCGGCAAAGAAAGACCTAAGGGCTTAAAATGTCGCCTTTGGTAGTACTATTTTGTTAATCCACTGAGACCATTTTGACCTCCCCTGATGTAGGAACCCGTTGACTATGCTCTACCATAATCTAACCATATCAAAATGTGCTACAAAGGTGAGGATTAACATTTTATATTCGGAAGAAAAACAGCTGTAAATTGATGTTAAATAAATATAGCAATACGAAAATGTGGTCACGGTATTCCTAACATTCCTCTGTCAACGTTCAATGCATAATAAGGTTGACAGCAGGTTGAATCCCTCTGAAATACCGGGTTAATGTATGTAGATTTGTGCCAATGGATCGTTCACCCACGGTTTTCATTCGGATTGTGAAATAAATGGAATGTTTTTATGGTGTTGTTTTCGTTTACAGAATTAGGTAGTAATGGATATTGAGTCCCAGCTTATTTTCTTTTACGACTGTTTTTGTTGCCGAAGTGAATAACGTATTGATATCTAAATACGTGTGAATAGTATGGTTACTGAATCAACAACCTGACTTTTAATATTAACAATTATTATTGATGTTTTCATTAGGTACTTCTTTGTTCTAATAAACGTTTTATAAAATAGTTTTACAAATAAAGATAATTTAATGCTTAGTTTTTCTATACCTAACTAATGCTATTTTCACACACTAGTTTTCACAAATTACCTAAATATTTTTGTAATTCCTTCATTTAGTTTTGCCCCTCTGTCAGTGATGTTTAAAAGAGTTTACTTATATAGTAGTAAAATTACTGTTATTATTGGTATTATACCTAAACAGTATATATTTCAGTGTCATAAAAGCACTGTTCTGATCTATTATGCACAGAATAATTAAATACGCATTTTGATTGCTGTTTATTGTAGAGCTCTGACCGCATTATCAACACATGCTATGCAAATTCTATGTTTTCATTTTATGGATTATCATATCACAAAATAAATAATAGTTACTTATTATAATTATAACTTTTTACTAGGATATTAAAATGTATTCAGCAAATCCCATTTCTGGAATGATAAAACACAAATTTCCCATTCGTTCACTGCTTTTAATACATTCTCCCAGTGTTATACAATATAAATAAAGTACTCCGCTACATTAGCATTCTTAGTGAGAAATAAATTATTTGAAACATCTCGTGTTACATATTTTTGTACAAATTCCGGAGTAGCGGACGTCCCAGGAGTGAACCTTACTTGCCTAATTTTATATTCAAAATGATTTACTGTTTTATCTTTGCTTGTGATTTTTTTACCGCCGACGTATGAGCATGAATGCCGTAGTATTTACTGAACTTAACATTTTTAGAACCGCCCAAACAATTGGGGGCGAATCATTTACATAAAATTATTTTATAAGCAACGCCTGGCTTGTGGACTATTGAGTTTTTCTATAACATTCTGGCTAAGCAGCTCGAAGTTTGATTTTGTGCACGAACAATAGGCTCGCGTCTTGTTTTATGCGACCTATGAACATACATCTGTTTTACTCAACTCATATTTATTTTTTTATTAAATGTTTGCCCAGTTCTTCCTTTTATTACGTTGAACGTTTAACAAAATGTTTATTTCTGGGAGTGTAGCCAGGTTGTTGGGTTAAATACTTATTTTTTAAATAATAAAACCAGACGTACTATAAAACAATAGGTAGTCACGGCGCGTGTCTGTGGCAGTTAAGAGACAGTTTCCTTCGTAATACACTCTCGAGCTCCGCATTATGGGCTAGTCTCTTTCACATCTACACGACTATGAAAAGATGCTTCTTTGTCCTACAACGTTTAGTTTCTTTACATACCGAAAGTAAACAAAAGGAAGTTTTGAAAAGCAACGTGGAAATTGGTTTTATTTTGAATGCAGGATTGTTATTTCTACAATTAACTTGGGGCAAACTTTAGAATACGTAAACTTTCATAATGTGCGTAATAAAACTGTCACATTTCCTGTCCTGTAAGGAATGATCGGTGATTTTAGAAGCATAAAGTAAAGTAGGTACGTATAATACTTATTAAGTATAAAATATGCAACATTCTTACGAAATTAGTTGATCTGGTATCGGATTATCGGAGTATAGCGGTTTAGAAGTCATTTTGCAAGGAATGGACAGAAAAGCTCTTCTTTCTGATTTACCCAAGATTTAGCTTTCAAATAAATCCGCCCCGTCTGTAATCGATTAGATTTTAAGCTGCAGTTTAGCATGCCTAACATGTAAATCGTATTTAATTATTTCCACACAATACAAAACAAACGTTAAATTGCTTCACAAATCCAAACGAATACTATTGAATTTTATCTTCATCTTACAAAAAAGTATTCTCCTGAGCGTGTTGTTAAACAAATCTCTGTTGCGTACGTTACACAGTTTGTGCTCGTATTTTCTCTAACAATGTGAACGTATACTACGGCAAGTGTATGTAGCAATGCAGAGAAGTGTTGGCAATATTTATTGCTCAGCTTCGCGGCGTGTATCGCGTAGTGTTCGGCCGGCCGTGTTTCCGCACAGTGTGGCCGAGTTTCGAGCCGAGCGGAACAGATCTCCGGGGATTCCGAGCGCTTTGTCACATACAGCCTCCCCACTATCAATTTCGTCTACTTATAAATTATTGCATATCCACCTATCGATGCAGAGAGCACTGGAAATGCATCGCTATTAATTAGCAACAGAACTCAGTTTTGCTCGGTCAATACATAAATGGGTCAACGTTTTGTATATTTTTTTTGTAGGTACGTTGGCCCGTGATTAATACAGGTCACAGCAACAAGTTGTGTTATCTTGTTCGGTTTCGATTCGTATCGGAGTATCGTATATTTTCCGAATGTGTATTTTATCTAAGTAACGGAACTATGTCTACTGTAATAATAATATAAGTTCGTATCGTTATTGATACCCTTCACGAAAAGTTACTGGTAGGTACTTTTTTCAGCAACCATAGACAAACATTGTCATGTAGAATTCGTGAATTATTATGCGTTATAAATCGCAGCTTCTACGTTGTCAAATATTTTATACGTATGAAATAGTCCAATGTGCTTGTTTGGTGAGCAAACCACGCGCACGGGATTTACATCTTAAACTTTTCCGCCCAAAATCTCCACTAATTTGTTTGGTTCATTTCGGGTCACGTAGCTCGTAGTAGCAGCGGCCCCGGGGAAGCAAGAGTCAACATTGAAGTTCCTTAAAGACCGAAGTGTCGGGACCGCTAATGATACTTGGGGGACACGCGTCCTTCAAGTCTGAGTTTTTTATTTTATTTGAGATAATTGCACAACAAAGAGTTTGACATAAATTATATGTATTAAATTAAGAACAATTTGGGTAAATACTTAACCTTATTTTGAGTTGACCTCATTTGGTTTTGTTGTGGTTATTACTGTTATTAGCCAAATTCTATAAAAAAATAGATTTCTATAAAAAAAAATAAGAGCTCTTTATTAAAAAAATGTTTTTTCAACGGACGTAGCATAACAATTGTGGAAAAGAAAATGTGGACTTTTTGTGGATATACAATGAAGAAAACTCCATTTGTAGCATTTTCGTGCATCGCGCGAAGTGGAGAAGTTAATATTATTCTACATTCTGGCCTAACAAACATTTCAAATAAGCTGTAGTAAAAAAAAACGACTTTTTTAAACTGCTCAACAAAACGATATTTAATAAGGTCTTTACGCAAACAACGATTGCAAAACCATTGCGTATTTTACACCATAAAATTATTTGCTCGATCTAAGGATCAAACCCAAGACTTCAAGCGTAGCAGCCGTGCATGAGACCACTAAACTTATGTTCAATATCCATCAGTAAAAGTTCATTAAATATATTTCATGTTTCACCATAAAGTGTTTAGATGAGTGTTCACGCTGTTACAAACGAGATATAAACCAAAGCCGACATAACCCCGTTTTATTTCAATGATGATAAGGATTCTACTTCGGCTGTTTATAGCAATTTTATAGTGCGATAACCAAAACACCACTTTTATTACCCTGTAGGTACTACCTGTTTATATACCTGTTTATATTGATCAGCATTACTATACAACATTTCAAAATATGTTATGAATCAAAAGTATAAATATTCTTATTTTTCATTAAGATAAGGTATCACTCAAAAGTAATAAAAATGACCTCATTTGTCGGAACAAAAGGTTTTAAACGCGAGGTCCTGACTTAGATTCCCAGGTCGAGTAGTGTTATTGAGTTCTCAGGTACTCAGTAGCATTTCGGAGTTGGGATTTGTACACGGTTAATGACCACTTGCCATTTACACGTCAGGTGAAGGTATGAAAAAATATTTAATTACGTTACATTGGATGTGTATTATGGCTATATATAAACAATTTAATAATACTGGCATGTTTGTAATGAGTTCCCGATCGTAAGGGAGAGGGAAAAGTTACCCAAACTGTAATAACCTTTCACAAAAGTTGTTTGTTACAAAGTTAATAAAGAATTTGTAAAGAAGTCCCTGCAACTTAATTCAACATTCATGGGAGCTTCTATGTGCAACTTAGATGTTTGGAAGTAAATTGCTTAGTAATGGCGGGTAAGTTAGCCATCATTATTAATTATTCATGAGGCATTTTTATTTCGTGTTCGATCTTTTTATTACTTACTTCGCATAGTTGGGTGTGTTTTCTATGCTTTTCATCAGTATTTGAAGCCTGAAAGGCACTGAAAAATCTGTTCATCTTTAAGATATCGGTATTGCCAAAAACTTGGGGTTGCAAGAGTCTATAGCAGTCACTTCGTTTACAATACAGATATTCAGCCGTATAACGCACAAATTATATCAATCATTGTGGTTCTTTTTACTTTGTAACTTTTATGAAAATCGCGTCACATGGTAACCTGTGTTGACCACATTGAGACATTGAGTGACATTTATCATCAACCCATTATTACTGCCTTATTGCTAAGCACAGGCACTGGTGAGAGGATTTAGGTTATGGTCAATTAGAAGAGAAGAAGAAGCTCTTCTCTCTTCTGCGTAATATTAGGCTTGAGCCTTATATTCAAACCCAAAACCCTTGTATCCCCTCCGGTATTAAACTTTTACATAAGTGCTATATTAGTACGAATTCAAAGTAATTAATGTTGATAGAGCCCTTACTTCGTAGCAAGATTCTCAGAAATTCAATTATTTTGTAAAACGTTCTCTGTAACAAGACTAGCAAGTATCTTATTGGGTTCGCTTTCGAGATTAAACGAGACTACGGTACGTTCGAGTTCAAAACGATATGACTGTAACAAAATTAAACGATCAGAGATCGATACCGATCACCTTATATGTAAGGATATAAAAGCTTTGTACATAGATTCGTTTTCACTTTAAAATTGTTTGATCGAAAAGAATCAGTTACACAATCAATCTTATACAATTATATGCTTATTTTCCATGCGTAACGTTGAAAACAGTTATTAAAACTTTGACCAAAAATATGAAAGTTTTGATCGTATTGTAATGTACCAAAAGCGTTAAAATAGAATCAAAAGCTTTTATATTTCTGTATAAAGTTTCAAGAATTGTGTCTCGACGTTGCCGAATTGGTATATTGAGTTGTCAATGTCAAATGTGTGGGGATGTGAATAATGAACCTTCACGATATATTACGTGTGAGTTTTGTAATGATTGATGATACTACCTAAGATGTGATGATGTAATACCCAGTTACGCACCACACCGACACGACATACTATCACGCATGTATTCCCAAACAGCTAAGCAGACACTTACTAAGTTAATCGATATGTTTTAAGTCTCATGTAATGGGGGCCACAAATCTAAACTCCGATCTAAACTCTGAACTAGGAATTTAATGGAAGATCCCAATTACACTGGTTAACCTGGAAATCGTATCCACGATCTCACGTTCAGCCGCCTCAATTAGAAACTCGTTTCGAATTACCCTGTAATACAACCTTCGCCAAAGTTATACACAATAATAAAACTCTACTGAATGGATTGAGTAAAGTAGAGTAAACTCGTGGCAAAGTGACGAAATTAGAAAGTTTTTTTATGATTTCCAATGATATTTTTAACCGGCAATTTATTAAGGGAACACTAGGTTCCTTTACAGAAGTTTTTTCTTTGAAATTCCTTTAAACTTTTGAATACGAAGTTTATCAGGGACTTTTCCCATTTTTTATATACTTATATTTACCACTCCGTTTTTCTTAAAATATGAATGGAGGTCGGTAACCCGTAAGTAAAATTAAAATGCTTTTTATAAGTTATTTTTAAATGAAGGAAAAAATCGGCGGGCGGGCAGGATTCGAACCTGCGCCTTCTGGTTCGGTACACCAGACGCTCTGACCACTAAGCCACCGCTCGCCCTGCTCGCCAGTCGAAATCTTCCTCCACTCCAATTCTAATTTACGTCTTAAGGTGACGTAAATTAGAATGGCGAGCAGGGCGAGCGGTGGCTTAGTGGTCAGAGCGTCTGGTGTACCGAACCAGAAGGCGCAGGTTCGAATCCTGCCCGCCCGCCGATTTTTTCCTTCATTTAAAAATAACTTGAAACCTTAGCATGGAAAATGCTTAAAAAAATACAAAAAGATATGCTTTTTATAGTTTGGTCGAACCGTGTACATTCCACAATTATTATATTTTTTTGTATTCTTAGCTTTTTACGACTTATAAGTTGAAATTTCAACATCACGCCTGTATTTTCGAAAGGGTTAGGTAGAGGTGTACTATTGTAAACACATTTCTCCGGTATGTAGTCTTGTAATTTTTGTTGTTGACAAACTTTATTATTACCTACCTTCTTCCACAATTTGTAGGACTTAAATACATATATTCGAATGTGTGTTACTAACTTTTATGCGATCTGTACAATATATTCTTTACCTCACAAGTGGTAAATATTGAACTTCCAATAAAACTAGACACGAATTCTGTCCTTACTTGTTTGTTACGTCATAACGTCACAGCTAATGGAAAAGTGCCGTGGAATGTAAAATGAATCCAACCATGTATTGCTATATGCCAACTTTTGGAAAACAACATCAATATTTTATGAGAACTTTGCGTGGTCAGAACGCTGCAGTTCTGTTTGTGGATAGAATATGATAAACATGCACATTGACTTTTTAGGTCAAACTGTAGCATTTTCTACATAATAATTATGCATGTAAGGTTAATTAATTACTTAATTAAAAAATACTATTACATTTTGTATTTATTAAGCATTTTCCATGCTAAGATAATTTTTTTTTAATGAAGGAAAAAATCGACTGGCGGGCAAGTCAACCAGAAGACGCAGGTTTGAAACTGCGTCTTCTGGTTAAAATATTGCTAACATCACCTTGAGACGTGAAGGAAGATTTTAACTTGGTGAGTAGGAGTCGCGGTGGCTTAGAGGTCATAGCGTCTGGTGTATTTAACCAGAAGAAGACGCAGGTTCGAGTCCTGCCCGCCAGTTGATTTTTCCTTCATTGAAAATAACTAAAAAAATATTACTGTTACCCTACCCACTCTTTTGCAAAAGACTCGTTCCCTTTTCCATTTCCCGCCATTATTGGTCATTTCCGGACAGTCTCCAAGGAATAAATCCGTTTTGATCCGCCATCTCCGTTGCGGTCTATACATGATACGTTAGGGATCACAATCTAATTGGAAAAATAAGGCTCTATATCTAGTAACTGTTTTGGGCGAGAAAACACTTGTTTTTTTATTAAACGCATTTGCAATGTGAGTGTACGAATGAAAGTTACAAAGTACGAATACACCAATCCTCTTACAGAACATGGCAATGATGGATATTGTTTCTAGACCATCTAACTGAATTGACATGAAAATAATAACTGAATATTTTAAAGTGAAGGTCAAATTTTATAACTTAAATAATCAAACCAGTAACTATAATCATCAATATCTTTGACTGATATTTAGTAAGTGCTATAACCAGAAGACGCAGGTTCGAATCCTGCCCGCCAGCCGATTTTTTCCTTCATTAAAAATAACTTGTAATCTTAGCATGGAAAATGCTTAAAAAAAAATCAAAAAGAAAGTGCTATCATGAATACAAATCTCACATACCCAAGGGACATGAACATAGAACTCGCACCCATACTTAGCCAATTAGCCACTATACCATTCAAATTTCTATTACAGGTCGCAAACAATACACTGGCCTCAAAGTTCAACAGGAACTATAGAGACGCTAGCCGCGACTGATTGGGTCCGTTATCTACCTAGCCCAGCTCTACTAGTTCACTTCAAATCCTTTAAATTGAACGTCGAGCTGCTGAAAGTGGCTATAATGGAAACTTAAGCTCTTGTATTATGCTCCGATCGGTTTCCGGCGCTTTCCAATATTCTTAATTCCGTGTGATATTAATTAGTTTTGAAAACTGTACGGCTCAAAACCTTTGTAAAGGATTGCATACGTCCGCATTAGATTTTTTTGTTACGTATGTTGGTATAAAATGTTGACACAATACTTGGAATTCTCCATTACTGTATGGGAGCCCAAGTTATCAAAAGAAAAAGGTCAAATTACAGATACCTCTGACCAATTCGTCTGGCTGTCTTATTTGCCGCTGTCCTACCTTTTCTGGTGCATGGTCTACTCGAAAACCTGTTTGAACGAGGTATGTGCCCCGCCCACCCTTTCAAACATGTCGGCAATTTTGGTTCTTCTGCGGATCGGCTCATTTGATTTGCTGATTCATTCGCGTAGAAAAATACCAATGATAACTCGCTCCACTGACTCCGCTGACTGAGTTTGATGCTTCTTATTGACCTAAATGATTATTGACTTAATAAGACGCTACAAGAATTATACGAGGGTCGCCATGGTATGTGAGTTTAAAAAATATTATAGAACCACTTTGATGTTACGTATCCATCTTTATTAATTCCGTTGTGAAACAGGAGAAAGGTAAAATGGCGGATGGCCGCGTATGACGGTAGAAATTCTGGTTTTATTTTAATTACATGCTGGTATTAAAACGAATGTTATCATCTAAGCACACGACTATAATGGTCCGTATGTAATAAGAGATAAAGTTGGGT
This sequence comes from Acronicta psi, assembly GCA_946251955.1. Lineage (NCBI taxonomy): Eukaryota > Metazoa > Arthropoda > Insecta > Lepidoptera > Noctuidae > Acronicta > Acronicta psi. The sequence continues at coordinate 6,354,966 of OX276476.1, forward strand.
AAAAGGCTAAAAGCTAGAGTTGTGGCGCACAACTGGGACGTCCGGTAATTAACTATTTACTTAGTTATGACAAGATAACGTGTTATGAACAGACCTTACTGCCAACGTTTAGGAGAATGAAGGTAATAGATTTACATGTACGCATTCTGGAAAATTTGATACTTTTGGAACCGTTGCAGTGTGGTTCTTATGTTAGAAGTTTGTTACTATTTTAAGATATTTTATTTTTTATACTATTTTATTCTATTTTTTATACAAAAGTTTTATCAAGAATTTAGATTGGATTGGATTTATTTAGGTAAGTTAGAAATCAGTTCTATTGTTTTAATTACCTTATTCAACTCTTATCAGAATTAGCAGAACAATAAACTGGATACTACAACAAATTGTAGCGATAATTTCTGAGATATATTCTTATTTTTTCATAATAATTTGGGTTGGAATACAGGATTTTGCTTTAGTATGGGCATCAGTCATTTTAATAATTTTTAACATGTTTAATTTTTTAATAACATCTTTACTTTTTTATTATTTTTGGATGATAATAATGTTTTTATTTTTGTAGAAAGATTATAGTGAGATACTGTACTCTACTGTGGGTTGACAGAGTTCAAATGCCATCGACAAAATCTCTAAGTCGCGCAGTTTGACTCACGATGTTTTCCTGTGCGTGATAATAATTAACTATAATGTGCACATGATAAACTTTATGTAAGCATCATTTTATTAAAAGATGGACTCAACCAGCTAATATACCCCAATATTGAAAAATGTTCATTAGCGGAACTAGGTATTATCTTTAAATGACTCACATGACAAAGACAGGTATACATTTTAAAGTGTCTTGAGTAGAGGTTAACAAAGCGTTTTGGGATTAGGCTCTAAGATACAAATACTACACAAAGTTGCAAACTGGATATAATGATGTCTCATATCGATTGAATTTACTATTATTAACTATTGCTATAGGAGCCTCTGCAGTGCAGTACAATGATAATAGAGAGACCACGACATGGGAAACCATCAATCAAACACTGCTATTGTTGGAACGGACGTACACAGATAATGCATGCGTAACTTAGGACTTCTTTCAATGGATCTTGCTTTCAAGTGTAAGTTCGTAATGTAGGTACCTAAGGGTAATTTGTAGTGGTTTGAGATCGGTTAATGTTGCCTGTTATTCAAACCTAAGTACATCATTTTTATTTACATCTTTGTGAATCTATAATACCGATGTATGTACATAGGATATATCTTTAGAATGTTTGTTTGTCAGTCTGTCTGTCTGTTGGTATGCGCATCACGCGAAAACTACTACACACGAAATTGAATAGGACGGCTTTAATAGTTATATTACTAATATTGTTGGAGGTGTAACTTAAAATCTGGTGTATATTTCATCTTGATAGCTGCCCTGGGCAGCGTGTATGGCGAGCTATTAATAATAACAGTTAATAGCCCTTTTAATACGAGAGTGAAACCATTCAGCGTAATACCCACTACTTGGTTACTATTAGGATGACAGGGACAAGACTAAAGACTAGCCAATTATTACAATTGGAAGAGCAGAGAGACTGAGAGAGCAAGCTCTGGGTTCCTAATTTCCAACAACAGCCGTCTCAAACCACTATTGAAATAAGTAATTGTATTATTAACATAAGTACGGGTTGAAACTTTACATAAATAATTTTGTATACTAGCCATGTAGCAAGCACAAAGTAGTCCTTTGTTCTCATCAGTTTAATGGTTAATTTCCCGGAATAAGTCCGGAACTTGGCGGCAGTGGCAACACAGAGAACACGAAATCTTTAATAAAGTTCCACTTGGCTAATTAACTCAGTTTACTTTATATCTTCAGTATTTTTTAGTTGAAACTTGATGATTTTGAGGTCCTGAATCCAATAACCACAGTTTATAGTAATTAGTTTTTTCAAAGTTTAATAAATATGTCATTTTTATTGGGTTAGATAAATTTAGACACATAAGTAGGTACATATTAAGGAAATTAAAAAAAAAGACTTTCTTTAAGGTGTTGTGTATTGTTCGATTTTCTGGTTATGAGCTAATAAATGTTAATTTTTGGTTGTCAACCGATAATAATATGAAATATTACTACTACTACTGTCGTTGATTGTCATATTTTGTCCAGCTCATCTCGTACATTTGTGAGAACAAGTTACTTTTAGAATATAAATTCTTCGATCAATAATAGTATAAATTGATTAAAATAGACTTCTTCGATATTTTCACAGGGTTTTAAAAAGTGGGTATAAGTACTTCCACATTCCAAGGACTCCAAGTAAGTACTCGTGCGTAATTGCGATCGTTTGAACCCAATATATTAATACAAAACGAGGGTTTGAAGTGGTATTAACACGTACTTACCGCCGAGACCTATCTGAACCCTTGCCCTTTAATTTAATTTGATTTTCATTATTAATCGGAATGTTATATAGATTGTTTATCGACTTTCCTTAACACTACCTAGTCTAGTAGATTCAAGGGCAGTTGCAGAGTGAATAATCCCGGGTTCTACTCCCACTGATAGTAGTGTTGTTGAGCTTTTTCAGGATTTTCATTTTTGCCCGGGTAATAGGGTCACCCCTTCAATTGGGGACCTAAAAACGTGCGTCCGTTGCTGAACAAATGTTTTTCTCCTATGATAACATATGTAATGTTACTTAGATAACAAATATATCTATTGTGTCCGGATGCAAGCTACTTAACGCTAAATATTCGTATCATAGGATGGAAAATTTCGTTCGTAACTACTAAATATTTAAAGGCTGTTAGTTTTAAGTGTAATAGCGAAAGTTAGTCTTCCGGAGGAAATTAAATTCTCTGTTTACTTTGTATTTAGTGCGCAGAACTATGGTAAGTTATCTTGAAACTTTATTATTGTAGAATAATGTGATAGATAGTGATAGCTTTAGCCTGGTCTTGCTCTAATGCTAATCGTCATCAATAAAATAAATGTATAATAGGCCGACGTCGAAATCGTAGTTTGCTTGCTAGATTTTCTCACATGTACCTACCAGATTTGAAATACCTAGTTAATTGCAGAAATATAATAACATATATTAACTAATTGATTCATAACCGTATTTTCGACATTAAAGAATCTGTAAAAAAATGTTAGCATCGGTCTAATTTTATAAGTATATCAAAACACAACATAGTTACCTACGTGCTGCTAAGCCCTATATCATCATTTGTTTTTATACAACCTTACTAACATTATTCATCTGTTTATTACAACATTTCTGTTATTGAAATCGCTGAAGCGAGTCCGTAATAGTTTTTTCATCCGAATGCTTCAGGGAAATAAGTGAATAAATTATGCAGCAAGAGTCTGCAGATACTGTTGCATGTTTACAAATTTATTTTCTTTTTTAATCATCATAAAAAGATTCTACACGGGATTGTTAAACTTTTCTACGGTTCCATTTAGTTAGCTTTATAAGACGGCACCCTCACTTGGGAACTATAGTTTAAGCTTCTAAAGTTGGCATCACGGGTTACCAATGATATATTATCAGTAAAAAGTACATTCTGACTCGAAACAATCAATTATCGATGTCTATGGATCATAGTCATCCAAATGTGTCTCAAATGGGGGTCGAATCGGGCGACCATAACCGCTACACCAAACGTGTATTCAGTTTACCATACAAAATGAAGTTATATTCAAGCCTGAAACTCTGCTGATGTCATCAAAACATGTTGAAAAGTTGGCGCAAAGTTTCGCCGGGGCTGTACAAAAGAAACAAGCAAGTCATCATGCCCTGTATTCAGTGTACTCCCACATGCTCACGAATGAACCACGGGAATCAGACACCGTTGTAACCCAAAAAATGTAACAGAAGGACCATTCTACATGGACCACGTATTCATATTAAGAGAGATTTTAGATTTTATTTTCAGTATGTATAAACAAGGGGTAAACGAACAAAGCCTAGCACTGAGGCCTAAATGATGTACTCCCTCGAGAGAGATTGGATCCTCAAGTCAACAGACAGAGCGGCTTGGAAGGAGGGAAGTGAGGCCTTTGCCCAGCCGTGGGACAAAGCGGGCTAGTAAAAAAAAATGAAAGCAGAAATGTTCTTCCTCTCTTCTAATTTTCCATGCTTGCGAGCTCCACAATATTGATTTTGTACCATCTACCACACAAGTCCACATATGAACCTTCTGCTCGTTCCTATTTTGTGGCTGTAATTTGCCTTCGAAGTCGTGCTACAGCCGTCCGTTAGAATTGACCCAAATAAACAATAGTTCGTGTTCAAATAACTAAGTCTGCAACAAAGGTGGCCATGTATTAGCTGGACAAAGTCAACTACAGCCATTATGTTACGTACCTACTGGTACATAGGTATTACATGACATTAACCCGCCTGATTACTGTTCAGCTTGAAATACATGACATGTCTGCTATTAACGATATTGTTAGATACTTATTACTGTATCGTATTCTGACGTCACTATGTAATACATACGGTGACATATCAAGCTGTAAATGTGTGCTTAATTATGTTAATTGTGCTGTTTGTCTTCCTAAGAAAATAAATATATTTTGCACTGTGGACCGGCCGCATTCCGTGGTACCTATAGTGCTACTGTCAAGCACGCAGCACGCATCTCTGTTTTTTTTTACTATGTGCTACTTATAATAATTTACTCATAACTAAGTAACTAACATACTCACACAGTTTATAATGAATTATCGTGAGGATACCTGCATTCCTGCAAGATTTAATCGACTCGGTATGTAGTCTGCCAAGCACTAGGCCAGTGTGGTTGTCAAACATTGCATTTTGAGCACTTGTGGACGTGGATATACTTACACAAAATTATTTGATTCCATTCCATCAAGGGACAGGGTCAGAGGTTTGATTTGTCCTACACATGTCTTGAATATTTTAATATTGTATTGACTAATTAGAAATCTTTTAGGCTAAAACTGCATAACGAAACCGATATAGAAAAACTTTTAGGTAAAGATTTACAAGCACGTATCTAAGATACATTAAAACAATAATTCATTTGCATTTTAAGCTTGTAAGCTAAGCGATAAACAACTTCTGAAAGTGGCCCATATTTTGTAAGCCTTAATAAATTTCGTTACGTAGCGATCCAATACCTTTATAATTAAGGCTTTAAATATCATATTACTATTTTTTATTATTACAGGAAGATTTTCAAGTACATAGTCATCAAAGAGTTTAAAGGGAAAGTAGTTTTTTTTTTAAAACAATTTTAGGAATCGCACATCGTACTACTAACATCACTAATTAATAATCTGTGGAAAATGTTGTGGGTTATACATTTATAATTCATTTATCTTAATTAGTTTATAATACTGAATGTGTAACTGTTTATTTTCCCAAATAAAATAAAATAAAAAATAAAAAAAAGTAGGTAACTGTTTTCCAGGCATATTATAATGTTAATTTTACTACAATACACTTACCTGCCGTTAGTACCTACGAACTCCAGCAAAGAGCTTTTATAAAACTGATTCGTTAATTTCTGTATATTAAAAATATGAGATTTAAAATATTTTCACGCTGTTATTCCAGTTCAGAGTATCAAAAAAACATACAAACAGATAAAATATATTCCGTATTTGTTCCATCTAGAAAAACTGTTCACATTTTGAAACTGAAGGTGAACAAATTTTAAGGTGAAGCTGCAAATGATTTTTCATTTTATTTGAAGAGAGCGATACAAATTTTTTTAATCAACTAATAAAATGTATAAGAATTTTAGGTATAGAATTTTATAGCTATTCGGAGCCTCGTGAAATTAATTAGTTACAAAGTTGCGCAGAATCGGTCGTTGCACCCTTCTTGTCAGATAATTTTATCCCATCTAATCAATTCTGTTAGAATCTCAAGTTTAATTCAGAAACAATGGTTTTCATTAAAGCTTGACATTTGTAGAGGTTAAAAAAAACATTTTAATAAAATATTTGGTAAGACTGTTATTTGATAAACTCCATTTTACCATTTACTTGTATAAAGCACTAGACAAATGCGTAACGTAATAGTGAAATTAATAACGATAGTCATTGTTATAAAATGTACCTATTTGTAAATGGTATGTATCTATATACCATTTCTCAAAGAAAAGTATCTACATTTCTTTCAGAAATGGTTTAAGAAACGGAGCTTACGACATGATTATATCGAAATAACAATGGTGTCATAAACGTAATTTGTTTAATGGATAGGATGAAACAGGTATGTATAATATTGATAGTGCAAGTTTATCTGAGGAACGAAACTGATGTACTATCAATAAATTGGCATCTACTAAATTCAACCAGGTCTTCTATACGTTTATATACATTTTAATCGACTTGGGGCGTCGATATTATATATAGGTACAATAAACCCGATGCGAATTACTTCGTACGCTGTTTACTTATAATTATAGGGCCTTTGTAAGCGCGGAATGGAAACCATTATACTCGTATGTGCGTTAAAGAGACACACTGTAATTTATTTAGTGAAATCGACCTGCCTACGTCATTACTGATCAATATTTTGTACTGTATGTTATGTTTTTAGCCTTTGCATGGTATCGATATACAGCTTGGTTGTTGGTACGCAAAAGGCGTTAGCAAACGTATTTATTAAAAGCAGCGCTGCATTGAATTGTTTAAAATAGTGTCAATCAATTGAAATTATGAAAGTATTTATTAATTTCTTTCACACAGATAACTACAATTAGATAGCACAATAGAGATAGGGCAATTCTCATTCCTTTTAGAGACTAGTATCAGTATAAGGTGTGTGTGTGTGACACGTCACTATGTCACTAGGGTCCTACCGAAATAATTTTATATATCGTCTCCCGTCACCGTTTTCCGTCGTACCTAGACTACAAAATAAGCAGTTTTAAAAACAGTTTATTCTACACGTAGCTATTTTAGAGTTGAAACGAATATCATTGCAAGCTCGCGGTTTGTACCGAATGGTTTTCATTGGCCGGTTTGCATTACCACATAGCTACTACACTAATTATGTAGTTAATTTGAAGATTGGAACTGTCATGTGTAATAATGTATATTAAATGAGGTGTTCGCCTGCGAGCACGATTGAACTATCGGTCTCTGATTAATTGATTGTTTCTAATTAACGGAATTAATATCCCCAATATCTAAAGCTATATGGTTTTCACCCATTCATATTTAAAAAGTAAAAGGTTATGGAACATCGGTTGAGTGTTAATAAGGTGTCAGAACTGCTACAAAGAATGTCATAGAAAAACCCAATCGTACCCAGGATCTCTAACGACAATTACGGAAATATTACCTGAGCACGGTGAACAAATTTTAACGGAGTGTTGGATACAGGTGTCGGGTTATATTCCAGCTTTAGATGGTTTCACGTCTTTTTACACAACTAATAATCCAATAAAAAATGACGGTGTAGTAGTATATGTTAAAAGTACCATAAATAGTACCACGTACGAACCCTTAATCCACGATGCCAATTGTTTAGTCAGCAGCTTTAATAACACGGCTATTATTGCCGTATATAGATCCCCATCCTACATAAACCCAAACAATTTCTACTCTAGTATAATTGATATAGTCAAAACTCTTGAATCCCATAAAAATATCGTATTAATAGGTGACGTAAATATTGACATCAAACCTGGTAATAATGATCGCCATGCGAATGATTACCTAGACCTCATGGCTAGTCTCGGTCTACTCCCTGCCCATACACTTCCTACAAGAGTGGATAACTGCCTTGACCACATCATGTTGAAATCTAAGACATCGGCATGTGTTGTCGTACTAGAAACACATATAACAGATCACCTTCCAGTCGCTTTATTCATAGATTCTAAAAAAACTTCATTATCTCCACTAATCAAATCTACACTGCGTTACGATTACGAGTCCATTAAAAATTATATAGATTCCTACAACTTCAGTCCCGTTCTAGACACATCGGATCCAGATATAGCAACTGATTTTTTAATTGCTGGAATCCGATTGGCCATAAGTAAACATAGTAAAACTGTTAAAATGCCGAACAGGAAAGCTGTAATCAAACCATGGATGACAAGCGGGTTGCTTCGATGCCTGCGTAACCGAGATAAAATGCACCTTCGCGCCAAGAAGGCTCCTGATAATATTACATTAAAAACAACATACACGCGCTACCGCAATTTTTGTAACTCACTTATAAAAAAACTGAAACGTACATATGAAAAGGATGAGTTTCGTAAAGCAAAAAATAGCCCCAAGGTCACTTGGAAGGTAATAAAATCTATTACGAATAGTACTCCTGCAAAACACTCACCTAACGCTTTGCTTAAATCAACTGAGAATCCGGTTACGTCTATAAACAATATTAATAACTACTTTGTTAACATAGGTCGCAATCTTGCTCTAAAATTTAGTTGTAACAGCCAGGCATTTTCAGGTATTTCTGTGTCTCCGGTAAACTCACTAGTTATTCTCCCTGTTGACGAAACCCAAGTAGAAAGCATAATCAAAACATTGCGTAGTGATTGTGCCAGTGGATGGGATAATATCCCAGCAAAAATTATCAAATCGTCCTGTAAAACCTTATCTCCACTCATAGCTCATCTATGTAATTGCGCCATTAATTCAGGTGTCTTTCCTAAGGCATTTAAGCGTGCGTTAGTACATCCAATTTACAAGGCTGGGGCTAGAGACGATGTATCTAATTATCGGCCGATCTCAGTACTTACTTGTTTATCCAAAATTTTAGAACGTATACTAAATTACCATCTCACAAATTTTTTAACAAAAAATAACCTAATAGCACAAAATCAATACGGATTTCGGTCAGGCGTTTCGACGGAGGACGCTGTATCAGGTTTCACAAATAGCTTAGTCGATAAAATGGATAAACGCTTAAAATGCTACGGTGTATTTTTGGATTTAACTAAGGCTTTTGATACCGTCTCTATCCCTAGACTTGTAACCAAAATGGAGCACATAGGAGTTCGTGGCAAAATATTAAAGGTTTTCAAAGATTACTTGAATAGCCGTAGTCAATGTGTTAAAATCGATTCCATGTTGAGTAGTGAAAAATTTATCGCCTACGGAATACCTCAAGGGAGTATACTAGGACCTACCCTCTTTCAAATTTATATAAATGACCTCTGCCAATTATCATTAAATAATTGTGACATATTCACATATGCGGACGACACTGCACTCTTAATATATGATACAGATTGGGACAAGGCAAAGATAAAAGCTGAATCCACTTTGCAATCGGTAATGAATTGGCTTACAACTAATCTTTTGACACTCAATATTTCTAAAACTAAAATAATCCAATTTGTCCCACCAAATGCTCCCAAACCTCCCTTATGTTCTAAAAAAATAATAGCACATATTTGTCCTGATACCTCTTCATGTCATTGTTCTTCACTTACCTTGGTGCCTAGTATAAAATATTTAGGTGTTCACATCGACGAAAAACTAGATTGGAGAGTTCATACAGAGACTTTGTGTGCAAGGCTTCGAAAACTTCTCTACTTATTTAAAGATTTAAGACACTCGGCCGACACAGAAACGGCATCACTTGTTTATCGTTCCCTATGTGAATCTCTTATCACCTACTGCATCCCAGTGTGGGGAGGAACGTTTAAGACAGTGATGCTTAGAGTGGAGCGAGCACAGCGAGCTGTCCTCAAGGTAATGTACTTCCGTAAGAGAGACTACCCAACTAACCAGCTGTATAAGGACGCGCAGGTACTTACTGTGAGACAACTTTATATCCTTCGTACTGTTTTGCGTCGACATTCCATGATGTCACTAGATACAAGTGTAACCAAAAGACGAACCGGCTTCCCTGTATGTCCTGCAGTCAGATGTCGATCTGCACTTGCCCGAAGACACTTTAATGCGCAGAGTTCTCACGTTTATAATAGAATTAATAAAAAGCTCTCATTCTATAAACTTACACTTCAAAAATTAAAGCAAAGCTTAAAAGAATGGCTAAAATCACTTAACTACGACGAAACCGAAAATATTATCTTATCCATAACATAAAATACCCTTCTAAATTGACAAGGCACTTAAAATACTGCTTGCTACTACACATATACACATACAACTACTCACACAAACTCATCCACCTCACTTCAACACAATATCTTACACACTCACACAAACTTACATACCTAACCTCAAATACCGTTCAAACCTTCTACACAAATAATTCACCATTCTCCCTTCTCAATTTTGATATTAGTTTTTACTTGAGTTTATGTTCTTACTATTTTAGTTTCTAGTAACCAGTTTTGCATGCTCTTGTTGTTGTAATTTTTATTGCATAAGATAAAATGTAACACACAACGGAAGAGGGCGCTGACTCCTGTAACACAGGTACAAAACCTAGCACAGGAGTCAGGGACTTCAGTAAGATATGTACCCAGTAATTTTATGCCAATAAAGATTATTATTATTATTATTATTATAAATAAAACGTATCTACACACTAGAAATAAATCTGAAATATTATCGTTTAAGTACACTAGACGTCGCGTCGCGTTCTGTATAATACTAGATATAAATCTGATACTTCACAAGTATGTTCGTAGATACTTAATGGCAGGACTCTGCTCTTCTAACTGTATTTTTCGGGTAAGGTTTCGTATCTATATTACATTAAGTTATGTATAGGTATTGCCTGTAACTCCTTTTGCAGGAATCTTTCGTGCGAGTGGAGCGAACAGATAGAAAACAGCAAATTGCTTGCTTGGGTTGAGAATTCTGCAGTCTGATCAGAGAATTACTCGTCGGTATGTGTTCATGTGCGATGCATGTGCGGGTGCTGTGTTCCGAAATAAAAATATTTAGGTCTCATTATTCTAGTAGACGTAAGGACCGACTGCTATGCTCTCAGGTTTCGATTTCTAGGTCGAGCGAACGGTTTTTCTATGAAATTCTCAAGAGCAGCTCGAAGATTGTGTGCTCGGGTTCGCCCCGTGTTACATGGGACCTTAACTTACCGAACTGTGTACGTTAGTACACTTCTGCCTAACCCAGGGAATACAGTCGTGATGCTATCTTATAGGTCGAGGTTCTGTAAATATTTCTACCGGATTTTAAGACGATCACCATGGGTACAGGAAAGAACATTGCGTAGCTTTGGTTGCGGGTAGAAGTAAAAAAAAGGTAGAAAAAAAAAATTGCTCTTTTTCAGTTACTGGAAAGCACTATAATCGGTACCTAAACTGTAGGTATATGAGCTACGAATAAAAGATTTATCTATTAAAACCCTATTGACCGTGTTATTATCCTTAATTTTCTTTAACATCACCCGCGGGATGAGCTTAGTCCTGTCTGCGCAACACTTACAACATTTTATGAATAAAAACAATAAAAGTCTCGTTTTAAAACATTGTGTAGTTACCACTTGGCTGGCTGGCTAATTTTCATGCAAATGGATCGCATGCAAAGTCCGTACGGCAGGATAGCCAGGTGTTTGCATATTGGATAAAACCGCAGCATCACCGCACTGTTTTGGACATAGTGCGGTAAAATTAATCGTGGGAAATGTGAAACAGAAAACTAGGTTTTGGAGTTTTTACTTTTACAAAGTTTAACTTTAATAGCAGAAGTTTTGTTTGGACACTTGCATATTACCACATAACTAATGATTGTTTGCACCATTCCTGACTCATGCAAGATTATATGTATATCTAAATACATAAACAGGTAAAACCTTTTGGTATATAAACTATTTCTTACATACATATTTTAATAGATTCTTATTTAGTGTCTATATATATAGGTACGAGTTTTCACTAATGTAAGTATATATATATTTCTCTTCGTCGAATAACTTTGAAAATATTTGCTTTGCTGTAAAGCTTCAAGGCTTTTAGAATTAAGATGCATTAAGAACTTACACGATACTTCACTAACAAGAGAACTTCAGCTACGTGAAATGTTAAATCGCATTAAGTAGTTCAACATTTCTAAATGTAACTAATGTGGGTTGCAAAATATAAAATTAACTGTTTTAAGATTTAAATAGAGACACATTTTTTTAAATAACGTGACAGCATTATTTAGATGTTACATTTATTCCTTCAATTTTTTGTATCTACCTACCTTATATTAAATGAAGTTACAAATTATAAGCAAATCCTTGGTTTTCTCATAATTTTCCAAAGTTCTTACTGTTTCTTTTCGTGATTGTGTACGTCAGAGAGAGATCGTGTTCAAGAAACACGCAGCTGTAAATACCTATTGAGACCTTTCGTCCACCTAAAAGGTAATAGCGACACGTGTAGTGCCCTTTAGGCGATATCCGTAATACGATTGGACACAATGTGTGTGAATGTTTTGTATGAATACGGACAGAAAGGAGCCGTCAAAATGGGCTACGGCTACATAAGATCTAATGGCTATCGTGTTTGTTTTTATCATGAAAATAGAGACAATTTTCGCCTACCTATAAAAATTAAAGGGGCCTTTGTAATTATCATTATACACCGTTTTTACTACATGGGACCAACCATAATCAACCATACGCGAAAAAAATCATTTGTGCCATCTTCACTAAACTTGACGAAATGCATTTTTTGCCGGGTATATAATATAAGAAATATATGATTGTATAAACAATGAAATGAATTCGGTATATACGAAGAGGTTACATTATGTAGGTAAAAACGAAAATTTCTAAAGCGATGGTTTATTTTTATACAACAGAGTAGATGAGTAAAAAAACCTTTTATAGTAATATTGTCACGGTTTTTTTCTAAATTCGTCAAGTGCCATTTACTTTTATAACATTTACATTCCATTCCATTTTATTCTTGTTGTTAGAATTTCGGTGATTATTTCTTTTATTAAAAGTCATAGAATGCCTTCACGTAATGTAATGAATGGCAAGAAATATCAAATAACTCGCTACCACAACATTTAAGTATTAAAAGTACTCTAAGAGGTTTGCAGTATAAAATGAATTATACGAGTATTATAGGTAACCTAAATTTTATTACAAAGCGTACAGCTACCATTAGACGAATAGGCTATATTCGCCAAATATTGGGCTTAGGTTTCTCCTAATAACGTCACAGATTTGGCTTTCCTTATCAAGGTATTGCTAATAACTGCCTTCCGCAACTTCCAGCGGTTTTCGTTTTCCGTGAGATGTGTCTAGCCCATTGTCATTTTAGTATTATCCTTGGACTAGTAATAATATAATTGTCAAAGTGTAAACTTAAGTTTACATATTTTTAATGTTGGAACTATCTTATTATTTTTTATTATTTTAGGTAAGTTATCATAGATGTAGGTACCTACTACCTGCAACAGTCATCTACAGTAACATCTTTTAACTTCTAATCTACTAAATAAATGTTAAGTTCTACATTATATTTTTCGTTTACTAAGAAATGGTCAAGAAAGAGGTTTTTAACATGCATAGAAGTGCTGCCGTGCGTGCGCGTGCGTGCCGTAAAAGTGTGAATTTTGATTGCTTTCATCATACATCATGTTATTCCTACTTACTCTACATAACCTTGCCCTTCCATTTATCTTCTAGCCCCACATAATCAACCCAATATACTGTTTACTGCTTGGCACGGGTCTCCTCTCAGTACGAGAGGTATTAGGCTATACTCCACCACGCTAGCCTAATGCGGGTTGGCAGACTACACATGCCGTCGATAAATTCTCTTAGGCATGCAGATTTCCTCACGATGTTGTCCTTCACCGTTAAAGTGAGTGATAATTACGCAAATGATTTCGAAAAGTCTGAGGTGCCTTGGATTCGGACTCAAGACCTTTGACTTGGCAGTCTAGTGGTCATACCCCTGGGCTATTACTGCAATTAGCCCCACATCATTGAATAGAATTAGTCATAACTGCATGATAATAAATCGATTGTGGTTTGTTGCAGGTGCGGAGAGGCGCTCGGTAGCGTCGCGTGCGAGGCGATGATCGGCCACCAGGGTCGGCCGCGCGGTCACCATGCGACAGCCGTCGACCGATGTTAGTACTTACAATCTATACTAATATTATTAAGAGGACAGATATGACAGTTTGTTTGTATTAAAAAGGTTTCGAAACTACTGGACCGATTTCAAAAATTCTTCCAGTGTTAGATAGCCCATTTATTAGGGATGGCTACAGGCTATATACCATCACGCTACGACTAATAGGAGCGGAGTAGCAATGCAAAATGTTGCAGAAACTAGTCTATAATATCTATTGCTTGACTTTTCTGCATCACTTAAAATAGTCGGATTTTGTCTTAGCAAACTGAACTTTTTCCAGATCTAAACAAATTTGTCTAAAAAACAATATCCTATTTAAGTAAAAGAACTCAACACTCATACAAAATGTGTCCTAATGGGACTGGCTGCTACAATTAACTCTCAACGTCAATTAAGCTTTCTTAAAAGATTTATGGGTCCCCGTTACATCTGGTTTTCATCATATATTTTTCAAACCAGTGTGTATTGATGGATTTAAACTTATAGTAGATAAATATTTAGTGAATACTCATTCGTAGTATCTACTGTATAATCGGCTAAAGCTGGAAGATATTGAAATTTTGAAATATCGGAAATTACTTAACGCTCCTTCACTATGCCTGAGTATTTCACGCAATAAGCGCGTAGTGGTAGTTAACTCTGATCTAATTACATAGCCGACTGCGTCGGGTACATAACCAAACTCAAATAGAGAACAGAGAGAACTTCTTCTATGAAACGATTAGTTTAAATTATACCTACAATCCTAATCGAAAAGGTTCGAAACACAAAAAGAGGATCGTCCTCTCATTAAAAAATTTTTGTAGAAGTTTGTCTGGTAAGATTTAAATACTTAAAAAATGATAAAAAAATGCATTTTTTCGTCATGACTCCTATAATACCTAAATTACCCTATTTACCTACTTTTTACAAAAATCCAGGTACCTATATTTAGACAGTAGGTACGTACCGCACTCAATCCTTTCGGTTCTTCCCTTCGAAATGGAAAAACGGGAAGGTCGATTTCCCCTGGAACCGAGGTAGATTAAATATTTTAGTACTCGCCCTAGCGAGTTGTATCATTTTAAGCTTGAATGTAAGCCATCTTAAATACATTTAAACAACCTTTTCCATCTACCTACATCCTTAATTATATTTTATTCATTACTTATTAAGAATTTAGTTACGAAGGGCAATGAGGTGTTGAACATTTTATGTAGATATCCTCATTTATATTTTGGTAAAGGTTTATTACTCATGTTCAAAAAGCGAATTGGTACTCTATGGTTATGATTTGGATATAGCCTGCCTGTCCAATGTGAATCATCTCTTTATATTACTTTATAGTACAATCAGGGTTGGATTGTTATTTTCCCTAATTGATTGCCTTGATTCCCTTGGTGCTAATAATGAAAACCTTGAAAACACTGGAGGCTTTTAGGGTAAAATGGCCGATGTGAAAGTAACTCGTCCGTCCGTTACGAATTGATGCTTTAAACTAATAAACAGATTTTGATAAAATTTGTCAAGGAGACAGCATCTTAAGGAATTAAGGATGCATGGGCTTCCCTGTTTCAGCATGTATTTTAAGACTCGAGTGAAACCACAGGCCACAACGATATCATCATAAGATTCCCGTTAGAACTACGTTAGATTAACTAAGAGTTATTTTGGATTGTGACCAATGTGATCTATTTAAGCCAAATTTGAAAAATGCATGAACTTATACTTCTTTCGCTTGTTTCCAGACGGTCGACAAAGCAGTATGGACGGAGGAGAGCGGGGCAGCGCGGCTGGAAGCGGTGCTGGTTGCACTGGTAGAGCGCAAGGCACGCTCGCTACAGGCCGAGCAGTCACGGCGGCGCGCGCGCCACCCTCTGCTATTGCTACTGCGAGATCCTGTGCCCGACGGTCAGTACACAAAAACACTGTATTTACTTATATCTTTACTTGTTATGGTCCGTCCACACGGTCCATCTTGCCTGAGAAACAATGCCTGCACAAACCACGGTAGCTCGCACGGTCCTCAATGTTCCGTCTTTTTGTACAGTCAGGACTGCACAAACCAGTTTGCGCAGGCAAGACGGTAGGTAGCAGCCCGGCTATTACGTGTAGCTTTCTTGTTACTTTATTCGATAAAAAACAGTTTATCCTATTCCTACACTATAATATGAAATGGCTAATAATTATTTGTATGGAGTTTGTTTTTCTTATTGAGGCTTGTAATGCGGACTTTTACCCCGAAGTCTTTACGTCCTACGAGCTTATAAATATGTGTGGCCACTATGAATAGTTTATCTTAGTATGAGGATATACGATACTTAGGGCCTGTGACCACCTCCTAGTAAGTTCCTATTAAATTACTTCGTAGATAATTTCATGCGATGTTTGTTCTATTTCTGAAATTATCTGACGGTTAGCGGGTATCCAGAGGTGGTGAAACGGGCCCTCAATTATTTCCCAAACCGTGTTTTTGGCGTAACTTGATTATGTTTCTTAAGACGAATTCCCCAATAGACTTCATTTTCTAATGAGTCAACTTGACCTGTTGTAGTCCAATCGGTCAGTCCTACAACTTTGCTTAACTTATACTTATTATTTTTACCATTAGTAGAAGCAATTCGAATGGCGAACATTGTAATTATTTTTTTTGTTTATGTTACAGAGGAGGCTTCGATCATCGGCAGTCCGGGCGAAGAGCTTCCATCACACTGGTGTGAGCATGAGATCGCTAGGCACAAGCGTAAGAAACTCAAGCTGCAGACCCGGCATCGGTGAGCAACTCCTAAAGTTAATAAGCAAAAACTTTTACACAATGTTTGTATAATTTTGCTGTCACAAAAATAGGTTCCGGAGATAACGATTCTTGTAGAGTATCTAAAATTCTACTTAATTTCAACTAATTTAAAATTTTAATTGCGATTAATCGCAATGCGCATAACCAAACATTTCCAAAAAGTATCAATGAAAATGTAAAATATGAAAATTTAAATGAAAGAAATCATCATCCTAATATTTAAAATTCGCTAGTCTAGCCTTTTTGTCATCATATTTACTTCTTATCAAGTCTAAATAGTGGATAACGCTGATCCTAGGCAACGTATAAAATTATTATATTATGAAATCTGCCAACCCGCGCCAGTCCAGCGAGCTAGTGGACTATCAAACTATACTTGCCTAGGTTTGTCTTTCATAAGACCTTTGCTCACTGACCAGCAGTGGCACAATAAATGGATTGATGATGAATGAGTCAAACATTTTATGTAAGCGGGCGCAGGGCAGCCTATATGATGTAAACAAAATCAAACAAACCTGTATATTATTAGTAGTAGATTATAACGTGTTATTTGTTCGATAGAGAAATGCAAATTCCCGAGCAACTGGAACTGGAACGCCGGCGTCGTCGACGTAGACGCAGTCCTCACGTCCACGGACAGAAGCCGAGGAAACATCGCACTCTGCTCGTGTCAGCTATTGACGAACAAGCTAAAGTTATACACGTAAGCTTAATGTCGTTAGATTGCATACTAAAATGTTATCACTGCATCAGAAATCCTGACAATCTTCATTCCTATCCATTCATACGGATATATATATGCAATATATAAGTACGATAGATAGGGATCTACGAATATACGAAGGGGATTTCTGAACTTACTTAAGGGCCTGTTGCAACACCTCCCGATAAATTCCCGTAAAATTACATGGCCGATAATTATTTCATATATATATTTTCCACTTTTGAATTTAATCGGCGGTTAGCGGATATCCAGAGGTGGTTAAATTGAGGTGGTGGCCCAAAAACAAAGAGACCAATCAGTTTAAGTGCCAAGCAAAAGTAAAAAATATTTGGCCACTATTTCGAGATGGCAATGACTTAAGTGAACTGGGACTGGGACAATTACGAAATAGAAATGCCTTAAATTAAAATAAACTATTAGCTGTTTCAAGCAACGATGGAATATAATATTCAAAATATTCTAGATAGACTAACGAGCAATGCCATCTAGCGGCGGTCTATAAAATCTGTAAACTGTCTTCATAACAGAAACCCGTACAAGACATTATATTACCACCCACCAGATGGCGTTTATCGAAGTAAAAGTGAGTGCGTTACTGTTGTTGAAACTGACACATTAACTATAGTTTTAAGTTAATTGTATAGATGGCGTTACTAGCAATGAAAATGAACTTTGCCTTCCCTGGGAATCGAAACCTAACTAACTAACGAGTTAAGGATCAGCAGCGGCGTTTATAACAACAAGACTATATACCTAATTGATGATTTTAAAAAAATCCTGGATACAGTTATTTTAATGAAGGAAATCGACTGGCGGGCAGGACTCGAACCTGCCTCTTATGGTTAAATACACCATATTTTTAGCTTCATTAAAATAACTGGTAATCTTAGCAGGGAAAATGCTTAAAAAAATACAAAAGATATCTTGGACACAGGTACTGGATCCAGACGAGCTTCCTCGCCGCGCCCGGTACACGATCATGGTGACAGCGTGTTTGCTGCTGTTCCTCTGCCTGCTGCTGGTCGGCGTCACGCTGCGGATGGCGCCACTCATCGACGATATGGGTAAGTACCTCTCACATTAGTTGCGAGCATGTACTACCTTACCTACGTACTTGTTACCGCTACACGCTGCGAGCTAACTTCGTTCATCTTAGCTGAAGTTTCTGCGGCGTCTTTTCAAACTTTAAGGCTGATATTCAGAAACGAGACTCAACATGAACTTATGCTTCCGTATGTCAAATTTGTATTACAATTTGACATACGGAAGCGTAAATTCATGCTGAGTCTCTTCTCTGAATCTCAGCCTAAATCATACTACGCTAGCTAAGTTCAGTTAGTTTGCTGAGTTAGCTTAGCTTCCGGTGTGGTTTGCACTTTATACGACGAAGAATAAGCATCAAAGTGTGACTGACATACCACGGTTAAACTTTTAATGGTTTGTGTGGTATGACAAGTATCATTTAATTATGTATTGTTAAACTTGTAATATTCAATAAAAAAAAAATGACGTCTTGAAATACCTAGATGTAGATTTTATTTGTTTTCAAAGTAGAAGAACAGCAAAACAACTATAGTTACTCTTTCTTTCTGCAATAATGATCATTTAATAGCTTCTCGATCTGCAGTTGTAAAGATATTCGCTCTTAAATACGTCTCTCAAATGTACAATTGACAGAAATGCCGCCCGTCGTGTATTAGTCGGTAAATTGAATACACGTAAGAACAATGTAATACTGAATACTACAGCTACTTACTGGTTAAACAGCAACACAGCTAGGTCAATTAATTACGAGTAGGGGAAGCAATGGGGGCGATCTAGTCTCTTTAAATAGCGTAGATCGTAGTTACCCGAGTCAGTGCACTCGAGTAAATGTGGGTGTAGTAATAATGAAGATAACTACAAATTTTACGGTGTATTTTTTTTATACCACTAAGGTGGCAAACAAGCATACGGACTGCCTGATGGTAAGCGGTTACCATAGCCTATGGACGCTTGCAACACCAGGGGTATCACTCGCGCGCTGCCGGTCCGAAAAACCTCATAGAGGTTTATGGAGGATTCACTGCGCCGACAGTGAATTACATTTATTACCTATGTATTAGATAGCACAAAAAAACTTTCGGGGAATAAGTACCCTAAAATAGGAGTATTTGTTTTTCGTTAATTTTTCACGGCTCCGCTTTATTGGCACTCTGAATAGGTAGTCATGTATTCTCATTTTATAGTAACTTAATTTGTTTACTCACCCCACTTTGTTTTTCAATCAATTTGCTTCTAATTGCCAATCAATTAGGTATTCATTACCATAACGTCGTTCTTGGTTAAAAATAGCCACCCTTTAATTTTCCATGACCCTCTTAATAAGGGGCTTTTCAAGGCCAAAGATCATAAGGAGGCTGTTGTAGTAGATCGTACATAAGTATTCAAACATGCACCTATTGAGATAAGCGCAAGTAGCCAGAATTATATTAATTCCATGATGCTTTTTTTTTTTTGCATATGTCTTTTAATGCGCAGAAGCAAAATAACCGCAACCTTCTTGCCAGACTCTCAATTCCAGTATCACCAACTTTGAAATAACAATCTGCTTAAAATCTTTTGCCTGCTCTAAATTCATTATTAGCTCTCGGGCTACACTTGCAAAACGTTAACATTTAAATTAGTGCCCTCTAACGGATACAAAATTAGCATTAACAGAAACTAGTTTCGTAATTGCATAATTAACATCTATCCCGGCATCTAGCCGGCCTTTGTATAAGGGTGATAACAAAACCACAATACAGACAGCGGGTACCTACATAGACAGGCTGCACGTGCGGCGCGCAAGCTATATTCGCGCATAGAGGTTATCCGCGTGAAGCGTGTGTTCATTATTGTTCACAAACCTATAACCTCATATACTATTATTTCACGGTTTTCGAATACAATAATGCACATTAGGATATTTACAATAGGATATTTCGATTTCAAATCGACTTTATTGACTTGCTAAATTTTATTACGACTATTATGATCTTGCTATGCAAGAAAATGGAGTCCAATGAGCGAGAATAAGCATTTTTTCTTGGCGCACAAAGTAGTCATTACGATTTTAAGGAAAATTGTAGCCATAGCTTAGCTGGTTGGTAGCTCGTAGCTCGTAGCGCGTAGCAAGACCTCGGCGTAGCATTAAACGTGAACACTTTCGCTTCGCAAATGGCGCTAATAGAGGTAAGAGCTGAGAGTTCTTAAAAAAAGTTCTTCTCTAAAAGCTTAGCAAATATTACTTTTACTCCCTTATTAGTGTTTAATTTCGTTGTAAAACTTTTCAATTAAGTTAGCCAAAGCCCTTCGTGGACATTCATCTATCTACGTAGATTGAAATGAATGATTATAATTATTAAAATCTCTTTCGAAACCTTTTGGTAATCTTTCTTTTGTGGAGACAAGAACAATGTGAGATTAGATCTCGACAACTTAGAGATAATGAAGTAAAAAATGTAGATATGCCCTTTTAATTTAAGAATTCGTAATATCACGAGATGCTAATTAATACTGTATTGCGTATTTGTTTGTGAAATTCATTTGTCATTCAAAACTTAATATGAAGTTATATTAGTAATGCTGTAGGGGCTTTATATTGCGGGATGGCGCGAGAAACACTTTATTAAATTTTCAATTACAGTGTTAAGTTACGTGAGAGAAAGAACAGCCTTTGTTTAGACGTGTTATACGTGTTGGGAATATTATATTCATGAAGGGTTTTGTGTGGGTCCAACGAAGCTTGACCATGTATGGCATGACTGATATTGAACACGAAATTGTAGGCTTTATCGACAGCTATTTAATTTTGTTTAAGTAGAAAAATTGTCTCCTAGAGAGCTTTGTTATTTTTTACTGATAACCTTTTCAATATTATGTTCTGGGGGGCTAGACAAGTTGCATTTTGACATTCGAATCGACAAACAAAATGTATGGAAATGACATTAGTGACAACCCGGTTGGTCGAAAGCTTGTCATTTCCATACATTTTGTTTGTCGATTCGAATGTCAAAATGCAACTTGTCTAGCCCCCCTGTATTATTAGGTACCGAATCAAAAGTGACATGACATGATAAATTGCGTTAGTTTACTTGAGTTTGAATATTCATGTGACATCCAAGCAAGCTTATTATCGTAAAACTTGACGTGATCTCGGTATTCTTACATCCAAGTAAGTTTGACATCATTACACGGTCCTTTACATAAGTTTATTTAGCCTAAAATATTCTTGTACAGCTGACAATCGACAAGTTATGAGTACATAAATGTAATATTTAATAATATATTTTGTTGTATTTCATTTTATCGAATCTAAGTAATATCATCGACAAAATTATTTATATCTTATCAAGTCAGTAAATATAAAGATATAAGATATAGCTATAAAGAAGAAACTGACAGACTTATTTACTGCCCGATCGATTAACGCACGGCTGAAACCACTGGGTCTAGAAGCATGAAACGAATGAATGAATTGCACAAATGTTCTTTAAATGACGTAGGTGTGCACTAAGAAAGGGTTTTGGGAAATTCCCACGGGATTGGGAAAAAAATATGAACGTGAGTACGCGGGGTACAGTACAGTACAGTGTACTAATCTACATCCAAAGTTCAGGTCCCATATATTGAGGGAGAGCCTAAAATCCAAACTCCCGGCTACTACTGAGAATTTCATAGAAAAACCCAATAACGCTTGAACCGACCTGAACATTGAAACCAGGTACTTAGCAGTCGTACTTACGATCACCAGACGTATGAGGCAGTTAGTTCTATAATATGCACTATAAAGGCCACCGTACAGTGCACATATAGCTTGACAAACAATTTCACTAGAACAGTAAATGAGCAAATAAAGTGTGGTGTGCACAGTGGAATGACCCCTTATTCATCTATGTCGCTAATAAAAGTGTCGTATTTTTAACTTGCCGGTCGTATTGTACATACGTAATTTACAACGTACGTGCAGCGTTGTAAATAATGCTGTTTATTTAAGCTGTCTGTATGTGGCACCATAAATAATTTTAGCTGACGTTTTGTCATGCTAAGCGATTTTTTGTTAATCTGAAATATTCATTTAAAAAATATATAAAACAAGCACCGAATAATTTTAAAAATGTGATAGATGTGTTGCATATTTGACTTCTGATTTTTAACGAGGCGTAAACGTCAACATTAATCTTGCTTGACTCTATTTCATGATAGCTCACAGATTGTATAGTGAGCTTACTCGCGACTAATCGACTATTAACTTTGCGTTTCTCACGTAACTCATCGCTACTAAGCTCAGTTATTGGAACCCCTGTGTTCAAGTTTTGGTGAGGCGTTCGTAGTAATTACATTCTATTCATTGCGCGCTCGACGACGCGACGACAGATCCCTCTCACGAGTCTATGCGTTTGTCAAAGCAAGATAACATATTATTACGTGTATTTCACACATTTGTATAGGATTCTATGCTTACGTAAATTGGATTAATAATGTTTTGTATAACTAGCGTGTATGGGCGTAAGTAAATTAGAACCCAATTATGATTGAACAAAGCTGCTGTATGAGAGATGTTCTATATCAATGGAGATAAAGCTGACATTCCTAATCTACACTAAGCCAACGTATTGAACTAAAACCTATTTGATTCTACGAGGCCCGTACCCAGCAACTGTTTAACGGTTGATGGTAATAATAATTACATAACATAAAAACAAATACTTATACAGATAAATTGATTGCCAATATTTCACGTAATAACCGCGGCTGACAGACGTGCCCGCTAAGCTTCGATAAAACAAATATTTAGGAGTGACAAAATGGAAATAACATAAATCCAAAGATACGAATTGCTAGCAAGAATTTACGGATAAATATGATCTCCAAAGGATAACCACCGATTTTGAATTTTCGAGACGCTCTTGATCCCATACAATTATTTACAAACAAAATGAGTTGTATGAGTTTACCATAATTTATATTAAGTATTATTCAATGTTTCCATTTATGCGTTTGATATAACGAGAGACTAGTACTAGTAAGTAAGTAAGTAGACTCTGGTAAAGCCTGAATTGTCCCGAGTTCGAGTGTCGGTATATCGTCCCACCGGACACAATATTTATGATGAAAGTGATCAAAATTATGAAAGTGTTGTGTTTATCTGGGTGTTTCTGAAGTAAGTTGTATATTAAAACTTTATAAGTTTTTTATCCGTTGTCTAGTACCTAGAGTTTACTGTCTGCTTAGTTTGGACAAGTTGGTGCTGTGTAAAATATCCAAATATTTATTATTTTACATAGGTACTACTTATATCTACTCAAATATTTTTGCAACTTAGTGTTGAATTCCTGCAGTTCACATTACTAAACCATATGTAATACTCGCACATAGCGTTGACATATTATCTTGTAGTAGTATTAATTAGTATTGGCATTTGTGTCACAAGCTGACAACCATTAACAGCTAATTTATTATTAGTAGAGCGATGGGAGCTTTATTAATAGCAGTCGCGAATATAAAGAAATTCATATAACACAATAACAACTTCTTTTAATGCTTCTATAAAAATATAACACACATGAGGTAATCTTATCTTAATTTTTGCTCTTTTAAAGAGAACATTTACCTACTTTATATATAAAAACGAAATTGTGATTTAGTGTAGTTTTATGAGTGCTCCAGTGTACAAAATGAATGAAAAAACAAAATTATTATGACGTTTATGACGTCATATCTTTAATATAGCCAAGATATTGTGCAGTATAGTTGAAAACTTTGACGGTTGGTCGGGCCGAGTAATCACGCCCCATTCACCAAGCTCGCTTACTCTGGGGGATTTTACTGGCGTCCTTATAACACGGTACGATCGCCGACAAAAGTGGCTACTGAAAAATTTTGTGTCCGCACACAAGCTAATGAAATCACACAGATTTGTTTGGGTATTTTACAAGTTAACCGACAAAGTCTTCTCAGTGCACGAGGTTGGTGGAATAAAGTATGTAAGCCGCTTGTTTTTTCTACATGTAGGTTAAAGAATATATTTAAATACTTAGTGATGAGTCCGTGTGTGATTGTGATAAGTATATTATGACGATATGGTTCAAAAGTCTTTCATGTTATGTTTTTTACAAAGAGGGTACGACTGCTAAGCTAAATCCCAGGTCAAGCAGTGTTTTTGGGTTTTTCTATGGATTTCTCATTAAAAGCTCGGAGTTTGGATTTGTGCCCCGTTAATGGTAATAGGCTCGCCCCCTATTACATGAGACCTAAACATATCGGCGATCTGTCGATGTACATTAACACATGAGTGTACAATACATTGAATTCAACCAATCTCACAAGGGAACAAGTGAACACTGATTAAATATTGTTAGTTATAAAAAGCAGTTGATTGCAGAACTTTCATTTTGCTTCTCGACTGTAGTAACAACTGCAATGTTATTGAACCACATAACTGAGACGCTGTGATATCAGACAGGAGATTAAACAGCTGTAAAATGAGATGTAAGTATGCATTGCATATTTATTATATATCATAGTTAAGTAATGATATTTTAAATTTGTCTGTTTTAAATTTAACCATTATCGTTTGTATCAGTGTTTAGTGGTTGTCATATCAGTGCGTGATCGAGTTTCAGGTCGAGCAAAATGTTATTTTTCTATGAAAGTTCTCTGTAGCAACAACGTTGTTAAAAAGGATTCGCAATACCTGCTGATGTAATTGTTTGTTTTGCTCAAGTTATTAATAATTAAATATGTTGTTGAGATTTATAATAAACAGGGCACAGATAGAGGGCATGTCGGTTGTCTCGAGCAGACGACAGTTGTCTCGCTATTCATAGCATATCACGAATTTCATTAATTAAAGACAGACATTCTCGGCGACAAATATACGATACCTTGACTGTCGAGTAATTGTGGGTGCTTTAAGTTGAATCATTGCCAAATCCGATGAACAGGGTAATTAAACTACCTGAAATCTCTTAAATTAATAACACAATATTCAATAATATGATATATACTTAATAACATACAGAGGTATACATATAAGTAGGTACAAATTCGCTAGCGCCCATAGGATACGGTATCAGCAGGCGGGTCGTATGCTTGTTTGCCACCATAGAAGTATAAAAAATCCACAGGATACGTACATGTCTTAGGTCCAATGCTGATGGCCCAACATGCATCCTTTGTCATAATTATTCCGACAAACTTATTTAGTGGTGCGCATGTTTGCCTAGCTAGTAGGTAATGGAATCCAGGATCATACGCCCAGCCACCGCACTTGCGATCATTAGACCACTGAGGCAGAGATGTAAAAAGTCTAATAAAACCACAGCTATAGGTAATGAAGATACGAAATGCTTTAATCCGACATTACGATGGAATATCACGTTGCAATTCACATACATACCTACTGTCCAATTAGTCGATTCCATTTCAAAAATGTACATAAAGTGAGTGCCCGCCGTAGTTCTCATCATGGCCGTATGAAGCTGCATTGTTTTGCCTACTGTGTGCTTTGATTTTTTTTATTATTCTGAACAGGGAAGGGCAAATGAGAAATAACACGACCATAAATATGCGCGTTGTAAGTGAACTCTTCTTAGGCGGACTATTTATTAGGTCAGGGGTTGTCTTCTTTCCAGGTCAGTGACGTAACTCGAACTAGTTTACTGATAGTTAAGCTATCAGGACAATTAACTGAAAGATTATTTCACTGTAATGTATATGTGTTCAATCCAAAATATCATAATACAGAAACATTAATCTGCTATCACAAAATATATACAAGACACGAAACACATTTCAATACATTTTATAAAGAGGCTTATCATAAGCCGTCGATAAACGCCAGCTGAAATTGGAAATTTCTAAGCAATTTTATCTTATTCGCAGGGATATTCCACATAAGGGTAAGCAAAATAATGCGATTGAGAAAGGAAAGAAGGACAAATTGAGGTAATTAAAACCTCTGTGAGCAGACGTTGGTTCGTTGTGAGGTAGATAAATTATTTAGGGCACGTCGGCGGTCGCCCACGTCGGCGACTGCGACTCACGGCGCTGATAACGTCACTCACACTTGACGCTACCTTGGCTTACCACTCGTTTTTACTAAGAACGAGATTAAGTATAGGGTCTATAACTAAGTATGGCTCTTTCGTTTTTGAGGTTCTGTAGATAAAGAATTGGAGCGATCCTTCAGAGGAATTTCAGCCAGTATTTTTGCCGTGACACGTTCGCCGACCATACAATAATAATTTAACAATGTTGTAAGTAATCTTGGTTTGAAAGGTACGTTCCTGAAATAACTTGGGAAGAAGTGGTATCTGCAGGATCGTCATTTGTCAGACACTCAGTTTGTTTGTCCTTTATGATGTCTCTTAAGGTAAAATTATGTTAACAAACAATGCTATAAGTGACTGAATGATTTATTTACACGTTTATTTACTTTTAAAAATATTAAAGTTGTAAACCGATACGTAACCTGAAAGGCTTAATTTATTTGGAGCGTTGATTGAGTTAAGTAACTTATTCACATTTCAATTTTATACGTCAGTAATTCTTGGATCGCTTAATCTGAATTATGCAAGCAACGTACGAGGCTACGAGCTTTACCGCGCACCGTCGCCGTGGCTGGACTAGACTGCGTTCACCGGAATGAATAATGACACGTTGAATTGTACACATAATTAATTTAACCATAACATGCTTACCATATTCCTTGCTGAGAGGGCAGAATGGAGCACTTACCTTTCCTAGTTTATTTTTTGTTTAAACTGCTCTGTAAAAACAAAAATCTGAAGACTGTACGCTACAGCCATGTATATAGGCAGTGTGTGAACGCGGCGGTTGGTAAGAAAAAAAGTTCCTTATAATATTTAATTATTTCACCCACCCCCACATATATACCATCACGCCCGTATTTCCTGAAGGGTTAGACAGGTGTAATAATGTACCTACACTCAAAGTTTGCCAGTATGTTTAGGACTCATGCTATTGCAAATCAAACGCCTGGCTACTACTGAAAAAACTGAACGACTTAGCTAACAATTTTGCTTAAAATTAAGTTGTCTTTAAATTGATAGTACATATTACTTTATTATAATTGCTTTTCTAATCTGGCAGATTAAAACTATGCGTACGGAGAAGTAAATGAGAAAACGACTACCCTCTCATCTCGACTGGAGAGGCACCTCTGGAATACAAAATGAAATATTGCTTTTCTTTGTTACTCAATCATAAACAACTGGGTCAATGACTTTGTCGAAGCACAAAATGTCATAACTGAGGTCACAAAGTATAAAACCGCTCAAGTACAAGTTGCTTTTGTATCTTATGACTATGGAAACAAATCCAGACTCCGAGCTGCTACTGGGAATTTCGCAGAAAAACCTAACAACACTTGGCTCGACCCGGGAACCTCCTCTAGCGTAGGAGTCGCCCTTAGGAATACTAGATCAATGAACTAAATCAATAAATAGAACCATTTTTTTTATATTCTATCCTACTAATAACTATTATGATAATGTCAAAGTTTGTGAGGATGAAAGGATGTTTGTTACTCTTCACGCGAAACCTAGTTAACGGATTTTGATGAAACTTTACAGTATTATAGCTTAAACATCAGAATAACATGAAGCGAAGCCGCAGAACACATCTTCTACTCTTTCGAAGCAATAGTTTCAGGTAGGACTGTGTTAATATTTGTAATAAGTTATTAATATATAAATACGTTATGCCATTTACGCAAATTGTATCTTAATCAGCTTGTGAACGTCCTATGCTGCCACTACAAGAGGGAATTGCCATAATTACTATCTACGCTTGGCAAACGCAGTTGACGATTAGGTAATAACAGACGGGAGGTCTTCTCATCAGCCTCTTTTATATTCATTACTGTCTTGTCTCTACAAAATAAAGAATAGCCACAAATTTTTTCTTGATTGCAGTTAACATCATGACTTGAATAGTGTCTCAATTGTATTTTATATGACCACGTATAATGTCTAAAATAAAATTTCTTAAATTATAAAATGTCCCTGAATATAAAATACATGTTTATAAATGAAAGAACGAATTGAATGTGAGTAACTGAATGACTTGAGTTATCAAGTGCTTGTTCTCTTTTGAAGTGCCCTAAAAATTTTCTTCCGCGATACATAATTATTTTGTTCTCTGTAGGATTTGTAAAGCCACTGGTTTTAATTAATCCTGAAAGGATTAGAGGGGGAAGGAGGAATAGACTAGGAACAGGAATCGGATGTAAAAATATAAATTTATTTATGTACGTATGTTAATATTTTAAAATACCGATTCCAATTTTGGCAGTTCTAAAAAAATAGGCTAGAATTTTGTAAAAGAAACGCGTAGGTTTCCAAACGAGTACCTTCAAAGACGCATCGGGAATTCGGGATATCAAATTAGGTACTTAATAAAAAGTCCTCAACAAAAGAGTTTTCGTCGTAGATGGAGCGGTGCTGGTGGCGCCACCCAGTGGCTGTGTTGTCATTCTTCTCTCATTAGCGTCGGGGCCCAGTCGAGTCGCGTAGTCCATTACCAGGGCGACTACATGACGCCGTTCACCAGACGGCAGACGCGATTCTTGGTGCACAATACATCTAGAACGGATAAAAACTTCATCGCAATATGCATATTTATCAACATTTTATACAAAGTTAACAGTTTTTAGCCACTTTTTATAATAGAAAAAATTTTAGGTACTTTAGCACACATTTAGGATAGGTAGAAGCTATAGATCGTCAATCCTTTTTATATTTTTTCATACATACTTGTTAATTCGTTCGTGTTTGTAAAGCGTTACCGATTTGGTCGGTATCCACGCCTCGGTTCCATTTTGGCTTCAGTATTTACATTTACAAATGCCCACTCATATTTTAAATAGAGACGAAAGTCTACAAATTATTTCGCATCCATTATTAAAGTTTTAATGTTCTCGAGCTTTGTAAGTTTCGAAATTGCGAAATAATGTAATTAGACTGAAATGAAATGACGTATGGACTGTTTCATGGTAATCAGATAATAATTATTATCATTAATCATTTTTTGTTGTATCATAACACCATCACGCTTGTATTCACCGAAGGGTTTTTAGAGGTGTACTAATGTACACCTACAGTTTTCCAGTATTTTTTAGTTCAATTAATAGGAGGCGAGCCTATTGATTAATGACAACTCCGAGCTGCTACTGAGAATTTCATAGAAAAACCTAATAACACTTTGCTCAACCTGGGAATCGAAGTCAGCACCTAGGCAGTTCACTTAGGAGCACTAGGCTAGCGAGGCAGTTAAATATCATTACATCACTATCCTTCTACACGTTGTAGAACTGTAGACAGTAGCAAGTCTTATGTACCTAGGTATGTTGGTATTTGGTATCTCGCCGTGAGTAGTGTCGACAAGCGCGTTAGAGCTCAAGCAGCACCACTTTCATGAATAAAACAATACTTTACGTGTCGCGAAAACCTGCTCACAGCACCCTTTCGAGTAATCAATCCGGAGTTTCCGTCAAGTTAGTAATTTATACATTACAACTATGGTAGGCGAAAGGTCGAGTTCCCTACTTTATTAGGGAGAGGCTTTTGTCTACAAGTTAAGTGGTTCGGTTCATACTAGGTGAACTCTATGTATGAACCGATGCCCCAATATTGGATCTTTATTGTTCTTTCAGGGTCTATATGGATAAAGGAAGAAATTAACTGTGCATGAAGTTTTTATTTTGCACTTCGAGGATGAACCGAGCCACAGTTTGTGTGAAAATGTAAAACGTAAGATTTATTTTTCCAACATATATGACCCAATAAACATTACGTTGTTGTGTGGGAAAACGCGCGTCAGGGGCTGAAATAAATAATGTGTTAAGAAAATAATATAAAGGCGTAGGTTTTGGCCATTTCTGCTCACTTAACATTCGACGAGCCTCCCTAAAATACTCCGGACTATAGTGATTTCCCTTGTAAGTGATTATTACTGTGATGCCTTTGTTAGGGCAAACAATGAAATAGTTTTATATTAGATGTTTGTTTTGATCCGATTTTATAAGATAAAACAACAAACTGCGATACCAATAAATATCAACGACATTGTTTTCTACCTACAAGAAAAGATAAGCTTCATAAATCTGCTCTATAAAGTCTAAAAGTCTAAACAACTAGGGTTGTCCTCAAAATATTGACGTAATTAAACTTTTAATAGATTTCTCATTCGATTCGGTCGTTTTGCATATATGTAAATATATTCAAAAGCGTGCTCATCCCCAGTTAGTCCCGTGGGAGGTTGAATTTGTTGTCAGCATATTTTAATGGAGCTCGCAGAACAGACTTGGTCGGGCAAGGCGGGTCGCACTCACAATCGTTCTAGCCTACACCTACGTACACTGTGGACAGTGCTTATGTACGCTATCCTATTTGACTCAGTGTATTTTTTAAGAAATCTATCTCGAGTACCATCTCCTTTTAAATTTCAAATTTTAATGTAGAGACGTTACGATTTCAAATTCAGAACATGTTTCCGAGTGGTGATAATATAATGGCTCTCGGGATTTTGCGGTCAGGAACACGGAGCACCCAATTTCCTTGACGTTTTGCTGTTTACGGAAATAACTGACGGTTTTGGGGTTAGATACTAACCTATTATAAATACAGAACATGTAATTCGGAGTATTTCTCATAATTCAAGGGTAGTTTATTTAAGAATCACGTGGATCTACTTAAAATACGCGGCACAATAGAATGATAGATTAGATGTGCAGGTACTTATTTTTTTCTTGTTAAAGGGGGTTACAGTACCGATGGTAATAAACACAATTCAATTATAATATCGCAAATAATAAAAAGCCTTAAAAATAATGATCTGGCTGTTAATAAAATAATCACATTTCGTACAGGCATTCGTTCATTTAAATATGCAGCAGTTTAGAGAATGACATTCGCAGATGGTTTTATAACAAACAGTTTTTGAGCCCGACAGTTTTTCACGTAGCGGGTGTTTCTGGCACTCCATTTAATTGGAGAGATACCTCTATACGTATTTTTCTTTAACACAAAGCAAACTTTGCAGGCACGATATCTGTTCAAATGGCGGTAAGTAGGTAGAAAGCGCCTGATCATTTGATTCCTTCCATACTAGACTTATTCGGACGTATTTGCTTGTTACAATTATTATTTAAAGAGCAGACCAACTTAACAAACTCTTCATTAAGAATTATTATCTTTATTGTCTTAAAAAATTGCTTGTTTAAAGAACATTTGCTTAATTACATTTTTTATTGTATGCTAATTGCACACCCATTAATTGAATTTAGTTAGGACAATAAACTAATCGAGTAATGTTGTCCTTCGGGTGAAATGAATTTGTCAATGTCTCAAATCAGACAGTAAAGTACCTATTGTTGTTCTGTCGTTACAATACATGTTCACTGTGCGCTTGTGTGTGTGTGATATTTACATATCATCGTGCGTATATTTCCCGAAAGGTTACGAAAAGGTGTTGTACACTTTCTATGCTCTCATTTCACATAATGTGAGTTTTTAGGTACCCTACGTAATTAAGGGGCGGGCCCAAATCTGAGCTAACTGCTACTGAGAATTTCATAGAAATACAGGCAGTTGTTTAGTATAGTAATGATAAATTCAACATGATTTTATTTCTGTTTATATGTTTGATTATGTTGTGCAATAATTGATTGGCGATTGATAGGTTTTTACGTCTAGAATTTTCGCCCTTTAT
Organism: Acronicta psi; assembly: GCA_946251955.1. NCBI lineage: Eukaryota > Metazoa > Arthropoda > Insecta > Lepidoptera > Noctuidae > Acronicta > Acronicta psi. The sequence continues at coordinate 6,387,236 of OX276476.1, forward strand.
GCAAGCGGCATAATATTTTGTCAATTTGTTGAGTAACTTTGTTTTTCTCAGCTGTAATTGAAATCGTACACCGCAGAGCGTTTCAAACGGTCGTTTTTATTCGTGCTTAAATATACACTGATCTAATGAAATAGCTTCAGATTGTTGGCATACCTTTAGATCGAGCGGGGAGCCCGTTTTCCTGAACTGTAAACTAGCGCCAGTTTGTTTGAAAAATTGCTTCTATTGGTATGGAAATTGCTCTTATATTTTGTTCTGACTTGCATTACAACTTTTCAAAGTAATTCTTACTTTCCCTCTACTAAGCATGAAAAGCTAAAATTTAAAATAGAGCTTTATTTCATAAAATAAGCATCCGCTAAGAATGGATTTTGGCAAATTCCCACAGGTATGCGAATACTAGACATTGAAATAATATCAATATAACGCGATAAAATCCGTAAAAAGTAGTTTTATTTCAAATTCCCACAGGGTTGGCAAAAACTACATTATGACCGTGGGTAGGTACAGCGAGTAAGGTAGATCCTACGCTTTTAACCGCGACTAGTAACGTTGTAAATAGGCGTGTTGTAGTTGTTACTGACGTCATACGACGCTTGTATGCCAACAGTACGTCTTTGGTGTGAACAAAATGAAATTAAACGTTACTGAACGTAGCACAGCTTTTAAACTGTCAAAATAAAGACTAAAATCCATTATTCCGCGTTGATGTTAGACGGAAAGAAAAACAGTGTATCGTTGATCGTCCCGCCGTAGTTTACAACGTGTCAGTTGAGGACGACGGGTAATCAAATAAAGCTTGTAATCGATAGCCTGTCGGGATATAACTTTTTACTGTTGTTTGTACACAGCATTTTTCCAAGATACAATACCTACGCTGTTTTCTAAACAAATCAGGTGCAAGAACCGCGCTGTGTATACTACCTACTAGCGATGCCGAGGAATACTTTGCATGATTGATTCCTATTTTTTGTACTAGGTAAGTTATGTTTTGTTTTATTTTTGTAGCCTCGTTACCCTAGTGGTCGTAAGCGTGATTGCTACGCTCGGGGTCCTGGGTTCCATTCCCAGGCGAATTCGAGCAAAGTATTATAATGAAATTCTCAGTCGGCTACTTAGTTTGGATTTGTAATCGGGGCTTATTGGCAATAGGCTCGCCCTCTATTAAATGGGATCTTAACATACTGGCGAAATCTGGGTGTACACCACAGCCTCACACTTTAGGGTATTCAAGCGTCAAGAATTAATTATTCGATAGGTAGGTATGGTACAAAAGTTAGTAATTTTTTATTAACTACTAAAGTTGCTTTATTGCGTTTGTCAATAAGATCTATTATCCTTTTATCCTTCACATGAAAAGTTTATTAAATGGATTTAATAACAATGACACCCATAAAGTTGTTTGGCGAAGTTTCTCTTCCTCCATTGATTATGCATACCGCGCCTCTTTGTAATCGGACAAAGATTTTTCAGACATGAGCGACTCCTAAGAATCCCTTTGGACTACTTGATGAACATACTTTTCCTGTTTAAATAAGACTTCAAATGCGAATATCCCGTTTATTCGGCTCCGCGGTTTGTTGTCGAAACAGCTGATAAAGCTCTTGCAATGTAAGATTCTAATTAATGCTGCGTTGTTGTTCCAAATTCAGTTTATTTTTGTTATTACTAGATTAAGCGGTAGGTTATTGGTACCACAAAAGAAAGGTCTACATCTAGCAGTTTTTAGAATTGGGCTGCGGACGATGATGATGATATAAAGGGGATGATAATATCTGTTCTTGTTTTCCTTTAAAAATATGAGGTAACCTACGATGAAAATATGCGCTTCTAAGTCATAGGCCTTAAGGTACCTTACCTATTTATTACCACTTAATCGGTATACGAAAAAAACTTAAGAAAACTTGCATGCCTGAGATTTCCGCATCGGTGCATGAATTCTGCCAACCATATTCGACTTTTTAATGGACTAAGTAGGTATATAACTTTATCATTCTCGTCTTGAGAGGAGACCCCGGCTTACCAGTGGTAGTAAATGAGTCGATAATAACGTATTATAATTTTTAATACATTACTGTTAACGTTAAAACATTCGGTATAAATAAAAAATAATGTATTTGATTCGAGCCTAGTTGAGTTATTCCTCGAAAACTTTAAAAAGGTATTGCTGTACCATTTGTAATTTACAATGACAAAGACAATGCGTCACACGGCTCGCACCGCTTATTATTATAACCCGAACAGAATAATACGTAACGTAATTTATTTTCGGATGAATAAAATGCCGATTTTACACGAGTCCATGTGGATTCCTCGAATACTGTATTATTAAAAAAAAATCTTTCGCTGAAACATTAGTACGTATTTAAATTATAATAAAATTATCATCCTAACCTGTGGTCTTTATAGTCTATTTTGTATCAAAAATATTATTTTTCATTAAAAAAAAACAGTTGGACAATTTGGACATAACACCAAACTTTAAAATAATAAATTAATGACAAAAGCTTCGGATTACCCACGGTCATACATATACCAAGTTACGTTATATCGTGTCTGCATTATGTAACTAAAGGCATAAAGAAAGTCTGTAACGCTACTCCTAGCTAGGTGCAGTAAAGTTTTCTAAGCTCAATAACAAGAAGTAGGACGTTATCAGGTCACCTTAGACGACACGGTTCGCCCATACATGGCACTCACGTCCATTTATCTTAATTCGCCGCCAACAAGCCCCGTGAGTCAGTAAGGTCAAATGAAACTAAATGAGTTCTTTTAGCACCTCCAAAGTGACCGGTTTATGTTAAAAGAAAGAGACATTTATCCTCATCGAAACTGAGCAAAGTTGCGACATTCCTGATATCTTGGGTTCTGCTCTTTTTTAGGAGGAAAGTGATAGAATCATTATTTTAAACCGTTTAACCCTACTTTACAATTGAATTAAGTCTTCTTAGGTTCCAACACTAAATGATAATAAAACTAGAAAACAGCACTTTTGTATTGTACATGAACAACTTAATGTGTTGAACAACGGTTTTTTTTGGAATAAAAAACTAGGTACCTACTACCTTTTTATCAGTAACCTACCTGACTAAATAAACTGTCGCTAGTCTGCCAAACACCGAGAGCTGGTACATACGATTATCTCGCTTTTGGCTCCAAACAACCGCTGTCTTTGCAACTCTCAGGCGAGCACCAAACAAAATGGAATTTCCATTATTTTCTTTTGATCTCGTACCCTTTATGACACTGGTATTTAATGTACATAGTTTTAGGAGTAACTTCTTTGAGTTTCTGCTTTATGCTCTTCATAGTCAGTTTTCCCTAAATTGTTAAAGTACACATTGTGTAGCTGTTCTATCATTATTAGTGAAAGAAAATACATTTGAATTAATAAATTTATTGATGGAGACAGGTTCATGTTTATATATAGGTGGTGTTCTCCATTTATTTTCAAAGGTTCGACGTTTGTTGTCAATGTCTTAGTCGTATTGTATTATTTGTACTTACAAAAGTTCTGTCCTACCCTTTTATGTGGCTAAGGAACCCTTAAAAGCTAAAAAGCTTTTAATTTAAATTATAATAAAATTATCATCCTAACCTGTGGTCTTTATAGTCTATTTTGTATCAAAAATATTATTTTTCATTAAAAAAAAACAGTTGGACAATTTGGACATAACACCAAACTTTAAAATAATAAATTAATGACAAAAGCTTCGGATTACCCACGGTCATACATATACCAAGTTACGTTATATCGTGTCTGCATTATGTAACTAAAGGCATAAAGAAAGTCTGTAACGCTACTCCTAGCTAGGTGCAGTAAAGTTTTCTAAGCTCAATAACAAGAAGTAGGACGTTATCAGGTCACCTTAGACGACACGGTTCGCCCATACATGGCACTCACGTCCATTTATCTTAATTCGCCGCCAACAAGCCCCGTGAGTCAGTAAGGTCAAATGAAACTAAATGAGTTCTTTTAGCACCTCCAAAGTGACCGGTTTATGTTAAAAGAAAGAGACATTTATCCTCATCGAAACTGAGCAAAGTTGCGACATTCCTGATGTCTTGGGTTCTGCTCTTTTTTAGGAGGAAAGTGATAGAATCATTATTTTAAACCGTTTAACCCTACTTTACAATTGAATTAAGTCTTCTTAGGTTCCAACACTAAATGATAAAAAAACTAGAAAACAGCACTTTTGTATTGTACATGAACAACTTAATGTGTTGAACAACGGTTTTTTTTGGAATAAAAAACTAGGTACCTACTACCTTTTTATCAGTAACCTACCTGACTAAATAAACTGTCGCTAGTCTGCCAAACACCGAGAGCTGGTACATACGATTATCTCGCTTTTGGCTCCAAACAACCGCTGTCTTTGCAACTCTCAGGCGAGCACCAAACAAAATGGAATTTCCATTATTTTCTTTTGATCTCGTACCCTTTATGACACTGGTATTTAATGTACATAGTTTTAGGAGTAACTTCTTTGAGTTTCTGCTTTATGCTCTTCATAGTCAGTTTTCCCTAAATTGTTAAAGTACACATTGTGTAGCTGTTCTATCATTATTAGTGAAAGAAAATACATTTGAATTAATAAATTTATTGATGGAGACAGGTTCATGTTTATATATAGGTGGTGTTCTCCATTTATTTTCAAAGGTTCGACGTTTGTTGTCAATGTCTTAGTCGTATTGTATTATTTGTACTTACAAAAGTTCTGTCCTACCCTTTTATGTGGCTAAGGAACCCTTAAAAGCTTTTTAAGGTTTTGCTGACCGGTCCGAGTTGATGTTGATGTAATTTATTTTATTACTTTTACTTAAAGTTTGTCGTTAAGAAAGTTTAGTGTTATGCGGATTTAAGTTACTTTTTGTGTTTACTTATTATATAGCGACTATAAAAAATTATATACATATAGGAACCATAACCTACCATATCATGCCACATACGTATACTTATTTAAATTAAGTACAACAATGATAAATATTTTAAAGAACAGAGCATTATGCCTTTCTTTTCTTCTTCTTTCTTTATCTAATAGTATCGTAAAATTCGGTAAAATATAAGAAGGTATGGACCAATAAGTGCTATAAAATTTGGCATGTCAATAAATATTATCGTTACATTTTCTATAATCTTTTTGGAGATTTACTCCATAGAATTGTAAACGTATTATTTTATGTACTAGGTTGAATCCTATTAGATTAGAGCGTCTTAGCAACAAGATTACAAGGGACTGTTTGCACGAATTGTCCGAAGGATCTAATCATAGAGAATAAACAATAGCCTTTATTTGTTCGGTCATACAATCTCATTCAATAGTTCGGCATGAACATGGTATGAATCGGGAATAGTTATCCGTTGGCATAATTTTTATGCACAGAATAAGTATATCTAATGTAATTAGATTGAAAAAGTAATTATAAGCTTAGTAAGAAGTTTAAATTATTCTGTCGTTAAAAGAAACGTCGTTACTCTGAGGAAATAAAAACTCAATTGCAGTACTTAACATAAATTAAGATTCAATATTTACAGTGACTAATAATTATGATAGACATGAAATTATACTTAGCATTATTTTATTACTTTTAATTGATTAATGTTTAGGCAAAACCTTTGTTAAAATGAATTATCCTGTCAGGTAACAAATTGTATTGAATTTAAAGTTCTTTAATAAAGTTAATCGATTACTCAAGCTAGCAAACTTCGTCATATAAGTAATAATTGCGTTGTAGTAATAAAAGTTTTACATTGAAAAAACATTTAAAGAGATTTTTTCTAAATAAACTAGTTACTAAGAACCGAGCTAATTAGCTCATGCTTTGAGGTTTATTTTGTTTTATTTACGCTTTTTTTCAGGGATATTACTGCGGCAGTGAGCTCTTATGGATCTTTGTAATATGTGCTGCGTTATGTTCAAGTACATACCTACAAAGGTACTTATTCAAAATAATTCAAAGGAAGAGCTTCTAATTATATTTTCCGAGGTATGTAAAATATTGAGATCGTTGGTCGAATTGTCCGTCCCGATTGTCATACGAAAATTAATGACAATAAATTGTTAGTGATAGTCCAACATGGTCAACATAGACAACAATAGAAGCAATGTATCGATATCACTTAGCTACATGTTTTCAGAACTTGTGCTTGTAGATTTGAAAATTACAATTATTGGGTGTTTTTGTTTGGGTTATGAAAAAGAATAAGTAAAAATTTTTTTTATGTCTAAAGAACAAACCTTTATCTAATAATACCAGCAGTTTTCGTTTGTCAAAGTCTTATATGATTGATCGTCTAAAGCAATCGAATGAGTCGACCATGCATAGCATTCTTAACTTGGACAGAAAAGGTTTTCGATACTAAGTTTCCGAGGCTAGACAGTAAACCGTAGATTTTACGGCAAAACAACGTGTATTAGGAACCAAGTTGTACACAGTCTTTGAATAGTTTATCATTTTGTAAGGTGCGAAGAAGTTACGTACCTACCTTACCTTGGGTTTTTCTTTTCCACATGCAGAAAAAGTTTTTCAAATGTGGATAAGGATGCCGCAAACCCCTTCCGAAGCTTCAAATGTTTAAATAATGAGGTCATGACTGGAAAAATACACGTTAACATGTAGCGGTTCTGTTTTTAAGGATTCAAAGGTTTACACCGTTTGTCAACTCGTTGTCCTAGGTACGGGACTACGGGGACATGTTTGATTTCAGTCCCGAATGAATATTTGTATGCATGCATTCTGCATATACCTAAGTTTTCTATTTCAAAACGAATTTATAGAAAACAGATTCAACGAATTTTTTTCCCACCGAACATTAAGTCGAAAAAAAGTATATGTAGGTACTTAGTTAAAAAGGCAATAATACTTCATTTGCATATAATTATATCCGTCCTTCTTTATCATGCAGATTTGCCTCGTTATGTAACGGTGGCCCAATCTTTCCTTAATTTTCTCACCATAATTATATATCTTAATTACTTTAATGGTTGGTTGTAAGAAGGCATTATATCACCAAATCACCTGATGAAAATAGGCAAGATTTATGTACTTATTTTAAAAATAATTGTGATCGAAGAACCGGTTAAAGTGATGGTCTTTCAAAATAAACTGGTCAGCGAAACACCAAAGTAAGTAATTACAAACAAGAGCCGCAAGATCTCATAAATCAGACAATGGAGATAAACGAAATCTTCGTCAATTATTTATCAAGCTTCAATCAAAATCGTTAGACGATTTTCAATAAATAATAATTCTAAATATATTTAGAACAATGCTCGTAATAAACAGAGCTCATTAAATTTGAATACCTACGCAACTAAATGATTCTGTCCAGATTTCCGCCAAATTCTATTATTATAATGTAACGTAAGCAATGTGGGTTTTTATTTATACAAACTTTTAAACAGCAGTTTTGAACTAATCTAAGACGTTCATAAATATAGTACCTGTGTATAGCATAATGTGCTATATTTAGATAATTGGTACTTGCTGTGCCTCGTTTAGCCATCCCGTTTTACTTACTGGAGTGGATTTTGGATTTTTACAGGTGCGGACGAGTTGGCCGCATACATTATTCATGTCCGAGGACCCCAATAAGTGTCACTGAGTCAACAGCTGTTATTGAAAAACTCAAAGGATTCCAAAATCAAACAAATTTACTTTAGTTACACAAATATTTCTCGCGCGAGCATCATTATTAAAAATTAACGAATTGTTCATTAATCATCTACCGTGCAATCGTATTAACTAGAGCTTTAATGCTGCAATAAATGGAGTCTTGGGACGTTTTTGAAAAAATCAAGCAAGAAAAAGTTCGTTTATTTAGCGGTAGATACAGCACATCTACACGTCAAAGGTTCTGAGTGAAGCATCCGTATCTTATCTAAGGGATGTCCAATAGAATGGCGTCATCATTGTGTCGGAGGCTTTGTATGTCAGTTGCGTTTCAATCGTGAAGTGAGACAACGCAACAGAGGACAGCGAAAACTTGCGACTTGATCATTTTCTTATTTAAATATATTTTTATTAATTACATATTCTTCTACTTCTATTGATTCGTACTTGCAACATGTTTGGTAATAGCGGACAGGTATTTTTCCCACAGAATGTGTAGTAAAATTGATGTAGAGACAAAATAGGCTTTTTATACTAGTGAGTACAGAATCCGTTTCTCTTTTGTATATTTCAAAAGTAGATGTTTATGTTTTAATGTAATAGCTTCAGTAGTTATGTGAACCAAAAATAAAGACGTGGCTTCTAGGTAGACTAGGTGTGTAGTCAGAGTGCGCGCGTGTAAAGTATTCTGCAGCTATTGAATAGTGTCGATGTAGCGGCCTCGCGACAACTTCTCTATCTGTTTCGTTTCCCGCCTGCGAGACAATTTAACTTGACAACGTGGACTGTACAACAAAGGCTGCTTGCTCTATTTAGCGTTCAGCCTCTGCCAATGGAATAGTCGGTGATATTTAAAATACCGCTTTCACACAAAAAATTACATACCATAGGAATGCCAAAGTCAGAACATAGTTAGTGATTATAAGCTTGGAAGTAAATACATTCATGAGAAGTTGTTACTTGATGATTAAGATATTACTTAATTATTTAATAGTAGGTACCTACACAAAATATGTAAGAAAGCCTTACCAAGCCACCCTGTATAATTATGAAAAACTAAGCAGAACTTTTAAATTAGTTTATGTACAAACTAAACTAATTCACTGCTCTGAATAAGATTTGGCAATTCAACGCCAGAATAAACATTTATTCGGAGTTAAACGTTAAAAAGGAAGCCCAAACACCCCTAATCGTGCAAATACTAAATCTACGACATTCGAGTGAGACGTTACCGTGTGATGTGGAGGAATATTTGTAAGCGTTCTTTGTGTGATCGGGAACAAGTGTAAACACGGGTGCGCGACGCGGCGGCGTGCCTCGCGGGGAGGGTCCGCGGCACTCGGGCGGCCGCCGCCGCGCGCTCCGCCCGCACCATGTCGGTGCGCGTAGACCATCGCGACCGTGACAGGTTCTCGAGGCATTCTTCCCGCGCTTCCGTCGATTTAGCTTTTCCAAGCAGCTCGACGCGAGACCATTCTTTCCGCTCGGTGCATTCGGCCCGCGTGCCGCGAGCTGCTAGCGATGACTTGATGGTGCCCGTGCGCACGCTGCGATCAGCTTCATGTCGCGTGGCTCCCGGTGCGCCGCATAGACTACGCCGACACCACTCGTCGGCAGCAGAATGCGAGCGCGCGCGCCGCTCTCGCAGGCACACGCTCGAGCTGCCCAACAGCCGAGGGCCGAGCGTCCGCAGCCGGTCTCCAGAGCCGCCCCCGCCGCCTCCCGAGCCCGAAGTGCCGCCAGAAGACGCTGGGAAGGAGGCTCGAAGGCGACGCGTCGTGGCGGCCGTAGCAGCGTCGTTCTTCGCGCTGGCGCTGGCATCAGTCCTCGTGGTGGTGGTGACGCTGACTCACAGCTCTGTGCTCCGCGCACACAACCAAACGGCCAAGTACTACACGTTCTCCGTGCCGCCGCACCATCCTCTCAGTGAGCCCCGTTCATGTTGCCCCACCGTCGCCCCTCCTGCTTCGCATGCGACTGTCTCCGACCCTGAGTGCCAGGGGCTGCGAACGTCGCCGAGGCGGCTCCACTGCACATCACCGCCACCATATGCGGTATATAATATTGTCAATACACACATGACCAAACTATAATATGGAGTCCTTAACGACATAATGCCGTGTGATTTCGTTGAAAAAACGTGTAACGCATTTCTAATATTCATCTCATGTAAAATTGGTAAAAAGTTGATGTTAGATTAAAGACAGAAGGTAATAATGGCTGACAATTCCATCATTATTGTGTTCTGTTCGAATGTCTTGATCATCAACATGCGTTGCGTTTGAACGGAATCGCCTGGTTTTTGTCAAATTAGGCCTCGATACACAGGCCACACATGCTACGCACGTTCGCAACCCCCTTTCTGCATGATTAGTTACTGTATAATATAGATGTCACGTGTTTGTGATGTAACTGTTTATATTTGTTTTGCAGCGCATCAGTATCAAGTTCACAAGTTAAGACTTGATACAATATTATAAACTGTCCACTAATCTATAATATGAATCATTGATAAAATAATTAACTCAAGTCACTATTGTCCAACCACTAGGTATATAAGTTCCTTCATTTATTTAACGATTTGTATTATAAAACAAGTCTCTGAAAATTTTAACGAACTTCAATATACGAATTCTTCCTCCATTGGATGACACTAGTATAACGCTTTAAAAAAAACACGGGAATTCGTTAAAATTAACTATCACCAAAGTATTGTACGTCTTAACCTAATAGGCTGACTAAATGACTAAAAATTAATACATACATAGTTTCGAGGTTTGTTTCCGAATGAGGAGTCACGTAGTCTTAAGTATCTATGGTGCATTACATACATACACAATTAAACATTATACATCAACTAGGTACATAAATACTAAATCGTTTATGTTGTGTAAAAAGCCAACAAAATAAATAATCCACAAATTCACATGCCAGGCGTGTTTCGTCGATTGTTGCACAATGAAACTCAAACAATTCGTTTATCACTGTATACATATACATCGTAACAACAAAAATGTTTGTAAACCCGCGCATATTATGTAAAAGGACCTTTTAAAACATCAGCGACGATAATAATGTCTTCTTAAAAGCTTCTGCCTCCACAATGTTTTGATTTCCTTTCACAAAAAGAATAAAACGACCTCAGTATTAAATAAATGGAGTCATAGGATATTGTCTTCTTTGAGTAGCAGATTTAATGATGGCAAAATATTACTTGTTCTGTACTGTCCTGTTTGTCTTTAAAGTTTTAAGTTACTTTATAACAATGTCCTTAAAGCTGTTATAATATGTTATAGGACATTCTATGTATTTGTTAATTGTTCCTGATAGTTGAAATAGTTTCAATAAAAAATGGTTGTGTTTAGCCATCGACTACGAACATCTACCACAAGTTAGTAATTATATCTAAAATCTTTTAAATAAATATTTACGTAAACTTAGATAAGTCCCAAACTACATTCGAAAAAGTTTCACCTCCTAATACTTTCAAACAACCTTATAATGTTTCGCTCTTGTCTACATAATGTATAGAACTCGATCATGATTCCTCTTCGGCCGCAAAGTTTTTGGGAAATACATCACTCATGTCAAAACTTATTATTAGGTAAATAGGTCATCAATACGCCTGACTTTCGGCTTTACTTCGTGTTTCGCGAATCAACCAATGTATATTTTCCACAAGTTTTTGCTAGTCCCTACTGAATTTTAATACTACGACGAAAAGTTTACATGATGTAGTTTTCAGAGTATCGAAAATAATTATAATATCCAGCTTGTAAAAACAAAATTTTATAGAACAAAGTTGTTTAAATAAATCTGATTGAAAATGATTTTCTTCACGCCCAATATAACCCGACTCAAATATTACCTCGTAATATAAATTTGTGATGCATTAAGATTATCATGTTAACGGATGTGGTTATTTTTACTACCAGTTTGTCTATCCTAGTATAATGTTTAACACGACAATAGATATTCACATCGGTATATCTGACACAATTATTCTAGAAAATACGGGCTTTTTATTTTAATAATGGGTCGTTGACAATATTATGCTAAAGCTATATCCGTTTGCCGGGTGGAGTGATTATGACAACGTTCATGAATGTCCATAAAAGCTATCTATTCGGAAGCACATGTTCACCAGTGGCTGTTAATGGGCCGATAGATTAATATTTATAATAATGTCCAAAGTTATCTACACACAGAAGTATCGTTAAAGCATGAAAGCATAGGTATACATATAACAACTTATAGGTACAACATTTTGGCTCTCGTTTGAACTGCATGTGATTTCCAACATTTCCCGTCAACAGCCATTTCGGAATCGTCGCTAAGCTCATAAATCTGTTATTGACGTGTAAAAGAGAATTCGAACATTTATTTGCAGAATGGATGGTTTGATTTATGAAAATGCGATTTTACAGACTTTCTTCATAAAAGTTTAAGAGGAAATGGCAATTTATGCAGATGTAAATATTTTCAGACAGTTGCTTTCTCTGTATTCTTTCGATTTCCGATTTACTGGAAAGCGAAGCGATTTACTGAAGCACATTTTATTTAAAGATATTAAATTTAAAGCGTTTTTATTATAAACAAATTGCAATAAACGTAAGCATGTATATACGATGCGCAAGTAAATATTTTCTGGAAAACTATCTCATACATCTCGAAGAGAATAAATTGTTGGTAGCAGAATGAGTCTGCAGATTGAACCAGTTGCCAATCCACCTGCAATAATGTACAGACTACAGCAATCCAGGAAAATTTCCGTGCAGCCTAAAAGGTTTCCATATTTCGAATTCTAGTACAGCGTACTATATGAAAATGTCTGAATCAGCTAAACCAAAATAAGACGACGTTATTGCATGACGTCCAGTCTACGGGTATTGAGAGTTTCCAATAATAACTGAAGTGTTCAGTGTGGCTTGTGGACTCTGCTAGGCAACTCTGACACTATGGCGTAAGCTTACACACATTCACAGTATTATTACCTACTTATCGTGAAAGTTCAAACATTGAACTCAATCGAGATAGATAGATAGATAGATAGATATACGCTTTATTGCACACCAACAACACAATAAAAACAGTGAGAAAAGAGTTTATACAAAAATTAATGTACAATGGGCGGTCTTATCGCACAAGGCGATCTCTTCCAGACAACCTTTGGATGAACAGGAAGAAAAGAAACAGACAGTGGGTAGTGTAGGCGTACAAAAGAAGTAGGTACATAATAATCTACTAACTACTATATTTAGAATAATAAATAAACGGGTAGGTACATATAAACAGATACACATATAGGTATAATATATACACATATAGGTATAATATATACACATATAAATAAATATAAATTTATGAATATATAAATATTTAATAGACGGAAATTAGTGAAAGATAATAAGATAATGCTTGCGAGTAAAAACTTAATACTTACATTCACTTGTCAGGTGTTAATGATAAGTAATAATTTTTCACCAGCTTTTTAAAAATAGGCAGCGTTTGAGCACGTCTAATGTCAAGTGGCAATGTATTCCACAGGCGAGCTGCTTGAATAGTGAAGGATTTGTCAAAAAAACTGGTTGAATGCATGCGTATTTTCAGTCTCAGATTTTCCGAAGATCTCAAACATTTGTTGTGAGTGTCACAAAGGAACTCGAAGCGATCTTTTAGGTAGAAAGGGGTGGAAGGATTAAAAAGAACATTGTATAGTAAAGAAAGAATATGAGCATTCCGGCGAAGGCGGATAGGCAGCCATTTGAGCTTAGCACGAAATTCAGAAATATGATCATATTTGCGCAAACCAAATATAAATCTGATGCATACATTTTGGAGTCGCTCAAGCTTGTCAAACTGGTCTTCGGTGAGATCAAGATAGCTGGCATCAGCATAGTCAAGGATAGGAAGGAGAAGAGATTGTGCAAGAGCAATTTTGGTGGCAATCGGAAGAAAATTTCTAAGCCGTCTCAAGGAGCCTGCCGCTGCAAACAACTTACGACTAACCTCCTGTAGTTGCACAGTCCAAGAAAGTGTCGTGTCAATGTATATCCCCAGGTTCTTAACTTTATCAGTAAAGGAAATAGCTATATTATTAAAAGTGACCTGAGGAAGAATCGACCAGTCAATTTTGGACACCATCCGGGAACTTCCAATAATAGTCACTTGGGTTTTTGAGGGGTTGACCTTCAATCCGAACTCTGTACTCCAGTCATTCAGTCGTGCGAGATCTACGTTAATGATGTCTATAGCTTCTGACAGCTTACCAAGTGGCGCTTGACTATAAATTTGAAGATCATCAGCATAAAGGTGGTAGGAAGAAGTGAGTCGATAAGAGATTGAATTTATAAAAATCGCGAAGAGAAGCGGGGAAAGAACGCCACCCTGCGGCACACCAGCAGACGTGTTGCACCAAGAGGAGAAAGAATCGTCGATGCAAATTCGCTGCCGGCGACCAGACAGGTAACTACGAAACCAATCAATCACCGATGGAGATATGTTAAAAGAACGAAGTACGGCAAGCAAGATATCAAAATCTACCGTATTAAAGGCATTGGAAAAGTCTAATAAGGTAAGAACTGTTAAATTTCCAATTTCCATGCCTGATCTGATATCATCCGTAATGTTCACTAAGGCTGAGGTGGTACTATGTCCCGGACGAAAACCGGATTGGAAAGGATTCAGGAGACTGTTTTTGGAAAGGAAATAGCTAAGTTGCTGGTGGACCAGGTTTTCGAGGACTTTGGACAGGAATGGCAATATGGATATGGGACGAAAATCAGAAAAGGAAGACGGGTTCGACTTTTTAGGTAGAGGAACGATTTGAGCGTCCTTCCAGGCGTTTGGAAAGGTACTACTCGTTACAGAGAAATTAAGGATATGAACGATAACTGGAAGGATTTCATCAAGGATAGGAGTGATCATTTTACGGCTGATACAGTCACATCCAACAGCATTGGAAGTGATCGATACGATGCCCTTCTTAACATCACAAGCGGTGAATTGATTAATGACAAAAGAGGAAAAATCAGGTGTCGGGAGATTAGAAAGATAATCGAGTGTATTAGCCTTAACGGTCTGATCAAAGTCAGACGCAGAAGAAAAATGATTGTTAAGCAAATTGATATCTAAATCTTTAGGTATTGTGTCGTTACGTGATTTCCCGACCCCCATTGATTTAAGAAATTTCCATACTTTAGCTGGATCTCCATTTTGAACTGACTTATGGACATGTTGGCGTTGTGCATTCCTACACACCTTATTGCAGTGATTTCTAATAGAAACAAATTTTTCCCAGTTGTCGTCCGATGGCCGAGTTTTATACTTGCATTTTGCTGCAGATTTTTTACATGACAAAGCCTTAATATCGTCGGTGAGCCAAGGCGCAGGAAGGTGTTTAATTTTAATAGCTCGAACAGGAGCATGTCGATCGTAAAGCTTGATCAGATTGTCGGTTAAAAGATCAACCTGCTCACCAACTGATGGAGACGCAAGCACTGGGGCCCAGTCTATGCTATTTGCATCTTCACGGAGACGATCAAGATTCATGCCACCAAAATTGCGGAGAAGAAGAGTTTTAGATTTTGCCTTAGGTGGGCGAATTTTGTAGGAGAGATATATCAAGTCATGGTAGGAGAAATTATCAGCTGAGGTTTGGCCATGCTTAGCCACGTGAAGAGTAGATGAGACCAACATAAGGTCAAGAAGAGAAGGAACAGAATTAGGAAAATGATGTGAAGCACCGAGATCGAGTATAGAAAGATTACAGGACTCAGCGATATGTCGGAAAGAAGAAGAACGGGAGTCGTTTTTAAGGAGACAGGTGTTAAAATCTCCCATGATAATTGTATGACTGTAAGAAGGAATGAGAGACTCTAAGATTTTTTCAAAGGAGGAGAAGAAATTAATCCTTAAGGAGGGACAGTAATAGACACCAAGGAGGATTTTGGTATGATGAAGTTCAACTTCCAAGAAAAGATGTTCACCAGCATTTAGCGGGGGGGGCTGCGCGGACGTATTTACGATAGTAAATGGAATATATGAACGGATGTAAATGGCCACGCCGCCACCTCCGCCAACCGCACGATCATTCCTTACAAGCTGAAAGCCAGGTAGAGAATATGAGGTTGAAGGGAGACATGGCTTCAGCCATGACTCAGAGACAAGAATAGCATGGATATACCTACAGTCAAAGCTAGCCAGCATATCGGGGAAATGAGCCGGAATACTCTGGGCGTTTATGTGGACAACATTAAAATTCTTCGGAAAATCTGAAAAGGTGGATTCAAGAGTATCAGACAGCGATGGAACACTCGCAAAGCTATCATCATCACTACTAAGTGAGAAGAATGTATCATCATCACTGCTACAATAGGGACTAAGCATTTATATATATGAAGGATAAATATTATAAAAAATATAATATATATAAATAATAATAATAAATATAGATATAAACAAATATAATTAATTACAACAATTTAAGTAAGTCTATGAAAAATACTTCCGTCCACCTGCCAGTTGTGTAGGAAAAAATATAAAAATAAAGAACAGGTACAACAAAACAAAACAAAAACAAAAACAGTCCCAGGTAACAGATACTTAACAAAATATGATACAAGAAAACGACAGGTAATGTAAACATGCATAATTAAATAAATAACATTAACAGTATGTAATAGTTACATTATCCTCCAAAATGGAAAAGAAAAAATATATATATATACATGTATAAAAGTGATTTCGATAATGTCCAACCAACTACTATAGCGAATATTACGTTCTACTAATGTACGTGCCACAGACTAGGAACGCGGTCAACCAGCGACAATGTGGTGTTGACACTTGATTAATTTGACATTGCATTGACGTTTGTCATTTGTCACTAGTTGTCATAGTCACAAGTTCAGATAGGAGGTTAGATGGATTTACATTATATAAGAAGATTTATTGTAAAAATATTAGCAAAAGAAACGAATAGTGGGTTATTTGAAAATAAATATTGTTATAGAAAAGCTAAAAGTAGTGGGTACTTGGGAAGAACACTAATACTTTGAGTAAAGTTACCTGGACTGCAAAAGTACATAAAACAATGTTCACTTTTTGGCCGCAACGCGTTTTAACTTCCCAGTAGTGGCCCTCGCCGCTGGTACTAACTGTGTGCCGATGTCACCCGACTGCGTCTGTACCTGCTGCTGTCCAACCACGTCTAGTTCAATGCGGGAAGTGATTCGGTGTCGCTTACCGTTAGGACCCTGGACATAGACAGTGCCCTCCCGAGTCCAGCATTGGGACACACCAAACCTCTCTCGCGCCGCCATGAAGACATTGTACCTGGTACGGGTCAAAAACTCTGAAATGGTGATGCCACAGCCTTTCAATTTGGATTTACCAAACCACCGAGTTTAGTTATTCGATGCTGTTTTGTTTATACGTGTTCCAACTACAGATTTACGTTTTGTAGAACTAAAAATGTTGCTTGTATAAAAGTTTTAGTAACGTTTCGTAATGGTGCATTTTTATTAGTGTGAATGACTGGCACATGTCGGTATCCAGGTAAACAAAGACCGTTCATACTGTGGTAAAAAGATTATCTATTTATTTACATGGGATAGGTGTAGGTAGATCCATATGTATGGAAAAAAGTACTACTGATATTAACAAAAAAAAACAAATAATTACCCATTAAAGGCAATGAGTTGAATGCGTAATTTAATTTTGCAGCCAATCAGAAGCCAGTTATAACAATGCTGTTTACCCAGAATGCCGAACTACCCACCTGGAGGAAAATATTGATGTACCCCAACATGAGATTACTACAACATTCCAAATCCCTCCATAAACTTAGTTTGTAATATAACCAGAAAATTCTTCTTTTAAAGTGATAATACGCTCTATAAAGCGCGGTGTATACAATATTTAAGATTAAGAAACTCGAGTTCTCGTCTGAGGTTTAATTAAAATCTCGTAGCTACCTTATCAAAAACATTATTTGACGAGATGTAACCCAAAACGTTAATTAATTAATGTGCCTATCTTATATCGTGTACATATTTAATTCATAGTAAACCAATATTTGCCCCTTTAACTTGCCTTAAGCAAGGTGCGTTTATTTTACATTACAAAATCTGAAATTCTTACCAAGTTGTTGGAATATTTCAGGGGAGTTCGACATTTTTGCCAGCGTAAAGAAAATTCTTCTTTTGTTGTTTGCAACCATTAGAACAAATGCCAAATTAAAATTAAGGAGATATTAATTTTATAGTACGTGTAAATTAATCTTAAATATTAATTGTTCACTTAATTTATTAAATTTCGTTTATTAACTATTTGAGCCACTTTCTAGATTGCGAATTGCTAGATTTTTTTACTACTTATGTTATACTTATAACAATTAAGTACAAAAATATTTGATTGGTGAAATTGAAACTGTATTTTGTTCTAGTAGGTAGGTACTAGAAGGAGGTAGGTAGGTCAACTAACGTTTTAACATGTTTTATGTTCTCTTATTGCTCTACTTTGAAAAAGTAAAAACTATAGTTGCATTTCGATGCTAAATATCCGAATACATATGAAGTACAAAAATACAAATCATTGTAAGTTATAATACATATTGTAAAAGAATGCATATTAATGATGAATAACGAAATTGAAAATAGCTTAAAATCGATAAGTCACAGCAGAAAGGTAGCAATACAAAAACCTCTCCAAAAAATGTAACAAAGAAAAAGGTTTACAATGAATATCATCTCAAATTTTCTTCCCGCGCATAATAACTCTAGAAGAGTGGTTTTTCCTTTTTTGCATGTTTTTTTTTTATAATTCATAAAAGGGAATGAACGAACAGGGATTTTAGGTTTAAAACATCCACAAAGTCTGCTAGCCGTAGGCATATGCCCAAGATTAATTATAACTCATTTCAAGTTGTTTCTGAATACTTAATTGGATCGTAACGAACACACGCAATCCTACCACGGGGATGTAATCGAAAAATCTGTACGGCTTAGAAACTTTCACATCAGAAATGATTGTTTGAATAATTTACAAGTATTTGGTCTGCATTTTTTTAGGAAACCCCTTACGAGGGTGAAAATAAACAAAACCCCGCCCGGCAGCGGCGGCAGCCACAATACGCCATCCGGATTCGTATAAATAACAAAGTTACATGTGCGAGTATTACTAAAAAGAACATTTACTTTATAATCCACTGATAAAACTAAGTAGGTGACTGTACCTGATTTATTACTCTTTTTGTTTTCCCAATCCGCGCGCGATTAAAGAGACTTCTAGTTGCGGTTCCAGTAGAAACTTTAAGATCACAGATAGCCATGATCACAGAACGTATTAAGAGATATGTTTTTGAGGAGCCATTTTAGCAATATCAAAGGATATCAATTTATTGTAGTGCATTGTACATTAAAATGAGATGTATAAAACGTTAATAATTTAACGATAACGTAACTCTGTTACTCTAGCTTAGTAGAGCGAGATGATGGCCGTCTACCGGATTCATACGAAACTTTTTACTGAAAAGCACTAACAAGCAACCAGTGAGGCGGGGAAAGTAGACACTAGTGAGCTACGGCCCTCATAGGTCCATAGGTACCTATACACATAGTGAATATGGAACTTTTTTAATTTCACGCTTGATTCGAAAACTTCCACGCGACTGCGGAGCTGCGGATGCCAAGAACTCAACGTTGTGTCACTCCACGTACACGTTTCTGAACCAATGATTTGCGTCATTTCGAATTCATTAATTTTAATTTGTTACACTTTGTTTCAAACGCACGAGTGGATTCGAACGTGGCGGGGTAAACCTTTGCTTACAAAGTTACAGAAATACGTTAAATCGTTTAAGAGGATTGAAAGTTTCGTGCACGAACTCAATATTGCACACTTAAAATTACACCTAAACAATTTATTTTATGAACGATTGTGTAATTGGTAAGTTTACTTCAGAGTTAGCTCTCTACGAACTTTCGCCTAAAGTAATTTTAGGGGACTATCCTTTGATAACATTCGCAACTCGTCTCAGAATATCTAAACTTTAACTTTGGTAAATATTATTTTGCAATACAAATAATAAAGGTCAAATAACAGAATAAGCTTATGTATTATAAATCGTATACAATAATACTGAGCCAATAATGTAGGTATAAACAAAATCAAAAGGAGCATTAAATAAATTTAAGGTTAATATTGCGAAAGCTGTACGTAGGTACCATTATCAACCAAATGTATTTATAAGTATTTCCCGTGTACAAACAACTATGCTTTTAGTTTACGGAGAGTGCTCCGATTTCGGTGTCCCATTTATAGTAACTTCGATTAAAGCCCCAGCACACTGATACTAAAGTAATACGTCCACATTTTGACACAAGTAATTTTACTGATTTCTGACACTTACGCGAATACTAGAGACATTGAAATTAAACTACTTTTTACGGATTTTATCGCGTTATATTGATATTATTTTAATCCCGACGTTTCGGACCCTTTACAGCGTCCATGGTCACGGGTGACTAAGGTGGTAGGCGTCTTGCCGTATCAATTACTAACAGCTACCCTACATTGTTGTTAATTGTTGGCAATCCGATTCACGGGATTCAAATCCGATCCGATTCGGGATTAAAATAATTTCAATATAACGCGATAAAATCCGTAAAAAGTAGTTTTATTTCAACACGTAATTTTAACTTTACGGAGTCTAAATTAAGTATTTGAAATAAACTCTGATTAATTTATGTTGAATCTGATAATACTAAGTATTATATCGCTGTCAGGGTGATTCATGGCCAGCTAAACAGATATTTGTGTGAGAAAACCACTTTTGTTTAAACTCGGTGAGCCAAACTGTGGTTAAGAGACATTTTGATTTTACGAAAACTAAGGCAGTGAAATGTATAATCAATTACAGAGGCGCCCGTGCCCGTGAAAGGATTGATGAATATATAATCGAACAATGTTTCGTCGGAACGCTTTTCAATGAAGCTCAAGTTGTATTAAATGATCGCCGCGAGCGACGTGTGCCATATTTCTTGTGTGTGTGACACGTCGCGGTCGCGCCCGTGTATCATGGCACTAATGGGGTGTGCACATACAAAGGCTAGGCTGGCAGTAGGTACTGTCTAATTAGCATCAATTATAGGTGTGTTCAGTTTACTTCGTGCAGGGTGATCGAGCGCGCTGCTCATCTATCAGTGTCGTGTCGTTCACGTCAACCATGTGGAAATAAAATATGTCGCAGGAAGAATAGTCGATGTATTGTAGAGGATTTATTTTAAAAATAGGGTCACACCTGCAAGTAATAATAAAATATTGTCCCCTATTGTCCTGAACGGAATAATGAACAAAATACTGGAGTTAAGTATACCCTCCTTTGTAAGCGAGAGAAGAAGATATGAACTTGGAATCTTAGATCTTGGAGTTCATATGGACGAAAGTTCAAAAAGGTTCAGAATCAATACGGCTGAAGTTAACAATAGCAGGCACGAGGAACACATTTTATGAGGCACTTGTTGATATGACACTTAAGCCGGCTTTGGGCGAACGAATATTGTGTCTTTGCTTTAATACAACATGCTAATACAGGCTTTAGCGACAAGCCGTCTTTTGTGAACTCTGCTTTAATTTTGCCATGTACTGATAATGGTAACAGTGGAAAATAATGTATTAATACGGAAAATTCCTACATATCACAGAGTAGCAGTAGCTTATGAAACGATAGACGGTAACGTCCCCGTTTTTTGTATGTGTACAATTATATAGCCACGAACAAATCTGTATGCATTTACTAGAAACATTACCGTCTCTCGTTTACTAAAATGATTGTAGAGTTAAATTAAAGAAATTTTAATACTTTCTCCGAAGCAGACAAATAAATAACGTATCTGCGTTAGATTATTTCCCACCCTGTTATTTTTGACATAAACTGGTTCGTACCTTGGTCATTTGTTAAAATTGTCATTTGTTGGTCTTTTGCTCAAATTGTTTTTGCTTTGTAGAAAAATGTGTTGACAAAGAATGTGCTGCTAGCCTCTAGTTTATTTAGTGTCGATTTTTCAGATAATAAGTATGTAATTACTGTATTTCTATCTTAAAGTTAGAGTGAATATCAAAAATAGAGCAATAAGCAGCTTCACATTGACTTTTCCAGTGCGATAACACAATGGTGTATACTGTATACGTCTATTTTTACATATTCGTGGAATACACCGTGTTATGTGTCACCTGTCTTCAGCACAGGCGATGTTGTTGTTATGATGTGTTTTCTTGTAAGTCAGGGACTCGCTGTCTGTCACTACTCTTGTTACACGGTGTAATGGTGTCGGTATCTGCGTCATACGTAGGAATTTATCTCTTATAATCTCATAATTCTCATAAATTTCATATTATGTGTCAAAAAGATGCGAGCAAGTCCATTTAACCGCATGTAGGATATACGTTGTATGTAAATCTGAACCTATATATTTATGACAGGTGTATTTATTCATTTTTTAGAACTATTCCTTTAATTTCTATTAAAAATTTCATACAAAACGTAGCTACATTCTTCCGTTCACATAAAAATTATATTATCAAATTTATTTGCGTTTTCCAAGATTTTAAAAAAAATGTAATATCTGCCAGTAAAATAATATATAAGAAATATTTACGTAGGTAGGAATCTACTTACATGCGTCCTTGTTAATACTACTACTGAAACATAATAAAATATGTCGTTATCCAAAAATAAGAGATTGATACGAGAGGAGGGAAGCAATATTGGAAAATAAATAAAAGCGTACCTATTATTTTCGATGACGACGCTGTAATATCGTATCGCGACCATCAAATTAATTCACGTCTCGAATCCTGATAGTGTTACATTATGTATAAAATAACAGAACATGATTATGCATGAGTTATACTCACGCAATCAGTGTAGGTAATTAGTTATTAGGTACATTATGACCCACATGTTGTTCACACAAACACGGTGCAACCCTTACAGCTTACCATAACTAACTACTTATGCCAATTTTCCATCTTCTACTTCACATAATCTCCGAGTACAATAGCTGTGACGAACAGACAGACACAGGTTTATATTAAGTTCCATTTTTCTTTTACATTTTCATTTTCATATAGAACATAAAAATATGTTATGAACAACGGAAAGTGCAGCCTTATGAGATTAGAGATAAGCGCTTATGAAAATTATTCTCCAAAAAATATATCACACCTTAAAAGCACATAGGATTTTATACGGCAAATCTGATGAACAATTTACTGCGGACTGTGTGACCCTCACGTGAGTTCTAAATTGAATCTAATTATTACGCTGGTGTGGCGTCCACAACACATACATTTATGTACTCGCGTGTACACACGACAAAGGCGACTTCAAAGGGTTCTCGTTGGTATGGAAATGTAGGTGTGGGCACTTATATTGTATTTACAAGAGGGGAGACGCCCGTCGTGCCAAACACACGATGCAATTGCAATGTTTTACAGACAAACATAGCACAAGTTGCCGTTTTAGTGCTACCATTTCGTCGCAATTATAGACACAGCTGTAGTACGATCGGCAACAAGTGGCTTCCCAATCCAACATTCATTCAATTATTCAACTCTAATAAATACATTCAGAGATTATCAAACCCAGACAAACTTTTAAGATCGTTATATTTTAATAGCTTTACGCTAAAACTGTAGGAATTCTGCTTCACACAACATCAGCATTGTTATTATAATTATTCATGTTATGTTTTTACTACATGTAACACTCGTAGCAAAATCAGAGTGCAAAGAGTGTTATTTTTTTCTTGTGTAATGAATGTCTGTTAGATAAATTTTTATGTAAAACATGATGTTTGCTACCTACGCGTTCTAGTCTTTACTCGCTAGTCTCGTATAAACTATGTACATGTTGTATACAATGTCGAACCACTCCGGTTAATTCTGGCGGAACATTTATTGCACGACAACTTGAAAGCATACCGATACTGTAATATTTGTATCTTGCAAAGAACACAAAGCGGTATTATAGATACGACCTGCAATAGTTGCAATCGATACGAGCTTTATCTAGTTGCAAGTCTCGACATAATTTACGTACACAAGAAAATAATAAGCGTTAATTTTTATGCATAGTCAAGACGGATTTGCATACATGTCACAAGAGTTCCTGAAATTCTGAATTAAACTTAAGTTATTCGTGGAAATGTGGAACACCTTAGCATCTAGTTGTGTCTTTGTTGGCGACACGTCAAACTACTTCCTCAATAAAATCTAAGCAAGTTTGGTCCATTAAGTAAAGTCAAATGTTTGGATCACGGGCAGCCAGGTAGTCTCGTACAACAACGTGGTTTTACACGACATACTTAATTAATCTGTGTCTGCCTTCACTAAGGAATACCTTCGTTTATACGGGGCACATTTCCGAGCGGGTATATCTCAGGGCTTTGCGTGGCCTACAATTAAAGCTGAGACAATGCAATTCTTTGGGTTAAGGCCGCAATTTTCTAGATTTTATGTTGATACTGCTAGAACTGCTACGGCATTGCCGTTGTGGATTACGTAATATAACATTATTTATAATGATATTTTTTAGATTTTATAACTATAGACAGTCGCTTATGTAGGTACCTACATGATGTATCCTTTAGCAGAATGTTTAAAAGTAATGTTAAATTAACTCAACGTCCTTAACTAAATACCTCCAACTTTCCCAACCTCTCATTTCAACAGCTAACTAAAGGTTGTGCCCATATTAAATTTCAATTAGGTACGAACAAACTAGGAGGGTAATTATGTAACCCATTTTGTACAAATTGTTGAAGTAAGTTTGAAACGTTTTATATCAATCAGAAACAACAGAAGACTATTTTTAATTACAGCCGAGACTGGCGGTGTCTGAGAAAATAAATGTTACGCAATTTGTGGTTTTACAATGTCGTATGTTACAGTTAGTGATGACGCCTGAAGCGGACGGTGGCGGGTGATATAAAACCAGCAACTCAGTTAAACGGAGCTGGAATATATCTGGATTAACATGTTGCAAAATTATTTCTAGTCTAAAATAGATAGAAATAAATTATATACCTAGCATAGATTATTACCAGCTAATATTTATCCAGATCATAAAACGTAATATTCTAAACTGTAGGTATAATAATAAACACAATAAATGATTTATATTTGCATTTGCGTAGACATGACACGGCTATAAAGTACGAATATCGACGTAGATGTTTATCGCCGGAGACCGCCATAAATTGGTACAAAATAAAGTTTTATGAATGTCCAGAAAGCGAAGGAATTATTGGAAGAGTCGGAGATATACCTACCCAATCATATGCAATTCTTTGGGATTATACTCGTCTATCTGTATGTATTTTTGTTTGTAGTAATTGTAAATGTTTTTATATATTTGAAATGAATTAAACAATCTTTGCGGTAGTTGGAAGTTGTAGACGGCGACGATATCAGGTGTATATATTGCAAGAATGTATAACTACATTTTGACAGATTATTGCTTTGACTGTACCTCGGGTCCACAGCAGATTAAGTAGGATACTTCATAAGACCACCAGCCACTAGGCAAATGGGCGGCAGTACTACATCTTTGGAGGCAAAACCAATGTATGATTGGTCTGCATGTCTCAATCATAACTCAATTAATATATTTAGAATATCTATAATATATCGCTGTTTAAATTAGATCAATTAAATACGTCATTTAATCTGAGCACGTTCTACAACAGTGGAAGATGATGTACTTATAATATCGATTAACTATTTACAGTTTTTCTTTATCATAAAAAGAAAAATCGCTGGGGTATTTTGTTTCTGAGAGGAAGAAAGAATCGTACTCTTATATCTCCTAACATAGAACGAAAAAGCATTCAATAATGTTTAGAATGAGATGATGAGATATAATGATTTCTATCAAAGGACTTGATGTAGTACTCTATAACTTCGTTACTGAATAGTAAAGGAAACCTAAATTTCTTTGTAATATTTCTGCTTCTCTATAAAACGCTGAAATGACATAAAAGCTTTCTAAAAGCTGTAACAACATTGAACGGCACTCAACTTCGAAAATGTGTGGTTCTACTGCAGAGTAACTACGTACTAGTAGTAAAATGTACAGTACAGTTGCACGCGGGTTGGTTGGAACATGTGAAATTTGGAACGCGTCTAAGATGGAAGGAACCTAGTAATGAAAAATAAAATCTGTATTCCTTTTAAAAAACATGGTGGTCGATTCTTAGAGTATAATGATTATTTAATAGAGAATTATTCAAAAGCTTACGTTCATTTTTGATTAGTAATTTAATCACCTAGTCATCTTCCTAGCCTTTTCCTAATTATTGGTTGGGGTTGGCTTCCTATTGAACCAGTTGCGACTGAATATTAGTATTTTATACGAAGCGACTGTCATTAGTCCTCCGCAACCCAATTTTCTCAATACTTTAACGAGAGTTACATAAATGTGCGTATGACAACCGGGATCCATGAGATGTCTCGATGTGTAGTGATGTGAAGAATAGTCACATACCCACAGACTGGCTGCAGCAAGCGCAGCTTAACCTTGCAGATCGGTTGATCAGTTTTGTTATTACTTAGCCACGAGCCACCCAATCACCTCAGATTTTATTTATTTATTAGGATTTCCAACGAAAAATACACATTACATTTAAAATAAATACAACATAGATACAATGGCCTTATGTTTTTTCACTTACAGGAAATCACAGCATGCTTAGAAATATCTAGGTACAATTAAATTACGGTTACATTACAAATGACATTTGCTTAATTTTGTTTGAAATTAAAATGAAAAATTAATAAATTATTGTTATTATGTATATAATATGTATTATATAAAATTAAATTCTGAATTTTAACATATAATTGTTTTTTTAATATATATAATTAAATTATAAGTTTTAAATTTTTAAATTTAATTTAATCACCTCGTATGTGATATTAATTGATACTCAATACGGGTTATGCCTGCTTTTGACAGCTATAACCCTTATAACTGATTAAACTAATTAGTGCTTCCATTTGATTGTGCTTATATACTGGATGAACCATTTGACTGACGTCTGGACTTCAGTCAAATACCACATCAATGGGAAACAGGAATGTCGGTCGTTTGAAGACGAGATCTACCAACGACATTACTGGCATCGCTACCCGAACGTGGACGGGATTGCCGATGATGTTGATAATTATATTACAAGGGAAAATTGATTTGAGATGTCAAAGAACACATTTGTTTCATCACATGCTTTCCTAATTAGGACCTTAGTTTCATTAGAAGCTTCTATAATTATCAAAAGATTTTATTATTGTGAGGCTGTACAATACAGACTCAGACTAACATAACGCATTTTTGGAACCTTATAAAAGGAAAGGCAGACAGGCAAAGAATCTTTACTTTTACATATATTGTTATTTCATGCAGGTAATAGTTATTTTTACGGCGTACCTAAGTAGGTATAAGTAATAATGGGATATTTTTGGTTTAAATATATTTTGGTAGCTAAAAGTATTTTGGTATTCAGTTCGCACTAAGTTCGATCCGCGATTTGAATACTATTTAGAATCCTAAATTTTCATAAAATTCAAATCAAATGTTGTGTGGGTGGGTACTTGGGTAGTGATTGCGTATTTTTCCAAATTTGACGGTTTTTCACCTTGCTAAATCCTAGTACCTACGTGCGTGGAATGTTCCAGATTATACACTAACAATTTTGGGACAGAAGTGGTTATAACAGAATTCAGAACGGGGTGTTTGAAAAACGCTACTTATAAATCTTTTTTATAATGATAGTACAGTTTAGTTAGTATTTTCAACCGACTTCAAAAAAGGAGGAGGATCTCAATTCGACTATATGTTTTTTTTTAAGTTTGTTACCCCATAGCTTTGGACTGGGTGAACCGATTTTGATGACTCTAAATTAATTAGAAATCTTAATGTAATTATGTACATGTTATTTTTTGCTTTTTAGTTCCTAGGTGTTTTTGGAGGCGGTTTGCTTTTTGTTTAAAAATAATTTATACTAAATTAGTTAGCATAAGTGGGAATGCCTGTATTCCCCGAAGGGTTAGACCGAGTTAAATGTGTTTGGTCTAATTTAGGTACCTAATAGGGAGCGAGCCTACTGCCTAACTGATCCTAAATTCAAACTCTGACTATAGAAAAATCTAATAAAACTTTAATATATACTGTATTTTATATTTATATGAACTGTATTTGTTTATATGATGTATAATTAGGTATATAAAAGGAAAACGTCATGGTTAGGACTGACTGATCTATCAACACCCTCGCTCAGCCCAAACCACCAAACGGATTGGGCTAAAATTGGGCACTCAGATAGTTATTATGACGTAGGCATCCGCCGAGAAAGGATTTTGGGGAATTAAATAAATAAATAAATATCTTGGGACATTTTTACACAGCACCATCTAGTCCAAAACTAAGCAGAGCTTGTACTATGGGTACTAGACAATGGATACAATACTTATATACTTTTTTTTTTTAAAACATACTTATAATACATAAGAAACACCCAGACAAACACAAATACTTATATTCATCACATAAATATTTATGTCCTGTGGTAATCGAACCCACGACCTCGTGATCAGCAGTCTGGTACTCGAACCACTAGACCACAGACGTCGTCAATTCCCAGGGAATTGGGAAAAATTAGATGAACGTGCGAAACACTACACTACGCTAGCTAGTACCTAATATTAAAGATTAATCTTTTGACAAATATTGTGGTAGCCTATAAACGTATAAGCTATTATAGCCTATCACTTCGCTACACAGGCTATAAAACAAACTAAAAGCCGTGGTCCGGTGAGTGGAGCCTAATAGTTTAGCAAACGCAGTTAATTCCGCTTTACTGGCACTTGGTTGACCACACGTGGCCACAGAAAGGGGTTTATGTGGTTCTTATATCTATTAATTCTTTTAACACCTAGGATATTCTATTTTCCCATGCATTAGAAGGTGGTTCTGGGGTGGTCTTTTAAGAGGAAATAGTGCCCCCTTCCATGTGCTTGTAGTGGTCACCGGGGTTTTGGTAAGTTAGAATCCCACAGTCCCTAGTAGTCTAATCCCCAAAGCCTAGCGTTTTGAACCCCCCCTCCCCTCCCGAAGAATTTCTACTGTATCGTAGGTACAAATACAAATTATTACAATGAATACCTACGAAAAACGGTTTATTAGATTGGTGGTCGATTGTGGAATTCTTATCCACTAAAACTACCCCGGTGGCCACTTTATATAAGCACATGGAAGGGGGCACCTTGTCCACTTAAAACACCACCGCCTTCTGCCTCAGTGGTAGCTCGACGTTGACGTTTGTGCCCGAATCGTGGAAATAAACTCGCCCCTTATCACATGGGACGATGTGATAAGGGGCGAGTTTAGAGTATTACAACTCTGCCTACCCCTTCAGGGAATACAAGCGTGATGATATATATTTTCTATAATAGGTACCCGCTATTGATTTTATGTCGGTTTATTACGCCCTCGAGCTTTAATACGCTATAAGGGAAAATCACTTTACACTACATTTACAATCCATTTAGCACTTAGTTGAGCCTAATAGTAGTTAACTGTAAGTATAAAGCTTTCATAATGACGTCATAAGTTATCATAGCTACTTATGATAGCATACAAGAACGGAATATATATGATGTACGTATACGGATTGATTAATTAGAGTTTAAATCATTTCTATATTACGGGCTACAGTATTAAAGCTTAGGCAGGGGCCTAGGTACTAATGTTCACCTTGGAGACTGCTTCTATAAGAAAGTAATTACAGAAATTACGAAACATTATTTAAAAAAAAATACATTTATGTAATTTTACACAGTTGAAAGATAGAAACAAAACGTAGTTTACAGTGGTCGGTTACGGACGGAGACGGTAGTCAATAAGATGCCTGAATTGGGCCTCGGGGACCGCTGCCGGTCGTAAATATAAGATTAATCGATACAGGACAATATATATAAGTACTCAAATAAAAGGTCTTTACTATAGCTTGATGTTATTGAAACACTAGGGCCCGCGGTACCAGTTTGATACACAAACACCTATCAATCGTTAGTGGTAGCCGGAAGCCCAAAAAGTCTGACAAACAGTCAGTCCAAATCTAGTGGCTGTCCCTCCGTGTAAAATACTGATATTCAGCCGCATCTGGTTAGACTGGAAGCCGACTCTATGGTCGGGAAAGAGCTAGGAAGACGAAGACGATAAATCTATTAATGGTCATCATGAATACTCAAACCGAAGGTTCCCTAAGGACTAACAAATCTACTGCTCCCGCAAAGCGATGAACATTATTTATTACTTTCACTAAATTTTCCTTACTTCATTATTCAACCTGAAGTCTCCACAAAACTCATTGCTCGGCTCGTCAGATTCTGCCTTTTGTAAAAACAAATACTGTACCTATCGAGCCAAGTCTTACTAAAAGCCTTTTATGAATCGCAAAAGCGAATGTTATGAACTATTAAAGGATCGTCAGGGGATTAAATGAATGGAATTGAACTGAGTTCAATTAATTTCAGCCCAAGAGTCATGACTCTAGCTATGTATCACTATTTTATTACTTGAAAATTTTGTGGTGCTGAATCGTCGATATTTTATACATTACCTAATGACAAAAATATTGTTTAACAATGTTTTTGAAGAGATCGAATCCCAATCTTATCTTTCATCTTAATCCCAAAATTTCGGATCCTAATACGAAAGGGGACTATTGCTCGTAGCAACCATGATAATGACAACATTTATACACTTAAAAAAACAGTCCCTTAGATAAAGATAATATTTTCTTTCTTAGATAATTAGCTGAAGTTATTGTTTTGTGTGGGAAGAAATTATCAAGTTTTGCTTACAAATTTTGCCTGGATTAGGTACTTCCTGTCTTTTTATCTGAATATTACCTGAAATATAAAAAAAAAAACTATGTAAAATGTATACAAATTATTCTACTTAGACAGCAGTTTTGTACTTTGTACAACAAAAATATACGCAGATGGCGTTTTCTTCATGTCAATGTATGTAGCTAACAGGTTATTTAATTAATCAATGAAGTAATTATCAAAGTAGGTAGGTTCGTCTTAAACTCGGTAACAAAGCCTGAGTCTTGTTTCATGTAATTGAAGGGGACACGTCCGTAGAAGCAGTCACTTGTTTACAAACTTTTGTTAAATATTGTTGGAAATTGACTCGAGTAAGCGGCGAACAATCTCTAAACAAATTACCTATGTTCTAAGTGGCAAGTTATCTTTAGTTCTGAAGACATTTAGCCACATACGGTGCCTATAAACTTGGATATTATCAGAACAGGTGACAGTCTGTTTTATTTGGCAGATATAAAACATTTTTTTTATTTTTTTTTATTATGAATTTGAGTGCGTTTGGCAACACCTCACCTGCTGGTAAGTGACCATGCTGCCGAGGATGGAGCACGCAAACTCAAATAATGTCTGTTCACTCTCGCCTTGAAGGTTCCCAAATTATATGAATCGGGAAACACAGCAACCGGCAAAGAATTCCACTCCCTAGCCGTTCGCATGATAAAAGATGAAGCAAAATTTTGTTCAGTCTATCGCAGATTGTCTTTGAACATAACTTCTATAGGCATAATAGTTTCTTTACGTACTACCTAGATTTAACTCAAAGATTTCTGTTGTCGTTGTCGATCGTTTTGGGTAGCAAAATCGAATAGTCCAAGAGTTGGGGGCCTACGTGGAAATCTATCATTCAGATCGACAAACGAATGACATACCTACGCTTTCGAAAGATCTGACGTTTGTCAATGTCATTTATTCCCATTCATTTTCTATTCGTTTGTCGATCCGAAATTTAGATAGCAACTTGGCTAGTCGCGAAGGTCTTCTTATATTCTTCATCAGGTTATGTGTTATCTTGGCTACTTAAAGCATCGCTCTGATGCGGCATTTATGATAAGACTTTTAACTAACTTAACCGATGATCCCCTTGAGTAAAGGTCACTGACAAAATATCTGTGCTAAAAATCACTGCTTGATCATTGACAGCCCTAAGTTTAGTGGTTCATTTCTACTCAACTAATTTACAATCCATTTATTTCTATTTTATTCCGCTCGAAACACTTGAGTCTTGCCATAATAAATCATTAGGCAATTTATAGCGTCTATTCGTAATTAATGGCCCCATTACACATTGGGCTACCCGAAATAATGTGCTGACGTAGCGATTGATCTTTTTCCTTTAACTGGAGCGTTGAATGGTTGACTGGTGAGGGGGTCTGGTTTTTCCGGGGGGGGGGGGGGGGGGGGGGCACGAAACCTACCCTCTGGTGGTAGTAATACATAGTACTAGGTACCAGTAATTAACTTAATCAAAAGTCTTTTAAGAGCCTTACACATCAAAATGTTAACCTACATAAAAACTCGTGAAATAAGTATTGTGTATTCTACCACATACCATCACGCCTGTATTTCCCCAAGGGTTAGACAGAACTTTACTAATGTACAAACACATTTCGCTGGTATGTTTAGGACACATGTATAGCGGTTATTATTTTAAACTGGCACAATTACAAAATCGGAGTTGCCACTGAGA
This sequence comes from Acronicta psi, assembly GCA_946251955.1. Lineage (NCBI taxonomy): Eukaryota > Metazoa > Arthropoda > Insecta > Lepidoptera > Noctuidae > Acronicta > Acronicta psi. The sequence continues at coordinate 6,419,490 of OX276476.1, forward strand.
ATTACAAAGAAAACCCAATAACACTGCTCGACTTGGGAATCGAACCGAGGACTCAAGGGTAGCAGCCGCGCTTACGACCGCTAGGCTAATGAGGCCTTATCTACTAATTTTTTTTTGTTTATATGTACATTTATTTAAGTAAGGCTTTACATGATTGATATGAAAAACCTTAGGAAAATTTTAAGAAAACAAAATACACTGGTATTTCGTAAACTGTGTTAAAAGATACATATTTTTACGTACGCTAACATTAAAGCTGTCATGTGTCACGTGACAGATAACAATGTGTTTATAATTTCGGGTTAGGGTATTCTGGGAGCGGTGTCTTTGTTTAACAAGCATACAATATTGTGGGTTTGAAAAATATATGTATTTTTATTTTAGAATGTGCCATATTTATTTAATAAGACTAAGATATTTTCATTTAAATCAAATCAAATCGTATTACCAGTTATTCGAATTTGCTCTTTTTTAAATTATATTCCATAGTCTCTGCCTGCTACCGCTTGGGAAACAGACATATACAGAGTATATATGTAATTTAATTATTTACTGAGTACAATATTGTCGCATTATAGGCACAATTTAGGTCAATACAATTTAATATAATTCACTTCGATGCTTTCTAGGCCACTTTATTAAAATTCATTATGAGCTTGCGTTTTTTAACGAGGCGCCTTCTTCATAGTCGATACAACCTGATGAGATTAGACTACGATGATAATAGATACTTGGGTAGATTTAAATAAAACATCCGTTTCCGTTTCTGTACACATTAAAGATTATTCGAGAAAAATATCGCTAAGAATGTCTTTGTTAACTTTATAAACTGAATTAATCACAGTATTTGGTCAATGCCAGTCCTTTGTTTATATTGAAACCTTTCAATTCTGTTTATGCCGGGGACGTAATGATTTATGTTTTTACTCGTCCCTTTATCTAAAAGACTAAAGCGTTGTTCACTTAAAATTATTACTGTTCAAAAGTTGGTTATAAAATCCGTCCATAAAAAGTTCAGATAAAATTGTTTACTCGCTTGGAATTTGAAAAATTTGTCCGAGCAGAACGCTTTGAAACATTTGTAGGTCATAGTAAACTAGATAGTTAAGAAGTTTTCAAATACCAATAGCATAGTACTCGTAGAATAATTTCGAGGACGAGCCTTTAGTTCGTAGTAACGTAGTTATGGGCAGGTAGTTTGTTACAAATATAGTAGGTTACTTGTTCCATTAATTGTAAACAATACTCTTGGCTAAAATCCATCAATCCATCTATCGGTAGCGGTTAGCGGTAGTCAGAAGCCTGATAGCCTGTATATCGTTAAGGTTCTCGTTAGCATTCGGATGGTACCGGACACCACAATTTGTTCAGAGTATCACGCTCAAAAGTACCAACCTAACAGAAACGAAGTGGGGCAAAGTTTGGTCCCTTTTGTGTCCCACTTTGCATTACATTCAATGTAAAGCAAGTTCTAAGCGAAGTAAACGAAAGTTCTGTCATTTACCCGACGACATGTAAATTAACTGAAGTCCGTTTAATTGTTTGGTATAAAAATAAGTTTCAAAAATCTTTGTATGTTATAGGTACAGTTACACTGAATAATAATGCCTGGCTCGTGTATTGAATGATTATTTTATCTGTTATTTAAAGCCAAGAGACAGCCTACTGATTTAGGTTATGATTTAGGTTAGATTTAGGTTAAGCTGCGCTTGTAACGGTCATTATATGAATGGGTGACCATTCTTATCGGTTCTTCGACGAGCGCAGGCGAATATTGGTCAGGCTTTGTTACGAATATTTATGAGAATCATTAGAAGTATTGGCTGGCCCAATAGATCTGTTTGAACTGTTTATCCTTAGGATATTAACATGGAGAAGTTGAGTAGCGAAGGTCTAATGAGAGTCACATTGTGCAACATTCTGACATTATGCAGGATCAAAATCAACTCCAAGATAATAATAATATTATAATATGTAAGAAAATACGTCACGCGACGACATTATGAAATTGGAATGCTTTGCAAACACGAATTTGCGTACTAACTAATAAATATATTTTTAATAAAAATAATTTTAATCTTTTTTTAATATTTTTTTTGTTAACGAAGATTGAATATTTATTACCATGCTGTAGTAAGCGGATGCGAATTAGAAACTAAGAACCTATGTATTATTAATAACCATTTTACTGACTCCGTAATCACTTCATATTGCAAGCGGATGAAAATGCTGGAGGCCGCGGAAAAGGTTTATTTTTTGTTTAAAGCGCAATTTCCTCTGCTTTCGGAATGAAGCAGAATGTTGTAAAAAAAAGCAATAGCAAACTAGCTTTCATTAATATCATACTTTTACATTGGTCTTAGAGAAATATGTATCTAACTATATTACACGAATTAATGTCGCATCAAGTCAAAAGTCGAAAAGGAGTCAAAAAGATTTTGCTCATAGGAATGAAATGAATAGTGAAGCCTCTAGTAATGAAAAGAGTACGGCATAGTGTTTTTTTTTAAGAATTCCTACTATATACATATATACCTGCTATAACATATATATATACATTATACATATATAATGCTTGAAGTCAGTTTTCTATATATGTATATAGAAAACTGACTTCAAGCATTTTGTATATCTTCAGGATCGATGGTCAAATACCAACCAAAAAAATATGGGATTGACTGGGAAACTTTTATAAGTATAATCGATAAAAAATGAAAGTAGACCTTTTTACAATCGGCGATTACAACACGTGGAATTCACAACAATCCTCCCTCCCTAAAAGGAAATTAAAAAAAAAACGGTTATAAGTCCAGCAAATTTTAAAATAAGCTTACCTTATTTTATTTGCTCCTTGATTGAGTAAAGCTAATTTACTCCTTATTATACACTAAGGCATTTACTAAAACCCACAAGCAAGATTGGATATTCATGGATTCGTTTTTGTCTTAATTAGTTGTGGAGTAGTTCAAAGTCTTATGAAGTGTTTAAGGCGATCGATATTCAATGTAGAAGTTTGAGTGAATAAATAAGTAACTTACATACATACCATCACGCCTGTATTCCCCGAAGAAGGGGTAGGCAGAGGCGTACTAATGTACACCCACATTTCGCCGCTATGTTTTAGGTCCTATGTAAAGCAAGCCTATTGCCATCAACCGGGCACAAATCCAGACTCCGAGCTGTTATTGGGAATTTCACAGAAAACCCAACAACACTTTGCTCGACCCGGGAATCGAACCCAAGACCTCTAGCGTAGTAGTCGCGCTTGGGATCACTAGACCAACGAGGCACTCAAGTAGGTAACTTAGTAAGTAAGTAAGTAACTTGATATTGTTTAATATTGTCTACGGTTTTTGAGTATTACAGAACTCTTAGCTTAGCTGTCTAGAAATTACTATTAACAGTATTTGGTTCATAATATGTGACATAACAGGTTTCAGGCCAAAAATTTACCCGCGATCGCGCTTATTATAAAATATATATCTGGGGCCTTAGACAAGTTGTAATTTTTGAATTGACAAACGAATCGAAACAAAATGTATAAAATCTATCATGAATTGTTACTGTCGGTTCATTTTGTAATCAAATTAAAATTCTTCCAGTTAGTCTTATGGGACGATGACAGGCTGTGATTTTTTTCAATACCTAGGTCATTAACACAACACAGTTTTTCGTTTATCTTCGGTAACTTTTAAGCGGTCGCAGGGAACGTTTGACAACTTTCTGAAACCAAATCTAAAGACAACAAAGTTTTAATTATTGTTCAAAATGAGTTTCCATAGTCGTTGGATTAATTTCTAGGGGTAAGTCGATTCTATATCACTGAAAATATTACACCGTTTTATAATTTTCAGAGGGACACGAAATAATTAAGATTAATAATCAAAACTTTATCACTTAAAATGGAACAACAGTAGGTAAAAGTCATTTTAAACGTTTACGTTCATATTGATCGTCCAGTAAAAATAATATATTAGGACTAGACTGTTTGTGTTTAAGTTTTTTTATTATTTACTCTCATCCGTACGTACCACTGCGAACAATGATTTCCACACCATTTTCATATTTGCCAATTTCTGGATTTCCGTGTACGTCACGATTTGACTACCCACTGATTTGGTTAAGGTAGCTCTGACACCGTCCGTTTATCCTCTCTTACTTTCTCCAGTTTCTCCATTTGTTTTTACCTATATAAGTAAACTATTTACCATGCGAGAAATTGATAAGTCGATATCATTGACTAAAAGTTACACAAAGTCTAATTAAAATTTTGTTGTATTTTTAACCTCCGTTGAAGACCTTACGCTACAATCTCAGCTACAATACGTTTCTCAAATAAAACGGTACGGTCCAACAAATAAAAATGCAAATTAGATAAATTCAATTCTATTTAGATAGGCACTTACTTGAAAGATCAAGTCCACTGAATTTCCCTGTTTAGATAAAGGCCACTACTAAATAGGGAAATTCTGTGGATTTAGTAAGTTTGGTAGGATTATGAAAGTGTAGTGACGATTTTTGAGGTTAGTTACAGTTTTAATTGAATTGCCAGGTCTTTGCATAACCTGGTAGTCTCCGGCGAGAGGCTGGCATGCCGCCAGGATAATCACGTTTTCTGTGATTGTGTTCACTTTCAACACTCAGCTAATTTCCAACTTTAAAATAAGGTTTTTTAATACTTATACTTTTACACTTTTTTTTATTTACACTGGCACTTATTTTGTTGCGTTGTTCGATATGATGCTTTTGACGTCATGAATCAAAGGCGTTGTGATTTTTAATCAATAATATATTCTGAACTTTTTAATCAAGCTAAAATATTAGCTTGTCGGCCAGAAATTTGGGCTATTTTAACAATTTCTCTACTATTCTCTACCTATAAAAATGTATGTCATTCTTCGGTGAAATTTTTGCTAAAAATTGTTCGTCATTTCCGGGCCCGGAATAAGTGGCATGGGTCGCGCGACGAACATCCAATAGCATCTAAAAAATGTTAAAGATCGTAAATATTTATTGGATGGGGCATCACCTCCTTTTTTAACCAATTGGATGTCGTTTATTCTTATAGGGTTCTGGTGTCATCAGTACTTAGATTTTAAAGGTTCAAGGGGTTTATTTAATCCGGTGTTACGATTTTATTTGACAGATATAAAGCGTGTGCTGCTGTATTTACAAAAAAAAAATATAAGTATTATATCCATTGTCTAGTACCCATAGTACAAGCTCTGCTTAGTTTGGGGGTAGGTGCTGTGTAAAAATGTCCCAAGATATTATTTATTATTTAATATACAAAGCCAAGTTAAACATAGCTAACATAGAAGAAGAACATAGGTATTTAAATATAATTATAAATACTAATATGGGTCAGATATACGGCAACTCATACAGGTTTAGTATGGGCGTATAATGAGGTATAAAACACACATACCTAAACAAATTTTAATATTACTGCGCTCAACATTCGCTATTCGAACGAAAAGAACTGTTACTCAAACGATAAAATTTTAGTGTTGTTTTGCTTTGTATTTAGACGGTATTTATTTTTTATTCAGACGGCAGAACAAAAATCTCACTAAAATTGATGGTTTAGTAAGATTTTTGTTCTGCCATTACAAAATATTAACATAACTTGGTGCCTGCGTGTTCCGAAAGTTTATACACTGCTGTACTTACAAAGTTCGCCTGTTATATATATTTAGCGGGTGACTGGGCGAGCCCTACAAAATCAAAATCTAGGCTGCTAAGAATTTTTCTAATAGAAAATGCAATATTCTGCACTCACAATAAAACCCCCTTAATTGATCGCTCGATCTAGGACTCGAAACAAGGAACTCACACTAGCAGCTGTTGTTGACGAGGCTAATGAAGTTTACTTGGCATATTTATAATAATTATTATAGTTAGTACCTCCAGATCAATCTACATTCAGAATATAAGACATACCAGTCGATCTCGGGAGCATACTCTATGGTAAAAAAGCGCTTGGTTGAAAACACACATTATTATATACACACGAAATACGAATTGAGAGTACCCTTCTCTTTTAAGTCGGTTAAAGAGCTCTCACACGGCACTCCGAATGTTGAAACTCTGTGATACGAGTGGAAACCCATTTCAAATGCAGTGTAGTGAATAAAATCAATCCATAATTCTCACGTAGTCACGTAATACATTTTCAGTCTGTATTCATAAATCTGTCCTGAAGCTTGGGAGGTAATAATGTCCGACGCATGCGGCGGATACTAGTTGAAAGAGTTTGGAGGACCGCCAGAGCATTCAGGTGGAAACTGAGCCTCGCTTACCAGCCAACACAATAATACATGGATCTATCCATTACAATACACTTACGAGGTTTTAGTACAATGGGATTTTAGAGTATTCGTGCCACATGTGAAGTTATTAAATCACGTAGACGATTTGAAAGTAAATAAAGACGTTTCTGTGAGTAACAAACTAAATCCATAAAAGTTTCACTATATTTTAAACATTATTCGATTGAAATTAGACATTCAATCAAAAAATAATAAGTTAATCATAATTTTGCATTTTATGTGCCCGTAGAGCGATAGTCCGAATCGTTCATTTTGAGTTTTAATTCAGAAACCTCGACGGTTATTGATAATTTATATAATTTTCGTACTTATTATCATGTTCTATTTATATTCTTAGCTAAGTTTATTGCTTTAGCGCAGTAATAGCTCAGTGGAAGAGTTGTAGAGGGGCGTGTACCGATGTGTTTGAAACACAATTCAAATTTATTGCTAGCTTCAAACGGCCAACGAAAACATTGCGAGGAAGTTCGCGGCAGTAAAGACTTAACGCAAGTAACGTCTTTAAATTAATGGCTAATAGATCACGAATTGTAAGAGGGTGGAGTGCCGTCACCGACTGCGACTGGCGAATAAACATACATTTTTTTCTGTAGCGGGCTAGCAGAAACCTGCTCTATTACTGTAAAAGTTGTTTTTTGTTAGATACAAGTAATTTAATTGGTGTATAATATGACGAAGATAGTAAACTTCGTGACGAAGTTTACTATCTTCGTCGAAAGAGAGATAATCTATACTAATATTATAAAGCTAAAGAGTTTGTATGTTTGGTTAAACGCGCTAATATCAAGAACTACTGGTCCAATTTTAAAAATTATTACATCGTTAGATAGCCCGTTTAACGAGGAAGGCTATATGCTATATATCATCATGCTATGACCAATATGAGTGGAGTATTAATTAAAAATGTTGCAAAAACGGGGGAAACATTCAACTTCTACGGGAACGAAGTCGTGGCAAAGGTTTTAGTTGTTCAATTTATAAAAACCCGACTGCGTAAAAACTACTAACTAAAAATCTAAAAACAAGCTCTGTAATGTTGGAAAATGTATTGCAGGCGGGACAAGCTGTTCGTTCATAAACAAAATTGTTTCTTTGCTTGTCCCGCCTGCAATACATTTTCCAACATTACCTACAGAGCTTGTTTTTAGATTTTTAGTTAGTAGTTTTTACGCAGTCGGGTTTTTTGTTTCTTTTAATAATTGATTTTATTTCCTTCTTTTTAGTTTATAAATCATCATAGAATCACTAGATAGATCCTAAATGATGATTTAAAATATAAATTGATACAACTAAAGATCATTTTCAAAATCAGTTCGCACATTAAAGCGTATAATATCAGCAATATTGTTTTTTTTTAAATTTCATGTACCCAGTGGCAGTCGTGCCATCAAGACGAATCGAATGAGGTGTCATTTATCTAAATCGGTTGAGCCGTTGAGTAGTTACGACCGGACATAGGAACGGACATACATACATACATACATACATACATACATACATACATACATACATACGCGTCAAACACATAACCCTCCTCCTTCGGCAGTCGGGTAAAAAACAAAAGAACATCGATAATTTAGAGGTTTGTGTATTTGATTGACAAATAGAAATAACCCTCCTCCTTCGGCAGTCGGGTAAACAGTGCATACTATGAATATATGTGCATACTATATGAATATATATATAATGTACCTTTACAAACGCTCCGTTTCTTCTCCATATAAGCAGATGCTCGAGCAGTGAGTTAAGCTGGATGCAGGGCAGCTGTTCGAATTAGTTAAAGTGTATCATTTAACAATTCAATCCACAAATTACAGATACAGTGCAAAATCTATTATTTTAGTGCCCCGGAGTCCTTACGTGCTTCGCTGAATTCTGCTATGCCTATATAGGTTGTGAGTAATGTTAGTAGTATGACAAACGTAGTCTAATGAATTCAACTCCCAAGCTAATGCTTTTACAGAAAGAAGCGACAATCATTTGTAAGATCACAAGGGGGCATTAAGTAATTAAGTCACGTTGATCCATTAGAACAAGTATCAATCTACGTCATGAAAGACAGTAGGTACAGACATAATAATAGAAGGTTGGAGATACGCCAGTGCGTTCAGACGGAAATATTCCAAATTGTTTACATGCCTAATAATATAAATAGGGTGCTTATTGTATCTTGTGCGGGGCTGGTTATTTTCATAGTGTGAATTTGACCGTGTTGGTGCTGTGGGCTAGCCCTAACAGGCTTAAGATATTGTTGATTTATCTTTTTATTGAAATAGAAATAGTCTATTTACCCAAAAACAAAATTTTATCGAACATACCTACAGTTTTGTACTTAGCTAGCAAGTAATCATGAATACTTTAAAAATCTCTGACACAAAAAGGTGCAAAATCGATTTACGTAAAAAAGCTGAAGTATAGTAGGACTAAAATTAGCTAAAAACCATTCTGAAACTGCTGTTTTTGCAGTAAAGAATCTGTAGGTAATGTAGTTTGCACAAATAGATTACAAATTACAACCTTAAAAGATCTTACAATAATAAAATATTGTAACAAGTGCAGACTCCGTACAGTTTTCTTTTTCTAGACTTTTCTAGATGTTTCACAGTCTAAGTCAAATGATGATCCTAATTTAATTTTTAAACAATCTCAGACCCCCACGAGACAGGCTGGACCTAATGTGGAGGCAATAGGAAAAGTCATGTCTAATGTAATGTAATTTGGTAATTAAAATTATTCATATTCTTATTCATACAACCGAAAAAACACAACAGAGCTTAGTGCAACTATATCAAATATTCAAATAGTTTCTTCGATATTAAAATTAAAGGAACTGAAAGCAGCATGAAATGTACCGAACATTTTTTATAAAGTAATAAGTACCTAGTTGCAGAACTTCTTTTATTTCAGAATTTTCCCTTGCCTTGTGCAATTGTACGGTCTTATTTCGCTTTGCTCTTCACAGAGCATTATTCGCATTTCATAAAATGTATAAGAAAATATTTTCGCTGTATATTGCACATAATTATTAAGTGTTTTTAACAATCCTGACGATATAAATAAAAGTACAAATCCAGTTTCAATTATTGTTTGGGAAAACAATCAAAACAAACGCGTAGATCCGAAGAAGTATATCACAAACCGGGAAAACTTTGTCAAATGTAAGATTGTCATTTGCATGAAGAAAAACTTTTGTATTTCATAACAAGGACACGGAAAGCCTTCGTAATATATTCACAACTACAAATCAATAGAAAAAATATATATAAATATTTAAATTGGATAAAACTTCAAAAAAGATCGAACGAAAAACTTTTTCGACAACCTTTTTTAATGAATCTGGAATTCTTTCGAATCCTTTTATTAATGTAAAGTGGAATTTTCCTTTGAGTGATGTAAAAACGTAATAAAGTTTATTAAATATGAATGTCTAATATAATACTTTTAAGCGTTCTCGACGTGGACTTTTAACAGTATTATCCCTCGTCTAAATTAGCTGCCTCTGCCACATTTAAGGCGACGACACTCGCTCTTTATTTGTTTAGGATGATCGTTTAACTAGTACCTACTACCTACCATAACTTTGAATACAGTAACGAAATGGAATCGTTGAGCGAAAACTACTTATGAGTATTAAATGATGCGATACCTTTCCTTAAATTTAATGATGACTGGCGAAGTATAATTTTATAGAAAATGCATAGATATACTATACTCATTTATGTTTTTGAAAGTAGTAGTCAATTTGATGTTGGTGTAGGTACTATACACACAGGTATTAAAATGCAGTACACACAAAGTTTGAAATCGGGTATAATGTTGCTAATTAATAACGTATCTGACGTTTTTCCATTATGCACGCTGAAATACAATATCCGATGTGTTCCAGACACATATTGTAGACCGTTGTACATGGCTAGTGAATACTATTATGCCAATATCTAGAGGCAAACAAGCGGGTAATCTACTGTAAATATTATGTGTATTTTGCATGTCGATTTTACCTGTATCTTAATAATATCGATCAAAATTAATAGATTTTGTAGGGAGCCACAAAAAATTTTTATGTGTTACTGATGTTACTGACTAAATCATGTGTATGTTAAGTGTAATAATAAAAATATTCTTAACCATATTAATTTTCTGGGCCAGCCTCTGTTACTAAAACTACTTACTTACAAAAATCTAATATTGTACTAAAACCAATACCTAACATGTGACGTCATTATTGTAAACATGTCACCCCTAGAGCATTGAACCTCAAACAACCAGTAAATTAAAATCACAATTCCAATGTGTGTACTTTCCTTATTAGATCGAGTTATTCCTATGTGACTTGACTTGTAGGTACCTACTACACCGCACTAACCTTTGGTGAAATTAATGTCCCCAATACTACCTGAGTATTATACCCACCAATGTAGCTGTTAGCGGATGGTATCAACTGAGTGTGTAGGGATGTGACCCCTGCAAATTCCATCCCCGACTCGATTGTATCGTAACCACGATTAAGCCGTGCACGTGCTTGTTCACAGTTCGCCAGGAGAACGAGCGCATGATGCACGACGTCCTCCAGGCGGGAGTCTTAAATCGCACCCAGTCGTCGGCGTTGCGCTGACGCCGCGCTACTCGCCGCGGCCGCGCCTCGACAACGTGCGGCCGGCCGCCGCGCCGCCGGAGGAGCCCGCGGAGCCGGAGCCGGACACGGATGCCACCAGCACCACGGCCGGCGCGCCCGACCCGCCCGCTGCGCTCCGCCACCCGGTGAGCGCAGCCCCTGCGCCGGCGGCGGGCGCCACGTGAGCCCCATCTGCTACTACGGCCTGCCCCAGTACCGTGTCCACTGTCCGTGCCATGCACCAGTGTGAACGCACAAACTGCCGATAGGCGCACCCACAGCTGTGACGCAACGGTATGTGAACTGAGAGAATATTCATAGACATAGATAAGTTTCTCGTTCGCGAATTGAGATTTGAGAGTGACGAAATGGACGTGTAGGTAGCCAATGTGAAATTGTGAACAAATAGTAAAGAATGAAAATGTTATTGTTGAAACGTATCGGATAGGATGTAAAAGACAGAAAGTCAATAAATAATCCACGATAGTTAATTAATATGCAATTGTCTTATATATTTAAGACTTCATAATATGAAACTAAAGGAAGAAATATAATTTGCAATTACAACGTTACTTGTATTTCAGACAACCATTAATACTTACATTATAAAATTAAGATACTCATTAAAGAATTATGTGTCTCTGAGAGCTGTGAAAGAAGCTGGGGTTAGTGTGTTGAATATTTTGTAGATTTGATAGCATAACAGCTGTGGAATACGAGACATTATGATAAATGTACCAACTTCAAACGGGAACAATCAACAATACAATAAGAACAAGTTAGATTTCTTTCTTTATTTAAATAAATAAATAAATTATAAATGTTAATATTTGATGGTGTGGAAACAGTGCCGTTATAAGCACAATGAAGTAATTTAAAGCCCGCATGAATAGATAACTCCTCTAGCTATTGAATCTGATGATGTATTTAATAGTCAATGTTAACGAAAGCACCTTTAATGACAATGTATACAGTATACCTAAAAATGAAATAAAAATTAAAGCCTATAATTTAATCAATTGAGCACACTATAGTATTATTTTATATATAATTACGTCACAAACCACTAATGCATTAATAATATTCTTACTGTAAACATACAAATTTGTACTTCACTAAGGAGCTTCAGCACAATAATGTTGAGTTACTATTGAACTCAGAATTGTTCAAACTCTAAACAAGAGCTTTTGAAACTGCGCTTAAAAATGAATAAATAAATAAATAAATCTGTTATAAATAAGAGCTTTTTGTATAGTAGTTGTTGTAGTATTATTCTTACGACAAGATTATTCTTGTAAGTAAATAGAGTTGCAAAATCAGTGTCGTTCGCTCCGGTGGTTTTGTCATATTTAACATCGAGTTCAGTGCAGTGACGCGAGCGGGTATGTAGAATACTATTATAATATATATGTATAAAATATGTTAGCGTTCTTCGGCGCGGCCCCGCCTGTGTTCGTTTGAACGCAGAAATCATTGTGTCAAGTTTCAGCCTGCATTACGATAGAGATTAACAACTAGTGGAAACATAACATCATTATCGATAACCCTTACAGCCACCACGGCTAATAGGTTCCCGTTAAATTACCTTTTTTATTTACCTGACAGTTAGTGGCTATCCAGAGGTGGTGAAATAATCCCTTAATTTATATATTGTGTGCTGCGTATAGTCCCCCTTCAAATTATTCCATTGGTATCGGCTTCATGTCAGTATTTATAATAAATAAATGACAGGATTGACAGGTTTTTATTAAAACTTTCCAAATATGTACTTACCTGACATTCTTTAAAATTTAATGTACTTAAATTATTTAAAATTCTGAGTTGGCACTCAGCTCATTTAGCTCAAAAGCATTGTATTTCAAAATTATGTCACATAAACCATAGCATGTGTATGTGTAACACCGCCTTTATAACATTACGGATGGTTGTCTTGTCTCCTCAAGTAATTATGCATGGCGTAAATTTAATTTAATTGCTATACGTAAAGCGCACAATTTATAATGAAACGGTTCGTAATAAAATAGTAGTTTATTGTAACAATACAAATTTACTTTTAAGTACCTCTTCGGAACAGTGAACCTATTGATATATTAGAATTTTAATGGTTCTGTAGGAGTTTCCACTGGTGACAGGAACAAGGAATTGATGTTTGTTTTCGCTATAACATTTGTTTTACAGGCTGAAGCATGACGGGCCGTAGCCGTAACTTAGTGTTTTCCTTCTACCAACACAGTTAATTTTACTCAAATATCTTACAATAATGTCGTTTGGAAATATTACTACTAAAATGTTTGTATATGTACCTATGTTTTATACCTAATTAAGATCCGCAAGTAATTTTTGTAAATAACTATTAGTTTGGAACAGTTTTCTGTTCAAACACGGAGATATATATAAGTATCTAATATGGCCGCTGTCCCCAACATCGTTCGCGAGTATGAAATTTATTTTATTGTTAATTATTTTATTTTTGCAAAAAAGATTTAGTTTTTTGTCGAGTTTATATTGATTACACAGCCCTATGGATCAATGTAAATGTCCCACTGAGATCCGTCCAGTAGTTTTATTCGCCTGCTTAATTTCTAGTCTAATTATTTAAAAAAAACTTTTAATATATGACATACATACACAATAGAAAGTACACAGGATCTGGTACTGTATTACCTACCTTAAAATCTTTCATACTAACAAAACATTCAACAAATATCTTACTTTCGTACAGAACCTAATCTCAAGAATAAATAATTTCTAAATATATGTTCCACTATCTTTTTTGTGTTTTTTAAGCATTTTCCATGCTAAGATTACAAGTTATTTTTAATGAAGGAAAAAATCGGCGGGCGGGCAGGGTTCGAACCTGCGCCTTCTGGTTCGGTACACCAGACGCTCTGACCACTAAGCCACCGCTCGCCCTGCTCGCCAGTCGAAATCTTCCTCCACATTCTAATTTAATTAAATTAATTAAATTAGAATGTGGAGGAAGATTTCGACTTCGAATTAAATTAATTAAATTAGAATGTGGAGGAAGATTTCGACTGGCGAGCAGGGCGAGCGGTGGCTTAGTGGTCAGAGCGTCTGGTGTACCGAACCAGAAGGCGCAGGTTCGAACCCTGCCCGCCCGCCGATTTTTTCCTTCATTAAAAATAATATGTTCCACTACTCGTTCGTAATGTGGAAAGCTATCAACATTGTAGGTCAGGATACAGTTATTTTATTAACATCCTCTACGCGAAGTTGGGGCGGTCGCCACTGAACATAATCCGGATTTATACTTCAACTATTTGCGATATCTATCATGATTTTAATCATAAACTATTGGGCTCGGGTCGAATCTTATTTATTATCCAATAATAATTATACAACCAGACCCTATTTTTATATTTTACGAACTTTAAACAGGAATAGGTAGTTACCAATTATTATTTAAGTTGTGAAAATTACAGACGTAGTTGGAATTTTGACGTTAAATTCAAAACCACTATGCTGGTAGCAAGAAAACACTGAGTGAACATTGCTGTTCCATGTTACGAATATAATGTTTAATGTGAGCTAAGCGTGTTTGTGTGTGTGCCCTACATATTGCTAATTTTCAGCCTGTCGCTAATCGCTCAGTTTGCATCGTAAATATATTTTTACGAATTCAGTTCACAGCTCCACGTAAATTTGGCAGTAGATAGGTACCTAGACGAAGTTTATGTTTGAGCATACCGCCGACACCGGCACATTAACAAAGGGAATCCAGAGATAGCGGCAGGCTGCAAATCCGCCGTGTGTCGGCAGCAAGGCTAGCGCTGTGCAACTACTAGTTACGAATATGTGTATCGACAATTAAATGTACGTGTTAGTTTAATTGCGATCCGCGTCCCCTCCCATCCTCGTGTGATACGATATGCTACGTGTTCAAATGTTATCGTTTGATTATCTCTAAGATATCGCCACTGCGCGAGAACTGTCAATGCATTCATTCGGCTATACTAGAGATCAATTCCAAATATAAACAGGACCTATTAACGTAATTAGTGTTAGAGGGAGATACAAAGAATTTTATAGTTGTTTGTTGTAAATGTCAGTTTTAATTAATCTATTTTACAGAACAAAATGTTTAATAAAATATCTTTATAAAATAAGCGGTTGTATTATTTGCCGGACAGGTATATATTTATAGAACGTTGGGGTCTTCTGCGAGGCGTCGAAGGGTTAACATGTTAAGTTAGCGTGTGCACAAAAGCGTGTATAAGTTGTGTAGAGAAAAGGTAGGGTTTGAAAAGGTGGGGCTGACTGAGAGTAGCATTCCTGCCGGAGCGCCCTCTGAACTATGCGGCCGCTCATGAGCCGCTGTGTTGCCAACATGCACGCTCCAAAACAATTTGTACACCAAACTTGCTTGACTCGGCTTAAAATTAAACTGTTCTCACTAAGTTTGACAGCACAAAACATTTGTTAATACCTTCTTACTTCACATTTAAATTATATTTTAAATAATAACAACTGTCAACTGTTCACGTAACTATTCGGCTTAACAGAAGAAACTTTTAAACATCATTTATTACTGAGCTGACTTTAAGCTGGAATAAAAATAGTAGGGCGTCGCGTCGACGTCGGAGCGTAAATGAAGTTAGCGAGCTTTTATCTTTGTTATCAAAGCTTGTTAAACTTATAACATTACTATTATTGTAGCTAAAATGGTAGAGAAATATCTATTTTATTTACATGCAAAGCTGTCTAAGCTATAATCCGGTATTACGTGATATAGTCGAGAATTCCCGAGAGAAGTTTCCCAGTAGATAAGATTAGCAATCCATTGACCGTCTGGTGCGGTCGAGCTCATTTCACAAAATATACCCGGCTTATTAAAAACTTTGCTAGATCCATACAATATTTACGGTACAGTGATTTATGAACCGAATGTACCTAACTTTTTCAACCTCGTAATATTGGCGATATAAAGGTTAATTTAATAAATTAAAGGAGGCATCTCTATGCAGGAACAAACCTTTTTAAATAGGTACTATATTAATTAGGTTACAAGCGTATCCTAAAAGAGGAAAGTGGTACTACAACTGAGGAACATATACCGTTATATGCCGTTATACATATTTTTTGTTTTAGGACTCGTGTAAGTACGTAGTATAGAGCGAGCTTATTGACAATATCCAATGACTTATCCAATCGCATAACACTGCACGACCTGGGAATCGCACCCGTGACCTCACGTCTAGCAGCCTCACTGGCGACCACTAAACCAATGAAGCAGCTTTAGAATTTTAGTCTACAATTGTAACGTGCTTATTTTTTACTAACTATGGCGAATAAAACTCGTTCCTTAGTCTATCCAACTTTTAAGTAAAAGGTATAACTTTATAAGCCAATTTTATAGAATGCAAATAAGATAAACCTAAGTGCCTAACCCTTCCAGCGCTATAGACGTGGTATAGGTATATGTTTTGGTGAAACCAAGGTAAAATTACGTAGACGTGTATACTGCTCTACAAAACGCTCCTTTACGTTGCAGGGATTAGAGGTTCAACCTTTACGATGAGTAAGTCAACTGTAACATTTATTTCATGTAATAAAGTACACGCATTCTTCACGACATAATTCATGTTACTCCGTGGGTTATGATTACCGCGAGTGAACCAAAGCAATATACAGAATGTTTCATCAAACACCCTGTTTGAATATTTAGCTTTTAGTATTTTAATAATGAATTTAGATGTTGATGTGTTTACTACATTTGAACAGTTTTCAAGACTGCTCATAAGTTATTTTATAGTTCAGAAATCAATTTTATCAAAATATCATGATGCTTATCTTATGACTGAAAATTGCTGAGTAAACTTTAGGTAAGGTGCTAATAAACCCAAGACAAAAAATATAATGACTTTATTTATTTAACTCAATAACCGTCACAATTAGGGCTCAGTAAATAATTCCAATCCCTCAAAAAATGGTATTGGTCCATGCGCCAAACAACCTGTATATGTATGGCGGCATGAGGATTGTGTTGCTTCACATAACAAAAACCTCCTTTGTAACGGTACCACGTACTCGCTGTCTTTAAACCTTCATGTTGAATAGTACATACTGAAATTAAACTTCTTACATGAAACTTCTGACATCTTAAACAAATACTAAAATAAATATTACCCCTTCAACAGCTTTGTACAATTTCGACCTCGGTCAGGACTCGAACCTGTACCGGTAATTTGGTCACGCCTCAGGTGACTTAAGATATCGAGGACTATATCGATAAGGACGCAGTTTTAAGAAAGAACTCCCTCGAATTGTATTCTACAAAATTTTTAGCTTTAGAAAATTCTTAACAGGCGTAATATGAAATTAAAAACCTTATGATGTACAAGAAAGAAAAGAGGTAACAATGGTCTAGGCCTCATTGGTCATAAGCGCAACTGCTACAGTGCTACGCTGTTGGGGTTTTCTATGAAATTTTCAGTAGCACCTCGACGTTTGGATTTGTCCGGTTTATGGATGGGACCTAAACATACCGCCTACCGGTGAACTCCTCTGCCTAACAGGAGGGGTCTAGGCGTGATAGAATGTAAGAAAGAGGTGTCCAATTGCAATCTGAATGTCAACATTTACAGTAGTTTTCTAGCTTTTGTGGGTGAAAGCCAAATCTACCAAAGTAGAGAGGACACTCAACTCAATAACACGAAAGCATGCCCCAAAAAGCCTCTCAACCCGATTGTCACATTAAAGTGCTACAAATTAAATAGCTTCGGTACGAGGTCTCTTTGAACAGTTTCCCTTGTAATTTTATTGAATATTGGATATCGGATACTGTAAAGAAAATTGTACCCACCTATTGGCTGTGATTGAAGTAAATACTGATCGACAATTATATGAACTGTAGGTTCCTTTTGTTATAGTGTTTTTACCTTCTTTTATTTAGTTTCTATTGTTTTGTAGATTTTAATTAAAAAAAAATTTGTTGCTGTAATTGGTGGATCCGTAGTAATTAATTAATTAAATAAATATATAAATAGTTGTAGCGTCACAAATGGCTTCTCCAGATGTCAGACGATCTAAGCATTTGCCGCAACCCAAAAAACCCTTCAAAATTTTCCTTTTGCCATTTTACTTTAAACATTAAGTAGGTGTATATTTTTTACGTGAATTAGGTGGTACTGTATCGTTTATTCCTGCATAACTATTCACACTATGGCATCAATCAGAATATTTATTTTGGATATAAGATACCTTGCAAAGGGCGTAATAGTTCTTCAGATGGCGTTTATGGCGCATGTACCGCACCAATTGCAATATAATAAAAAACGTAAGCAGTCGGTCCTTATCAATAGCATAAGTCACAGACAACGTAAATAATGTAAAGTTTTCGTCTTTTCGACACATACATTCGATCCTAATAAACCTAATCACATTACTGACAGAATGATATAAAATTAATTTGAAGATATCGATAGCTTGCCTATGTTTTTAAGGTCTCAAGTCACTTTGGCGCTTTATTTAATTTATATACGTAAAGTAAGTTTACATTTACAAAACACAATTAAGAGCGAAAGGGAAAACGCTTTGATGAAAAATGATGGAGCACTTTACAAATGAAACAAGTTCAAACAGAAGAACATTCATTTCGCGAATTGAAAATGCTCACTTTGTTCAATATCAATTTCAGTTGCAAGTACAATGTTAGAGGGTCATTACACGAAACATGTTAAACAAAGTCCAACATCGTCTAAACTGTAATTTCATATACCACAAAGTGGATTAAACGTGAGATAAACGTCAGTTACAGCTCATTGTTCTCATTGTTTTAAGAACTGCTCCGCTGCGAGGCCTAGAGTTTTATCAGTACTTTTGCATATTTTTCATTTAGCTTTTAAAAGCAAATAACATGTTTGTTAATTAAGTTCAAAACTCAACATTGTTCGTTGAGTTTTTATACTAAGTAATGTAGGTACTAGGTATACCTAAAGACTTTGAATCTAATTATATATTCTGAACAACTTATAATATTAAAAACTGGTTAATATTATAATGATGAACCTATTGCTACTAGTCTCGATATATATATTTTACTCTCAAAGAAATCTCATTACCTACCTACTATTATTTGTAAAATTTTATTTACTGTATAAAAAATAAAGTAATCATACAAATTGTATACCTACATTGTTTATGTATAATACTAGGTACCTACTTACATAGTGTGGGTTTTCCACAAGAATACATTACATTGTCTAGGAAACTTGTTGAAAATTGTGAAGTTATAGCCAGAGCTGCGAATATGTTCTAAAGTTGGAAAACTTTCGATCCGTGTAGACGTCTCGCACCTCGTCGACACTTACGAAGTAGCATTTGCCTACTTAGCAGTTCTATCTGAAACATGAGTAGCACAATTAAGTACTTACCTACTCTTCATATTATTTAATTTTAGCATATTGTATTATACTTTTTGACGTTTTGTAAAACGTTGTCCTCACAAGGATTTTCTTCTATGTCATAAAACTGTCACAAATACAAACTTTTGGAAAATACACATTATCGTTTTAACACGAAAAAATCTGTCGAAAAAGTGAATGCGGTGACACTACAATACGCAGAAACAAATAAGTAGGCGGTTTTTATCGAAAATACTTCGTATTACCACACTGTAGTTCTATATTGAACGTCTAACTGTTCATTTAACTTATTGACACCGTAAAATTTCCTAAGTATCCTCCCATCCTATTATTCTAATTAGAATAAACGGCAAAATTAAGGTAACACGTAACTATTGCGTGCGATCATTACCAATTACGAAGGTAACTTACGTAATGGGAAACTGTTTTCTATAAATTTCTTTTAACCTTTTTTCACAAACGTTTTTCACTGTAACATAGTTGTATCGTAACAATAAATAAACGAAAACTACTCAGTGATTTTGGATCTTAAGGTGCAGTTTTCTTCACAATGGTTTTCTCTTACCGATAATTATCTATTAAACACGCACATGATTTCGAAAATTTACAGGTACTTAGGTCATTTCGTTACGTTTTCTGCTTATAATAGTTAGACCAGGTTCATTACTCTGCTAGATATTAGAATACCTATATATATACTATGCGACGCATGAAAGCCGCAAGCGTTGATATTCAGTCGTAAGTACGTCATGAAGTACTCAATTACGTTAATGGATATCTAAATATAAATGCTCTCATAGACTCATAGTTATGAATATGTTCTTCAGTCTATCTTCAAATGATTTATTTTCGCAATAAGTAGTTGTGATACCGTGGGTTTCTTATTATAAATTATATATTAGATATTTCTGGGTACCTGTTTTCTAAACAAACTTCTTGGAAGGGCATTATTTCGTGTACTTAATGCTTAAAGGCAAGTGGGTGTATTTGTGCCGGTGATGGGCGACTACAATAAGCGGCCGATTAGAAAGGAGCCCAATTACCGCAACCCTTTACAGATATTGAAATAAGTAAAGCCCCAGGCATGTTTAGTAGGTATTTGAAGTTTGTCTTAATTTTCATTGTGGTTTAAAAGACGTTGCGCCATAAGGTTTGTTGTTAAGAATTTATTTTTTTCTGGGTAGGCAGAAACTCCAAAAAGCAACTTGCTACGTTCTTACATCTTGTCATACACACACGCATGTGTACACACGCGGTACTACGCACCTGAGCTTTTTCTCCAAAAAGCTAAAGCGCCGCCGGGTCGTCACCCTGCGCTACCGCTTCATCTGAATGTAATTATTAACTGTTATCATTTTATTATTATTCTATTAATATAGTTATATTTGTATGTTTAATTATATTATATGTATTGTGCGGGCCGCTTATGCGCTATGCACAGTCACACATAGGTGCTCGTATTGGCATTGCCAGATAAATGTTCTGGGTCTGGATATTTGTGAGATATTGTAATAAATACTTAGATAGATTACTGTTAATTTAAAGGTAAAGTTATATTTGTTATCCCAAGATTATAAGCATCACAACACCAATGTAACAATAACAACAACTTTCCTATTCAATCCCAATGGAGTCACCAACAAAATCAAGATAAGCTGAGTAAATCTGTCTCTATTAATTTATGTTACCGTGTAGGGTTATCCTGAACAATGCAGGTACAACACAAAATCGTCTATTGGTCAAAATGAAGTAAGGTCGAATTTGTGTCGAAAATATTAGTCTGGCAATTCTTCAAAATGGAGTAAACTCGCATTTTTATCTAACGTGGTTTTACGTATTGTATCTCCGCCATCCACGGTAAACAGCGAAGCAACAATCAACCCTGACGTAAGCACGTATCGAGGTTGATACCGAGGGTGGTTCACACTCGACTGATACATAAGTTCCGCTCCGCCGACCATCCATTGTACGTCGTTAATGAGTCTAATCGGGACCATAAGCCACTTTATTATATCATTAATCATTAGCCCAAATCATTTAATTAGTCAACAGTTTTAAATATTTTTACGTAATTATGTGAACTCCCGAAATTTCCTATTTCCCGAAAATATTAGATTGTTATTGGTACATGACATTTTATTTACTGGGGCTCAAGCGACCATCGGCTTCTTCTCTACGGGTCGTGAGTTTGATTCCCGCATTTAAAAAATATTTGTTTGAATTGTTTTCATGTCGTTGCTGTGTCCTAAGCGCGATTCCGGGATTGAGTGGTGCCGTTGGAATTCCCAGTAGCAGCTCAGAATTTGAATTTGTGCCCAGTTGATGGGCAATAGGCTCCTACCTAACCATAACGAATCTATTTAGATGCAATTTAATATCAGTAGATATTTAAAATAATCTCTCACAGTCTCTGTGTCCTTTGTAACCCATTAATAATATCTTAGTTAAGTATCACATTCATTTATTTTCCTTACTATTCCAACAATCCTTGAAGTCGATAAGAGAGACGGTCTCTTCTGGATAGTCGTCCTGTTTGTTTTTCTATTGTGTATATCTACTGTAAAAAATAATTACACTGTGTAGTTAATTGCAAAAAGGTATCTATTCGGCTATTGAATTTTTTCGACCAATCTCTAGCTAAAAGACTAACAATATAACCGATAGGCAACTATGTACCGAACCCCAGACCACTTTCTTCAATCAAGATAAGATACAAGATAAAATGGAGGAATTATTTCGTTTGCGGACTTAATCTTTTTGAGCTACCTAATTCTCCGTGTAAATGCTGAATGGTACTGATCAGAAAAAGCTGAAGAAAATACGTAAGTATGTTAAACAGCTTTACTAATAAACCTTCTTTATGTTATGCCGTATATTTGCACACATTGCTTTCAATACTAACCTCAACTGGAGCAAAAGAAACAAAACAGCGTAACTATTATGTACATTAAACGACTATTTACAAACAAAAAGACTTCGAACCGTAATAACGGCATCATTATGTATTGAAAAAGTGTAGTAAGAACAATATTAAAGAAAGTATATATATATACATCTATTACACAGTTTCTTCTTACAGATTACATTTTGGTCGTAAGCCGAGATTATCCACGCAAGATAATTCCTGTGGGGAATTTTCCAAGATGATGAATTCGAAACTATTGATATTGGTCGAACTAGTCACGTATCTTCAGAGACTAATTATAAGAGGGCACGTGAGGGACGAGTTGTTTGTTTATGAAACGATCGGACAAACATAACCAAGAATATAATATTAGAAACGAGCTGTGGCCCGCTTTTATTCGCATCCCAAAATGTATGTGACAAAATGATGCTTCCTTAGGATGAAATTTATCTTCTTACCAAATTTCATCGAAATCTGCTCATCGGTTTATGCCCTAAACGGTAACAAACAGGCAGAGCTACTTTCGCATCTATACTATTATTATGGATTTCCAATGAAATGGACTTGGCGTATTTATTTTAGGAATAATATGCAACATTTTAATCAAACAAAACAACCTTATGTATTAATTAATTCACTGAAAGTAGACGTTGTTTCGCAACTGCCTCTATAATATTTTTTTATAATTATATGGCAACAGAAGTACAAAGTGAATGACATATAAAGGCGACAAGGCGTAGGTAGGCGTATATATTATCAGGGTGAATTACTATTTTCTTTGCGAGGTACGGTAAATTCTATACCAACATACATGTATGTATTTCCCGAGAGGCAGTGAAGTACAACAACATTTTACATATTTTAAAGACATTTATACTCGTACATTGTATATATTTAAGGTCCATAGTATATGGGGCTTCCCTTTTGCCATTTATCGGATATAAATAAAAATAATTACAATAGAAATAAAACTACTTTTTTACGGATTTTATCGCATTATATTAATATTATTTATATCCCGGATCCCATGGTCAAGGATACTTAGGCTAATAATATTCAGAGACGGCGCTAGACGACGAAGATAGTGCCCACCATCTTGATGTTTAATTCCTAACAGTTATTGGTTAGGTACTTTGGCAATCCGATTCAATTATGGTTATAATAATAGTATTTATGTCCTATGACCATTGATTTGCTAACTAATTAACTATTAGAACCACACCTTTGACGTGGTTATACAACCACCAGTAGGTACCTATATAACTGTGGATATAATATGTATACCGACCTCAGCAGGTGCAGTACATGCAGTACATATAATTATATATCCACAGTTCCACACCAAAGGTATGTCACGCGATAACCACAAGAAAGTACACTTTGCAAGATTGGATCAAAGATAAGCCTTTGATCCAATCATGCAATAGCAATGTGGTTAATGAGTACAAGATGACGCTGTCCAGTAACCAGCACCTAGAAGACCGTGATCGCATAAAGAGTTCATGATGAGGTGCTGATTACATGTAAGTAAAAACCCCGAATAATGTTAATGGAATTATGGATCTTTGTTGCTAAAATTATAATGCTATACCTAGAAGAATAACCGGCAAAGTTACCACCAAAGGTTGAAATTCTTTTCACGTTACAAAATAACAATGGTAAATAATGACAACATTCAAGTTTGTTATAATCTATAGAAAAACGTCATGAAAAGATCTTCATGTATAAACTATTTAATAAGTGTATTCTGTTTTGGTGTAAAATATTTACTTAGTAACCGTAGGGACGTGTATGAGTATCATAGACAGCCTAAAAATAAACCAACCCTTCTCATTCCGTCGTAAGAGGCGAGTAAGTTGTTGTATAATATCTACATAGTATTACTATACCTAGTCTGTGACTAAGGGGTCGTATCAAGGAGTTCAGAGATGCCTATCTACAGTACACAGATAACATCATAGGGAAACTTGATTCCCGGTTCCTGATTGCGACCGATACGCGTAAGCGTTTGGAAGACAAGATGGTACTAGCTTTGTGAAGTGTTTTATTGAAGCTAAGTATGTTGTCAAAGAAAACACGTTCACAGCAGATTTGGAAGAGGGTAAGAGAGAATTTGTTTTTTTTTATTTGGCCTGTATGATGACGATACGACGGTATATCTTCTTGAGAAATGGGAACTGATGAAAAGAAATGCAACGCTGAAGAAAATGAGGGAAGGCCGTTGTTCGTTGCGTTGTTGTTGGAGTGCGACAGAAGAATGAATAGTATGTAACTGCTTTCCTGGGTACTATTCTCAAGTCAAGCAGAATATTGTTGCTCTAGTATACAGATTCAACTAAGAAAAACTAAAGTATAGGTATCTTAGATTACTGTAACTGAAAGGACCAGACTCGTTTTACAAACAACAACGCTATGCATAAAAAAGAATATTTTCTTTATTAAAGTACTTCGCTGTGTAATATCTAAACTTGCTTGTCGCGTAACTCTAGTACTTATAAAGGGAGAAGTCCGCTCCTTTGTTTGCGGCAGCTACAAAGTGAAATGCTGAGATGACGTTAAGCGGCCACCGATCATTGTCCTCCACGCTGGTAGGTACATTACAACCACGCTGTCATATACATACAGAAAGGAGGACTCTAGTAAGTACGATAATCCTTGACTAACAAGGCTGGTAAGAAATTGTATGGATATTAAAGTAAAACTACATTTTTAATTGTGATTCCGGGTAGAATATCCGTGAAAATAGATAATGCAAAAGATCCGAAACCTAAAACAAGCAGTTGTATTCCAAGGTCTAAAGTTTGCGTTAATGTCGAAATCAGTACAATATATGTATAGGAGTCTCTACTTGTCTTATTTTCTATTACGAACGGGCATTCAAATAGAGCATTTTCAAAAAACATTTATTTATTCAGCGAAATATGTGTTCACGTAGGTATTCGTAAAAATACAAATAAGGAAAGGTTATGCCGGTAAATTGTCATCACATCGGAAATACTTCGATTCCAAGATATTCAATTTCAACGAGTCAAGGAATGTATTGATTGAGTAAGTATAAATGTAAATTGAAAATGTTAGAAGTTCGACTATGTTTTTTTTTAACTAGCCCGTAATGTCCCAATTCTGAGCAAAGGCCTCCCACCATTTCTTTCATTTATCTCTTTATTGGGCTATTTGTGTCCATTGCATTTATCCAGGAAGGCATCCAAGTCGTCTCGCCATCTCCTCCGTGGTCTGCCGCGTTTCAGGTTAACTGTCTTAGGGCTCTAATTCTGTGCAATAGAAGCCCACAGTTCATCATGCGGCAGACATGGCCTGCCCAGTCCAATTTAAGTTTAGCAGCCGTTTGAGCCACATCGGTAATTTGGGTTTTGGAAATGTTTTTTGACTATGATAAAACTTATACATATAGCCTGGTCATGATTTTTGTGCTGAAAGCATTCTAAAGTCTTTACAATATTAATACCACATACTTAGCAGTTGGTTTAAGAATTCAATCTGAAAAAAATATTTGAAAGTTACCTGCAGACTACAAACTAATCAAACCCATAAAGTATTTTGATATTTAATCAAAATACTTTACAAAATATGATTCAATCAAGCGGTTTCATATATATTACATCTCCGCATGTTAAAATCCGCAATCTCAACCCCGTTTAATAACTGATCATACAATAAGGATTAACATAATCCTTGAGCACCCTATGAATATTAACCGCAACTTTGTAACATATAATATATACCTATTTACAACGTACAGTCGAGATATACAGATACTGCTTTGATATTTTAATAGTAGCGTAGAGAAACAGTTTTTTTTATATGAATAGCGGCTTGATTGACATGGTAGATGGACCATTAACAGTTTTGCAAGTTCGATGCACAGAATAAAGTAAATTTTATCACCACCACTCTGTGGAAAACCAGGAAAGCGATTGCATAACTATTCTAATTAGCATATTTGAGATCAAGTTGGTAGAGGTTTGCTTATACCAAATTGAGCTTTATCTGGTACGTGTTAATAGGAAAGAATACGTAATACCTACGGTAATTATACTCGTTTGTTGTCTCGTCCGAAGATGAATCATAGAAAACAAGTGTAGTCCCGGCGTTGCCACTCACTGGCGCCACATACTTTTGAAGAAAAAGAAGAAACAGAGCGCATCCCTACGTGCGCCCTTTGCCTCTGTAACTCTATGGCTTCATTCGGTGTCTATGTCCGAAAACGGCGTCACTCATTTTCTCCCATAGTTTAGTTTGTTTCAATTTAGTTTGTTTCAATTCAATTGCTTAAATTCGTCACAACATCTTTTTGATTTAAAATTATCTAGGTACTAAACTTTATATTTATCTCAGGCTGACGACGAATAACAGTGAGCCTCACGAGAATATGATCGACCTCATATTTAAGACCGCCCCTTGTGGTACATACCTTTACCGATCTCCAATTACAAAAAAGGTTAACGTAGACAGTAGCGGATAACGTAGACGGCGACTTAGGTACTATGATCACTTTGAACAATATCTTGTGTTCATTTTACTGTATCTTATAGTTCAGTACTCCGCAGAATTCAGATCATTAGAATGTTAAGTATACATGTTTTATGTATTGTTTTTTTCATTGTTTTTACATTTGTAAAGATCTTTTAAAGACATTATTACGATTTTTTTAAACCAGGTAGATATTTTCAGTAACAGAAACTGTCACGACTCTTCAAAAGTCCTGACATGTTCGTAAAAAAGTATGTTAGATACAATGTGGGGCAATTGCTACATGGATTTCTTTTATACTATTGCACTATTACTATTGGGCACAAGAGGGACCGCCTGTTAAATTATGAGAAATTAACACTACGCAATAATTTTTGCCTCGTTGGCGTAAATATTAATTGGCAGACTTCAGACATCTTTAAGGAGGCCTCTATTTTAAGGACTATCAACGTCAAATAATCACTTAGTAAGTGATGATCTTCGGACCCGAACTTCAGATTATACTATTATCAATACCTACTGCCGCCCAAACATGAATGTATAACAGTGAATGACGTTAGAGTGTTGGCCTTCTGTGAACTTCTATAAAGTGATAATTAGGTACAAAGTGATTTGCAGGCAGACTAATACTACCATCTGGCATACTTACTCAGCACCAATCCTCGTTCAATCTATTATCTTCCGCTAGCAAGGAGGTTGGAAATTAATTATAAATTTAGAAGTGCTACAAGTGGCTACAACTAAGTATTCTATGGATTTCACCTTATTTTCGTAAGCGTATTGCGCTTAGTAGTCAATAAAAAAATACTATAGCTACTCGTTACTTAAATGTATTTACATACATCCTTTACAGTAGTACTCCAACTCAAAATCTGAAGATATACATATTATGTATTCTACAACATATTTATATTCACAGGGTATATAAAAAGTCAATTCATATTGAGATTTGACAAAGTTATTCGATAAATCGATACCTACATAAAGAACTTTAAATTAAGACTGATAAAGTTACCGGAATCCGAAATTGGAGCTTCTCATATTGTCAATTTGGAAACGCACTCGTGTCGTCGTGAACGATTCGCGTATCGTCCCTCCTTTGATACAAGATACCTGTGTTTTAATATAAACCAATTTCTCCGTAAGCTACGACTTCTACAAAAGAATTTCTTGAATACCGATACCTATAGGTAGGTATCCCAATATTAAAACGAAATGATTAAATTTATTGTGTTCGATCTATTGTGAGAGAACTGAAAATGAAAATGTATTTATTATTCTCAATCATTGGCATAGACAAATATAAAATTGAGTCAGCCCCAGTAAGTTACAAATGTACTTGTGTTGGAGTTGTCTCGCTTCTTCCAAAATATCAAAGATATTGAGCCTATTTAATAATAAAAAAGAAAATAGAAAAACAAAACTGAAACAGAACTCTATAATAGAATAAGCGCTGTTTCTGGTCGAAAGAATAAGTTATTACTTACATAATTTCGATATCATGATGAACGTTAGACGAAAGTGTAAATAAATGGTGTTAACATAACCAAATAATAACGCCGTTTTCTCAGTTTTTGTTAAATAAATTAACTTATCTATGATCTCTTTCACCAAAGTCTATTTACGAAGCAGGCGCGACTTTGGCAATATTTTTCCGGAACGACTTATAACCATCTGCACGTCCCTATAATCGACTATTCCGATAATCACGTCATTAACTACGTACAAATAGTTTGTTTACCCTCCGATTATGTTCGACTCGGGAGTAGCGTCCGAGGTCTTGAAACTAGGATAATGGCACGCCGACACTCGTAAAATGGCAAGATTTCTCTACTAGTAAACACAGTGAGATGTATTGATATGTTCTGCATGCATGTAAATATTTACTCCAAGCTTAAAATATAACGTAAGTGTGATAGGTGTAATGTTGCGTTGTTCATTTAGAGTTTGCGTTCAGATAGATGATTTGTGAGATATGAAATGAAATCATTCAGTTCGTTCATCTTATCTATCTTCACAGCTCTAGTGTTTGTTTACTTCCGGCCCAGTAAACTCATTTTGAGTACGAAAACACCATCTTTTTTTCCTGTTCTTAGTCATTATTATACTAGATTACTAGCGGATTTTATAATGAGCATCCAAGTATTAAATCAATGAGATTTAATAGGGCTATAGAGTCGACAAAGTGACCATTTTCACACAAAAACGGAACACGATTTGATTTGATTTCTTTTTTGTCAAGCTGACAAATGATTATGTTATGATGACACTAGAGCGATTTGTTTTATATTGTTTTGTTATTGGAAACGAGTAGTAGATTGCGATTTTGTTCGTGATATTCCGTTTAAAGCTTGCAATACTTAAATATGTTTGGTTCTACATTATTTTAATAATTCCTGAGATTTGTTTATATAGGTGCCTATACCAAACTAGTGAATATAGTAGGTACAGGAAAATTTAATATTAAAAATCCTTTTTTTAATCTTTATCTTAGTCATGGCCTTTTTCATTAAGACGACGGCAATATTACGGGTCGGCAAAGCTATAGAAAGGCGAACCGTTTCCATAATATTCGTAACCTACAGTGCTGTGCATAAAAAAGTAGTGCCTATAAAACTGTGAGCAAATATTTCACATCATGAGCCGTCGTGTCACGCATATTACATATTTGCGACACTTCCTCAAGGGACATGTGTATTGGGAATCGCACTTTACCTCGGCTAAATTGTGAGCGTAAACGAGATGCAACCCAAAAATACGTGAAAAATCACCTCACGTTAAATATTTCCACAGCACAACCAGCTAACAAAATATTTATAATATAAAATACAGATGAAACTATTTCTAGCTTATACATATATTATATGCAGACATATTTATCAATTTCGACATATTAAACAATTTCCGATGTAAACGCCAATATTATATAACAAGGGTAATCATAACCTTGCGTTTGAATTGGCACATGCATGTATTGAGTTATCGGAAAACGTAATTCAAACTGACATTGGCTTTTACCAGGAAATGTTTACTCTGAAAGCTGAAATACGAGTTGGTTGCCTACTAATTATGTCATTGACGTGATTCTCCTAAAGTCATTAATTTAATTACTCTCACGAGAATAAAGAATTTTCGGAGTACCTAAATGCTCGTGTAAAATTATCTTTCCATTACAATAAACCTTTGCAAAAGTTTGTTAGCATTGAAGAATTAGGGCGTTATTCGGACGAAATTTCGCGTCATTCGTAAGTAGGTAGGTATCTGATCTACACAATTTCATTACTGATTTAATTTAACTAACAAGATTTTGCCATTTTGTTATTGTGATATAAATTGTAGTTTATCGATAATCCTACAATTATATAAGGACTCTAATATGAAAATCATTGACTTAAAACATTTTGATATATGAATATGTATGGCCGTGTATGTGAAATGTATATGTATAATATCTATTTGCTTATATTACATCTCCTCAGTAAATATACATTTCAGAGTATGGAACGAATACTTCTTAAAGTTAAATCTTTAGTTTAAGAACTGGACTAACTGCTTATGACTTGTACCCGACACTGTCACAATATATAATATTGCTATCATAAAGGTACTTATACTTTTAGGAAACCTATAAAACGTCGCAAAGTATAAATACCTGTGTATACCTAATGTTCGGCATAAATTAATCTATTCGACACGGCCGTATATCGCACTCGAAGACATAAAATTCCTACCTACAATACAAAAGGTAACCAAGCGAGCTACAAGACACGAAAGAAAAGACGAAGTTAAATATTGTCGTAAGGGTAAATTTTAATCGAAGCTTCTGAACGGTAAGCATCATTTAATAACAAAACGATTACGGCCGTCACAAGTTCTACAATCTACATACATTGTCGCAGACAATACGATGTCGACCGAGCGGAATGGCCGTTACCGTAATGTGGCACTTGTTGATCGTTCTCCGTGAACGGTTTATTTATCAGAATCGCTGTTACTTTCAGCTCCGACGGGGGTTGTAAATGTGTCAATCGACATCAACACGCCTCTTGAGCCACGTGCAACAGTTGGTGCTTCGGTGCAGCATGAAGGGATATTACCAGCTCATCAGTACCGTGTGCTGGTGATATGACTCTTTGTCTCTCGTTTCAAGTTTAAGACAGAGGCTATAAAGTTTTAGCTATAGTTTATTTCGCTAGCACGTTGGTCCGTTTTTTGCTAATTAAATTATTGAATCCAAAATAAAACAAATAATATTACGCCATAAATAAAAGAAATAATTATGACAATAATTCACGTTCAGCATTTGATGTCTCTAATGTTGAGTTTATTTTATTTGTTTTGTGTGAAATTTGTGGAGTGAATACTGCGAGATAAGCAGCAGACAGTACTAGCATTACGTAATACGCTGGCACAAGCTGCTTTCAACATGTAATGATGAGGGGCTATCATCTGACTAATATTAAAGCTGTCCACTCATTTAACGTAAGATATCCCTTATGATTCACTGCAAATAAATAAGGTAACAGTAATCATCTTACAGTTCTTACACCTTATTGAGTTATTATTGACGCTTTATTATACCCGACATTGAAAAGCGACACTGAATCACTGAAAAATGTCTAAGTTTGATGTTCGAATATCAAGTCGCTCTCCTACTATACGTACTAAAAGTACATAATTATATTATCGACATCATCTGTGTAAAGTTATTTCACCTCTCTCACTCGCTGTTTACACAAATAGTGCTTAGGTAAGGCAAGGTGTATTCTAACGTGCGAATTCGATCGAAATGGTGTACAAATGTATTGTGGGCATGTATGCGTCGATTTAAATATCAGATGGAAACTTGTACAAGAAGTTACACTATGTAAGTACCTAAAGCTTTATGTCCATAACAAAAATAAAAGCTACGCTACAACACTACAATCACCAGTTACAAAAATATTGCGCTTCCATCGCTGACGCTTTTGTCTCTCTAGCGGTAAAAGCAGTAACATCTCCCTCGAGACTAGTAAGTGCCAGTAAGAGTAACGAGTCTGGGAAAGCTGGTCTGTTTTGTTGATCATTTTACATCATTTCATTTTAAATGTCTATAATCTATTATAACGTTAAAATTGTTTCAATAGAAATACAGGTGAGTTTTAATTAATTGAGTTTCAAACACTTGATATTTTATTCATTGTATGAATGTGGACGAAGCCAAAGGAGTAGGTACTTATACAAGAATCGTAGCAAGTTATATAGTTTTGCTTACCCCTATGTGAAAACGTCGTGAGTATAGGTGTGTATAATTCTTATTGTAAAAAAAGCTAAGTTTTAGGTCTAAATTTTACTTTGAGATAGATATTAATAAATACCGTACCTACTATAAAAACCCGTAGAATATTTTCAGGTGATCCTATTAGGTAGGTGGAACAAAAAGAAAAATGGCGACCGAAGGACATGAAACGATTGCAGTTCAGACAACCGGCTGAACCGGCTCGAGGAGCTGATTATTGCGAGTGCAGTGTGCAGTAGGAAATAGACCTGCTACAGAGGCAGTGGCAAATTAGACAAGACGGTATCAGTCCGCAGTGGGTGTCACCGGCTGTATAGGTAGGTACGTAAGTATTTACAAATAATTTAAATGAACAAGACTCACAAAACAAAGCACCGTACCAGGTGTAAAGTAATGTCGGTACACCGCGTATTAAAAGGAGTATTTTGATTCCTTTGCCGAGACCTACAATTATCCTCCCGGGATGTGTATTTAAAACTCGGGTTTGTGAGCTTTTCGGTCTTAGTCGTGTTTGTGTTTCGACCGGGTACACTCTATTTACCAGAACGTGTTTGTAAAATTAGGTGTGATGCACTTATTGAGTTTAAACATAAATGACGAGGGTTTTATTGGTTTCTATGACATTAATTTCAGTAGCAACTCGGAGTTTTGTGGCAATAGGCTCGCCCTATTTCATGGAACCTAAAAATACGGCAAAGTGTGGATGTACTTCTGTACTCCTCTGCCTAACCCTTGAGGAAATATAGTCGTGATGGTATATCTTATGTTTATTAAGTTTAGAGATTCTGCTCCTCGTTAAAATACTTCGTAAAATGATTTAACTTTTACTTCTTTTACAGAAAATTCTAGTCAAAGCCTTTTTAAATAATCAAACTGTTTTGGTTACGGAAATTGTAGCATTAAAAAGAAAAAAATGTTTAAAACTGTTTTGAGGTTCCAGAGTTTAAAATTCCACAAACATTCTTCGCTAATTTTCATGCCTACCAACTGTTTTTCTTTTTCTCAAATACTTTCCTAACTCAATACGAATTTTTAACAATTTTTATTAAAAAAATTACCATTTTTCACTAATCGTAAACTATACTTGTTGTTAATTACATTCACGTCTGCAAAGACCTACCTATATCCTTCTATCGTCTTTTTCATGACTGCTGAGCCTACGCTCCTGGAAGGATGCCAACGGGACCCTATTACTAAGCCTCTGCTGTCAGTCCATCCGTCTGTCTGTCAACGGGCTGTATCTCATGAACCGTAATAGGTAGAGTTGAAATTTTTATAGAGTTCTATTTCTAGTGTTTCTCTAACAACAAATAATAATTTTATTGATAATAAGTAAAAATGTTACGGTAGGCTTTATGTGCAGGTTCGGAGGCTAGTCTTAGAACCTTAGTATAATCTACTTAATAATGTAACTATAAATATGCGAAGGGCGTGTTTCACCACCTCCTAGTAAGTTCCCGTTAAACTACCTGACGGATAATCTACTATATAAAAATAAGTCGGGTTTTCCTTCCTGACGCTATAACTCCAGAACGCCCGAACCGATTTCCACGGCTTTGCATTCGTTGGAAAGATCTCGGGCTCCGTGAGGTTTATAGCAAAGAAAATTTCTACAGAAAAGCGGGTTAAAAAAGTTATCAAAACCACGCGGGCGAAGCCGCTGGCGGAAAGCTAGTTTTATTTAAATATTCTTCCATTTTTAAAATAATTATCCGGCCGCTAACGGCTATCCAGAGGTGGTGAAACAGGCCTTTATTAGTATTCTAAGATACGTCTGATATCCTTACTTAATATTAGAAATGTTAAAGTAACTCTGTCTGTCTGTCTGTCTCGCTTTCATGCCAAAACTACTGAACTGGTATAAATGAAATTTGGTACAGAGATATTCTAGAACCTGAGAAAGGACATAAGCTACTTTGTAATGCGAAAAAGGGGCTGTAAGGGATTAAAATAGGGGATGAAAGGTATAAGAAATGCCCAGACCACGCGGGCAAAGCCGCTGGCGGAAAGCTAGTTATGTCATATAACATATAACTAAGTATTTGTGTGTAACTTATGAAATATTATCAGAGTAGCACATCAAACAGTATCTGTAAGGTAAAGTTATTTCAATGGGCAGCCCTGCGCTGATTCAAAGCATGTCCAATACGACGACAATGCGACCCTTGTCACACAGTATAAAAATGTTTGTTACTTATGTACGTACTCTACTGTGTTGAGCTTACATTGAGTTTACATTGCTCGTTTCGTTGAATTCGTTTTAAAAATACTGTGCGGAATTACGGATATTGCTAGGTAGCTTATATATTCAAGAATTTACATAATACAAATTCAATAAAATGTAAGTGTCTGTAATTTCAAATTAACAGCTTTTCACTAAATGCACATGAAAGTATGAAAGTATATAAGTACGGTACTTACATAAAAAAACTATTTTTAAAAATTTTTCTGTCTGTCTGTTTGTTCCGACTCTCTGAAAAGAGGCTCACTGCTGAACAAAGGTCTCCCCCATTGACTTCCACAGGGACCGGACGTATGCTACCTGCATGCAACGACTTCCAGCGACCTTTACCAGGTCATCGGTCCATCTCGTTGGCGGCGGTCCCACGCTGCGCTTTCCGGTGCGTGGTCTGCACTCTAGAGCCTTTCTGCCCCAACGGCTATCAGTTCTACGAGCTATGTGCCCAGTCCACTGCCACTTTAGCTTGCTAATCCTTTCGGCTGTGTCGGTCACTTTGGTTCTTCTACGGATCTCCTTATTTCTTTTGATCGCGTAGAGAAACACCAAGCATAGCTCGCTCCATAGCTCGCTGAGTGACCTTGAGCCTTCTTATGAGGCCCATAGTGAGTGACAACGTCTCTGTGCCATACTATATACTTTCACTCGCAGATCAGAGTCACAGCCTAAGTTACTCCTACAACTGGTTAGACTGAACCAGTTTTTGGTGTACTAAGCTGCCCATTGACGTCTAGTACCAGCGCATAATTTCATCATTTACATTATAGAAAGAGACAAAATATACCTATTACAAATACGTAGTGGCAATTAACGCGAAACTTAAACAAATAACTATAAAACAAATAACATTTATTAAATTCTGGTATTCCAGTTATGACAGATTTATAAATGAATATTTTCACTGACGAACAATGTAAACAAAAATGTTATGTAACTATGTAAATCAGGTCAATTTACTCTCTGAATTCCCACAAAGTAAAACAAACGCATAAAAAATTCTATCTACGTTTGAGTGTTGTTATGGTATTTAGTTTTATCATAATTATAAAAATGGTAATTGCCTGTTGATATTCACATACTGTTCGCACTTCTCCGATTCCGTTGCGGGGGTGGTGGCTGTGGTGACTACCGCATTATTAATTGTTCGAAGTGCAACTACTAGGCAAAATAACTACAACTGAGATCTCAAGATGGCAACGCACTAGTGATACCATACTGGTGCTAGTGGTACTCTGACAATTGGTACCTACTCGACTCTACGCAACTTTATAGAATTTAATAGAACCTAAGAGTATTATTAAATTTTTTGAGTAAATTCGGTCGAACTTGGCAACTCCAGACCCAGAGCTCCTTCTAAGGATGCGCTGCGCTGGCAGTAAAAGGAATATTCCCTCAAACTGTCGGTGCAGTGAATCCTCCATAAACCTCTAAGAGGTTTTTCGGGTCGGCAACGCGCGAGTGATACCCCTAGTGTTGCAAGCGTCCACATGCTATGGTAACCGCTTACCATCAGGCGGGCCGTATGCTTGTTTGCCACCTTAGTGGTATAAAAAAAAACTTGGCGACTATTCTTTTCGTCTAGATGTTAAGTAAGTATGAATTTAAATAAGTAGAATACACAAAATATGCAGTACTGACTGAATAATTCCTAATTGTAGTACGTTCATTAGCTCGTTTACCAGACAGCCACTTTCTCAAACAAATTGTTAGTAAAAAATAGTCTGAAATAAAATTACACCTGAAATCGTCTACCATTTTATATGAAAAGGGAATGACACGTTATCAGTGACAAAAATGAAAACGGATCCCGCGTAGTCAGTCGTCTGAACCACATTGATATATTGGGCGTCATGCTCATAAGATATTTCGGGATACAAATGATCAAGAAAGGCTCACATAGCGTCGAGAGAATATTACAGTTAGGTAACTATTGATACGTTTCGTCCCTTGTAAAGTGAGCATACTTATTTCAGGCGTCACTTGATCGCTAGCCGATATTAATGTCACGTTTTTGTTTACGCAACTTACTGCTGAATAAAAGATGCCTTGATTTTTACTTGAGACATAATTTTTCAAAACCATTAGTGACTATCTGATTGTATATTACCTAAGCACTGGATGGAAACGCGTTTGTTACCTCATAATTTTTACTCGAATATAAAAGAACTGCAAAATATGTGCTGCGTAGGCTGTACAGTCAAGTTCATCTAGGCTGAGATGGCAGTGTTGCCAAAATAAAAAAACGCACAGTAAGATAGTAACGCACCCATGTAAATTTCGTCAAGTTACCTAAATCTACTAATAAAATAAAAAGAACTAAACAATAGGTACAACAGGATTTTTGAATTTCAGTGCTAAAAGATGTAATAATATCTAAGTAATGCATACTTTTATGAGACTCCTGCCCTAATCCTTACTAATATTATAAATGCGAAAGTAACTCTGTCTGTCTGTCTGTCGCGCTTTCACGCTGAGAAAGGACATACATAGGCTACTTTTAATCGCAAAAAAAAATTAAAAGAAATATTCAGACCACGCGGGCGAAGCCGCTGGCGGAAAGCTAGTACCTAAATAAAAGGTTCTATTTTCAAGCTACGTAATAAACTTTTCTTAAATATCGTGTGGTGTTACTATCCTCCTTTGTCAATGTACGAGTAACGCAGGGGAACTCGACGAGTTGTGACATTTCCGACGTGTTGTCCATACTTCGACAAACAGTACTAAAGACGCACCCGGCTGTGAAGTATTTTTAAAATAAAGAGAACCGGGTTTTTTTATAAGGTAGGTAGTAGGTACCTGGTGCCTATAACTTTAGGTCTGTAGGTAGGTACTCGTATCTATATATAATACTGTCGTAAAAAATTTTCACTCTGTTATTCCAGACTTTACAGGTTTTGCTCTATATTTCAGACAATCTTTAACATCTTCAGCGATAAGATGGTTAATTAATATTGGTTTAATTAGAAAGACTACTTACCCTTACCCTTACTTAGCCTTTTCTTAAGTATTCTCCGGCCGAGTATGCTATCACAGCAAATTTCACTCTGCCAAAACTGTGAGATGAGAATTTTCAAACAGAAACAAAAGTTTATATCTGCTCAGTAAATATCTACATTATACTAACGACTAGTTTTCCGCTTGGCGGGGTCACCCGCGATTCACCCTTTTGCGGGTTGAGTTAATGTATAAGCATTAAACAACCGTTTTTGCTGGACGCCCGTCGTTCATAAGAAATACCGTTTATGTCTGGTCAAAGACAAATTATTACAGGACGCGGCTTAGGTTACAAATAATAATAATGTCAGTAAACAATAGAAGACAAAATTTATTCAGGCCCAAAGTCAGTTGCGCGATAAGCAAAAACAATAACGTTCACAGATTCAACGAAATCCTTATTTAACGACGAACTTGTTCTAAACTTATTATACTTATACATTTATCGAATCAACCCTGAATTATGTAGATACGTCGTCTTTCTTATAGGTGTAATATCGAAGTAAGGGATGACTTAGCTTGCAATAAAATACATACGTAGAAAGCTTGTATTTAATGCAAGTCCCAGAACCCGTACGTAGCTTAAGGAAAGCATCGAGGTTCCCTAAAATTCTGAATTTGCCTACTTATATTCCTAGTATTTAAAATTACATTAATGTAAACCGGAAAATTTATTAATATCCTATCAGGCAGTGACTTATTGGATGAGTAAGTACTTAATAAATACCAGAGTGTATGTATGTATTCAATTCTTGAAAAGCAATACTAGCAAAAATACGGCTTTAACTATTAATCTTCTACGGAAATGTTCAGTTGAAAAACGAAGAGGTACTGCAGCGACATCTGACGTAAATAATGGACAAAACTAAGATCAGTAAAACAATATGTACCTCAAAAAGGGAGGGTGAGACGTGACGCTATCTGTTGCTACCAAACGGTGCCGCTTTCTAACCTCTTCGCCATTTAACAGCGACATCTAGCGGTGGAAATTGTTAAAAGGAGAGCTTTGAACATGCGAACTTTTCGAGCTTCACAAGATGACGCCGAGATAGCGTTCTCTGAACCGCACAGTCTTTCGCATTTTAGTTCAATGGTAAAACAAAATATGGCAGCAGCGCTGCGGTTTCTGGGCGCACACGTTTGCGTAAGGGTAAATATAAACTCATAGCTAGTCATAAGATAACATGCCATCACACCTGTATCCCCCGAAGGGTTAGACAATGGTGTCCTAATGTACACTTACAGTTTGCCGGTATATTTAGGTCACAAGGCGAACATATTGCCACTGTCTAAGCAAAAATCCAAACTCTTATAAACAAAGTTGATACTGAGAATTTCATAGGCAACCCCAATACCACTGCTCGAACCCAGCTAGCGTAGCTTTTGCGCTAACGACCTACTAGATTAATGAGATAGTCATCAAGTTTATTACATTCCGTTAAAGAAAATTGCTTTCAAAATCAGATTTTCCTTAAGTGTTATGCAAGGTACCTTTAATCTTAAAATAATCAACATCATCATAATCCTGGTAGCCTTTTCACAACTATATTGGGGTATGATTCCAATCTAAACGGATTTATTTATTTTTTAGCCCTTAAAACAAGACATAATGAAATGACGATATCTCTTAACTAATTATTGGAAGCATAAAAAAAATACATCTAAGAGACAATATAATGATCAGATCTCTGTACCACATAGCAGAGTAGGTGCCTACAGCTGAAATAATGATAATTATGATTATTTACCTACAGCTTACAGATCAATAGTATTCGCAGTTTTTATTAATTAGTTCCTTACTTATTCGGAAAGGGTAGGTATGCTAATCTGAAATTGGTACCGTACACATTATGAGCTAAAATGCTATATCTGGTTATAAAACTTACGGCCTGTTTCACCACCTCCTGATAAGTTCCCGTTAAATTACTTGGCAGATAATTTCATACAAATTTTGTTCCAAATTTTGTTTAATTTATCTGGCGTTTACCGGCTATCCAGAGGTGGTGAAATAGGCCTTTAGCGTCGTAAAATAAATAATGGTCGGATTAAAAAACCTAATTAACCGATTTGTTGTAGGAAATTAAAAAAATAAGAAAACGTCCATTATGATTGCATGTATAAATTATGAAGGTACGGATTTGTAAATATACGTAACCTGCGGCGCCTATAAACAAGTTTTTTGGCGCCCAGCAGTTTGGATGGATATAATTTGGTAAGTATTAAGATGACCAAATGCGGATATTGTCCGATAATAACTGGCCCGAATCGATTATATTCACTGATGAAATAAAATACACCTTTAGTAGCTGGGTGCGCCCCTTTATTGATAACGGTATATTATTTTAGAAAATATAATTGACTATACCTACTTTACAGTAAACTGCCAACTGCAGTTTGTCAGACAAACACATTTTTTTAAAACGAGGCTCTTCCAAGTATTTAGAATACTTAACTTGGCTTCATGGCTGCATAGATCATCGTTTATAAAAAAATTAGTTAAATTATCTTAATGGTATGATTTCATAAAATTAATGATAATTTAAATATACTTACCCACTCTAAGGGTCAATATTTCGGAATTGTACCTACTACAAACATGAAGCGAAAATCTCTACAAGTTTTCCCTTCAACGCTGCATTAAGTACCTCGGATCGTTTACAATAAATCACTTAAATCTGCGACATTAATCAAACAATAACCGGTAGAAATTGGATCCTCACCTCATCATAAGCTTTTAGAGATCCTTTGTGAGCCAAAGAGCTCTGACATAACGTGTTATCAAATAAAAGAAAGGTGTGAATTTTCACAGGCGGTTTGGAAGCCCCACCTACTTAAGATGGCGCCATCCCCTCCACCGAACGAGCAGCCAGTAGCATTAGAGAATCTCATCTTGTTCATACCTACAGCCACTGCGGACGATCTCTTGGCACCACCTATTTTCGGATGCAATTATCAGTTTCCGGCAAACCCGAAGCTAAGAATTTAGTCTCGGTTTTAATCTCCACGGCAAACGTTTGAGTGTTGAGTGAAGTGACATTATTGATACCTCTGCGTAATACTAATGTGTTATCATTTAGGAGTATGAACTTGTAAAGATAATATTTGCATCAAGAATGGATACGATAGA
The DNA here is from genome assembly GCA_946251955.1 of Acronicta psi. NCBI lineage: Eukaryota > Metazoa > Arthropoda > Insecta > Lepidoptera > Noctuidae > Acronicta > Acronicta psi. The sequence goes on from OX276476.1 coordinate 6,459,855, forward strand.
CGATATTTCAAGCACTTGCGAAAATGAGTACATCTCTAATAGAGAAAGCAATAGTGTATTGTGTAGTGGTGAAAGGGACTCTAATTATGATTGTGAATCAGAAACAGAGTATGATAGTGAAAATGAAACAATCGACATATGTGATAACAGCGAACAATCGGTGTATCGAAACACTGAAAATAAAAATCTAAAAAACGTAATAAACCCATTATTAAATTCGGATAAATTATGTTATTTTGAACAAAGTCGAGTGATATTTCCTACTACAGCTTTAGATAATATTAGAAATCTCTGCAATAGTAGTGAATCCTCTCATAACAGTTCAAAAGATACAGTGAATAGTGTTATTCATGGCAAAAGTAAAACTTTCCTTATAGACAGTATTTTAGGCAACAATAAAAGTAACAGTTCTAAGCTCGCTAGTAACATAAATCAAGAAGATAGTGACAACGTAGAGGAAACTACTGATGAACATAATGGTAAGAAATTTTTGGCACATTATTGCAACCTCAATAATACAAGATCTACAATGGATACGTTACTAGAAAACTGCTGAAACAATGAAACTTTTGGTATAGGTATCTATTACTTACTAAATAGAAAATTTAAAAGACTGACTGAAAAGATCTACATGTAATAATACAAAACTCACTTGGGCGAGCGTTTTGGCCTTCGGCCCTAAACGTCTTTGAAAGTTGTCTGCTGTCTGTGTTAACTGTCAAGGGACAATTACCAGGCATTAAAAAACATTTTATACGATCGTTCTGTTCCGCCGCAGTGAACTTGGAAGATGAGATTAAGATTTCGATGCAAATTGTACCTGAATCCCCATTTATTGGTAAATGACATAGCGTTTAATCTCCTCCCGTCATAAAGCCATTATGTTTTCGTCATTAGTGGTAGTCAGAAACGCAAACCGATAACAACGATAACCAGTCCGGTATTGCCCAAAAATTGGATTATGGAGGTCTCAAGCCGACCTCAACATGGTAGGGAAAAGGCTAGGTGGATCATGACACACCGCAAAGAACTCGAAAAAGAATGTCGATGGTGGCATACCGCGCACGCCCTGCACTTCTTCAACAGGACAGGGCATTATGACCGAAGCTGTCGACAGCTTCACTGCAGCAATACTGCGGTTTGTCCTGATTTTAACTAAAATGTCCTATTAATAAGCTTGGCAGTGCAGGTGCTTCCCCCTTCTGATCTCGTTTATTTCAATCCATTGGAAATTTCCCTAAATCCCCTCTTTAAGGGTGCGCCACAAAATTTCAGGTTTTGATGAATACATCAGGACTAACTCCTTTAAACATATACAGGTATTTATTTGAAAGTGATTATTACTAAACTTAATAAAATAGATTCCGGCAACCGCTTCGATATGACTCAGAAAATAAACTTATAAAAGTGGGAAACACATTTTTTTTAAACCAAAATCGGCTTCAATCTATCTACAAGGATCTGTTCGCTAGGACTAGGATTAACTGATTATATTCGTACGTCGGAAACAGATATATAATTTTTTCTGTACCTCAGTATCATCAACCTCTACGTGTCCAGAGCTGAGTACACTGAGCGACGCGGGGCTACTCGCCGGCCATGCGTACGCGCACTGGCTTGCTACACATCAACCCTCCGCCGCGCTTTACGGTAATTACTCAATTTTGGTAATTTTAATCCATACTAACCCGATTATAAATGTGAAAATAACTTTTTCTGTCCATTGGCCTGTCTGTTGGTTTGTTTTCAATTTGCAATTTTAATTTTGTCAACGATATAGATTGATTTATCCTGGGCAAGAAATTAATATTTTTTGTGATAAAATAATGTTGGATACGAGTGAAGCCGTGGGCAAAAGCTAATGTAATTTACTAAACTAGTAATATGATGTTAAAATAACCGTGTTCTCTCAAATATTTTTTTTTTAATTATTATCAAGCGTGCATAAGTATATAAATGTATGCGTCCTCCTAGCATAAGAACTTGAAAGAGAAGATACATGTTAGTACTAATTAATAACCGTGACACCCCAAAGAGCTGCGCACCACCACATAACAGTAATGTAACGTCCATGCGTGTTACAATCGCGTGTTGTTCCGTCCGGTGTTATATTTCGCACGCCTAATTCGCACGCAATCATCCCTCTTACATTTATTATCTAATTATTTTATTCGTTCATCATTATTTTCATTGCTCAAGCCATATTATCTATCTCGCCAAATACACAGACCCTTCAAAAAACGTCCTATTTTACATACTTTGCCACCGCGCCCGAATTCTCCACAGTATTAAGAAGGGTCCAGTATGTTAAGTTATTACAGGAGACAAATTCAAACTCCAAGTTGTTACTGAGATTTTCATAGAATAAACCAAAAGTTAAACCTAGGAATTGAAACCAGAAAAAAATTAATGACTGTCTCCCTGACAACGGTACCGTAAAGTATTATAACAAGATTTATGCATTCAAGTAAATGAGTACTAACATAAATTTTGTCACATTTGTTGCCTCAGCAGCGAGCAGGAATCTCAGTGGCTATAAAATTAGTGTGAGTACGTAACGTCCGGGAATAGCCCGGAGGTCCACGGGCAACAAGCTCAAACTTTCTATGTCAACTCGACACGACACAACCAAGTTGACATTTGACATTCTTTCACCTTGTGTAGTGTTGATCGGTGTAATTGAACGTCACGACTACTTGCACGTAAACGCTTTTTTAACTGTAGGTAACTAATATTTTGCAATGGAAATAAAAATGGTGAAACTCTTCACGGAAATCTTTACTTTTATAGTCGTCATCCTAAAGCTAAATACATGACTAAACGGTAGTTTCAGACAGTCAAATTGTGTAAATTAGTCTGCTGCAAATGTAAATTGAACTATTATCGGTTTTCAAAAATAATTATTTGTATTTCTCAATTCAACAATGGGCAGAATTTTGCATGTTCTCCACGACAGGAAATGGGCAATAAAATAGATTATCATATGTGAATCTGTGAAAATATCGCACACGCAAGCACCGCATCTTTTAAAAACCGGTGTTAACACGATATGTTGACCGTTGTAACTAATTGTAACGCTCAACACGTTAGTTACACATAGTGTTATGGTTCGCGCGATTAGTACGAGGGCACATTCGTCGAAATGTCGCCAGCCGTCGGACGGTGGTCGCGACTTCGCACCGAGGTGTCGGCAAACAGCTGCCGCGACCATAATTACCAACAAAGCTCTCGTGTTTGTGCATCGCCTTAACGCGGACCCTGTTGTGATCGAACTCTATCCAGAAACTGAGTTTACACCATGCCTCTATGCACTACATACCGGGAAATAGACTTTGTCAATATTGTTGTTCAATCATATAGAAATCCTGAAATGGAAGCTCATATTATTTACATACTTACATATTTTGCTATCCAATTTAAACTGCAGTTTTAGGCCAAGAACAAACTATTTACAAAAAAAAACCTCATTTGTAACCTATCCAAAGTTACAAAACCTGGCATTGCACTAAGTAATCAAATACGTTAGTCACGACTTGCCTTTGGTAATACCTAGTTAAAAAACATCGTAAGAAACCACCTGAAAATAGGTACTCATACAATACCCTGACACAATTCTTTACACCCTTGCAATTATTTAGTTATGAACGGCGAAACACATCGTGTCAGATCTTACTGATAATATAAAAAACGGGTACTGAGTCAGTACCGTTTTTTACTTGACTTTTTGAGTCACGTGTGAATACCAATCTTATTGATGGTAACTTACCATAATTATTTTTCTTTGGTACTTACTAAGTAAGTTAAAAATGCCCTGAAAAACGATGGATGATCGTAAAGCGCTTACGTAAATAGTTAGCAGTCGGTTAGCACGACCATCGCACATACACCAACCACAATGCGATGTTGACACGCGAGATGTCAAACTGCGCAGGCGCTGCACAAACAGACTGATTGTGTTTATAGCCACTTAACGAGAGCCTGTGATAATTCCGATTAGTGTTCGAAAAAACTTTACTACGTATTTGTTCTAGCGAGAGCAGCTACTTTGTAAATGGAAGAGATGCTTTCAAAACCTCAAATATGTGAACTTGCATTTTTTAACCACACTTATGTACCTACCGAAACCAAAAAGTAATTTGCTTATCATGCATTTTTCTTTCTTAGATGACAAGAACAACAGACGACCGCGTCGAGCAGGGCCTGAGCGAAAGCCGCGGCAAGCATATAGCGCAAAACAACTGGAACGATTGGAAGCCGAATTTAAGATTGATAAGTATCTCAGCGTGTCAAAGAGAATGGAACTGTCAAAAGCGTTGGGTCTTACGGAGGTACAAATAAAGACGTGGTTTCAAAATCGACGGACGAAATGGAAAAAACAGTTGACGTCTCGATTGAAGATTGCTCAGCGACAGGGCTTGTTCCCGGGACAGATCTTTGGACACACCCCGCCGGCCTACTCGCTGTTGAACCCGTACGCGTATACGCCCCTTAGCTGTGTTTTTACTCCGGTAACTTTGCCGTCATCACCGCCTTAGATTAATTCGTAGTTATACCCTGGTTATATGCTGGGTTTACCTAGGTATTAACTTGCCATATAACTTGTGATCCTGGTCCTGAAAGTTAACTCCAAATTTTTGATGAACAAATTATGGTCACCTATTTTCTGAACTTATGAAAAAACATAATTTCGGAATTGCCCCGACTTTGGACTAGTCCGTAACCTTTATTCATGAGCACCTCAATGAAAGAAATCTCTGAAAGGATCGTAAAGTCGTGTATTTTCCACTTCTGTAGTTATGTTATCCATATTTCATCATACTAACAGCAGGTTTGTTCTATTTTCGTTCAGTTTAATAGTGTGTCAACTATTTTGATTGCTTCGCGAACTATACATAAGTAATTACTCAACTTGCTACTTTTGTCACCTCATACATACTTATCGTCCTAAATCAGAGGTGCCAAATATAACACGCATATTAAATTGTCTCTACATTTAAGTAGTTATCATTAAATATCTCGTTAAAACAAGTAATTAATGCATTATCTACTAAGTACTCTTTTGTGTTTTTAAGTAAGAACGCATTATATACATCAAAATGTCCAAAATGTAAATTTAAATGTACATACATAGTTTAAAATTAATAGTAATTACTTAAAAAGCAATATAATTATGCAATAAATAGATGTTAAGTAATTTTCTTTTTATTGTTAAATGACATTTCTGTGTTCCTATTTAATATTGCACTTATTAATTTTAACTTTTTAAGCAACAAATTATACTAACACAAGAAAAACCCGTAATTGTTTTGCCCGGGCATCGGCAACTGCTTGATTCCTAAGTCTCAACCTTAGTTCCAAAGGCCTGTATGAAGAATAAAACAGAATCAGAATGCTATTAAAAGTAGGATAAATTGAGAACGCCAAGGAAACCAGATTTATAATATACCTGCATGTACTCTGCAATTTTATCATTTATTTTGGCAATACAATTTTCACAATTAATGCTTAACAAATTCTTGAACTCGGAACCATTTATTACTTGATTATACAATGTGCATTGGCGCTACGTTATGAGTTGGTGGTGCAGTGTGCACGAGGGTAGTGGAGGTCACAGTCAGCTCCTCCTAACCCCAGGGCTGCGGCCCGTAACGCTCCCAGGGCCCCGCCACGAGTCCACGCGACACCTGCACTGCCAACCATAATACAACATTAAGAGCCTGTTCCACCGCCTCTGGATATACGCTAACTGCCGGAATTCAAAAAAAGGAACAAAATTTGTATGAAATTATCTGCCAAGTTATTTAACGGGAACTTATCAGGAGGTGGTGAAACAGGACCTAATTAACTTTATTTATTTTATAATATAAACATTATGAGTGAAAAACATTAGAATAAGTAGGTCCTTCCATTCGGCTGTCCGATATTATAGTAAATGTGGTATCAATCCAAAACTTGTCAGTTCAGAAATCAGCGGCGTGTTCTTGGGTAACATTCATTCAACATTGAGGATAGTGATCAACGTTAGCGCCAATAGTGTAAAGACCCTATAAGATATGAGAGATAGCCCAAACCAGAGAGTAAGAGACTATAGGTACCGCTGGGAAACAAAATGGCAGTTATCTATCAGTTAAATAGATCTCTACAAAATATTATGGGCTTGTCAAAATTGTTACTATTTTTCAGATTTCTCCTCTCCCTATTCATCCCTCTTCTCGCTTCTATTGCTCCACCTTAACACTAACAAATAAAACCATAGGGGAAAAGTGCTTAATTATAAAACTCAAAGACCAAATAATACTTACTGCCAAACCGGCAACCAGTACCAGTTGCCATCGCGTAGATTCCGAGCTTGCTTGTTCCCCACACATAAGGCCCGGTACAGACATGGTGTCGAGCGCGGACGCAGTGCCATTAGTGCGTACCGAGCCATCTTGTTCACTGCAGGAATTGTACTGCGATCGTCTGCATTCCGCTTAAATCGAAACACTTCGTCAACGTTTACGCTATCACCACCGTTGTCCACCATTTGCATTACTTGAGGTTGTTGCGGATGCTAAAAAGTAATTTATGGTGTAAAACTTAGAAAAATAAAGGGTTTATAAAACCTCTGTCGTTATAGTGATTGGGAATTGGTGCAACGCAAACGACTGGATTAATATTTGACGTGCTTATCATCATAATTAGGGCCTATAGCTTAGAATATGCCTCTGAGGACATTCAAATATTGTTTCTTTAATAATTATGTTCAATTTAGTGTCGATATACTTTTTGTAGAGATTTAAAATCTGCATGGGAAGTCTGTATAATCTTAATTTGATCCATATACATAGCCATACTTACCATGGTGATACACATAAGCACCTGCAGCACAAACATGCCAAAGGACAAGAAGGCGATGCCAGTGAGCGATATGTCGAACAGGTCAGCTAGGCCGAGCCCGTGGCTGTCTCTGTCAGAGTATTCCTCGACTACGTGCTGTTGCTGCACGGCCGACGGGTGGTGGTACAGCGGCGGCGGGGGAGGGGGCATCGAGTACTCGTAACCACCACCTGACGGACCCAAAATTTATGAAACGGTAAGTAAATAACTTGTTCTAAACAATATACAAAATACAAACACAAAATACAAAAATGTTTATTGGCACATAAACAAAAAAGATTGTGAACACCGTTAGAATATAATGTATCTCACAAGATTGTAAATTGTCAAAATATTGTGACTGCATCACACTTCCATACAATGATCGTCATCGATTCGGTTAGGTTAGGTTAGAACTGCGAGCAATAGCAATTTTTACAGGAAACATAAACCCATAATATACCCTTACTGTATTTAGCAATATCGTGTGTTGCTATTTCGGGGGCCGAGTAGCCTGCTGCAGCTTCACCTCCTTCATAAACTTCATAGCCCTCTCTGGTCTGTAGGGCTGGTGACTGGGGTGCTAGTGACTGGGGCGCTGGTGACTGGGGCGCTGGTGACTGGGGCGCTGAAGGAACTCCTGGCAGGGACGTATTGCCAGTGGCAACGTTTGCTGCAGTGTTGGCAGCGTTGTGAACATCGTTGAGTGCTGCAACCCTAACGTTAAAATTTGTCTTTTAATTTAGGTATTATAGGTATTTCCGAGATTCATTAAAACTTCTAGTAAGTTTCTTTTTAAGTTTTTATTAAATTGAGTTTAATGACCTTTCAATTTTTTAACGGTTATTATTTAAATAATGGTTAACCTTTATTTATTTTAAATTGGTATATTAGATCTCTATAGAATAAAATAAGTTCGTACTTAGCCAGCCACTCCTGATAGTTAGCGGATCCAACGTCAAACATAACATTATTCCTCAAATCTTGCCTCCTCATCAGTTCATTGTTCTGTGTGCTTCCGAAAAAAGGTTTCCCAACTCGATTCTGCAGGACACTCTTACCCATTTCCTCTAATATTTGATCAGCAATATAATTGCGACAGTGATATTCATTCATCATTTTTCTGTAAACAAGTTGTTAATTTGAGTACCTACCCGAGTTGAAGTCATAAACTACATAAATTTTATAAAACTGAACAAGACTTTTTTTTTAGAATATCGATTGATAAATAGGTTTGAAAATGTAGCGACATTTATCAAGCTACATAAGAACGAAGCGTCAAATCCTGAATCGCGCAAGTGAAGTTTACCGTGCAACTTGCATATATACAACCGCCCGACATCAACCGTCGGGCAGTGGCCCACCAGGCATAACACCCGCCTGGTCGGAGGAACCTCCCTCCACAAGAATAATGCAAAGAAACACCCTACTTAGTTTTACTGCAAGAAACATAAATTTGGTCTTTCTTTTAAAATTCTTATAAAAAAAAAACTTTACATACTTATTATATTTACTTCGGTACCATGTAGAAGGAATGATGAAAATAAGACGATACAGTTACGACACTTATGGCCTGTTTCACCACCGCTGCTTAGCGGTCAACCACTGATTAAAAAATGGAACACCATTTGTATGAAATTATCTGCCAAACAATTTAACGGGAACTTACATATAAGGTGGTAAAACAATCCCTTAGCTGGATAAATTACCTGTGAAAAGCTAGGGTGGACAGCGCTGCATCAATAGACCCGTTAACTGATGGTCCTACTTCTAATGTTTTATTAGGTGTATTCTGTAAACTTTTGTTTTCACCGTCTACCATAAAATACGTCGGCATCAGGTCAGACCGAAGAATATCATTGACGTTTAATTCACTTTCAAACATTTTAGCTGATACGATGAAATATTTCACTATGAAAAACGTTATTATTTTAAACATTTTGTTTAAAAAACTTTGTGTTACTTCGCATGTGGAAGAATAACAAATGTCACAGCACGAGTAAGTTGGACAAAATTGTTATTCGAGTTATAAAGCGGAAAATAGTCCGCAGAGAAGCGTTGAAATTTAGATATTATCAAGAGTGCTCATAACTGTACCTACTTACATAAAATAATATGAACATGGGTGAAAAAATATAGGTATACTCTAGGTTGGTGCGTGGTGAGGATAGGTAATTAAGTATTTCTAAATTAACATAATTATGCTTATTTCTATCGTGAATTTTAATACCTTTTTTGTCTGTTTTTAATTCTATTTCAAATGCCTCGTTAGCCTAGTGGTCCTAAGCGCGATTGCTACGCTCGAGTCCTGGGTTCGATTCCTGGATCGAGCTATTAGGGCTTTCCATGTAATTCTCAGTAGCAACTCGAAGTTTGGATTTGTGCCCAGTTCATGGCAATAGGCTCACCTCCTGGTACATGGGACCCAAACATACCGGCGAACTGTGGGTGTACATTAGTACACCTTTGCCTTAGGTACCGGGCGATAAAGGCGGTAATAGACGTGTTGATATGTAAATCTCTTTCTAAGTTTGTTTGTTTTTTGACGAAAAAGCAATTTTTTAAATAGGTAGATTATTATTTATTTTCAACATTTGGTAAACAAGTTCTTATCTTCTCCAGGGATTGTTTTTCATAAGTCAACTTCTGCAACTAATCGTATTGCAGTAACTAATATTATATTACAACCATTGTGTTCTTGCATCTAAAATTACGTAAATTTAGTACAAATCATAGTATACGTAGATTTAGGGTACGTATCATGGGCGTCCAGAAGTATTACGCCACAGATTAAAATATAAAAGTAGACATTAATAGGTACGCACCTATAATTTATTTATTATAGCTTACTGCCAGCGGCTTCGCCCGCGTGATCTAGGTATTTTTTATAACTTATTCTATGTTGACAACGTAACTGTGTATACTCATCTTCCCACGGGAACCATACATTATACCGGGATAAAAGCCTATGTGCTATTCCAGACTAAATTGTCAAATTTGTCTGTGCCAAATTTTATCCAAATCCCTTCAGTAGTTTTTGCGTGAAAGAGTAACAAACAAACATCCATCCAAACTTTCACATTTATAATATTAGTAGGATAAAAACTCACTGTAGCTATATTATCTTGCACTAGGTACCTACTTAAGAAGGTACCATGCAAGATAACTAGATGCTAACAAGGATGCTAACACATACCTACCTACATTTTCATAATTGATTGCGACACATCACACCTAAATCACCTCGGTTATTCGCAATCGTGTGTCGACATTAACCCGCTGGTCTATCGTCCATTATAAAGCACCCCATCCCACCCCCTGTTGCTCTTTAATGCCCCTCAGGGCTAAAAGGATCCATTGTTGTATTACAAATGTTCGGATGTCATACCAGAGACGTTTGACGTGAGAACAAACCATATTTCCCCCGCACCATTAAAAAGCTTTTTATTCACGGTAGTAAACAGATTACAAGTGGAAATTTTATTTTATTATTATTATTTCTAGGTATCAGGCTAGCGTCATGGTCATTATCTGATAACTAATTATTATCATTATACATGTGAGAAGGCGTATACCTAGTAGCGGAACAGGTCTAGATTTAATTATTTTTATCAGCTATGAAGCTGATTACCTACATTCGCCACAACCCCGATAGGCTGACAAACCCTCCACGAGCCGACAGGTATTGCGCCTTGCCTCGCAAGCTAGGTACTCGGCGGCATTTTTATATCTCAGTAGAGTTTTTTATATATATTTTCTCTCTTGTTTCTTATCACTTGCTGTAAGGTCATAAATAAAAGGTATTTATTGAGTGTGGTATTTTTTTTGTATTTATTGAGTCTACAAACACGCTTTAGGCCAGCAGCGTGGTGAATTTAACGCCTAACCCCTTCTGAGCGAAAAGGCATACCTAGCAGTGGAACAGTAGGTAAGCCACGGCTGAGTCAAACTATTGTGTGATATCATGATATGTATGGTATACTGTGCAATCAAGGTAAAATGGACGGCAGACCATGGTAAAATAAGAAGAATCTACGCCCTTCGTATTATGATATCTAATACTTATAGGTATAGGTATCATAAAAGCAACGTTCTACAGCGACATTGTAACCCTTACCTACCTACATGTAATTTTGAGTAACAGTCATATTCAACCAAGGTGTCCAAAATAATCTAATAGTAGGTACACTGCACTAGTAGGGGGCATTGCACTTCAAAAGAGAATGAAAAGAAACCCGTCCAATGTGTGTCGAACTTCGCACATTTATGGTTCCGTACCAAATATTTGACCAGTGGCGGCGTAAGACCTAAATTTTATGTGGGCAAAATTCATTTTGCGGGGCCCTCTGCCAGCGCAAGATATGCATAATTTTTCGGGGCGCGAGGCCCCCTGGGTCGCGAGGCCGTAGGCGGTGGCCCACGTCGCCCACGCCTTACGCCGCCACTGTATTTGACTGCAAAATCAAGTTGGTTGTGATAGAAAAAATGAGGGAATTTCAAAGAAAATTCTGATTTATCAATATGTTGGTATTTAATACATAATAATAAACATTAACACTAATTTTTTTTAATTCTTTAGAGCTTATTAAAGTGACTTCTCATTCCTTGGTATCCCATTTTTTAAAACAAAATAGAAAAAGATATTTATCCACTCAACGAGTCTTTTGTCGCTATCCCAGGGCCGAATTAAGAGGTGTGGAGGCCTCGGGGCAACAAAGGAGTAGAGCCCCCCCCCCCCCATCCCTCAAATTAGTATCCAAATAAAAAATACTAATAGTATCCAAATAAAATCATGTTTGTTATCAAAGGAAAAGTTGTTACTAGTGTTTACTAGTTGGAATTTAGAGATTTTTTTTGAAGTCTATTGTGGGGGCCTCTTTTTTGTGGGAGCCCCGGGGCCGTAAAAATCGGAGAAAGAAAGAAAGAAAAACATTGGATTAAAATGATTTAAAACGACAGGCTACGACTTGAGCTTTCATTTTTACGATCTAATATTTTTCTTTCCGATTTTTAAGGCCGGGTTAAAGTTAGCTCGTGCCAACTTCAACCCGGACAATAAGTTTGGCGAGAACTGTACCTACATGGGTTTCTCTGTCTACACTCTACGGCACTTGTTTTTTTTACAAGTTGTCAAAAATGAGAAAACAATAAATAAATCTTAAGGCCGGCCTCAAACATCCGGAATTATCATAATCTGAATTCAGATTATGAATTAAGAAAGCTCAGAATTCCATAAGGCTTGGCCCGCACGTGAAATCTAATAAAAAGTGCTAGATTGTTGTTTACTCTGTGGGACTCATTGTGCTTAGTCTGTCATGGTCTGTGTTTGTCCGTGTCACAATTTCACAATAGAGATTGGACTGTGTCCGTGTTTTGTTGTATTATTGTAGACAGAGAAAACAAGAAAACTGTATCGTGTGGCATCAATATTCATAGTCTGTGCAAATCCAAAATAAAATAGTTCTGTCTTTTATAATTGTCTGTGGTATGACTGCTGTTGTCTGTGGTGTCTAATAAAGACGAGAAAACATTTTTTACAAAAAAAACCTTGTAATTCGATTTATATTCTTATTTTGAGATGTGAAATCATATTATGAATTTAAAATAGTCCTCAAAACTAATCAAAAATGGGCACTAATGGCAACGGTCGCCGCGGAGGAGCGAAAATACCTGATGTTCGCCGCCCCATGGAAGAAGGAGATTGTGTGAACGACATGGAGAGCCCCGAGCTAGATTTCATTTACGATGATTGTGATACTCAAGCCAACGAAATAGCTGAATTATACAGTTATACGGAACATCCAGAGTATCAGCTCAATGTTAAAGCTTTCGAAGATATTATGGAAGAGTTTAACTATCCACCTAGTTGGCAAAGGTTGACAAATAAACAGCAGCGTACTGTGATTATGAAGTTGTTGGAGCACTTGGATGTCGCCGTGAGTGAGATACGTATGCGCGCAACTCGATGTATATTGTATTTAGCTCAGGGATGCTGGGCGGAGATGCAATCGGATGCTGAGCAAGCACACTGGGCCCGTGTCAACGTAATGACGCTGTATGACATGGGAACGTTTTCTGCTTTTGTTGAATTACTGAATCTCGAAATCGTTCGAAGCAGTTCTGCAATCGCTTCCAGAAAGCTTGCAGAATCTCTTGCTGACTCTACTAACTTACGTGTTATATTATCAGTTCTGTACCTTATTACAGAATACATGAGAACTGAAAAAGATAACCCTGAATCTGAGTATAAACATTTAGTTAAAAACTTTAAAGAGGAACTGGGAGCACCATTTGGAGAAGAATTACTGCCTGTTAAACTACTTAGTATGGTGACACATCTTTGTGCAGGAACAACTCCACATTTTCCTATGAAAAAAGTCCTTCTTCTACTATGGAAAGTGCTACTTGTTTATTTGGGAGGATCAAAGGAGTTAAAAGAGAGAAAAGCAAGGCTTAGGGAGAAAAATAACTTACCACCTTTATCAGAAGACACCATTGAGATTATAAAAGGTATGCGAGCAAGTTCCCCACCCCCTAGTGCAGCTGATATGCTAGAAAACCAAAACCCTGGACAAAGAAAACTTTTAAAAGAAAATGAAAGAGAAGGAAAAATTCGCAGACATCTTTTTATGAAACAAACTTCATTAGATGAATCTGATGAACAAATTTTTGTTGACAAAGAAGATACTGGTAATGGCTCAGAAGATTACTCTATGGAGTTCCAGTCTATACCAAGTGAAGGCACACAATCTGAAAACAATCCTAATTGCCCTTATTACATGTATTTCAAACAGTTTGACAGCCCACCTCCACCTCCACCACTGCCGAGGAGTCTTCCTTGGCAGTCTAAAGTGCGCCAGAAAGATATAGACATGTTCCTTGATAATGTTAGGATCAAGTTTGTAGGGTATTCCCTGCCTGGAGATCGACAAACTACTGCTGGACTGCCACAGCCCATACATGAAGGAATAGACATCCTGAAGAAGCATGTGTACACCAGTCTTTCAGAAATACAAGCAGAGAGAGAACTTGAAATTGCCCGAAGCCCACTCACCAAAGGTGAAAGTTATGTGGAAGAAACAGAAGCAGAAGTCTTGTACAAAGCTATGCTGCCGAATTTGCCGCAGTATATGATTGCATTACTTAAAATTCTTTTAGCAGCAGCACCTACATCTACTGCAAAAACTTATTCTATCAATATTATGGCAGACTTGTTACCAGAAGAAATGCCTATGACTGTCCTGCAATCCCTCAAACTTGGTATTGATGTAAACAGACATAAAGAAATCATAGTAAAAGCTGTGACTGCAATATTGTTGCTGCTTTTAAAACATTTAAAATTAAATCATGTTTACCAATTTGAGTTCATGTCACAACATCTAGTCTATGCTAATTGCATGCCCTTAGTGCTAAAATTCTTTAATCAAAATATTTTGTCATATGTGGGAGCTAAAAACACAATACCCATATTTGATTTTCCAGCATGTGTCATTGGAGAACAACCGGAACTGACAAAAGAATGTCTGGATATTGGAGATTCTACTGTTCCATACTCATGGAGGAATGTATTCTCATGCATCAATTTATTAAGGATTTTAAATAAACTAACAAAATGGAAGAATGCCAGGATAATGATGCTTGTTGTTTTCAAAAGTGCACCTATCTTAAAACGCACCCTGAAAGTTAGACATGCTTTGATGCAGTTTTATGTTTTGAAATTACTGAAAATGCAAACTAAATATTTGGGTCGTCAATGGAGGAAAACAAATATGAAAACAATCAGTGCAATTTATTCCAAAGTTCGTCACAGACTTAATGATGATTGGGCATTTGGCAATGATGTTGATGCAAGACCTTGGGATTTCCAAGATGAAGAATGTGCTCTGAGAGTAAGTGTTGATCGCTTCAATCATAGAAGATATGGCACTGGAGGGGAACAAGAAATAGATTTGACTCCACTGGAAACTGATATAAACAGTGTATTAGAAGCTAATATTGATCTTGATGAAGAATTTAAAGATAATTATGAATTGTGGCTAGAACAAGAAGTATATAATAATGAAATAAACTGGGATGTATTGTTGACAGCATGAAATATTATATATTGTAAAACAACATTTCATGATATCATATAAACACATTTACGTTTTTGTACAGTTAGTTTATAATTTTTAAATATCTCTTATTTCATTCAGAAATTTGTTTTATTGATTAGTTAAATGTCATAACTTTCTAAACATGTTTTCTTATAAATCTGTCTAATTATTATAGTTACTTAATTAAGTTACACTGTATTGTTTTTATATTTAAAATTAAATTATCATGACAGATCCACTTTTATGTAAAAATTGGTTACATGAACTTGGAGGTAAATTATAAATATGCATTGTTTTAGTCAGACTAGACGTAAAATGAGTGTATTTTATAGTAGGTAACTCTCTAGAGCTTGTGGGTAATGAATTGTAATAAATCATGTATTTAGTAACTAGAACAACATAAAACAGAACTGAAACTATTCGCCATAACATCATTTTGATTTGTCTACCTATACCTATATGATGAAATTTAAGAATTTGTTAGTTTTAGAATTTTGAACAAGCCTTGGTGTATGTATTGATAAAGGTTATTACCATTCTGAATGATTACAGCGTAATACTTTAAGATATTCCACACTAGTATGCAACTTCGGAACGACCATAATTATAGATTGGCGAAATAGCTACTTACAATTAAATAAAATTTTAATGAAAAGTATATTAGTATTGTACCAGTGAATGTAACATTGCAATATCTAAATAAAAGTGTATAAAGTCCCAAGCAACGATGTTTTATTCTTGTAAGCATGTATGACAATCACAAAACAATCTTAAATGGGCTACTACAACTATTAAGTGTCAGCAAGCGCGCCCTCTAACGGCGGTCGATTTCGAGTTTCGAGGGTCGCACCGGGCGTAATCCATCTTGCGTACAGTTCTCGCCAAACTTATTGCTCAACCCGGACTACTACTACAAGTTCTCGCCAAACTTATTGTCCGGGTTGAAGTTGGGCTAGCTAACTTTAACCCGGCCGTAAAAATCGGAGATAGAAAAATATTGGATTAGAACTATTTTAAACGACAGCCTACGTATTGAGCTTTCGTTTACATTTATTAAAATCTAATATTATTCCTTCTTCGATTTTTACGGCTGGGTTAAAGTTCGCACGTGCCAACTTCAACCCGGACAATAAGTTTGGCGAGAACTTATCGTATTGTGTGCTTGACTACTATCTAAAATTCTAATAGTCTGTGATTGTGTCTGTGACCACTGATGCAAACTTAGCTATTTTAGAGCTAGATCTCGCTATTTTTGTACCCTAGCAGCTACATTTTTAAAAAGTTTGTAGCTAAAAATAAGGTACTTTCCTCTGAATTTTGATTTCAATAATATTATTTTTTTAACTTCTATCTAGTTTTTGGGGTAAAATTTTGGAGTCTGGCAACTTTTGCAGAAGATGTACCTACAGTACGTACGCGATATAACTTGGCGAGTCCGAAGTTCGCGCAGAAGGCTGCGCAATAATGTTTTTTAGGAACCAAATGGTGACATGAGGCGGCATGCGCGGGGTGGTGGTCTAGCTAGAGACGTACCTTACGTAAACCATAGACATAAACACAATCAATCCTTGAACTGAATAAATATGGTATCGATTAGTTTCACTTATAATCGATTCATTTTAGTGTATATAATATATTTAACGAAATATTATAGACTAATATTTCGTTAAATAGACTAATATAGTGAACTTTATCGTTAATAATTTAGCCTTTGTCTATATTAACAAAATATGATTAATAAAATAATGTTTTTGCGGTTCAATAACATGATTTACTTAAATTACAGTGATCTATTAACGACTACATGAATAACGGCCGTTTGAGAAAATTTTACCCTTGTTTTCCAATGGAAGAGAAACATATTTTTACTACTTATTTTCAATCGATTTGAATCATAATCGATTAAACAACACCTGCAAGAATGCACATTGCACATCCCTTTTTGTTAACTTCGTAAGCTTCGTACTTTTTCGGCAATACTCGGGTACGAGGTATTATATCTCAGTCACACTTTTGGTGTTCGTGTCGCCATCTCTGTCTCGACCACAGTCGGTAACAAAAGTTTCCGTCGTTTTATTTCGTTGTGTTTTTTGTTTGTTGTTATCTTTGTTCGTTGTTAAGTGTAATTGTTGTCTTATTTATAGTTGTGTGTTTTTGTAAAGTGTTTTTGAGTTTATTTTGTTATTGGCGTCAGTCCTTATTAGGTATTAGATATTTTCTCTTCGAATGTTTGTTTATCTGGTAATAACCGTGTTCTTCACGAGTGTACTTGCGCGGAAGTTCGGAGAGCCTGTGTTCAGACTCGCCAAGTTATAACGGACGTACCAAAGAAAAAATAATGGTACAGTTGGCAACACTGTCTGTGACACCCACTGACACTGACTGTCACGTCTGTCTGTCACTCACTGTCTCACTGACCCACCCAATCCAATAGTCCATTTTGCTGAAACTACCAAAGCGATTTCTAATTATAAATTTTGTAATTTATTTAGTTTTATCGTGTTATTGATATCTTATGATGTTAAGTGGTAATTAATACAAATTAATGACAGTGCTTTATTGACCAGCATTAAGAAGGTAATGACTAATAATTTATGTACCTATCTTACTTCCTGCGTTTTACTATAAGGTTTCCTACCAAATTACTGCTTGATTGAACTTAACTATGAACAAACTAGTGTTTATTTTTCACCTAGCTAAAATGTAGTTTGTTTTAACAGCACTAACAGCAAAATGGCTGAATTAGCAGCGCTACTACAAACCGAGATCCCCGAGGGGCGCAGTCATCTAACAGACAGCCACACAAACCTGGAGCGTGTAGCTGATTACTGCGAGGCGAATTACTTTCAGTCTGAAAACAAAAGACTTGCTCTAGAGAGCACCAAAAATTATACAACACAATCACTAGCAAGTGTAGCATATCAAATAAACACTTTGGCATACAACTTCTTGCAACTGTTGGAATTACAAACAATGCAATTGGCTGAAATGGAAGGTCAAATGAACCATATTGCTCAAACTGTCTCTATCCATAAAGAGAAGGTTGCCAGGAGGGAGATTGGAGTGTTGACAGCTAATAAAGTGACAAACAGACAGTACAAAATCATTGCTCCTGCTAACCCAGAGAAGCCAATCAAATATGTGCGAAAGAGTATTGATTATACAGGTATGTATACAGGTGTGTCCATTACAAGTAATTACATTTATAACTTTATTATCAGTTTAGAGTTGTAAGTTTTACTGAGTTTTATTTGCTATTAGCATTGGATGACATTGGTCATGGTGCCCGTTGGAATGGAGCAACAAGTGGCACTCCAAGGGGTCGTCGGTCAGGTTCTGCCCCCAGTGCAGCTACACTGCCTGCACCAACTACGAAGCCCCCAACACCTCCAGCGGCTGTGCGAGCTGCAGCTGCTGCTAACACTGGGACATTGGGCCGTGGCACTCTTGGTACTTGATTTTTGCTTGTTAATATTACTTCCTTTTAAATGTGTGGTGACACACATTTTAGTACCTATTTATACAAACATTACTTGATATAATTTATTTTTTATAGTTTAATGCAATAGAAGCTTAATACATTAATAATTGTAGGGGAGGTAACATTACTACATTTGGAGTTACTCAAAGCGGCTGGGAACCTATTAGATTTTGAAGATTAGATAGAAATAAGAAAAAAATGGTCATGTTATGTGTAACTTTCAGTGGTGGGGGGCCTCGCCACACATTTTAAAAAAAATTCAAACTTTTTTAGATTATGGGTAAGTACAACAAGGACATCAAGATGAAGCATCTGTATAATAATCTGACACGCTCGAGTAACTCCAAAAATCCCTTCTAGGGCTCTCTTACCATAATTACATAGTAAAGAAGCTGTATAATGTGCATCTCAATTGTAATTTGGAACTTGTGTATAGGTAAATCCTCCCGAGAGTACCGCACGCCACCAGCTGTGGCCCCGCCGCAGGTACCGTCGCACTACGCGCCAAACTACCCCCGCCGACCTCCTGGGTATTCTACTCTGCCTGTTGCCCAACCCCAGGTAAGGAAAATTTCATTATTTACAAAATCATGCTTGTGGTATAGTAACAATATTTCAATATTATAAATTGTTTACCAATTTATGACTTGTTAAAACTTTTGTATTGACTAGAACTATGATAGAACTGTTCATTGTTTGTACATTCCTCAACAAGTTTTTAAGCTGACATAATTTTGATATGTTCTCTACATTCGCTGAAAATATTAAACAAATGCACATTAGTGTTTAAAATAGTGCTAGTTCCGTTTGTATTCATTGTAAACTATGCATTGTTTAGCATAATAATAGGTATTCATTTTGTTTTAGGTGGGAATGGTACATCCTAATCAGCATCAAGCTACTTCAAACTATTCGCAGCAAGACTTGCATTCCAGTATGCCACGTTAGTATTTTTATAATGATATTTTTTATGGGTCATAGTTTAATGCAATAGAAGCTTTGCTGCAAAATGATCATGCCAAAATGGAATGGAAAGACGATAGAAAACATAATACAGTTTGACTATGATAAAATATGTGTTAATTTTCTTTCACTAGAAATGTATGTAAATGTGAATGATATACATTTTTATTTTTTAGTGATTGAAAAATATAATCTCAGGCTGGCTTTGAACCTGCATAGAATATTAACATTATTAAAAAAGTAGTATATAAACATATTTATATAATATTTTTATTTAGGTATATTTATTTACAATGTGTCCTATTTCAGCACCCCCATCTCCATTGATTGGTTCTGATGGTGAACATAGCCAGCATTCTATGAGTCTACCTGGACAGGTTTGTGTATTTTATTTTTATTCAATCAGTACAGTAATTTTTCTGAAGACTTAAATATTCAAAGAATAAAGTAAGTAAATAATCAAACAGAATAATATTGCTTACAAATAAAGACAAAGGTTAAAAGTATTTAATAATTACCTGAAGTAAGGGCTTTAGATAAATAATAATAAATACTTTTTCAGTATACCTACTTACCAATACACCGACTGTGGTGCGAGTAAAAAAATAATAATGCTTCTTAATTCATTGAAGTTTCTTTTGACTAGATCCAATAGCCCAACATCAGCGATTGGGAAGTCGTGAGTTGAAATACCACCCTATTCACATATTGTAGTGATCCCTCTACTAGCACATATTTATTTAGCACTTATGTTATACATTGTTACAACTATCAGTGAAAGTGTGGCTATTACTAGCTTAAGCCAGTTACAATTAGATGTAGTTATGCAGGGGTGCATCTTAACTGATCCAGTTTTGTTGTTTGTGTGGTTGACCAAATTTTTTGTTGTCATGTCAACCTTTACCCCTTTAAATGCTCCTTATTATAAAAGATGGTCTAAGAATAACCATATATTGAATAGCTTCTAGAATAATCTCTTTAGTGATTCATATACTTTTAGTCAAGGTTAAGTGACTTAAACCATTATTTCGTAATGAGGATGAAGTTTTTTAACCAAACCCAACCAAGTCATTCTCTTGGTAACTGCCTCTAGTTCTATCAAGCTATAACTAGGTGTACCACACTTTGGCTCTTAGATGAACATTCTTTATACACTGATAAGCATACAAGGAGTTTTGACAGTTGAGTATCATTGGTACTATTTCAAAATTTACCAATATTCGAAATTGAAACAATAATATAAATGGTAATGTCTTCAAAAAATCTTGATTCCTCATTCTAATTCAGTGAAACGAATCACTATCAGAACTCGTCCAGAAAGTGTAGCAAGATTGTTAGCATGTACAACACAATTACAGCGTGCGTCGTCATCCTCCGCGGGAGGAGGCTCTATCCGCGGCGGTTCCGTATCCCCACCACTGCCACCCCCACCCATGGACGACGAATTGGCTCATGATGCCTTTGGCAGACCTCATCATCTCAATGTAGGTGTCCTTGTTTATTTTTAATTATGCAACTTAAATTTTAACCAATACTGTAAAAGGAAAGCATGCCTTATCATTGACTTCTAGTTGTAAGCGCGGTTGGCGAGTGAAGAATGCGGTGCAAGGATTGTTGAACTATGTTGGGTTTGCTGTTAAAACAATTCACAGTTACAGCTAATGTTACTGTGATTCTTCTAACAGAAAACTCAATGCCACAGCCCAGCAATCCTTGGACCTCGAATTTGGGTTTGGTGATCTAGCAATAAGCTTAGGGCTCTTTAATTAGCAGTACAACGTAAAAGCAGTGCCAATATATATATTTATCTGCAATATTAAACTGACTCCTGCGATCCGCGCACTGACTGTATCCTCGCCCATATGTGGAAACACAGCTTTAATTTAATTTCGTTTTGTAAAGATAGTTTGTACTTTTTCAACATTAATTTTGTTCATAAAATTATAGAACAAGATGGGCACGCAATACACAAACGCTGTTCCTGCTATAGTGCCCGACGAGGAAGATTTGCCTGGATGGGTACCTAAAAACTACATTGAGAAAGGTATTTAATGTTTGTCAGTTTAAGTTTATTAACATAAAAAAATTATAAGGGGTACCTTAAAACATTTTTAGTATCTACTAAAACAACTACAGTGCCATATGTTCGTTCTACTACATATCTCACACAATTATTTCCTGATCGTATAACATCCAGAATAAAAAGTATAGAATAGAATCCCGAATAAAAAGTCAGGCATGATGATAGCTCATCTAGTATGTTTTTACATTGTACCAATTCTGAATGTGTGTCCATATTACAGTTGTTGCGATATACGATTACTACGCTGACAAGGAGGACGAGTTATCATTCCAAGAGAGTGCCGTGATCTACGTACTGAAGAAGAACGACGACGGCTGGTGGGAGGGCGTCATGGATGGAGTAACGGGACTCTTTCCGGGAAATTATGTGGAGCCTTGTGTCTAACATGGGTTTGGATTCGCGAAGACTTCCTAGCCTAAACAGTTACGCTAACAAATTAGATAAGCACTTTGCCTATTACTACCTATTACTGTTATACCTAATACGGTATTTTTTTTTGTATGTGTATGCAATTGTAAAAAATGTGAGGTTGGCTACAATGCTAAGTAAGTATGGGCGAGTATGCATGCAAATTGACACTGGTAACGTTAAATTCCCATAGGTTTAGTCTGAAATTATGTGAATTATTTTGTTATCTAATAGTGCACAGTATGTTTACAGCATCTGGCTCTATGTTATAATTACGATATCAGATTAGATATAGCACGATATAGTACAGATATTCAATTTAGCTAATAAAAGAAAAGTTATTTTCATGGTAGTTACACGAAGACTAGCTTCATCACTACAAAATCAACTACCAAATCAATATAAAATGTTATCTTTTTGTATTTTTTAAGCTTGGAAAATGCTATATTAATCTTAATAATTTTACTATAACATATTCAATATTATTCTTGTATGATAAAACGTATTCTAAATAAGCTGATATTTTGTTAATACGATCGCATTATCTCGTGTTCTCTGGTTATTTTTATATCAAGTAAACTGCAGGTACTCATGAAGTAAATTCTGTTCTTTTTTTTTAATTTTCTGTTAACTTTATAGTTTGTGAGTAAAACTAAAAGTGATGTACAGACCGACAATTTTTTTTACATAATAACATTCCATGTACACGCCTGTATTTCCCGAAGGCTGGCTACTTTGGCTGAGGTGTACTAATATACACCCAGTTACCCTATTGCTAAAAGCATAATAACACTGCGCAACCTGGGATTCGAAACTAGGGCCTCGAGCGTAGCAGTTGCGCTTAGGACCATTAGGCTACTGATGCAGTTTCTACAAAATATATTTTTAGTTCTATTATTATATTATCTTTTACATTTTTAGCAATATAGAACTCCTATTAACAAATTGGCTCATAGTTTAATATATTACTTTAAACTTATGGCTTAGTATAATCAAATTATACTGTGTATCTTACACGGTATAACAATTGATTTTATAAATATAATGAAAATTGAACCTACTATAATATTATGGTATAAATTATATAAGCAGTGTATAAATCATTGTATTTTATTTATTTTTGCATGAACCTACAAGGAAACGCAATGTGCGTCTTATATTGTATCGTAAAACCTTTACCAAGTCTATATAGGAAATTAGCTGTTCCTGGAAATATTTATTTAATTAACTTCAATGTTATGTACATACTGGTAGTACATAAATGAAATTCTATTTATCGAAAGTTTTCCCTTCCAATATTTGCGACCATATTATATTATGTACTAGCCTTATAAGTTGTACTATTTAAATACCCATTGACAGTAGGAACTGCAGGCTCTGCAGTGCATTATACTGAGATAAATTCTTACTAACGTAAATTCAGATAACATGGTAAAGAATAATACTTTGGTTTTTTTAGTTTGTCTTTATTGCATTTAAATGCACAGAAATACTTACATCTAGTCAAAAGCACTAGAATGCTTTTTATCAAATGCACTACTACGTTATTTTAATACAAATTCAAATGAAATGTCACACGCACCAAGACTAATTTTGGTAAAACCATGTATACACTAAACAAATCAGAATTCAGATGACACAAGTATGTCTTAACTTAAACGGTAGGTATTCAGTATCTAATAGTGCGTTGACACAACACCGGTTTCTTAAATCAGTTTTATGATTATATGATTACATAAAGCAGCGGTATCCAAACTATGGTCCGCAATGCTGCCGACGGAGTTTTATTAGGTCCGTATCTTAGTTATTTTATCCTCGTTATAAATAGTTCATTTCATGACGACGCGCGTCGTTATACTAGTCACTTGTTTAGGGTTTTAAATTTATTCACGCGACTTCGAGAACGAGAAAGTAACAAACAAAGGTAGGTATGGTTATTTGACTGTCGCGTCAGCAAGTAAGAACTAATGCGAGTATTTTTATACGTTTGAGACATTAAATTATTTTTGGAAAATTATAATTGAATATTGTAGTAAATTTTCAGTCTATTGTTTCTTCTGTTGGACTTCAAACAACACCCAGTTTTGAACATGAAAGTTTGGATACAGAATAGATGGTCCCCACTACATTCCAATAATTTGAGAAAAATGTTAAATTGTCAGTGATCCTACTTTCTTAGGTTTCTAACATGAAACGTTATTATTCCTTATCATCTAAGTCCATATTTTCGGCAGTTGTGATTTCATTGTCTTGGCTTTTTGGTTCTGGATCAGATTTCTTTTCATCAACCTCCTCTTTATTTGTGGATTCGTTACTGACGGCAGTTTCCTTTTTTTCTTGATTTTCATTTTTAGTTTCTTTTTTCGGTTCACTAGAACTTCTGTATATAACAATTTTAAGGTTTTATTTTATGAATCTCTCTCTCTACATACTATATGAGATAATATTAAATAATGACTTTACTCACTGTGTGGGTCCATTGACTATTTCCACGACATCATCGTCTTCATATTTTATGTTCACGACAGCCTCAACTTTACTCTGGATACTCTTCAAAGCTGAGTGGAATATCTTTGAACTGGCCTGCGAGTTAAAAAGAACAATTTAAATCACAAGTAAATATAGCAAGGCGAGTTGAACATAATAAAATGGACACGTACCGTGAGCGAGGCGATCCTGGAGCGCGCGGCGGCGAGGCTGGCGCTGAGGTCGGAGACCTGCGTCTGCGCGCCGCGCTCGGCCTGCTGCGTGCTGGCGGCGGCGGCGCGGGCGGCGCGCAGCGCGGCGCGGGCGCCCTCCAGCGCCGCCTCCAGCCGCGCGCGCGCCGCCGCGCTGCGCGCCTCCGCCCGCACCAGCGCGCCCACGTCCACCAGCCGCGACTTGTACATCACCATACCTGCACACACTACTCATTTAATACCTTGATAGCATGGGAAACTTTGGGTGTATATTACGCAAGAATTTCTACATATACCTACTACGAATTATAAGCAGGAGGACCCCGGCAAAATACTAGTTAGTAAATTATGTGTAGATAACCTCTCATTTGATTTCACATCGTATTTGCACCACTAGCCCATTACTACCAAAATTGCGACCCATTTTAACCTCGACTGTTCAAATTTAAATTTTACCTGAGTCACTAACATCCTTGGTGTCACCAGACTCTGCTTCAGAGTCACCAGATGCATTAAAGATAGGCAGCAAGTTGCGATTACCTGCTGCAATTGTTTCTTCTAATTCTGCAATCTACAAAGGAATATTCATACTTAAAATAACGTTATAAGTAAACAAAGAAAGAATATATTTGCTCACCCAATAAAATACTTACATGTGTTGGCACATCATTGGTCATAAATGCATTTTCCAGGGGCAGATCTTGTATCGCCTCAGGTGAGCCAGATGAGACATCTCTTATGTTTTGGATTAGGGTCCTAAAAAGATTTATTTTTATATACATTACACAATGTAAAAGACTATTACAGTTTGTTAGTAAGTAGACTTACACATTAAACAATAAAAAAACTTACTTATAGTTGAACATTTCTTTAACGCATACTTTTTCGAGCACAGCTCTAATTTGAGAGCGGGACAGTTGCAGGCCGAGGCTCATAAACAAGTTCTGTAGATCTTTTTTGGTCATGCTGCCGCCGCGTGCCGTGTCGAAGTACACGAGAGACAGTAGAAGATACGGGTCCGGAGGCAACTCCACGCCGCGACTGCGCCGTTTGGGTGAACTACTGCGTTCGTCATCACTGGGACTTTCCTATTTCACAAATATTTTATTTTAGTAAAAATCCAAGCATTTGCATATTCCAGATAGGAACTTATTGTTTTATAAGTTGTTTTATTCATTTTGAAGTGGTTTTGTATTGCTTGGCTATCATAATATCTAACTGTTAGATATTGCACAACAGAAGTATGCATATCAGAGTGTTGGTAAGTGTTACATTCTCACTCTTGTGTACTAGTAGTGTTAACTCAATGTATGTGTGTATTACCTTCCTGTCTCGCCTGCGCGAGTCTCGCCTTTCATCACGTCTATCTTCCCTCTTCTCTTCTCGCTTCTCATCTTTCTTTTCCTCTTTCTTCTCTTCTATTTTCTTTTCAACCTTCTCCTCCCCTTCTTTCTTCTCTTTGACCTCTTCTGCTTTTTCGGGTAATGTGTATAAGGTTTTGTAAATATAGAAGCCGAAATCTCGCATCAACATCTCGTTGAACAGCTCCGCGAAAACGAATAACTGTGACAAACAATATTTTCTGAATATATAATCTGGAATTTCTATAAAAACATTATTATGTAAATTAATTTATTATTAATCGATTACAGTGTCCAAGTGCATCAGCCTCTTAGAACTACCATCATTGAATACCCTCAATAAGAAATGAGATTGTATTCAAAAGCAAATTTATGCGTCATAAAAAATGATTTTGAATTATAATAAATACACTTTAATTAAATGATACTGAATAAGTTTTCATACCTCGAAGCTATGTTCCTTGTTGTCAGTGATACGGTAGTCTAACAGGAGTGAAAGTGTGGCAACATTGCAGTTGAATTTGCCGCCCTTTGCGATGTTGGACGGATGCACCAGAATGTGCGGTGTCGGTGGTATTTCGTAACGAGACCTACGTAACTGTTTCTCTTTTTCAAGCTTAAAAATAAACAGGTTTATTATTTTGTTGCCAATTGTAGCTTATAACATAAAGTAGCAATGAAATAACTGTAATTGGATGTGAATTCAAATTTTTAAAAGAACATGATTGTGTCAATTATGAATTTACTTTGAACAACACAAAGCTACACGAACTTGCACAATTTATAAATTTAAAGTATGGCAATAACATTGGATAAAAATCAAAAGAAAACAATACACAAAACAAAAGCATGATGATCAATGAATACCTTTCTTTTCTCCTCTTCAATTTCCTTTTCACTTTTTTTTTCCTCTTTTTCTACTTTTTCTTCTTTCTTTTCAGTTTTTTCAACTACAGGTTCAACTTTCTTTACTTCTTCTTCATCTTTAATTTCAATTTTCTCCTCCTGGGTCTTTTCCTGTTCTTGTTCTTGTTCATCATCTTCTAGTTCCATTACATCATCACTTTTCTTGTCTTCTGATTCTTCAGTTTTCAATATTTTCGATAAACGTGATACTAGTTGAGCCCGTAGACCTGCAGGAAACCTTAGCTTTTATTTCGTAATATTATAATATTTTTAATACATAATTTTAAATATGTTTGTGTGTTGCAGAAAACTGCAATATGTGAATTATTATTCATTATGTATCCACAATTGAAGAATTAAAACATGTATTTTACCTTTACAACTAACATTACGAGCACGCAGTTCTTGTCTTAATTGTTCAACTTTAATAGTTCTCAGATCTATTTTCGAATAATGTGTTGGTTCTGGTTTATCCTCATCATCGTCATTTTCATCTATGGTTATGGTGGTACTATCCAAATCTTTTTCCTGAAATTTTTATGATGATTAGTTTTATTTTGTCAGGTTATCAACAGGAAAACTCAGGGTCGCAAAATTAATAAGCTGAGTTTAATTTTTTTAGGTTTGACTTTTGACTAATATGGACTATGAAGATTCTTTAAATGTTATTCTGTGAAGAATAAGAACGTAATGTAAGTGATTATAATAATATTATCTATGTCCAAGTGATGTCGGCATGGCAACTTGACGGTTTGTCGTCGGCAGCACTGGCTCGTTGCTCTTCCAACATATTAGTAGCGCGCAGCCGGAAACGTAACTAAACAAAACTGGGAACAAACAATTTGCGATTTTTCCGCCGCGGAAGTGTCAGTCGCTGCCGCTGCCGCTGCCGCAGCTGCAGGTGCAGTTGCTTGCTGCTCATTTTTGCTGGACTCCGGTTCGTCGCCGTCGAGTTTTCGTATGGCAGCCTCGCAGGCTGCTTTATACTGCTCCTGTACGGTGGCCCAGTCGATACGCGACGATTGCGCCGACCACACGTCTGGCAGGAACAACACCACACACTCGAGCCGCGACTTGCCACCGCTGCCCTCGCGCCAGTAGTAAAACTCCACCATTCGGTACCTGCATGGGTAATACAGTTATAGTGGAATACTCACAAGCGCATCGCGCGCGCCGCCCACCCGACTGCAGACATGGACACGACACATCCGCTACGAGAGTAACAAACTGCAGTTTTGGTACGTGGTACATCGAGTCTGCATCCAATCAGTTGCGCCCTCCACGATGTACTAACGCCTTCATACTCTCACTTAAAGAATGTGTGTACCATGACCAATTCAAGGAACGACGGGGGATTAAAGCCTCTTCTGTCCATTGGTCACCCAATAATCGAGTCAATAATTCACATTAATAATACTGCACCAACTGTGACAATATGTCCAGAAGAAACTCCAGATCCAAAATATTCTAACTCAATGATAAATACCAGCATAGCAGAGCAGTTAGTTGACCAAAAACATAATTGTATGACACTTACCATTGTGTGCATGAAGATAAATCCACGCCTGTGAGAGCTTTGCAAGTGCGTATAGCAGTCTTTACCAAAACTTTTGGATCAGATTGAGGATTTTCACCATCTAAAGAAGGGCTCCAAGGTCCACCTATAGCAAAATTTTCACCACCTTTCCCTTTCTGTCCTACAAGGAACTTGATCAGTCTAGTTGGATGCAATGGATTTTTAGAGCTGGAGCGTTTATCTTTTTCTTCAACTTTTGTGAGGCCGCATTTTTGGTACAGTGTCTCTAATGTTGGCATGCTGATTAACATTACCTAGAAAAAAGTATCATTTAATGTGTAATTTGGGCCCTATAATATAAGTATGCATAATTATGATTTATTCATTATTATTTATCATAAGAGGTAAAGTAAGTATTAGTTCTTATACATAACATGTACTTTTTAAAAATATAATAATTATACAAACAATAATAAACTCTCACTTTCGCTGAAAATTTGTAATCTGCATCTGGTGGTTCTAAAACTGCATCATTAGGAGTAGGATTTTCGACTTCTTTGTTCATGATGTGATATGCACATGGGTTATTTATAGAAAATGGTGTCTGTGGGGGGAATGTTTCACCCCATTTAACTTGAGCATTGAAGAAGTCAGATGGTACATATAAATTGGTATATCTTTGAGACAAGCCAGGAACATCCATTTTTTGTCTGAAAAGAAAAAACATACAATACAATAGCAACTTGACCTTGAAATATTAGGTATATGAGTTTTAATAAAATGCTAAAATATCAGGCTTTACACAACTTTAATTCTAGAAGTTATGAAAAACTTACATATCAAGTGGAATCCTTGGAACACGAACAACATATTTGATTGGTGATGGCTGGTGTACAACAGGACGCTTACGAGGTGGAGAATCACGACGGCTGCGGCTATCGCGACGATCACGCGAGCGTGACCGAGTCCGTGAACGGGATCTTTTCTGTGAAAACTGCTACATCAAAATTAGATTATTAGAACACATGATAAAACAGAAATACTAAGCTTAAGCTGACATGGTTCCAAGCATATGGTATTGTGTGAATATAGCATACAAAATAATTATAAATATTGTTTCTAACATTCTCTGCAATGACAAGGCAACATCTTTTATGTTGGCAAAGAAAGGTAAAAGAAATTGTTAAATGAGTTAGCCTTTTGTTTAAGCATTATTATTCTCTTTATAATATTGTTAAAATAATGGTCAGTCGCCTAAAAGATTATCTGAAAAGTTAAAATGCAGTTACTCTTGGACATAGTTGATCAAAATTCATTTCTATGATAAACACTGCATGTAGGCATTCATTACAGTTGGTTATGCAATATGGTTATATAGTCTAAAGGAGAAATAATAATTATGATTTGTACTTATTTATATTATGATATATCAACAGGATTACCAAATTTCAAGTGAGTGGGTGTACTTAATAACTTTTCAGGGAGTACATGCATGTTGTATCTTATTTTATAAAAGTTATCAGCTTTTGTCTTACCCTTTCATCCCTGCGAGGTGGGCGATCATCACGACGAGATGGTAAAGACTTCTTATTTGCTGGAGGTGGAACAGCATTATAACTGTTACTCTTGGGAGGATTATTAGGCTTCTGGTTAGGGCCTGTTTTTGGCAGAACTTGAACACGAGTTGCATTCCATTTAAACGGCATGTTAGGGTTAAAAGTAGCTTCAACAAGAACTCGGTCATTAACTTTAGGAATGATACCCTTGGCACATACTGATGTTTGGTAAAACACATCGTGATCAACAAACCCGAAATCATTGTGAGTTTTAGTCACGGTGCCGGTAAAAACACGTTGATCTGTGTTACTTGATGATTGATTCGTTTGCGTATTTTGATACATTCCCGGATTCATAGCACGCGGGGTCGGGTACGCGACAACATTCCCAGGATACATTTGACCTTGAGTCATTTGGTTCATTGGCATTTGTCCTGCCATTGGCATAGCCATTCCACTTTGCGCTTGCATCATACTAGGATTAAACACGGCTTGTGTTTGTTGAAACTGCATCATCCCTTGTTGTGTCATCATTGCATTTGGATCCATGATTTGCGGATTCATGCCGGTCATGTTTGTGTTCACGTTTGACCGAGCCCATGGTGGATTTTTTGGACCGCTTCCCGATTGCATACTACTATTTATACCGTACTTCAGAACATAGACACAAATTGTATTACGTTATCTCTAAAGTTTGTACGATATTTTATGAACATGCACTACTGTTAGAAATATACTCCAATGCAAATTTGCAAAAATAACATTAGCTCGCAAATGGAGGAATCCAAGCGAACAGCAGAGACAATCACAAATGAAATGACAAAGACAACCAACATAAACTTTACTGCACAATGCACAGATTTAATATATTGTAGCAAGCTACTTTACTGTCACAAGCAAGTGTCACAGTCACAGTTTTTTTTTTTTTTCTCTCATGGCAATAGATTGTACTTTATGCCAGTGTCAGGTTAAAAGTCACAGATTAGTAAAACATTGATAAATGTCCACAGACAAGGTAGAGTAGGGTAGGATAAAGCGCCAGATAGACGCACGGTTTTAAAGACCGCGGTCTTTGTGCTCGCGTACTTACTCGGCTCGTCGCCGGTTAGGGTTCTCAACTAGGGGCTTTCTCCCCAAATTTAGGGGCAAATGAGTGGGATGGTATTTTACGGGGTTTTTTTTAATTTACAAGTATAAACGCTAAGATAGCCCATATTCAGCCAGTAAGTTATATAAAATGTATTAAATGAAAATATTTTAATTTGTGATGTCGAAATGTCTTCAAAATCAAATAGTAAAATTGCATAATCACAAAATGTTCTTATTATTTATTATACGCTTTATTGCACACCAACTTATGTATTTTATATGGTATGCAACCATCAGCCACCTAAAATGGTAAGTAGTTTGGAGGAAGAGGGTCGCCAGACATAATAGCACACGTAAACCGACTTAGAAGTGGAGCAAAATGTATTTAACACAATACCGAAATTTATTTGTCATTTAGATAGGTACACGCTGCCAGACCGCAACTGCAACTGATAATTCTATTTCGAGTGATTCGGGATTTGGCATATTACTTATAAGTTCAGTAGGTATATTACTTAATGGAGTAACTGTAGTCTGTGTTTGGGGCCTGTAAAATTACTAAACTACGCTCTAAGCTCTTTGGTATGGACTCCTGTTGCTAAGAAAACGATTGGGACTATGGTTTGCGCTCGACATTGGCGTTTCAGTTCTATTGGTAAGGTAAGTCTTGATATTTAGTGAGTTTTTTAGCTGCCTAGTGGTTTGGATATTGTGGGTGTTCTGTAGTCTGTACTGCTATATCTATACCTAAATAGGTATAGTAGGTACTCTAGGTACATACATACGCTAGGCACAAACACGTTGTTTCGAAATATGTAGTAATGTCATAGGGAATCGGGAATAAAAAGTCTGACTCATAGAACAAAGTTTTAATCGCTGAGAGCTTGTGGCAAAGTTATTGCAGAGGGACCTTGGAAGTAAAAATCAAATTTTGGTGTTGGTGGATCTGGTTCAATGTTAAATTCTGCGACAATTGATCCCCCAGCCGCCATCACCGTTGGAAAAGCAGCTGCTGGGTACACAATTGAAGACGTACCGACAACAAGGCACACGTTACACCGTGATATAGCTATATCTGAAAAAATATAAAGAAATATTGTATGAATGATGATTGGTATTTCATAAACTACTAGTTTGATGAAAAAAACAGCGTTAGATTTGATAGCCCATTTATTGAGGAAGGCTATTGTATACCTACCACCACGTTTCCACCAATAAGAGCGGATTATACATGAAAAATGTTGCAATAACGGTGGAAAATTAATACTTTTGAGAGCTTCCATTGCGTGCGCTGCAGTTTCGCAAAAAATCATGTACGACAGAATTAACCCTCGACAGCATATTTAGTCTATCTTTTTGCAAGGTGTTCGTATAAACATAATATTATCCAAATTCATAAACGTTTTATGCGACCGAAGTCATGGACAAAAGTTAGTCATTTATAAAAGCACTGAATCAGCGTATGTAATTAAAAATGACTTGAATTAGAAAAGACTGGTTGTTGGTCTAGCGGTCACAAGTGCGACTGCTACGCTAGAGGTCGTGGGTTCGAATCCCGGGTCGAGAAAAATGTTGAAAAATTCCCAGTGGCAGGTCGGAGTCTGGATTTGTGGCCGGTTGATGTCAATAGGCTCGTGGAATGTGGGTGTACATTAGTACACCTCTGCCTAACCCTTCGGGGAATACAAGCGTGATGGTATATAATTAAAAATTACCAGTTTTATCCACTACAGCAGAATCCAAAACTTCACCGAACCAGACAATGTGTGGTCTTAACAGACCACCACAGTCCGCCTTTTTACAATGGGGGAGATCCTTTTCTGGAATGTCAGAGGTAAGCTTCTTAGAGTTCGGAGAACCGCGGCCAGCTAGTGCCTAAAAATAGTGAGTTACAAACTTACAATACGAATTGAGAGGAATGTCTTTTATTTACAAGAAAAGAAGTAAACTGATTCTGTTTAAAGAACATATTTAGGTACATGTACAAAATTCAAATAAAAAAAATCCCATTAATTGGCGCGCCTAAGCCTCCTCTCCAGAACTTTCTGGAGAGAGGGAGAGACGGACAGCATTGGATTCACGCAAAGAATATTAAATTTTTAGAACCCGTAATATTAAGTGCACTACCTCTGGATTGTTGTAGATGAAATTATCTGCTAAGTAATTTAACGAGGACTTGAACGTGCTGAAAAAAATTTTCATTATCAGTTCTTACAGGGTCCATGGAGTTTCTTGCCGGATTCTTCTGCAAAGAATCAACTTTTTGGAACCCTTATGATTATATAACATTTCTTATATGCTTGTAAAAGCTATTTGAACTTGAAGTTATAAATTTTGCCGATAATTACCTCACATATAGGACTGTCTGTATTCACTCGCACGTCGTTGCATTTGGTACAACGAGTCTTAAAGAGATTTCCATGAAGTTCTATTATATTTTTGGTTCCTGCCTTAGCATGTAGGCCGTCCACATTTTGTGTTACTACTGTGACTGTCTTGTCCAAGGCGTGTCTTTCTTCATACCGGGCTACTGCGAGGTGTCCCTGAAAACAGTTCAATTTATTGTTAATCAATTTAAGATTTTGCTGGCAAAGTATAAAAATATCGCTAAGTGCATAGTACTGTATCTTAACCAATAACTGCTCCAGTAAGTAGTAAGTAGTGTTTTTGGCGAAAATAAATTAGAATATACTTAAATACTTTTGGGTGTAAATACAATCTAGGTTTCTTTATGAAAGTCTCAGTAGCAGCTCGGAATTGTAAATGCTGCCTGGATAACCCTTTAAAGACGTCTACCCTACAATAGTAAAACTACTGTTTTGACGGATGAGAGCATAATGGCAATAGAATTCAGAATATCTATGCCATACTCACATGCGATTACAGTCGTGATGGCGGATGAAGCCTTTTACACAGAAGCTCTACTTAAATTAAAGCTAGTAAGTTAGGCAGTCAACATAAGCGCATAAGGCACCTCAGAATTCATGAGAGGCTTATGCTAGCTAAGTATGCTACGTAAAATTCTCTAATTACTAAGTCAAGGATACCTTGACAAGCTATAAATATAATATAGCAATCTAGAAGGATTACCGCATTAGGTTTTGATTTCAACACCAATTCACGTCTATAATGATAGAATTCCCAAACCAATCCAGGGTCATCTCTAAAGGCTGCAGGGCTAGCCAGAATCGAAGCTTCCATTTTTCTCCATAGTCCATCAGTTCCCCTAAATGTTGGCACACCAGACTCTGCACTCATACCAGCACCAGAAAGAACAACGACATGCTTAGCGGCATTCAAAAGGTGTTTAAACTTAGCAAAGTCGTTCGTTTGCTTCTGAGAATAGAATTTGAACAAATAACCAAGTAGTTTTCTGTGTTCGCAAATTGATAGTGGAATAACGTTCATCATACGGGTAAACGCATTTAATAGTTAATCGGAAACTGTTCAATAAAACAATATTATTTAAAAATAATGTTAATACTATAAAATAACATAAATTAGACTATTTGATTATTAAATATTAATTTATACATGATTATTTATTATTACTACTCTACCATGCCGATGACATTGTCTACTGTCAGGTAAACATTTCAAATAGCTTTTTTTGTATGTAACAATAAATGCTGCTTCATCCTTCATGCACAAGAATAATAAGAAGAATAGCAGTGGGGGAGTTTTTATGCATTTACTCTTATCATCTTAATACAATGCACTCGGAATAGTCGGAATGATCAATGGTTCATGCAACCAGATTTATTTGCTTCCGTTATAAATCCCGGGCAAAGCGCACTACACGCGTACCTGCAGCTACGGTAGTAAATAAAGCGCATAATAGTATAAAAGCTGCTTTCAGTGGTTCAAAGTTAAATAGGTAGGAATAGGCGTTGGTTTTTTGTTTATGATTAAATTAAAAAAATGGACTTAAATGGAACTGCCTAGTTAACCTAGTGGTTGTAAGCGTGAATGCTACATTTGAGGTACTGGGTTCAATCTCGGGGTCGAGCCGTGTTAATGGGTTATCATGGAAAATTCTCAATAGTAGCTTGAAATTAGGATTCGTACCCTGTTCATGGCAATGTGAGAGGTCATTATGTTGAACAGGGGGCGTTAGGGGCAGGTGGTAAGTAAAATACTGCGGATCTTGAAAAGCTACGCAATAAACAAAGTTATAAAAAGAGCGCAATTTTTCTTATATAAATAACAATATTTAGGCAATGAAAGGCGTCGTGGTAAAGGGATTTGTGAGCTAAAATTAAAGTCACTTTACTTTTACTTTTAATCATTATGCGTGCGTTTTGAATTTATGTGCTGATTAGGTATTTCATTATCACGGTAAAGGAAAACATCGTAAGACCTGCTTACAAAAAATCTCGACGGGGCAGTCGGTGTGAAGGTTAAATTAGATCCGTAATAATCTTTAATGTAGCTTCTAAAACGACAGTCGGGTTGTAGGCTGTCTGCTAGGTAGTTGGTAACTTGGTTGAATGGATAGAATAGAAATCGCAACAGATTACTATGATTATAAGCAAAAGAGAAAACCACGCTGGCCAAGAATCCAAGTTTAATATAAAATAGGATCAAAGTGAACCGTATGCGACCCCCACGTATCCGCAATCCTAATAGACGACTACCGCAATACGTTCGTCCGAAATCAGACCAAAATTGTGCAGGGCCGGGTTTCTAAGGCACAAGACGTATTGTGTCAAATAGTAGTAGTCAATTTGGCTTCAAAATTGTTGATTTATGACTAACAAAATCAATGGGCCAAAGGTATGATATTCTTCTCCAACTACTTCTACACCAAATATTATTACGGCGTGGCTTATATCATAGGAGGACTACTCTGATAAATATGGAAATAGCAGAGTCGGGCACGTTTTAAATTAATTATATTAGTTAAAAAAAATACGAATGCCAAGAAAAGTCGTCGCAACAAAATATAACAATTATCTTATTTTTTAGATACTTATAATAACAGAATATCTGCGTCACTTAACATTCTTGACTGGAACTGTCTACTTTTTCTAATAGCCATACCATATTCAATACTCAATATTTATTGCATTCCGCAATGTAAGTAGTTACGTGGTAAAAAGTGCAGTTATTTTGTTCATTACGGACCCCGGGCACAGCAATTCAGAAATAATCATTAAATTAAAATTGAATGGTTTGATAATATACACAATAATTTTTTTTACAATATTTTTCACTACTACAGTAGATTTCGTTATAATACCTATCCGTAATATTTTATGACGTGGCACGTAAAATATTATTTCGCTTAAAGTCAGAACTCGTAATCTAACAGACAGAATGTAACTCTTAATTCTTAATGGCTTTAATTAACTGAACTGAAAGCCGAGTTCTTAGCTTTGTTTCATAATGGAAGCAGGTTCACATCGTTTTGATACGAAAAGCTCAACAAAGCGTCGGAAGTTGTATTTAGGAAGCTAAATACGAGCGAAACAATTGAGAAAGATTGGGCCTATATTTGTATTTAAAGATTAGTAATCGTTTTTGCTGGTATTTACGATCAATTCTATTTACGAACTAGTCTCAGTGCAACATTATTAATTATATCTAATCCAAACTAAAAACTTCATTAAACGCGAACAAGTTAGATTGAATTATCGACAACGAAAATTGACCTAAAGATGACATTTGTGACTGTGAAAGTGTGACCAAAGTTAATTTTTTACACACACCTTTCTAGTTTAAGCTGACCTCGTGTATACAGAAACTGTGTAGTTTTTTCAAGTAGGTACCTAAATTTCCCTTCTGATAACCGTTTTTTCACGACCGAGGTCAGCATGACCGGCAACGATAGTAACACGTATCCTTGTCAAGTTCTTTACATCGACATAGTATGAAAATTCATTTGGAAATAGTTTCACTTTACAAAACTGTAATGTAAAATGAAACAAATTTTCCGCAACTTTTCAAACTCATAGAATAAAAGTTTACACCCTATTTAATACATATGTAATTTGTTTGACCAATCGCAAAGTTTGTGGTCACTTTTTTATGTCAGGGCAAGTATTAAGGTTAGTTAAATTTAGAGGTTGGTACTTAACAAAATATTTACTAGACCTTTTTGGAGGAAAAGTGGTTGACCATAGCTAGGAACCTTACTTGTTGAGCGTGGTATGCCGCAGCTAGGGACAGGCTCCTTTGAGAGGATTACATAACTTGATGTCCGGAGCTATGCATCTAATTTGCTTTGAACTTTGAGCCTTCTAATTTAGAAGGAATTAATATTAAAATGATGTCAGTAACACAGTCTCGATTGAAGTAAAAACATTAGGTAGGTACCTAATGTTCACATCTGTAATAATTGTATCGGTCAAAATCTAAGTGCTACAAATTTTTCATTTTAGGCATGCATGCATAATGGTCTAAAACGATATTTTTTTTAAACTAAACAATATGTTTATTTGTAATAGTATGTTTAGGTCCCATGTAATGTTATTAGAGTCCTTTTACCTATATTGCCATTAACTGTTTACAACTCCAAACACCGAGCTGCTACTGACTTGCTACTGACTTATTTCATAGAAACCCCAATAGCTTAACCAGGGAATCGAACCCAGGACCTCGATCGTAGCAGTCATATTTAGGACTAGGCTAACGAAGGAGTTATTTGATACTCTGTTGAAAATATATGGAAATATTTTAAGGACGTTATCGTCTGGCGTTTAGGAATTAGAGCATTGGAACACTATGTAACTCTACCAACCCTTTTAAGGGTAACTATGCCAAAGAAGCTATTTAACATCTTTTACTTCCATATCGGCTTCCTAACAATGTTCTAACACATGAAATGTTAGATACTTCGGTATCAAGTTTTACAAAGGAAATCATATGACCCGATTTTCATTTCAGTTCTTCTTAGCACCGTTTAGGGATTCAATATTGATTGAGATGTCATGTACCGTAAAATTGCTCGAAATTTATTAATTTGGAAATCAGTAAAATTAAAAACTTGATGCAATACCAGGTGGACATAAAGGGTGATAGGTAGGTATGCCACTCGTCAAATTGAATTATCCAATGTCACTATGATCAAAGAGATTGGACGACTTCATCAAACCTACGAGCAACACACAAACACTTTTGATGTCAGATATTGGAGAACGACATTTGACTATACCACCCTTATATCGTGTATAATATATCGTATATATCGTGTATACCTACTGTAGGTCATTTCTTCTATATTTCTGCTAATTGATACATTGCAGGTAACAGAACTAATACCTAATGAAGATGAAGAAGCAATATTTATCCTCGGTCCAGGTGGATCCTTAGAGTGTATTTAGGAAGCCTGGAAACCTAACTAAGAAAAACGGATAACAACATATCTTAAGTTTTTGTCTACAGAATTAAAAACAGGTAGCCAGAAATATCATCATCATCAGCGTTATCGTCATCATCAGCCCGTATTTCTCTACTGCTGGACGTAGGATTCTTTTAGTAAACGCCGCAGAGCCGATCCTTTCATCCAAAGAAATACCGTAACTCAAAAGCTATTAACTACTACCACGCGCTCGCGCCAACTGCGGTATATGAAACACCAACCTGTATGCTTTTTGAACGAAACCATTGACGTCATAGGGTCGCGCAGGCGCCCTGGATAGCGTCGCCATTACTCGCTGTTCGCAAAGGGGAGTGAGAAACTGAATAACACAACGCGGCACGCTGGACAAGCGGGCAGACGTATTGCAGACCGGACCAGAGGGCAAATAACGCGGGAATACGACCCCGGTAAGTAACGACGTAATAATAATTACCTACAGAGATAAAATTAACGCGTCAACCTCTATTCTCAGTGAATTTTTTTGTTACCTTTTTTCCGCTTCTTTTTTTCTGCGGAGGTTCGTAATTATTTGCTTCGAGTTTTTAGCCTCCTTATAATGTTTTTGTGTAAAATTGTTTTTTTTGCTAATAGTTTATTATTAGATTTGTTTTTAGTTTTTAATTTATGTTAAAGTCATATTTTGATATACAATGATTCTTTCAGTATATTTTTCATATTCCATTGCGTTTCGATAAGTTGTTGTTGGATTTAACTTTTCACTTGGGTCTTATGTAAAATTTTTTTTTAGTAATAAATACAGCCTACAGGTTGAGTAGTGAAGATAACCATAGAGATAAATTGGTATATTATACATCCATACTATAGTAGAGTCAATTTATTTTAATAACAGTCCACAAAATGTTCATTAATTGTAACATGGAACTACTCGCTTGTAAATTTAACAATTTAAGGAATACCTGCTTATATTTTTTATAAGTATTTACAATACTAACTCATCTCTTGTTTCCCAATGAGATCACCGCACAATGGGATGGCACCATTCAATATTCATTTTAATGGGTTGAGCTCGATACTGGTAGGGTATCAAACATTTCGCATCAACAACGAACGGAATATTCGTAGGAATTCTTTGTGGTAAAAATGACTGATCATCATACTAAGTTAATGAATTGTTTTCCAATTAAAGACTGAAATGAAGGTAGTATCAACAATATTAGTAGAATACGATACACATTTTTATGTTTAGTGAAATTCATCATTATGGTATTTTTGAAATATGTTCTGGTATAAGTCCCTATTTAAATAAATACTATGTAAGTAGGTACTTCCCTTGTTTTGTATCGTTAGAACGTTTGAATGGATAGAGTAGGTACAGTTTTTCGTTTTCCAAAATGAGAATGAGAATAATGATTATGAAGTAAATTAAATCTTCTGAGATTCCAGTTTCAGTTTCAAAGAGAGAGAGTTTCAGTTTCAAATTATATACTACCGACATCGAATTATAAAGTGATAATATAGAATTACTGTTTCTTAGGGATAATTTGAAAGGGGCGATCCACCAGCTGCTACAATATGTTGAACATCGATTGGTAGCGACGAGTAACGTACCTAAATATTGTATATAAAAAAAGTTTTTCAAAATTTTTCAAATCGGTATTATACGCATTCTTTTATTTTTAAATTATTGACACAGAATACATTTCGTCAGCTATGTTCAAATGGCATAGGGTATTTAACGTTGAATGCCTACATAAAAACTATGTATCTCTCTGTACTATGTATCTCGCCATTAAAATATTAACTTATAAAAGTGTCTTTAGAAGTTGTACATAAAGAAATAAATATAATTTATCATAAAGAAATAGAATCGAATAACAAATGGGTTCGATTTTCGTACTTTATTTTGTAGATATTCAAGATATATCTGCTGTTTTCGAATTTGATTAGGTTATCTTTGAAATCTGGTAAGATGTACCTATTGATTTAGACTTCGTCGCTTCTGACTTCAGTAAGGGAAATATTTTGGATGTTTATACATTTTGATGCCGCATATTTACTTAGTATGAATCCATTCGTTAATGATGTATTTGGTAACTTAATTATTTTATATTGACAAATTAATTCTGTAAAGAATGATTTATTAAGTTGTCACGTTCAATAGTTGAGCGTGCGACCAATATGTCTTGCGACTAATAGGTATACTAACGAGGCAGTTAAATCTAAAACCAAACCAATCATCAAACCGAACATTCTCTATGTGCACAATAAAATTAACTTTAAAAAAATTAGAGTCGGTGTTATTTTTACTGTAGAGGTTCGATTGTATGTTTAAAAACTAATGTTGAGTCGTCGGTACCAAAGAAATTCATTTTATAAACATGATCATCATTGATTGTTTCCTTGGCAACGACTCTCATTAGTAAGTTTACAATTTTGCTTTTTTAAGTAACATAAATTCTGAAGCTGCGGTGTTACTAGACTATTTATGTACCTACTACTAATAAATTGTAAAGCTAACAAACATTTTGTATATTGTAAACTTAATTTCAAGTTGTGTAGTAGTTTCGTAACGGTACCTCGGGCGCTTTCTTGTAGGTACACATTATTCAAGTCAGTTTCGTGGAAAATTGCAGGATGTTGGCGGCCTGTTACATTGTTTAGTATATTGGTTGAAATAGAACATGTACAAGAAGGCAAACATTTTGCTGTATACTGAGCAAGAATTAATGCAAAGTGGCATGTTTGACATCATAGAGGGTCTTATGTATAACGCCATGGGCAAGAAAATAATAAAAAAGCACAGTTAAAATCGTGTAAATGAATGAGCCGTCTTATAGGAGAATGACGTAATCAACGTGAATTGAATTCGCATTCTTTAAAAGAGGCCTACTTCTGGACGTGGTGATTATCGCGAATCCCACGGCCGTGACTACAGGTCCCAGGTGAAACGATCCATTAGGCTGTTCCCAACTCTAAACAGGAGAGCCCTACGTCTAGTAGTGGACAATACGATTCGTAGTAGGTACATATTTTTATATTCGGTTCATGACCGTTAAATTACACGTAGGTATCACACTACACGAATAGGCAACAATAAACTTCATCCTATCAACTTGGTAGAGCTCTTGCACACGAAGGATAATAAGTAAAAACCTGTCTTGAATGGAGTATTATACTGTAATACAAAGGATTTTAATCATACTCGAGATGAAAGAAATTAATCGATGTTTGCCCGAGCGTGGTGTCTTATGGTAAACGGAGATTGTGCGGAGGGGAGATATTGTATCACACATATATAGGTACAGGATATAGCGTATTGTATTATATTGGATTCTTTTATTTAACCTAAGGCGACATGTTTGTTCTCCCTATTCATGATAAGTACTCACCTTTTTGCGTATTTCGCATGTCGTAGATAAGAAAGACAGCCGATGTAAATGTAAAATGGAGAAATATTAAATGGAATTAGTCCTTTTGAATTGGCCATTTTTAGAAGTAGGCCTTTTACGAATCAGCCATTTGTCGAATTAGGCATTGTAGCATGCTAGGCATTTCACAAATTGGGCATTTTCCGACTAAGCCAGATTTTTCTTAGTGAAATCGGTAAAAGTTAGCACTGGTGAAATGATCCCGTACGTACGATAAAAGGAGGTCGTCGAAAGCCCATACAACTCAGCCCAAATTTGTACCGGAGGTACATGACAGCTGTCAAGTTGATAGCTTTTACTGGTTCTTACCATGAAATAACTAAGAAGCTGATATATTAATCTAACAGTTTCTACTATGAAATCATTACGAAACAGATAATAGTGTGCCAAAATGGCGTGATTTTTCTCAAATTAAAAGATTTCTCATCCCTTAAAAAAAGTACGACTAGAGTTTTAACCAGCGTAACAAAGAGTATTTTTTACAATAAGTGTACCTTCAGTACCTCATTTGGGCCGATTTTGATGACCTCCTTTCATAGGGACTTCCTTGCACGTACGTTAAGATCGTGATTTCCTACCGATGTTTTATCCACAGTCAAGTGATAGTCAGTTACAGGCTCGGTAGCCCACGGGCGATACCACCGACGTTATTGTCTTCAGTTCAACTTCGTAGGTTTTTAAGCTGTGATTGCTTAATGTTGTTAATGTGTGTTATTATTTTATTTT
Organism: Acronicta psi; assembly: GCA_946251955.1. NCBI lineage: Eukaryota > Metazoa > Arthropoda > Insecta > Lepidoptera > Noctuidae > Acronicta > Acronicta psi. Next base: position 6,502,328 of record OX276476.1, read on the forward strand.
ATTTAAAACTAGATTTCTTTACTTTAACGTCAGTGGATTCGCCCGCGTAGTCTCATAATTTATAGCCTACGTTACTCGGGAAAGATGTAGCTTTCCAATGGTGAAAGATTTTTTGAAATCGGTCTAGTGGTTTTTGAGACAAAAATACAAATATTTTCTATTTATATTAATAATATTATAGATGTAGAAATTGACGACCTTCCAGTTTCCCTCGAAATCTATTTCAAGTAACTAATATTATATATCTTTTTTCCACGGATTTTGGAGATATTCGCCATTTTGCGGATTAACTCAAATAATTTGCGCTCACTCGTCCGATGAAGTGCGAAATGGGGCAGATTGGCAATCAATCACATCGACATGAGTGCTTCTAACATATTTTTCAACAAAATTCACAAATAAATTGAATTATTTTTAGTGTTAATGGAACTACTAATTGATTTTGTCATAAAGTGAGTCACTTCTCACCACCATTAACTATTAGTAGTTAATGGTTACATAGAATTGGCAACAACATGTCCACGTATACATTTATGTATATATCGATGTGTAGACATGAAACACGATATAGCTATCTTCCAATTTAAGATGCGACGCTCAATTGCCTCGGCTCCGTGTAGTGCCCATTCATTGGCAATAAGCTAAAATCCTTCTATCAATTACGAGGCAAATGGTTTATTTCCTTCTTTTCTACCTCATGAAGAACAAATTATTGTTTCCAGCATTGCTCATAGTTTTAGTTATAAATAGATCTTATGATCCATCGTTTGTGAAACATTGAACGGGTTAAGAAAGAATCTAGAAACTTTTACAAGGGAATCCCAGGAGATTCTCCTGTTTAAGATTATGTCGAAATCCATGCAGCAAGTTAAGGGTCAGCTTCATTTGCTCACAGCAATTTGCTTTCTTTTTTTTATTTGGTTAGACATAGTCGATAAAAGCGCCTTTTAACTTTAAATACCGGTATTATAAGTAGTTACTAATTCTTTTTGCTTTTACTAACTGGCTGAAGTGGAATCGTAAATAGAAATAGTCTAGCAACAGATGACACCACGTTTGTGTAAGTACCTCCTTACATTTTAAGAGCCCTTACAACTATCATGATATTGGATTGAAGGCTAATCTGTATTTAATTCCGATTAGTGAAAGAACCAATCAATATTGTAGCCAATGAAGAACCTCGGAAATAAGTAAGAGCATAATCGTAACATTATTATTTGATAGTAGGTAAGTAATATATAAAATACTAATAAAAATAATTGTAAGAATAGAAATATTCTTCTAATTTGTTTAATTCTTAGGGTTTGTTCCACCTCCTGGTAAGTTCCCGATAAATTACTTGGCAGATAATATCATACAAAGGAGGTCATCGAAGTCGGCCCAAATGACGTACCGAAGGTACAATTATTGGTAAAAATACTCTGTTACGCTAGTTATAACTGTAGTCGTGCTTTTGATGATGACATTCGTGATTACATGGTAAAAACTATCAACTTGACAGCTGTCATGTACTTACCTCCCGTACAAATTTGGGCTGAGTTGGGTGGGCTTTTGATGACCTCCTATTGTTCTATTTTTAAATTTATCCGGTGTTTAGCAACTATCCTGAGGTGGTGAAACAGGCCCATAAAATATAAAAATCTTGACCCGTTTAGTCTTCTTGTGCTTAAGTTCTACTGCCGCAGTCAAGTTGCCGCAGCACGCATCTCATCCATTTTTAATAACTTCGACTTGGGTTTAATTAAGGCATTAACCTACATCGTCCTCAAACATATTAGTATCGCAATATTGTAGGTAAGAAGGACGTCATATCTTAAAACAGGTCACCTTTTTTAAGGATGAACTTAACAGAAACTGCAACCTGTCTGATAACGTTTCATAAATGTAATTGTAAAAGCTTATTTGAAATCAAATGACTAAACTTAGTTTCAGATTTTGTTTCTACAAGTACCTAAACCACCCAGTATATTTTTTTAGTTTTATTAGTGAGATGTGTAAACAAAATGTTTCGAGATAAACTCGATGAAAGTGATTTTAAAACAGACGATATTCCAACATGTTTACTTGTGTGAGTGCAACATCGTCGAGGGGTAAGATAGGTGTGCAATCTAATCTTGTGTGTTTAACGAGATGCATTGTAGACAAGCTTAATAGGTTTTGCAAACAATATCTGAAGTTTACACTAATTCTCGGTGGCTTTGTATCCTAATATGAATCATTTCTTATGACCTAAACGCGACTGCTACGCTCGAAGGGTTCGATTCCAGGGTCGAGCAGTGATTATTGGGATTTTCTATGGATTTCTCAATAACAGCCTGGAGTTTACAATTGTGCCCGGTTAATGGCTAGAGGGTCGCCACTTATTACAATCGACCTAAACATACCGGCTAACATTAGTATACTTCTAGCCCTGCCAAACCCTTCGGGGAACAAAGGCGTGATGATGATATATTGTTTTACATTATTAAAAGTACATTTCACTTGAAAGCTAAATGTCAACCAAGCCCTAATCCGATTCAGGTTTTCTTTTGAAACTAGAGTCAACACAATATTCTGTTCGTAGAAAAAAAGGGAAGGGAAGGTGGTCAGATTTAGGTTTCACTAACCAATATTAAATATGCAAATTGAACCCAAAACTAGATCCCGAAGGAAAACTTTACGGGTAATTAACAACAATATCAATTTGAATAATTATGCAAATGAAACCTAGGGATTCATTTGTTTAATTCAATATATGTATGATTGTTTTGATTACTTTCTGTCATTGTAATGAATAACGGAAATGTAGATTTTGTTGGAGATTCAAAATTTTTTGAAAGATAGGTTTCCCATCCCTATTAGTAACGATTTCTCCCTGTGACGCAGGAGAACTCGTCCTGTCGAATCGAAATTTGCAACAAATATCATCTATATTAAAAATATATTTATATTTACGTATAGTGATACCTAAATCATCTCCTTGATTGACTCATCTTAAACAATTCTTTTTAAAGAAAAAAATACTAATGGAATTTCAATTTCATTTGAACGCACAAAATTTCAATCTCACTTTCAGGTGAATAAAGTTTTCTATAACTTAAGAATTGTTTTGCGGTCTGAAATCATCTACGTTTTCTTACCAGTGAGTGGGCGTAAACAGAGAAAGTTCCTTTAAATCTATTTGTAGCTTCGAACTTTTGACACATAAAATTTTCAATTACGTTTTTTTATGAAAATCTTGGGAAGAAACGTCATATTTCATTATTCTCTGGCTAACACTGATTGAATGAATGTAGGTATGACTATGTACTTTAAAATGCAGAGATATGTGATATTCAATAGCGTAGGTATTATGCGGTTATTAGTTTAGAACAGTTTTAATGATAAATCAAAATTAAGAAATACACACACATAGCTTCACGCCTGTTTCCCATAAGGGTAGGCAGAGACTATAGATTTCCACTTGCTACGATCCTGGCACATAACTTTCGCTTCTCTTAAGACCATTAACCTCCCCATGCTTAATCAGAAATACAGCAAACTTATTTCTGTACTTACATGTGAAGATTGGTCCAATCTAAATAAATAATTAAGAATAAATTCTCTTATTAAGAGTTAAAATGGTTTCTTGGTAAATAATCAGGTTTTATGGGAAGTACGTACACTACAGGCACTGAAGACCTTACCTACTTCGAAATCTATAGTTCACTATAAAGCTAAGCTATCGAATGTATAGTTTTCCTTGTTAAACTTAGTGCATTTTAGATTAGCATCAAATGAATATTAATGGCTCTGATCTACGGTAAGTCATGCCTTGTTTACAAGCACAACATAAATTACTTTGAAACTTAGTCAAAGTTCGCAAACTTGCTTCCTTTTTCACCATGTTTCTTACTTGCCCTGGTTTTATGCGTAACTTTGTGTTTTAACTAAATAATGAATTTTAACTATGATTTATTTTAATGTTCGTAACTGTAATTCTTTATTTATTCAGATGAAGAGTTCAGAACAGTAGTAGAGCCTAACATTTCAATGAGTTGCGCTATACATTTATCTAATCAAAATATTTACTAAGCCACAAAAAAAAAATTGGGTACCTATGTCCTGAGAAGCTGAAAAAGAAAATCCTTTTCGATTTACAACAATGTACACTGCACCGAAGTTATTTTAATCATGTTTCAATCAACCGCTGCAGGAGCTTTATCCCAGCCCCAGGGCAGAGGGGAGCGGGGCGGGAAGGGGCAGGGGAACAACCTGTGAACTGGGTCACTAGACCAGCACACGGTCCGGGACCTACAAATAATATCGGGACGGCTTACAGGTCTGTGAATCGACCACTTCTCAAATTTCATATCAATAGAGTTCATTTAAATAGAATATCAGTTTTGTAAGTGAGAGGCCTGAGACGTATTTAAAAAAATGCAGGGAGCAATGACCTGAGAACTAGGTCACTGTACCACCGCACGGGACCCGGGACCTCTATTCGAAATTACTCCTAGTATTTACTGAAACTGGGTTGTGCGTGGAATCAAGTATTTGTTTTTGTCCGAAACTAAATTCATGACGCACCTTGATGTTTATATCAACTTCTGCAACTGGTGGTCTTATCATTGACTGGATGACGTATTTGTCTTGTCTTCTACTTTTCAATTTTCAAACATTTGCCAGACCACTAAAAATAACACTAGTCGCGTACTATATACTGTGCGAAATACCTAATAAGAATGCTTATAAAGCCTAATGTACTATTATAGGTCGAAGCCTCATTATGTAAATAAAACTTACTCCAAACAACTCTTTAAAGAGAAAACTAATTGATGTTTTTATCCTTAATAATCAATTTAAAATTTAATATCAAAGAAAAAAGCGATCATTTTTTATTTTCAAGAAAAATAAATTAGTTAAAAATATTCTTATTTTCTTTAAAAATGGTAGGTGTGTAATCGGGTGTGTCAATAAATAATTTGTTTATTTTTGAAAAAAAATAACCACTTAGATTTCACTTTACGGCAAAAGTAAAATGTCACGGGTCATGTCAGGAGCACTCATCGTGACGAGGGTCCGTTATCAGGGCTTAACATCCATCGACAAATCGATGTTATATATAGGTTTACAAAACTCCATTAGAACCAAACTGAAAGGTCGGAAAGTTAGTTAAATATTTTATAGTATGGATTATAATATATTTCGTGAGTGGAACTGCCTCGTTGGTGCAGTAGATAGACTAGAGATTCTGGGTCCAATTCCAGGATCGAGAAGGGTCTGTGAGATTCCCAGTAGCACCTCGGAGTCTGGACTTGTGCCCGGTTGAAGACAATACGACGCTATTACAATCATGTTACCGACACATACCGACGAACTGTAAATCTATACGAACTGTGAATGTATTTACAATCTGCCTAACCCTTTGGGGAATACAGGCGTGAGTGTATGTTATGTTATCATAAGAGTGATAAATATATCACATAGGATAACATTATATACACCTGCTTTGGAATATTGTTTATGTATGTAAAAAAAATGACTATCTCAGCTACTTATCTCTAAAAACATCTTTTCAGTAATCTAAAAAAACACATTAGCACTGAGTGTAAGAGTGAAATAAAAGGGCTCTCCATCAAAAACCTACCACTGCCACCATTTGGCACCTACTATTAACTTTTATAGACGCTATGCATTTAATGGTGATGGACACGGAACATTATTATTTGGTGAAAGTATTTGTCGAGTAATTAACCTTAAACCTTTGTTTGTTTTTCGAATGAACGTCATAATAATAAGCAAAATTGAAGTTATTATAGCTACCATTAAATAATGTTGTATGTTAATTTTAGCCAAGTTTAGAAATAGTTCTAATTTATCTGTAGTTGTTATTGTGTCTAAGTACCTAATTTCTTTCAGTAGAACAACCAAACCTTATGGTGAATATATAATCTATTAATCATACATGTACTATATCTATACTCTTAATATTATTATTGAGTCTATATATTGAATTACTTAGTCAACTTTAAAAGTATGTAGTTAAACGTACAAGAACTTAGTGACCAACTAATCAACTAATGACAGTAATCAAAGTTTGAGAAGTCGTACAAAAGTCATTCCGACGAACGACTCGTTAGATTTGACAACAACTTTAAATTGGTGATAATTGAGTCCGCAAAATCCATCAAAAGTTTGTGATTGATTTTTATTTTAACAAGATGACTTAGAAAATGTTTCTGAGCGTTGATGCGACCGCGATTTATTGAAAAATATTTAACGAGGAAGTGGCATAACTATACTCTATATAACTGCTTTTCTTTGCGCTTATAAGACTTCCATGATACCGCGAACGACATTTCCACAAGCCTACTTATTTTCTTAGAGTGGTATTGAACATATTGGCTTCCGTGGTTTCGATTTCTTACGGATTTCCTCATCAATGCTCGGGGAAATATGAACCGAGGTAATAACGATGAAAGCAATAAAATGCGGATATTTTTCGCTTTCTGGATATAACTTGGAATTCCGTTGATTGATCATCAAAGGACAATAATTCAGCGTAGCGTTAGTAGCGATACTAAATATCTGTTATTAAGATGTAATTGTTTCAATCTCTCATGAATTTCATCTGAAGCCAGTCGCTTGATTCTAAATCCACAACATTTAGTTCCGTTTTATTTTCAGTCAAGTTAGATAAAATAGAAAAATCTATAGTTTTTAGGTTCCCGGATCGTGTGTGATTAAGAGTACAAACTTGGATAAATTGAACATATATTAATTGATTTATATTATGAAAGTTAACCGAAATGTTGGTATATTGTGATATTACCATTGATATTGAGATGGTAATTAAATTAAGAACTTTTTTATTAAGTAGGTACCTACCAGAATTGACGCTCTGTTCCAAATTAAATTTCTATTGAATTTTACTACAAAATCCTTTTAAAAATAGATCAATCATACGGATCTTAAAATCAACTAATTGAGCGATTTCTTCCAATAATTCCAAGTCAACTCTTCCAATATTTTTAAAAGCATCCGAAAGTCAAAAATCGTTACATTTTATCATGTTTTTTCTCATTTTTGTCAACAGACAATGATGGCAGCAATGTGGTTCATGACGTACGTCTTACTCCTCGTGAGTTCGTCTCAAGTGTTTGCAGCCCCAGCACACACAGGTAACTATTTGACTTTCTAGCTTCAACCCACACACACTTCACAGCAAAATTTATAAGGTTGTTGAAAAATACTAGAATGTAAGTCCAATATTTTATGGGAACTATTAGGAAAGGAAAATTAAAATTGGTTACGTTATGTCGGTTAAAAAAGGCAAAGTAAATTGTTGAATAGTGCCCATTAAAACTAGCTGTGTATATTTTGTAGAATTTAATTAAAGAAAATCCAAGTATATTTTCGGATTTCATCCCAATACCATCTAATAACAGAAAAAAAGAAAGTAAACTGGAAGGCCCTGGGGCAGAGGCCTTTGCCCAGCATTAGGTTATGGCTATGGTGATAGCTAAGCAATAAAAACTAAGTAACATTAAACATGAATTAGAATAGATAAGGGAAAAACCATCAATGATTTTGATGGTTTTTCCCATACAAAATCTATTTTCAAGGAAGAAACAAGTTTTTGTTACTATAATAAATCGATTAGAAGTGTTACAAATTAAAAGTATGGGTATAATATAATTTCATCATGAGTTACAGAAAATAAAATTTTACAAATTGACGATCAAATAATAAATTAGGCTTAATAAATTAATAATTAAAGTTAATTGCTTGTGGAGGACTAATATTTAAGATCGATCATACGTTAAGGCAGTTAATACATGGACTATTGAACATACAAACATGTTAATAGTATGTAATATTTATTTTAACTTACCCCGTAGATAAACGCTTAACCCAAAAAGAAACTGTTCTTCTAGTATACATTAAAACTTTTCCAGGCCTATGTAAATAGGTTCTGCTAAGTCTTTACTTATTTACGTAGCTTACTCTTTACCCCTAACAAATATATAGTGGTGTTTCGGACTTTCTAAGTTTACAAAGTAGTTTCAGTGTTTGTTTTAAAGGGACTTTAACACTGGAAATTGTGTGCATAATTATTGGCGGTTACTTTCGGCTTTGATTTCCAATCGAAATAAATGGCCGCTCGGCAGTTATTAAATACTGAAGATTTTATTTGTAAATTAGTAATTTTTTATTCTATATTTAGTTGATACAAAGATATTTAGAAGGGTTAGAGCAGCAATGTACCCAAAGAAATGAAATTAAGACTTCTTTCTTTGTAAAACTGATGAGCGATTCGTTAGCTTTTTTTGATTCGTTAACAACTAGCAGAAAACGATATTTCTCTTGCTGTGCCTTCTATCGCTCATAATATTTAAATGTTTTTGATATAAATATAACATGTAATCATATACCTATGTCTTATAAACCTACGTCAATCCGTCAACCAATCTTCTTAATAAAAATAGTAAATAACTAAGTTTTCTAAGTTAAGTTTAACAGCTAAAATATAATATAATTTGTTATGACGCTTAAATTAATAATTATACCATAAACATTGCAAAACTAAAGAAGAACCATCGCTTAGAAAATATTATTTTCAGACAATGAATAATTTATAAGAGGGTGTTAAATACACTAAGCGCCTTTGTATCCCATGAGGGGTAGGCTAGGTAGGTATTTTTATCTTAATTATTTATGAAGAGCAAAAACGTCAACTTATTTTTAAAGCGCTATGGCTAGACAGTTGTCTCGATGTAATCAGTCTGGCTTCTTCTCTTCTTAATCTTTTAAGGAATATTCTTGAGTCAATTAGAATTTGAGAAACAAACAATACTATTAAAAAAAAACCCTGCTACCTCTTTATGGAATGGTTTACCTCACATTTACTAATAGATTTTGTAGTCTACCAACCTGAAAAGCCGTTCTTAATCCCATGGGATTATTTTTGCGTAACAACGGTGACGTAACACGTTTCCCCTGCCATTGACATTGATACTTCGGCAGAGGCGTGCGTGTGATTTAACAGATTTTTTGTGTGTTATGTCGTCGATGCATTTGGTTGACAGGGGTATAAAAATTGTGAACCAAAAAAAAATGGTAAAATTGTGCCTGCGGTACAATATTGATTTTGTTTTCTTAGTTTCTGAAAGAAAAATTGTGCATTTTCTAGCAACCGTGCAATCGTTGAACTAGTTTGACTTTTCAAAGGTGCCTATTTATATGTTTTGATAGAAATAAAATATTTTGACTTTGAATTTGATGCCACTGAGAAAAACTCCATGAATTATCCGTCACTATTCTGTTTTGTTCACTAATTTCCATGGCTTATTCCAACAGATTATATAATCCGTTATACCGGAATATAATCATGTGCATATTATAATGCTTGACCCCAAAAAATTTAACACCTACAGTGGTACCAAACTTCTGTAGTAGAGTTCTGTCACCCTTTAGGTATTAATAATTACTTCTAAATATGTAATTGGGTTTTGGGCTTTTCTCATAATTATTCCGTTCATTTTATATAAATGAGATTGGTTATACAGAACCCGCGGTCTACCAAGCTTTTATGTAAGCCACGAACCATAAAGCAATTAATTCAAGTTCAACTGAATTTAGTAAAATTAATGCAATGAGTTTGGTCGAAGTGAGTGGGTGTATATGGTTAATAACCTCTTGATCTTTTAAAGCGTTCCAAGTAGGACTTTATAAGAATATATTTAACTAGTTTTTTGCCCGCGACTTCGTCCGCGTGGAATAGTTACTTTGTTCCATATGAACTTTCATCCCCTATTTCACACCTACATAGGTCACCTACATATTATTTTTCCCGCGGCTTCGCTCGCGTTAAGAAGTATTATTATTAATTAGGTATATTTATTGCGGCTTTAGTTTTGTTTAGCGTGTGTAAAAAACTTAAACAAACTAATACATTTACTTCCTCCATCATCCCTTATTTTTATTAAATTTATCAAAATCCTATTTAAGCGGACGTCTTCATCATAGCAGCTGCAATCTTTAATTTCAGTTCAATCAGCCTAAAATCTAAGAAGATTTATACAAACTTTCATTCCCTATTTATCTCCTTAGGGGTAGAATTTATCAAAATCCTTTCTTAAGAGATGTCTACGTCATAGTAGCTATATACATGCAAAGTCTCAGCCCGAGCGGTTTAAAATGGACAAAGTTTCATACAAACTTTCATCCCCTATTTTATACCCTTGGGGGTAGAATTTATCAAAATCCTTTCTTAAAGGATGCCTACGTCATAGTAACTATATGCATGCAAAGTCTCAGCCCAATCGGTTTAAAATTGACAAAGTTTCAAACAAACTTTCATCCCCTATTTTATCCCCTTGGGGGTGGAATTTATCAAAATCCTTTCTTAGCAGATGCCTACGTCATAACATCTACCTGCATGCCAAATTTCAGCCCGATCCCTCCAGTGGTTTGGGCTGTGCGTTGATAGATCACTATGTCAGTCAGTCAGTCAGTCAGTCAGTCAGTCACCTTTGAGTTTTATATATTTAGATTTCAGCCCGATCCCTCCAGTGGTTTGGGCTGTGCGTTGATAGATCACTATGTCAGTCAGTCAGTCAGTCAGTCAGTCACCTTTGAGTTTTATATATTTAGATTAGTATTAATTACAAAACTATTTTGGGTTCAGGCTTGACGTGAGCAACATGAAAATATTGTTATATTATGGGATCCTTCATTGATACGATAATTTTTCTTTTTTGCATATAATTAATAAATTTTATTTGTAAAACTTTTTTCAAAATTAGAAAAATTTGCAGTATAAAGTAAATCTTATACATTTTAATAAACCCTAATTAATCAATTATAGTGAACATAATGGAAACATTTTCTACAATTAAAGCAAAAAGAGGTTTATTCAAACCTGTGTTTCAGGCCGTCACTTTACCAAATGTCTAAGTAGGTAACTACATAATCATGGTTAATAATGTTAGCTTACCTACCACATAGTCTTACGTTAGTGGGCGTTGGTGACCTTGGCAAGGTGTGAGCCGTTTAATTAAGGCATCAATGGTTACCGCGTCAATGGTCGTATTCGTGACGTAGCTATATGCAAATTAACAACGCCTTCAGAATAACGTTGATATATTTAGATTTCTATTAGACATCACGTTTAAACCTAACTAACTTTATTAATATCGACGTAAGTAAGACGTTGCTTCAAGTAATGAGATATTTTGCATAATAAATTCATGCAGGTATCTTTATTCATAGCGATACATGACGTATGGTATTCGCCTAGTACATTATGCCACGAGGGATGATATGAGAGCGTATCAGCTACAAAGAGGCGCCAAATACGCCTATTATTTTTTTATTATGATTAATTACGTATCGATATTTATGTTTTGTTTATAGGTACTGACTTAAGAATTAAAAATTCCTGATTGTAGTCGTATGCATACCTTTAATCTTATTGAACATAATAGGTAGTAGAATTACGGATATGAATTAAGTATATTACCTTATTTACGCTTATTAGTTGGTTGATGTTCACAAATTCGCACCCAGCGTTACAATGCTATTTATTATATTTCAACCTTTTGAGAATTATGTTTAGACACTTATTGAGCTAATATTTTTTTGCGGATAAACTTTTACAGAGGATATCTATCCTCTGTACTTAGTAGTATCCTCTAAGTGTTCGTACAGTCCAAGTAAAATGTAACCGATCCAAGCAGAGATTATATTAGGTTCTATGGAAAACAGAAAGCAGTTCATATTCAACACAAAAAAAAACATGTTGTTTTATTACAGATAAAAGTAAACAAGTCTGTTGTTTACACGATATTTTTAACGTAACAGGAAAAGCGGTGTATTGAAATATGAGTAAGTAGGCGAAAGTAAAGCAATATTATATTGGCTTTGCAGAAGAACCCGATATTTTCAGGACGAATAAAAAAAAGGTTATGATAAATGACGCGATTTACAAAATACTAGGTATTTTATTTGTTGCGGAAAATCCTCATGAACTCCTGTCACCTGGCAGGTTATATCTCGTATAAACTAGAACCGCACTTGTTTTACATTTCCTGATTGGAAATATTTCACCACAACATGCGTGATAAGCTGTAGTTCCGGTATGTACAACCACCAGACGGTCCAACTCCATCAAAGGGCGAGCCTTCTCCTCGTTTTCTACTTAAAGCGCTACTTACACCGTAGATGAACTTTTCTTAAATAATATTATGGTTTTTGCATAGCAACCTTTAGATGAATAAACTAGGGAATTCTTCAAATTATAATCTCTCTAATATTTTTTTATAATTCTGAATAGTCTTGATATTTATTCTGTTAAACCTTTCAGCTAGTAGAGTACTGAATCATTCGATAATTACTGAAATGAGCTTCATCTTAATAAGTAAATAAAAACGCTTCTAAAAAATCTACAACTATTACGACACGAACAACCAAAATTTTGACAGCTTTTTGATAATGTACTTTAGGGAAATTCTTTTCATGTTTTTCGCGTCTCTTGCTGTCTTTTGTAAAGCTTGATAAGCTGAATAGGATTTATGGAAAGAAAATAAATACAATCGGAGACCCCAATTATATTGGGCAAAAGGACGACGATAATGATGATGATTGCCTTCGGCCTGCCTATCGTTTATTTCCAGTAAAATAACGTTTCAATTAATTAAATACATAATGTTATTGCATCAGTAATTATTCTGTTCTGTTAATAATGAAGCAGATATGTTACGCACATGTGTTTATCAATTAATTCGGTAGATTAAACATTACTGATCCACATTTAATCCCCGATATTACCTCACTTTGGTATTTGCTTGTAATTACAGTGTCTGCATATTATATGTGTTTGCTTAGTTCTAGGCAGGGAGTAAGCAATTTAGATATTAGAATAGGTACCAAGAGTACAAATTATAATTGGTGCAAAATATCATCATACCATCACGATTGTATTCTCCGAGGGGGTAGGTAATAGTGGGCAAGCCTATTGACAACAACCGGGTACAAATCCAGACTCCGAGCTGCTACTGGGAATTTCAAAAGAAAAACCCAAGCACACTTTGCTCCACACAGAATCGAACCCAGGATCTCTACCATAGCAGTCGCGCTCCACCATTAGACCAACGAGGCAGTGCAAAGTAATAATTGTCAATTCATCATCCTACCCTTGTCCCAGTTTTTAAGGTCGGCGTAGTACTTGATGGGCAATGTCTTGCCTTTTTGTAGTCACACGAGCTTGAAATTGAAAATTGTGCCCGATACAGCGATAGCGTTCCTGTGCAGGAACATAACAACATTATCTGTGAACTGAGGCGGCGACGGCATCGCTGCTTTATCTGAAGTGAACGTAATAGCCCCATTATAACTAATGCTGATATGGGAAATATACTTACAACGGTTTGCTGCGAAATGTGGTTTTACACGTAATAAAGTTAAATCAGACAATACGTAAATTGGTTTTGTAATACATATTTCATTGTGTAATTCTCTAATACTAAAATCTATCATTTGATTATCTACTATTTGTATTTTTTAGCATTTTCGGTGCTAATATTTAGATAGATGCTATCATTTCATTTTAAAGTCGTAAACATTCGTAAATTAGGAACCTGTTTACTTCAAAATGTCATAAAATTTACTATAAGTACCATTTTTCTAGACGAACACAATGTTCCTATTTATTCTACAATCTTTTATGCGAAACAGCGTCCGTATGTTTATAATTTTGATATTCAAACTTTCATCTCGCCCCGTACGGATTCAAAGCATCCTCCTTGCTACGCCGTAGCGGGCTCTACGAATTCGTAGTATTCTTCGCATTGTTTGCTACGGCTAGCGGCTACGTAATCTTGATACAAAAGCTACGCGCTCCATTTAGTTAAAACAACAATGTTGAAAACGTTGCAAAGTATTTCATTAAGTAAAAGTTAATGAGATATGATATTAAAAGATAGTTGATTTATAGTTATTTAAGCTGGATTTTTCGATCAAAACAATACATTTTCGTATTTTTGATAGATTCAATGAAAAATACGAATATACATCACCATGTATGAACATGGAGATTATGTTTTCATGATTCTGACATGCGTATCATTTCTGTTTTCCTAAACACCCTGTTTTTGCGGTGTTCAGTTCAGTGACTTTTAAACCAGAGTCAACTGAAACTGTTTTAACTGTGTGAACAGTTTTTGGAGTTTTATATAGAATTTTTCCGCATCAAAGGCCGTTAGAATTAATAATTAAAAACAAAATTTCCAATTAAAAGATGGCGGCCAATTAATGTTGGAGCAGTTTATAATTACCTACCTGTTAATTTTACGGTGACTGGATTTTTTATGAAAGAGTCTTGTTGGCAAAAGTTTACGGGTTACAAAGGGTTGCGAAGTTCATCAACCGTTTTTATAGATATTCCTATATTGTTTGATAATAAGAATATTACATTTCTGTTTTCTTACTCTTGGGTTCAAAACTCGAGTACGCGTCGATTCTAAAAATTGAATTAATTACTGAAATGTTCATTGACTTGGGAATAATGTGTTCATAAAAACTTTTTCTTGTTTATCTATGAGCTTAAAGGGAGACTTGAGATTGAATATAATTTACCCTCAAAGGAAATATTCAAGGCGTCAAAGGAAATACTGAAAACAATGTTTTTAACAAACAGTAGTACTTATGCTAAGATATTGTTAGTCTCGTATTTTTTTTTTAGTTTACGTCCTAGTTTCACTGTATCTGCATAGACTCTATCTGCCGGATAAATTAAAAAATGAAACAAAAATTGTATGACATTATCTGGAAAATAATTTAACGGGAATTCATTAAACTCCTAGCTAAGCAAAGCTCGATTTTTAGTAATAATTCATAAGTACAGAGCACGTTTGGTGTACAATCGTAAAATATTCAACAACACGACCGCTGGTAATGGAAGCAGTGCTCGTACTGAATTATTTCTTTCGTTACCTCGTACTATGTGTGGCAAAGTCAACTCGACACATACATATACGGTAGTCGGTTACGTAGTTACAGAAGAAATGTAGACTTAAAAACGTGTAGAACTGTACCGAGCATTATACATAGAGTTTTGAGTGGAAATCCAGGTGGTGAACATTTAAAACACACAAAACAAAGATATTATACTTACACACATTCAAGCGACGAAACACACTTGTTATGCGCATATTTTTATTCATTCATCATCATTGCACATGCATCATGTTAAAAAGCCACTTACAAGGACTTAAAATGTATATCGTTATACATATATTTAGTGTTTATTTTATTTATTGTTTGACTTAGGCCCTTAACTCTTCTTTGTTCTTCCCCTAAATAGATATTAGTTTGGGTTGGGTTAGGTGAAGTTTATTGTCGAGTAATCCGCGGGTATCGCACAATTTCTGGAGAGGCGGCATGCGCCCTGGCGGGTTCCCTTCCATGGGACATTGACGCCAGGGTCCTGGCGTCACTATACGCCTGGCGCAAGAGCGCGGAGGAGCGCGGGGAAGATATCGCCCCAAGGGAGCTGGCGTACTATAGGGCCAGACTTCAAAGTGAGGCATTGGAGGAGTGGAGGGAGCGACTCTCGCGGCCGACGGCTGGCCTCAAAATCATCGAGGCAGTCCGGCCAGTCCTCCAGGAGTGGATGACCCGGCGTCACGGCGTGCTGACCTTCCGGCTCACGCAGGTGCTGTCAGGGCACGGGTGCTTTGGCAAGTACCTGTACCGCGTGGCCGGGAGGGAGCCGGACGCCCGGTGCCATCATTGTCCGGACTGTCCCGAAGACACGGCGCAGCACACACTTGAGGTGTGTGTGGCCTGGGAGGAGCAGCGCCGTGTCCTACGCGCTGCCGTCGGCGGAGACCTCTCGCTGCCGACCATAACTAGCGCCATGGTCGGCAGCGCTGACGCCTGGGAGGCGATGGCTTCTTTCTGCGAGGACGTCATCTCGCAGAAGGAGGCCGCGGAGCGGGAACGGGAGACCGCTGCCGCAGCCCTACCAATCCGCGCCCGACGCACTGGGCGCAGGAACAGGGCAAACCGTGCCCTGTTCCAACCACCATAAAGAGGCCACGGGCGGCAGGCTTGGGGAAGTCTGTCGCCCAGCACTAGGCCCGAGTAGGTGATGCGGTCGGAGTGTGCCGCATCCCACTCAGTGGATTGGTAGGAGAGGAGGGTGCACACCTTACGCACCCTCCCAAAAGAGCCGGGGGCCGCATAGGCGGCCCGTCACCGCCGGGGTCGCGGAAGAATGTCAACACGTTCCCGCACCCCGGCTGAATGGTGATGAGCCGAACACCCGTCTGGTTTTAGTGGGTATACGTCCTTTTCAGGATGGAGTCCCACACACCGCGCCGCCTTCCCCAGGGCGGCGTGACGGTGCATAAAGCATTTCCAGACGCAAAAAAAAAAAAAAAAAAAAAGGTGAAGTTTATTGTAAATATTGTTGTTGTTTAACCTAATATTAATTACTAACTTATTAATAAATAAACTAAGCAGTCTCGAAAACTTTCTCGTAACATCATTTTGAAATCTCTGTGTGAAGAACAATGCTTAATATCATGTAGAGCATAGCCTTAAATAAATATTTACGAAACTTTTTAACTCGGTGTAGGACTGCGATATACGCCGTTGACCTTGCTCGAGTGGGCGTTCCCGATGAATAGAACCGCGCGCGCTGCCGCACCCCCTGGCACTGACTACGCGTTGCACTCACACTTTGACTGGGCGCCCGACTGCCGTTTAGACTAGGGTTGTCTACATTTTTCGGCCGATTAAATAAATAATTTTAAATGTTATAGTTTTTTATACGGAATGATAAAAAGGTTTGTTTGCTTGTTATTATTATCAGTGTTAGACTTTCAGATAATATATGATATCAATTGACAGTTTAAAGGCATGGCATAAAATGTTTTGGAGTTCTTTAAAAAAACACTTGTATTGAATTTATAATACCTCTACTGATAGAAATGTTTTCGTTGAATAATATTTTTTCTATAAGAAATTTAGATATGATACTGAAGGAACCTTTTGCTTTTTATTTATTTATTGCACGGAAAACTTACAGCTAATTAAAAGCTAAGTAGCAGCAACTTGGTCAGCTGATAGCCGATAACAAGTTTTTGCTTATAGATATATTTTGTTTTTTCTAACTAATTAGAAAAAACAAAATGTGTAGGCAAAAAACAAGCAAGTACCTACTATTAACAGATTTTGTAATAATAACATTCTTAATTATTTACTTAAAATTATTTTTTTACGTTTAACTCGCAAATCGCGAGACCTACCCCTCTTGTCGAGTCTTGCCTAAAACTTCAGTTCAGTGCGAGACGAGACACTAAGCTGAATGGACTTGCGACACTTTTCTTTGTAAATCGAAGTACTTACATACTCGTAGTTTCGTAATACTTGCATCGATTTTTAGTAATCATATAATGGGGTTATTTTTGTGTGTCTGTGTACATAATAATATTTAATATTAGCGTGTATTGGTGTACATAAATTATTTAAATATACTTAGTCGTTATTGTAATTGTAATAAAGTAATTCTGAGCGTTATAATTATGTTTATTTATATTATCAAAATGGATGACAAAAGAAAATGTAAAAAACATAATTCGAAATTAAAGACTCAAGAGGACAATACAAAGGGTAAAATGGTAAATGGGTACGTTTCTAATCTATATATTTTTAAGATTTGATAACAATAGGCATAACCCAAATGGCTAACTCATATAGTGTGCGTAGACCATACTTCTTATATTTATACACTTGCCTATAGTTAGAGTAAACCTAATTTACCTACCTTATCTGTCAATATTGCCGGAGGCCGTAGGTACCGCTGTCATCGCGTGCCCCGTGGAGGTATATTATAATGTATAAAGGATATTTTTTATTCAATGCGCAATTTTTTTCAAAATAAATGTCAATTTCATAATCAACACCCCTAGAAACCTCGAAATTGATACCCATGTCATATTAATGAAAAAATAATAATATCCGCCATCTTGGATTTCAAAATAAATGGCAATTTTTTAATCAACACGCCAAGAAACCTCGAAATTGATACCCATGTCACAGTTATGAAAAAATAATGTTCGCCATCTTGGATTTCAAAATAAAGGGCAATTTTGTAATTAGCACACCAAGAAACGTCGAAATTGATACCCATGTCACATTTATGAAAAAAAAATGTCCGCCATCTTGGATTTCAAAATAAATGGCAATTTCATAATCAACACCCCAAGAAACCTCGAAATTGATACCCATGTCATATTAATAGAAAAATAATAATGTCCGCCATCTTGAATTTCAAAATAAATGGCAATTTCATAATCAAAACCCCAAGAAACCTCGAAATTGATACCCATGTAATATTAAAGAAAAAATTATGATGTCCGCCATCTTGAATTTCAAAATAAATGGCAATTTCATAATCATCACCCCTAGAAACCTCGAAATTGATACCCATATCATTTAATGAAAAAAATAAGTAGGTTCGCCATCTTGAATTTAATTAAAAAAATATTTTACATTATAAAGTTAAAATCAATAGGTACCTATAATTTAAATAATAATTGCATATTAACACGCAAGGTAACATTGTACTTGAACTTAGTTAAAAATTAAAATAGTATCCCGAGCTGCTAAAATGTTGTTTTGTAGCTAGCACCGTGCTCACCCTATAAAAACATTGTAAGATTTACACACACTGATAAACCCTTTATACTACTACTAATACACAAAAGTATCGAGTATGTAGCTCCATTTTGCGGAAAAAAGTGGCACAGGTCCGTTCAGCACGGCGCCTCGTCCCGCACTAAAGTATTGGGCGACAGAGGGGCTGCTCAGGGAACTTGCGAGTATCGATTACGTAAAAAAATCATATAAAATAATTAAAAAAGTTTTTCAAAAAAGTGAGCCGAGAGTACTCTCGGCATAGTAATATTTAATATTCTGATGGATTAAAAAAAATCCTACAGTTCATAGTTTAAAAGAAAAAAGGTTGTAACGAAGAAAACGGAGGCTACTTTGGTCATTTATTTTGAATACTTCAAATGTTTTTTTAAAAAATCTGGCCCGAGACGCACTTGCTCTGTATCGTGTAGATTAACATATATTTTTTTTGGATTTTTTCCGATAAAGATTAGGGAGAAAAAACGTTTTAATGTACCCCCAAAACGCGCAATCCACGTAAGTCGCCACCTTAAAAAAGTTAAAGCGCTTAAAGTTGGTATTGTTCTTTAGAGAAACATCTGTCGCGTAGTAGTTTTACTAAAATGTTAAGCCGGGTTTTAACTATTAGATAGATTAAAGTATTTAGCTTGAATGTATTTTCCTTTAGCATCATTTTATGCTTTAATTTGTTAGTCGATGTTAGCGTTTTCTTACGTGCACTGGTTTATTAATAAAAGATTGATCACCATGTTTTCCTAGCAATGGTTTTGCTTACTTAAAGTCTACTTTCCTGAGACAGACGCAACGTATTCTATAATTTTAGTATTTCTCGTCAAATAACTCTAGACATATTACGATTTATGAGATACAGCCCGCTGACAGGTAGACGCACGGACAGAAGATGAGGCTTAGTAATTGGGTCCCGTTGGCACCCTTCGAGTACAGAACCCCAAAAATTGCTACACACCAGTACAAAATTACTTTTCGATAAAAAGAAATGAAATACTGATAGAATATCAATAAAGTTGTAACGGCAAATTCATAGTCATGCCTACGTAACAGTCATGTAGTTTTATTTCAGTAACTCTTCCTCACATCGGTCTCAATAGCCCGCAACGACATACGGGGGACATAAAATCATTTTCGTTCGTTGGATTATCGAAGATCCAGCTTCAACATCTGTCAGTCAGGCAGTCACATTTTGACTGATGTACTTATTGGTCAAAATTAATTTTGACCGTAAGTAAGTACATCGTAGGTTAGAATTTGTGGTTAAACCATGCTACAAAAATATGGATCAATCGATATACCTATATAAAAATAAATATTCTGTCACGAAAATTCACTTTAGTCTTAATTAGTTTTGACTGCGACAGATTGTAACAGAACACTAATGTCTATTTAGGTAGAGATGTACCGATTCATTCAACTCTCTTATTAACTTGTTTAAAAAAAAAAAAAAACTTTTGAGACTTCTAATGTATTTACTCCGGTTCAGTTAATTTAGGAATAAATAAATATATTTCAGCAGTCTGATCGCAAGTTTTTTGTTTGTGGGTTCTTGTGACTGAAGATCGAATTATAAAAGTTGAATATAAGCTGTAATCAAGTTTTTTTGATCAAAAAGTAAACAGAATAAAAAATATATTCTTGCTTAAGTATTTTTTTTTATAAAATCCAATGTTTTTATTCTTAGAATACGAAAATAAGGTATGATTAATCTGATGTAAATAATCCATTTATTCTATTCATATTAACATCCATTCTTTAAATTATTTACCGACACGGGCTGATTGATGTTACTCATATTATGTTAATAAATATATATATGATATTCTTAATAGATTATATTATTATGAGTAATAATAACATTTTTAGAAACTCAATCGGAGACAATAAAATCTACTTTACTTTAATTTACTTTGCCGACAACTCCCAGAGAGTGGTTTGGAGAAAATCTTAGTCGTTACATTTATTATATACCAATGTGGCTTTTTGTGTAAGGCGATATTCCGTTACCCAGTGTGAATTTGGTGCCCTAAAGTATAACACGATCCATTTGTTTCATGGTCCAAGGTATCCGTACACCTCTTTCAGGACTTAAGGAACGCCATTAATGCCGCAATTAACATGGCCTCGTACTGGCCCCAAGTAATATTGAATTGCAGGAAAAGAAGAGGAATTGATAATACCTACGTCTCGTCTTCTTCTATTGTATCTATGTAAAAAATTTGGGTGCGCTAGACGACATAATTATAGTCCCTTTTGGAGTTCCTTTTATTGCAAAGAGTGAATTTGATTTAATGATTTTGATATACGATATTTTGTATAACAGTACTTATCAAGAAAAAAACATGCAATTAATCGAAGCTAAAACAAATATTTTCTTTAAATTAACCTATAAAAGGACCTTACATGCTAGGAATACTTTATGAATTCATTCGTGTACAAATTTCATAAAAAATCAAGATTAGATACGTGGCTTCATATACAAAGGAAATTAAAGAATATGCGTGTGAGGATACGATACGGCTTTTTCAAAGTATTATGTTTTCTATTATATACCGAATTTGCTTATCAAAGAGCCCATTATAACATACTAAAAAGGTTTTGCGCTAAGAATATGATATTAAAAAACATTAACCCGTTTATTTTATCGTTTTGATATCCCTGACGCCAATGTCTTCAATTCTTGGTACTAATCGCTTGAATGCCAAATATCTGGCTTGGATTATACATAGGTGTACATATTTAATCTAACAATTATATTTCTATTATATATGCTCTATGTGTGTATTATTTCTGTGTGTCAGTAAAGTTTGATAGGTTATTAAATGATACGTCTCGAACACGTGACGTCTAGTACTTGTAACTTAATTCTCTTCGTTAATGACAGTAATTAACGGCACACATTCTGGAAAATCACATTTTACAAAATGCTATTTCAGGTAACCTACATAATATTTAATTATTCTACAATATTATACATTTAATAATTTGAACAGTTTTCTGTATTTCCTTCGCGTAAAGATATTGTAGTTATTTTGATTATTTTATATGATAATGAATACTTGATTTTATGAAGGAAAAAAGTACTGTTCGCCGCCCAAATACCCAGTAGCTGTTAATTAATGTTAAGGTTGCTTCCCGCCTAACATAAACCGACACCTACGTAAAAATACTTCTCGAAAATATGTGTGGGTTTCGTACAATACTTAGAATCGTAGCTATTTTTAGTCGAAACCCACCCGGCAACGTTATATTATTATATTAGGTGCTGTAACTACGAAGTGCTTTTGACTATAAGTCAGTGCTGATTTACTTTATGTTATGAAATAAAAAGTTAAGTACGGAAACAATCGTATTGCTGGACATATCATGTTTTGATATTTGACATTTTGAACCTTTGACAGGATCACTTAAGGAATCACTTATTTATTTCTACGTGATGCGTGGTCGACCTTTTCAATGCTACCCGTTTAACATGTTTTCCTTACGATAAAACACTAGGAATATATCGAGTATATCCTGTAGGTTATTGATTAACAGATACAACACATTTTGCAATATTGGATACGTAAAAGTGTACATAATATGCATAATAATCATAACAGTGTCATAATTTATTGATTCCTATTTCACACCCAAGCGACGTCCTGAACGTACCACTTATAATAGCAACCGAGTGTTCAAGGTTGAATGACGTAGATGCGAAGCAAACACAATTTTCCACATGTTGTGAATGGAAAATTGTTCAGCATTGATGTGTGGGTTTCTTTTGAAACAAAGGTTAAAGGTTGCAAAACCCTACCTGTTTATGCAAACAATTGCACATGTCCAAAACAATTTATGGCATCGTTTTCGAGAAGTTAGGTATACAATCTTCGGGAAAGATGGTCTTCTATGTTATGCTACACTTAATTTTCCACGTTACCTAGATTCATTCTGCGTGCATGATACTATTCTAATAATATTTTATGGACTGATGTACATAATTTACACTCAATGGAATTTCCTACGTTCCCTAAAATCATATTTTTAATCAATACTTCAAGTATGTGAAAGGCTTTTTCCTACTTACCTCGAGAGCATTTTCTAGTACAAACTTTATACTCTAGCTAAAAGTTAAGGGACCTCATCTCGACTGTGTTGCTCTCACCGCAACTTGGCGCTAAAAACTTAAAAGCGTACATAGCCATTCCTCATTTTCTGTAGGCTGTAAACAAGAACATACCTTTGATGTAGGGGTTCAATAATGAAATTATTTGGGTACACAGCTCGTTGCATCACAATTTTGAATCATAACGCTTATATCACAAACTGTAGTGTAATATTAAACTCTTCAAATAAATTTGACACCACTCATTCACCCGTGCACTCGGCGGTTTTTGGAATCAATTGTTACATATCAATCGAATGTCTATGGGACCTAAGGCAAGTTAATCTATCGAATAAAAGCAATCGTAGATAAAAAAAATTAGGACCGTGCAAACGTTTTTGAATCTAGGTACCTACTCGTATATATATACTAATATTATAAAGAGAAAAGATTTGTAGTCTGTAGTAATTTGTGCAATGAGTTATTTATTTTAAATAATTATTTTTTGTAATAACCAGTTCGTTACAAGTTCAAAACGAATCGTCCACGGACATAATCAAAATGTAGAAATCGTGTAATGATTAAAGTTAGGTTAGGTGGCATCTTCAGACTAGTTTGTAATTAAACCAGTTACCTAACGCTTTTCAAATAAATTTGTCCAATGATGCTACGTTTTGGTCACAAACTGACAGCATAATTATATCCATCAATATTCATTACATTCATGCCATCGTGGGCCACTGTGTGCACGACACGTAACATTTCATTAGCAGACCTTTACCTGTGATTAATGCTCACATGTCCACGACCATCCAGGATAGATACTCTTGTTTAACGAACGGTTTAAAGTGACTTAATCAGTCATGGAGCTTCGTTATCGTTACACGTGAGCTAACAACTAGCTATACAATATGTACCTTGTGTATTGAATTTCTGATGCTTAATTAGTTTTGAAACTGACCCCATTTAGTAGTATAGTACTCGTTATCAAGGATGTGACGTCTTAATCTATCGTGGTATGAGCTAAACAGTTAATCAGCAGCGTGACAGCTAGGCTGATTGTATGGGGTGCGTGACGCATATCACTCATCGGTACTTACCCGGCTTAAACTTTTCGAGTCTATTCTCTTAGAGTCGGATAAAACATCTGTTAATGATTCTACAAGTGTCAGTGATTTCTTACATTAAAATAACAATAATTTCAATGGATATTTAACTACTCAACGCGTTACGTTATTAAGAGACAAGATCGTTAACCTGTCAGTCATGAAAGGTCAGCTTTGATGGGTAGTCTATTACATTACACGCCGCAGTCGGTGAGAATTAAATAAGTTTTGTAATAAGTGTCATGTTGCGCCTACAAATTGCGAAGCAGATGTAATAAATTCGACAAAACAACAGCCTACGGTTGGTTGACTCAGAAAAAACTAAGTGTAACGAATAAGAAGGTATGCATCCAGAGTCTGTCGGGGTCGTAGTGAATGTGAATATAACTCCCCTGACTATAGAGCAAGAGCAAGAGAAGACTGCCTCGTTGGTCTTGTGGTCCCAAACGCAACTGCTACGCTAGAAAGTGTTATTGGGTTTTCTGTGGAATTCCCAATAGCAGCTCGGAGTCTGGATTTGTGCCCGGTTGATGGCAATAGGTTCGCCCCCTATTACATGGGACCTAAAACATACCGGCGAAATGTGGGTGCACATTAGTACGCCTCTGCCTACCCCTTCGGGGAATACAGGCGTGATTGTATGTATGTACTTAAAAAAGTTAGGTGCGTGTTCCAAGTATAAATGAAAGGCTAGAGCGTAATGTAACCCTTCATTATGTCAAATTATATTACAATTTGACATACGGAAGCGTAAGTTTTACGCTTACAAAGTGACATGTGGAAGCGTAAGTTTACTCTTAGTGTCGTCTCAAGTAACGCCTTCATAAGTCTTCCTAGTGGAGTAGCGGCCTCTACAACAAAACGTATTTTTGCGTCTTTGCCAATTTACCACAGTAATCACCCACAATAATCTTCGGCAGCAGACATTGTGTAGGTACTGGTTTGCTAAGACACAATAACTTAACTAGTGTGTTGTTTTTTTTATTAGATTTACGTATCCGAATATTTAGTCTTAGGCTAATATTTAGAGACGACGCTAAGCGTAAACTTACACTTCCGTATGTCAAATTGTAATACAAGTTTGACGTACGGAAGCGTTACTTTAGGCTTAGTCGTCTCTGAATATTAGCCTTAGACAATACACGCTACTGCAGAGTTTTCAAATCAAACACCTAAATAGAAACAAAATCAATACGTATATATTAAATCTGTGTCTCAGTCGTAACTATTCTATTTGATATTGAAGTCTGAAAATTTATGCGTAAGTCTACGTTAGAAATGTACTTGATTGTGCCTGAAACTCCAAAGCATCGTCTCACACTATTTTTACATAACTTTATCAAGTATTTACATCACGTACATATGCCGTGACATAAGAACTCTCAACAAACTCATCACGAAGTTAAAATACACTTTTTCCTTTTCTTTACTTTAATGGATTCTGTTTACGAATAAAAGTACCTACCTTTCATTTGTAGATATTCCTGTGATCCGAAGAGTAGGTTTAGGTTTAAAGAATTTATTCTCAAAAAGACACATAAGCCACTTACATGAGAACTTAGATTAACTTAAAAATAATACAATCAAACACTGGTCGCTTAGAACGTTTTACTATTTAGTATGAATACAATTGAATAAATATCTTTTAAGCGAGAAACGAGCGGTTGTTTATAATATAATGAGATAATTTCGACTTAAATAAGCTAAATGTGTTAGCATTTCTTATATGTGCGGGTAGACTGTTATACAGTTGAATACCTTCAAAAGTAACACTCTTTTTTCCATAGTTGGTTCTTATTTTAGGCAGGACAAGTAGACTTGCTCTACGAGTGCTCCTTTTTTTTATATCAGACTTTTTGATAAATGACAGGTTAGTATGAATGGATTTGTTTAGAATTTTCCTGATTAATATGCAGGTACTGTAGGTGTAAAGTTGCTTTATATTTTACCCGAGTACCCGTGAGGTACCTAACATATTTAAGAAATGTGCTATTAGTGAGTACGAAGGATATATAGTAAGTAACGCTAGAAATTCTAATTGCTACACAGGACCGGAAAATGTGGCATAATCAGATATAATGTATATATAGGGCCTATACTCAGCAGTGGTTAGATTCGGGCTGTGATGATGATATACATCGGAAACTCAAGCAACCTTCGAAAAACTGAACTATGATTGTAGATGAATAGACTTTATCAAAATAAATAAGAGCCTTATAATGGATTCTAACAAAAAACATAATTATATTTGCTCAGAAGTTTTTTTCTGGTAGGAACAGTCCATTTATACCAGCACCAGGCCGTGAGAGAGCAACAAGTGAATAAGTTGATCCCATAACGTTTTTAATTTATTAGGTCCCGTAATAGCGTCGATCCATAATACATTGTAACACTATATCATAAAACATTCAATATAATCTATCAAGTATCTACGTCAGAAGTGTCGAATAAGATAATATTTGTCAATCCATTCGCGCCGTGCATACCTACCTACGAGCGACATGTGACGTCACCGTCTGATCGCGAACTCGCGTTTTATGGGTCGTATAGAAAGTTTATAGGTTTATTGCTAATGTCATGTCAAAGATGTTTAAGCGTCTTGATATTTTTCTAGGGTTTGTTGAAAGATTATGGCCCTGTTTCACTACCCTGGATAGCCGCTAATCGCAAGATAAATTAAAAAATGGAACAAAATTTTAATGAAATTATTTGTCAAGTAATTTACCGGAAACTTATCAGGAGGTGGTGAAACAGGCCGTTTAACTTTTATATTATAATTAATGATAATTGGAATAACTTTAAAACACTCTGAAATCGATGTTATGCGTGTTAATCGTCTGCTAAAGGAATGTCCGCTGCCACCACTAGTTCACTTGACAAGGGTAGTTTACTGGCATTATCTCTTTTAATCTAAAAGGAGGCCGAGAACAGAAGTGGAATAGTAATGGACTCATCTAATATGAAATTCCGAAAAAGGTTCCGCAAATGAAGCTTGATTTACTCACACTTACTCAAGACCGTCAATATTCGAGGATAACAATCTCCCTTGGTTTTTGTCTTTGAGTGATATACACACAAATAGTTGATACATTAAAATATAGGACCAAAGACACTATTATTATCTCGTTTTCATTTGATACTTACGTTACTTACATAAATTAATTTCTGTTTCATGAGTGGTTCTTAGATTAAAATTGGTAATACATCTACTCATAGAACGTCCAATATCCCTTGGCATGTACCTGTGTTATAATAAATGAAAACTTGAGAAAATTGGTCCTGTAATTAAACAAACAGTGTGCTCTTAAAGATAACGCGAATTGTTTATACCAACGTTACAGTGTTTGTTCACGACAAGATTGGGATAATAAATTTTTATTAAACTTCAAAGCAATTTTCGGACACCGACTTTAGGCATTTTTTAACGTTAAAATGGGCAGTAATTTTTTTTACGTTTTGAAATAAGAATCCTTGGCATCGTTTTACTTTAAAAAATGTAACCTATATAGGCTGTAATGGTATTTTCTTTCAAAGAATTTCTAATTCTAAATCTAAAAAAAATTATCTGACTGACTGATCCATCAACGCAAAAACGTGAAATTAGTAAAGTAGGCTTAGATATTGTATATCTTGAATATTCGCTAAGAAAGGGTTTTGGTAAAATCTAACAGTATTGGCATTAACGAGATCACAGCGCAGAACATAAGTAGCTAGTGTAACATTTTCACATTTTGCAAGATATCCAATTGTAGAACCTCTCCACTCCCTATGCACAGACATTTTTTTTATTCTCAATACTTAGGTTCGATAGACTAGGTTCGTAGGTACGTACCTAGTCTATCCAAAGGTAATTAATGCTGTCACGCGGCAATCCACGTGTTTGTAGCAAAACAAGTTCGTATATTGAGGATTCTTTGGATAAAATGAAGGTTTTGTTAGATACCTGTGTTTTCAAGAGAGAAAGAAATGGGGAATATAAGGCTGTTTCAATAGTTCTACAGTCATATAGTCAGGAAGTCTTATAAAAGTATAGTCTTATAAAATTATTTGTTTCGGAGTTCGATTTGTGGCCATCTGCTAACTTGGGCGTACATCAATACACCTCTGCCTAACACTTCGGGAAATACAGGCGTGATGTTATGTTTTACTCAAATTAATTTAAAACATCTTGTTTGCTGAATACATCCAATTTTAAATTAGTGATGGTAGTTGTCTGGCAGTCTAGAATCTAGTATAGCTGGCAGGTAGGTACCTGCCTATGACGTGCAAGCTTTGAAGAACAATGTAGAACTAGTTGCGTGTTAGATAATGAATCAATGAACAGAGTGCTCGTTGTCTATTCAACTCTGTCAGGTATACGGAGATACAGAGGCACGGTATAGATAATAGCACTGACGTCGCGGAGGACTACAATATTATCCATTTCTATTCACAGATTAGAATGGATATTGTAGTCTAATTTGGCACATTTTAATCACTTTCGTATAATTTAAGCACAATCGTTTTTATGATTACGTTTTGTGATGATTAACAGTTTTTTTATACTACTAAGGTTGCAAACAAGCATACGGCCCGCCTGATGGTAAGCGGTTACCATAGCCTATGGACGCTTTCAACACCAGGGGTATCACTCGCCGACCGACCCCAAAAACCTCAGAGGTTTATGGAGGATTCACTGCGCCAACAGTTTGAGGGAATATTCCTCTTGCTGCCAGCGCAGTGCATCCTTAGAAGGAGCTCTGGTGACCTCACTCACTGCAGGAACACACACACAATAAATTGTGTTATTTGGCTGCAGTTTTCTGTAAGGTGGAGGTACTTCCCCAGATGGGTTGCTCCAGATTTGAGCCATAAATGGCTGTGCCCTACCTCTCTTAACTTTTCAACAGTTTTCTTTGTGACTTCGCACTGTGCATATGGTGCAGGTCACATGCAAAATATCAATGTGTCATGCTCGGAACGGGTACCGTCTATCAGGACTTGTCAGCTCTTACAACTTTACAAGCCAGGGCAATCCGTTCTCGTATTGTTTTTCTTTTTGGAAAGCAAGTACGTATTAAATCTAATTATCAAATACAATAACCCTCCTTCAGCAGTCGGGTAAGAAATTGTACGAGTAGGTAAACATTAATTATTTAAAGGAGTAGCGTATCTATGAAGTTTACTGCCGGTTATTCTCCATACGACTCACCTTTTGGAACACATAGTGTAGGTATTGATCATGAAAATCAAGTTACTTATGTAGACATCATAAGCGAAACAGCGACAGCGACGGCTCCGTTCATATGTCGACAAAGAAAATTAATTTTGTTAGACTCAAAGGACCGAAGAGAAAATTTACATGGAATTTATTTTGAGTGTCTTACAAAACGTGCCTTTGTATGCGGTGCGTGCGTAGGCTGAGATGGTAGGCCATTCAATCTAATTCTCGTATTCCTATACGTTACGTTATTCCTTTACGTCTCAAATAAAATGCGCCATGAAATATATTACCCATGAAATTTGGACTGTAAAGATGTAACAAGGAATTATAATTAAAATAATATCAAATTACATTTTTATCTGACTGCGTCAGAAGAAGGCTTAATATGTTTCTTTTTTATTTAAAGTTTCTACAATTTTTAATTAATTTATTTATTCATTCTTCGACAAATCCATGCATTTGTCTTGAACATATCAAATATAAAATATATCATATTATTAAATATATTAACTTAAACACATTTATGATAAAATATCTAAGTATAATAATGTAATGAATTCACAAATGGAAAGTTAATTAATATAAATAATTCTCAAAACTGGAATTACTTATGAGACTTGGAATAATATATTCTTAGGTATAATTTGGTTATTTTGCCAAACTTACGAACAACAGTGGAATATTACTTAGATGTTTAATTAGTTTAGTTGAGTGATTTGAGGGCTTTAAGTTTGGTAGGTCAGGGATTTGTTTGTTTGCAAAGAAACAATACCTACCTACTTTAAAATAGTTAGAACTTGTCAATAGAAAACTTGAAGAGTTTATTTAGAAAACTCATCAAACATATTGAAAACAAGGTAAGGCAAGAGGTATTATTAAAACGATTCCTGAAAAGAATTATTCGGTCGGTAAAATTAGAATATAACTGCTTATTTTTCTATAAAAGTTGTTAACTGTGTATATTGGATTACTTGGTAAAGTCGGTTTTAATTTCATACCTACAAAATGAAGGCACGCACACACTGCGAATCATTTGACTGCATAATTCTATGTACATTTAGGTACTTAGATAATATTATTATTATAAATTGTTTTGAATAAGTATAGTTATTGTGGAATTAGCTTATTTCAATCCACAATGTAAACTTAAAGATATTTAAGTTTACATTGTGGAAACTTAAACTTAAAGATATTTAAGTTTACATTGTGGAAACTTAAACTTAAAGATATTTAAGTTTACATTGTGTTGTTACATTATGAGTAAATTACCCCGCTATTTGCGTTTTTGTAGAGTATAACTACAGTATTGGATGATTGATTGATTCGTGGTTGTTTCCGTAAGTTGGATCAACCTGTTCGCATCGCATCATTATTAACGGTTTACCGCTAAGCCTCTGTTGCTGGCATTCCACTTGGCATAATCCTTGACTTGATTTGATCCACTTTCCACATAATATTCCATAGGCCAACTGTATTAATTTTATTTTATTAATAGTACCAATATGTAAGAGAGTCACGTCGCTTAACTTTATCTAAATAGTTGATTGCTTTATATGCCTATAGCGTCTGTTCAAAGCTTTTTAATTAAATGAGAAACTCTATTAAATCCACCACGTAATACGTGCCTTTGATATACCTTTTACACTTTTGAAATGATTGAAAGTGACTATGATGGATAGATTACGGAACATTTTCCCAATAAACCGACGTTCGCGTGGGTGCGCGATACAGTGATTCATTGAATCGTGATGGAGTAACAAAATGATAATGTTTGAATCCGAGCCTTTGGGGAAAGGCGACTGGAATAACAAAATCTAACATGTGTGCTGGTGTGATGTAACATTTGAATGAAGGTCCGACGTTATGTTGCGTCATACACGGTTATTTTGTTCTTGTTAGTTGATTTTATTCCGCGAAACCACTATTCGTAAATAAAGCGTATAAAATCTGCCATTTAGATGTTTTTAGAATTTCATGTATTCAGCGACACTCGTGCCATCAAGGCGAATCTAATGAGGTATCGTTTATCTAAATCGGTTGAGCCGTTGAGTAGTTACGAGGGGACATAGGAACGGACATACATACATACACGTCAAACACATAACCATCCTTAGGCAGTCGAGTAAAAATATTTAGGTGAATGTGATGTATTATTTCTACTTACTTTCTTTAGTTGAAACTCCTGAATATGTTAGATACGAGTAGCAGGTACTACACTTAGGCTAATATTCAGAGACGATGCTCAGCATAAACTTAGGCTCCCGTATGTCAAATTGTCATACAAATTTGACATACGGAAGCATAAGTTCATGTTGAGTCTCGTTTCTGAATATCAGGCTTAGTGTTTTGTGTACTAAAAAGAATTTCAAAACCTTATCCTTTGTATTATCCGTATGAAAATCTATGCAAGCTAATAGAGCCTATTATTCATAAAAGCCACCATATGTGTGCTGTATCTGCTGTATGTGTGTGTGTATCTTGATCCATCGCTCATCGCGTCCAACTATAGGTTCTGTCACTAATTTTGACAAGTAACGTAGTTAGAGTTTAATCCATATGCTAACCGTGGAAATTCCAACAGCGATATTCCGTTGTGCTGAGTCTCTAGACAGTTCTAGATAATTGGTTTGGTGGTCCCGTGCATTGAATTTGAAATATTAATTTCCTACCTTACTTTATAATTCGTTGATAATACTAGCTACATCACATAGACTTGTGTGTATGACAAGATGTATGAACGTGGAATAAGCAAAAGAAGTACCTATGTAAGAGTGACGGTCTGTAGTTTCTGCCTATCCTTGTATTGACAGGGTTTCGCCGTAAGTATCCCATTCAAAGTAGCGAACTAATAGGTGGGATCTTTAATAACTATTCGTATATTATATCGAAATTATACGTATGGCCCGGCTTGACGTAGTGTGATCATATTCTACGCCACGGGTTATGGATTCGGATCCCACACAGGACAAATATTATACGTTTTTTTTTCTGGTCGGGTTGTTTGTGAATGTGAAACGTGTTTGTAAATGTACGCAAGAAAATTATAGTAAACCTTATTGTCGTTGTTGAGTTGAAGTTAGCACGAGCTAACTTTAACCCGGCCGTAAAAATCGGAGAAAGAAAAATATTGGGTTGTAATAAATACAAACGAAAGATCAAGCCGTAGGCTGTCGTTTTAAATAATTTTAATCCAATATTTTTCTTTCTCCGATTTTTACGAACGGGTTAAAGTTAGCTCGTGCCAACTTCAACCCGGACAATAAGTTTGGCGAGCACTTTACCAAACAATGTTACCAGGCAATGATTTAAAAAATATTCAAAACAATTTATGTGTCGAAGTTATCTGTTGTGGGGAAAACAATATCCCGCACCTAAATATAAGTATGATCTCCGCATGACGTCACAAACGTAATAACGCTGTATGTAAAACGACAAACGCGTGTCAACTAGAACTTTAACTACTTGAATACTAATTTTATTTGTCGCATCGTTCGTAAGGGTTGACTGGTACACGTGAAATAGTGAAACATTCCGTCCTTGACCGGAATTCTAACAAAATACGCCGCAAATAGGCTGGCTTGACAAGAGTTCTTCATTTCGTACGCAACAACTGCTAAAGACTACGTAATATGGTATTTTTGTAGCTACTGTTTTTTGTGATAATTGTGGATTAACAAAGATAAATCGATCTGGGACATCAAGATTTATTCCTAAACTCATTGATCCTGTATTGATCATACCATTGCGTCTGTAACCCCGAAGGATTCGGCAGAGGTGTGCTAATGTACCTACCTACAACCACTGCAGTTACTAAGAATTTTAAAGAAAAATCCTATAACACTGTTCAATCTGGGTATCGAACCCAGGACCTCTGCTCAACAACCACGCTTGCAGTAATTAATGAATGTGGGAATATCATTTTCCATCACACAAAATAATGAGTATCACCCAGAAATATGAATAATAAATGGTATTTTGTTGAAAAATCTTGTTTGTTAAATATATTGTGGGAATTCAATTTATGTCATGAATATATCGACAGCGAAATATTGCATTGAATGCTACGTTAAATGTGATACATTTAAAGAAAAAACCTAAAATACAGTAGCACAGTACTTACTCACATTATGTCGAGTACCTACTGAAGTAGGTACTGTATCTATCTATACAAAAAACGGAGAAATCTCGGCAATAACACTGGGTCAACGTCGTACGATTAGAGCAGAAATGAAGCGAATGAGGGTTGTTCACGACGATCGTAAAGACCTGTTGAACGCACTCATAAAATATGTCGTCCGTTGAGAAACTGACTATAATTGGCGCATGAAAAATGTGACGTGCGGATTATCAGTACAGAAACTTTTTTTTTTTTAAGATCGTTTTTGTACAGACTAAAAACCACTAGAGTATCCGGGAATATAAAAACAGTAATTCGGGTCCTGAGGCGCCATTGCATCCGTACGAAAGTATTTATTTTTTATTTTTAATAAGTATTTGTTTGTTGCCATTTCGCGCATAAACCGCTGAACAGGTTTTAATAAAATTTGGCAAGGAAAGAGGTTGGATGGTTAGAATAGATACTTAGGCTACCGTTTTCTGAAAAGTCCTATGGAAGCAATGCGAGTGAATCTTCGGACGAGAGTTAGTTTAAGATAAGAAGGGTAAAAAAGGTAAAGGTTTTTCGAAGAGCTTTGAATACAATATAAGGGTTAATCTTATAAAGAGGCAATCTTCAATTATTGCTTTAAGTTTTGTACGTACGTTATTATCCGTCACCTATTTTCTATTCGGCCTGTTTTTTATCCGTTTTGATACAAATCTGATGCTTATACACTGGGCTTAATCTATTAATCATCGCTTTCGGAATAGGGTGGCTTAGCTAAAACCCTGGAAATTGAATTCTTACGTCTCGGGGCATAGAAGATTTGGAGGCATAAAATTTCAATCTTGTGGTAATTATTTTTTTGAGTAGGTAGACTTACGTGTCCACTTGCTAAAAAGAAAATGACATAAGATTTTGATATAAGAAGTTATTTTGTATAATTATTATTTGTTCCTTTGGGCA
Organism: Acronicta psi; assembly: GCA_946251955.1. Taxonomy (NCBI): domain Eukaryota; kingdom Metazoa; phylum Arthropoda; class Insecta; order Lepidoptera; family Noctuidae; genus Acronicta; species Acronicta psi. The sequence continues at coordinate 6,536,467 of OX276476.1, forward strand.
CAGACCTCGTTTTGGAGAGATTGTTTTTTTCAAGAAGCTGTTTATTTAATCGGCGATTCTTTCGTCAATTTTTTTTGTGGTAATTTAACAATTAAACTTTGTAAGTAATTAGACTTCAATTTGCCGTTTCATTTATTATCATTACACATTTAAGTGATATTTTTAATGATGATCTTGAATCCAAGACTGAAGACAAGACAGGCTCAGTAGCGACGCTTGCGACTTTTACACCACTGAGACAGTCTTAACTATTGGGTCAATGAGGCACTAAAATAGAAAACCTGAATTAATTAATATTAAAATATCCGTTTCCCGCAGTACTCGCGTTATTAAATTTTTCCAATCTGTTGGGAATATTCCAAATCCCATTCTTAGCAAGCCAGACAGTTTTTCCTTTTATATATAAACAGACTATTACATAGTTAAGATCAGATTAATGATGACCTATCAATTTAAAAGACTGCTAAGAGCCAGTCTATTTTAATTTAAACCGACTCAATGGCTACGGCTTTTCAACTCTTAATAAGCAGCTTAATTAAGTGAACTAGTTAATTGACCTCATTACAGACTGTTCCAGCCTTAATGACCGTCCAGAGAGCTTCAAATGAGTTGCACTATTTTATATTTCTATAATGAACAGAGGAAAAGTAAAGTGGGTCAGGTTTGGCAGGAGCTTAAGCTACGAACAATCCCTAAGGTAAAGGGGTCCAGTTTGTTTTTCTCTCTCTGTCTAGATATTATTTTGAACATTGCGATGGTCATACAGTAAGAATTTTGTCTGGCTGTACCGGTTACGTGTTACTTTTTGAGCTAAAACGCTCAGAAAGTAAAAAGTTTGAATTACGCAGAAATTCGTCAATAAACTACTTTTTGAAATATTTATTTTATGCTTACCTACAATTTTATAGCTATATACATATTTATTTATAATAATTCGGAGCCCTATGGACAACAGTGTAAATCAGAGAAAGTTGATCTCTATTGGTATTTGCGATAAATTGCGGTAGACACTACATGTATTTAATTTCAAACCATTCTTTATGTGTACAGTCAAATAAAATGTCTTTAATCCACCTAGCCCAAAGGGCCGGGTCTTCCCGACCACATAGCTTGTACGGAAACCTTTGAAATTGAATATTGACGTAATTGCTACAATATTGCGTGCCGTAATGTTGCCGAGGGCTTTGGCACGAGTCGTTTATGTAACTAGGTGTCGGTTATCAGCTTTGGTGGACAAACATCCGTTTTTGAATTAATAGAACGTTACAAATTATTGCACCCTGGAGCACAAAATACTAATAAATATAGCAATCATTCCCGCACATGTACGATATAAATATCGCGCTTTTCAAAAATGTTCAGTTATAAGTGAAGAATAAGTAGGCTTCCCTTAAAGTGCCAAAACCAGTAGTCACTTGACGTAAACTTGTATCTAGCCGTCTACAAACTGCCGGCCCTACGACAAATACACATTAGCAAATACACACTTGTGTACGTACCCTACTGTGAAACGTCCGCAAAGACCCGAAACGCTTTCAGTCTGGTAGATTCCTATACAGTTCTATTTGAGTTTGTGCCTAATACCGCACTAATGTGGCTTAAGTATATATAAATGCACACTTTCTATGAATAAAACCTTCATGATGAATACAAGACTGACACTATATAACTTACAATTAATCTGAAATTAAAGTAATTGATCAATGATGGAAAATGGGTTTTAAAGAATAAAATCAATTTAAGAAATAAATTGATGTAAATTTATTGAAGTAAATGTAAATTGTAAGAAATGTAAATGTATAGAATTAAATTCATGTAAATTGAATACAGTGAAGGATTGAATGAAGTAGGCAGGCATGTACCTACTGTAAAAAAAACAATAAAATATTGAAATTATCCGTTATAAAATCTCCTAGTTTGTCTCTGCCTTGAAGTTTCTCTTTCAAAACTGCGCCTATTTGGTTACCTAATGAAACCTGTTTCCAAGAGCTTTATTTTTAAATAAGTATTTTCTCCTTAGATTTCCCGATGGTGCGAAAAGTTTTGCTATTAAACAAGTTTTTCTTCCACATAATAAATTGTTATGATGAATTTATGTTATCTGCTTTAGCTTAAAGTTTTATTTGTTTAATACAAAACAAGAAACTGTGACGTGTAATTGAGATAAAAATTATAAGCCAGATTTTAGGTAAATTTTAAGTTTATTCGAAAAAAAGGAACAGTTTATTAAAAAAATTACAAGTTTTTTAATTTCATGTCATTTTATAAATAAATATGGCACCTAGATCAACCAAGGCTATAATAAATATAACAAGTCCTCTCTTTAACCTTTCACACAGTATTCAGATAGGTAGTTACGTATACTATTTTCCAAAACAATATTTCACTAAATATAAACGAATACTTTCTTTGTGTCACGACATACGACACAATAACATCGTGTTGTCGAGTAATGTCCCAAGTTTTCTCGTTTTTCGCCTACAGCGGCGGTGACATGGTCCGCCCACGCGCTACGTGACGTGGAACATTTTGTGAACCAATATGTTTGTACATCATGATGCTCGACACGTTCAAGCCTTCTGAGTTTTCAGCTTAATAGAAACTTTTTACATTCCTGCCTGTTATAAGTCAAGTATCGAGCAAAGTGACGTTGGGATTTCTATGAAATTCCCGCAAAATCTCTGTGTGATATACGGCCCCTGATTACATTATACCCAAAGATATCGGCGAACTGTGGTCTCTGCCTCTCCCTCCGGTAATATAGGCGTGATGCTGTGTATTAGATTTATGCTTAAGTACTTTCTATTTTCGACCGGATATCCAAAATATCCAAAATAATACCAAAATATCCTGATTTCTGACACTTACGCGAATACTAGACATTGAAATAAAACTACTTTTTACGGATTTACGAACGAAACTACTTTTACGTTAAAACGCGCTAAAATCCGTAAAAAGTAGTTTTATTTCAAAATATCCTGTTTAGAATAATGAAGATGACTTAATTTTTTTCGTTACTTTCGTACTAACTACAAAGTCACTTTGTAATGTAAGCTTCGTAAAATCTTATTAGAATAAACTGAGCCCAACTCACAACAACACAGAATCTTATAACTTCATCTAAATTATGACGACTACCAACGTGCGTTGTTTGTTTTCATGGCACAAACAAATGTCTCAGAAGGCGGCCCCGAAATTGAACGACGCTCTGGGAAAATTTAATATGATTTAGAGTAATTCAACAAAACTAACAGAATTGTAAATACTAGAAAAGCTTATTTTATATTAAGTACAACATAACATTATTTACAACATAACAAATACTTTAATTTGATTGTTTAAAAAAACAAAAATCTGTTTTCTCAATCGCAATGACTGTCGTAAACGTTATTATTTTTCTTAACATTTTACAAGAATAAAAATAAACATATTAGTCAATTCCTATGCAATGGACTCATATTTATAATTCATAACAGATCTTTAACAATTCCGTAATAGATCATTATGATGTAAAAGCGATATTCTTTTACCCAATAAAACTGGCATTCAAAATTGTTTAGTCAGAAAATACAAAAACATTTTTGCCAACGTATACCAGGATCTAAAGATAATGTGGCACACTGTGCGGTTTATGGGTCATACATAACGGGTGAAAACTGCTGGATCACAGCTCGACGCGGAAACACATTGGATAGATTTGACATAACTATATCCAAAGAGATCCAAGTGAAAGTATGGGTAATGGAAAACTGAATGATATATTTCCGACATGTTCCTGTATGTAACATTTTCTATCAGAAACCATTCAACTTTGAAATGTTTGTAGAACATGTTCAGCTGATTTGATAATCATGATGAATGTAATACTATCAGAAAACAAAGTACCTATGAGTCTATACCCCTGAAGCCAGAAGCGTACCAATGTACCAACCCATAGCTCGTCGATTAGTTGATTTGCAAAGATACTATAAAATAATAATTTCATAATTACAGACATACAAATTAAAATCTCAGTTATTCGCAGTGCACTTATACACACAATACCAACACTCGTGGTTAATTATAAAAGTACTTTTTTGTTATAACTAATAAAATTTCAGCCATCCTAAAAATGCACGCACAAAGCTGCAATAAACATTTTCCCGCTAAAATTCCCAGTAATACTGTCATGTGATATGTACAAAAATACTCAAAAAAGCTACGTCGAAATACAGAGGAAGGTTAATTCTATTAGCAGGCTTGGATGCTCTTGATTTTAATTCCGATCGATTGACAGTCGATTTCATTATATTATCTGCAATGTAACACTCGCATTTTTTATATTAAGTGATTAATTATTCGTTGGGTTTGGTATTAATCATAAAAAAAAAATATAAATAATCGTCGCCCTCCGAAGTAAAATCCTTCCTAAACTTTTCAGTAGGGTTGCCGTATCGTTTAAGTTTTAGAGCAAGCACATCGTTAAATTTAAGTAAAACCTTATTGAGGTCGTATGTAATGGAATCTGAAGGTTGAAGTGATGGCATGTAAGCGATCATTGCAAACCATAAAATTTGCCAGACCAGAGGAGTCGTTAATTTGTTGCCCGCCTTGAAGGCTAACGACCTTAAAGGTTATAAAATAATTACGTGTTCGTGTTCTTTAATATCTGCTTTATTAATATAAAAATATTAATAAAGGGAATAAAGGGATGAGACTATAGGCCTGTTACACCACTTTTGGATAGCCGCTAAACGCAGGATAAATTAAAAAATAAAACAAAATTGGTACCTATAAAATTATCTGCAAGTAAGTAATTTAACGGGAACTTATCAATAAGGTGTGAAGGCCATAAGTATTGTGTAGTATGAATGTTTACCGAAAATGCCTGAAGAAACAAGAATAGTATTATGAGTTTAATAACTTCCTTTTAATAACCCCGCGCCGGTTTCATATAACGAAACGTTTGTACGATAACCGATAACCGTAATACTTTTTTTTGTAAATATATACTTATAATATATAAGGTGTAATAACAAAACACCAAATCTTAAGATACCGAAAGTATCAGACACCTTTCCAGACGTAATGACGAGTTTCGCCGAAAAATGCTCCCATTTCCCTAATTTTATGTTTACAGCCAAACCTTCAGGCGAGTCAAGGCCAACCGTAACCGAATAAAAAATACCATCCTGAATAATTTAAAAATGGCTCAGAAGAAAATTTGGCTCTACAATTTTGTCGCCTTTATAATAAGCGCGTAATACCTATTTATCATTTATTGTGCTTACATTTAAGAATGGTTATATCTTGCTTTCTCTAAAATGTCAAATTAGTTAAATAAATACATACCATCACGCCCATATTCCCCGAAGGGGTATGCAGAGGCGTACTAATGTACACCCACATTTCGCCAGTCTGTTTAGGTCCCATGTAGTAGGGGGCGAGCCTATTGCCTAAACCGTGCACAAATCCAGACTCCGAGCTGCTATTGGGAATTTCACAGAAAACTCAACAACACTTTGCTCAACCTGGGGATCGAACCCAGGACCTCTAGCGTAGCAGTCGCGTTTGGGACCACTAGACCAACGAGGCAGTCTTAGTTAGTAGCAGTAAGTATTAGTTAAATAAATACCTATATATAATTATGTTAGGTTAGGCTAGTTAGTTCTTTTCAGGTTAGTTTTTTCGTTTTTCCACTTAAAGTAAATACACACAGTGTTACAGCAGCCACGATAGCGTTAGCGTAATTTTAGCATTTCCTATCATAACTAATTTTACTGAAATTCATTTCAAATAAATATGTAACGTTTTAATCACTATACAATAGATAACTACATTAATTTGACCAAAAAAAAGTTTAATTTACAAAGTCGATGCGTCATTGGAAACATGAAACAGATTAAAACCTTTCCATTTTGTCAGATGCGAATTCAGTATGTGAGAGAATTCCTTTTATGAAGGAATTCCTTTATATCAACTCAAAATATATCAAACAGGAACACCAGATCATGGGATAGGACCCTTCTTTTAGCTTTGTGGCTAAAAGTAGGCTCCTATTTCATCAAGTTGTATTAACATTATGTTTGGTTAGTTGTGTTTGTATACACTGCACGTATTCTTTATATTTGGCAAGTGTTCTTCATTATTATGTAACACCACGAAAGTTGGCGTATATTATTTGTTCCATCTATTTTTGGTCGTTATTTTATTAGTCTTCAAATTGAGAGGTGGTAGGGTGGGTTAACTTACTATTGCCAACCTTAGCTTTTTTATAGTGTCCCGCCGTCTCAATATGTTTTTATTCCCTAATTCTACAAGGGCACATTCAAATAGTGACTGTGCCCTTCCTTTCCATATTTAAAAATATGTTAATTACATAAAAAGTACGAGTAAAGTATGTTTAACGTGAAAGCAGCAGATAAAACTAGGATTTTGGTATCATTAACAACACCAACCTTTTTTTTACCTGGTGAGTAAAAAAAAACAACTGGTTGAAATTCCGCGATAAGTATAAGGAAAACAATCTTAACATCTTCAAAGTGTCAGTGGTACAACAGGATTTTCTTTCATTATACATTATCGAAAGAGAACAAGAGCTTATATTTATAGCGTAGATAAGTTAGTTAAATTCTCTATCATAATCCCAAGCGATATACGTTTTTAGAGCAATTTTATCTATTTACAACAAAGTTTTGCTTAATGTAGGTATTAGGAAGAAATTGTTTAGTAGAAATTGCGGTAAAGTTTCGCAATAAGAACTAAGCTGAGTTTTATGGGAAAAGGTAGGTGTTTTCTAAGGCGTAAGTATAGTTAGAGTATGGATTGAAACAAGAAAAACAACTGCTAAGTAGTTAATTATCTACGCTTGTAAATAATATGCTAAGATTTTTATAAGAACAAAAAACATTTACCTTATTTTTTCAAAAGATCTTTCATCTTTTCAAATACAAGCCCTCTTAAATAAGGTTTGAGATTTCGAGACGTATTTTGTAGTCTGGCCTTCAAATACTTCCGTAACAATTTCTAAAAAAAATATATACTTCAAGTAGGTACAAATTACGAAGGACATTACCAGAATCACGCCTTCGGTTTTTCCCATCTAAAATAAATGAAACTAGTAGAAAAATAGAACTTCATTTATATTAATAATTTGTCATTTTGTTAGGCAGATGGGTCAACAGTTAGCATAAAAATAATTGACCATTTTAAGAAGATTTATGCCAAGCACCTGTCATGCAAATAAATTTTGAGCCCGTAAATATTTATAATGCATTGCATTAAAACAGTATTTCGCTATTTGGTGATACCTAAAAATTACGTATTTTTTTTTAAAAAAGAATATTAAAATGAAAAAAATCTATCAAACTAAAATAATGCTGCTACTATAAAAATACTTTGAACTCGATTAACAAGTAATTTGTAAAGTAGAATAAAAACGTTTACAGTGCTAAAAGCCTGCTTTTGAAATTAAAAATAAAGTTAAACAAATGCTGGCTGCAAGCCATTTCTGCTTACTTCAAACGCCGCAAAATATACGCAGACTCGTCCACAAACAGAATATTCACCATTTAAAATAATATGTACCCACTATCTCTATGTTCATCTTTAGTGAGATAAAAGTTGAGAGCAGTTCACACAGCCAGAGATTAAAAATAACGTTGGAAATTTTATTGTGCTTTGTGGAGTGGGAACGGAATTTTCCGAACATTTTCACGCTGAAAGACCGACAAGATTTTTTTATCGTGTAAATGTCATGGATATCCGCCGCCCGCGCCGGGGGAATAGATGGAATGAGCGGCTTTTTGGGTCGGGGTCGATTTTCGGACTCTGGCCCCTAACTATTGGACACTGTTGAGTGGTACTGAAAAAAACATATATTTTTATAAGCTTTTATTTAACTTGACTTATTGGCTGTTGTTTAGGTTCCCGGTGTAAAAGCAATTAGTACTCTCAAGTAGTACAATTAGACTCATGTAATGACCGTTTTAATTTAGATGCAGAGTCTGAACGATCAATTCATCACCTTGAGAGCTCACGAGTAGAGTTCATGTTACTTTAAACTAAAACTCTTCAACCTTTCTCCTAAATATAATAAAACGAAGCAAGCCTAACGAGATATATTGCATGTTAACTGAGTGTCAAAGTTCTTAGTTAAAAGCTGTTCTAGTTGTCTCCATTAGCAAAAAGGTTTTAATTAACAAATCATACGTTATGTTTGTTATGATCAAACCCCCGCAAAAAAAACCTTTTGCTGGAAACCTCATCAGATAGAAAACAGTGTTTTATTTCCTTAATAAAATAAAAAACTGGAGCTACTCTACCTTTTATTCATTGAAACATGATTGAACGCGGCGAACAGCGGCATTGTTTATGTTTTGAATTGAAAAAAAATACCTAAGTATGTATGTTTGATTTAGTTTTTTGTTGTTTGAAAGTATCCTTATAATTATGATGATGACGTAAGCAACCTAGTAAGGGATATGACTTTTGATGGCAACTTCCACAGATCTGTTAGATAAAATATTGGTATTGAAAGAACGTGATAAGTTTTAAGTTATTCTTCTTTTTCTTTTGCTGGTAGGTTGATAATATATTAATATAAAAACAATAAAGAATAAAATACTAATTGTTTTTAATACACTTGAGCTTCGATCATAAAATCGCTCATAGCTAACTACTAATACCAAATATTACTAAAATTAATAGTTGGATACCGTAATATCAAGTAGATACTGAATATTATTAGTTTAATAATTGACGCCCTAATATTTTTGAATATACTTAAACAAATTATTAATTATTAAACGGAGATCGTTATAAATAACAGAGTAAGCCTACTCGTAATAAAACCAATTAAAATTAAGAGCCTGATGTTTTGTGACAAAATTACTTTCGTTGACAAGGTTACAGAAGAAACAACAGTTAATTCATTACGACGTCCACCCACACTTGTATTATAAATTGTCCTTTCCTTAGTTAAAAATTACTTTGTGTTTTATGAACAGACTCCCAGTCTACATAGCGATTTAATTTTATTATTTGTGAGATTCATGTAAAATACTTAAAATCCGAGATATGGACAGATTTAGAGGTCAATTTGACTAAATGGAGTGTAGATTTTTTGCCGAGAAAAGATTTTTTTTTACCTCGGATGGGAATGGAGCTCAGGATACTCGGCGCAAAAGCAATGGCTTGATCAAACGGGTAGTTTTTTTTCACTTTACCCCTAATACATATCATTCTTCTCTTCTTCTTCTTAAATTTAAGAGCTAAGCTCTTGTCGGTGGAGCATTCGCCATTCTTCTCAAACCGCCTACCTACTCATTTAGTAATAGGTAATCTGTCTAGCTAATAATGAATACATTCACCGTTAAAGTCTTGAATGTTAAGGTAATGTGTAACTTTGTTAGTTGCTGCAGTTTTCAGTTTTCTACTTTGCACTTCTATAGGTACTTGAATGTTTGAAGTGTGGGCGCAAGGCGCTCCGCAACGGAAATGGCGTAGCACCGCAACCTCGTGATTAGCTCTGAGCTAACATCCGGTCGGTGCTATTTGTGTCAGACTGTCAGCACAGGAAACTGGTGCTGAAAGCAATTCAAAATGAAAAGGGAATTTCATAGAAATATTTCGTAATATAAAACAACATTAGAACCTCTTACGATATTTTTTAAATCCAACCTCAATTAGAATTATTTCTGTATTATGGTCATGTAATGAATATAAAATATATAATAATGAAGGTATTCATTTAAATATTTAAACGCAAAGCCGATCTGAGAACGAGTTTATCAAATTGTTACTTAACTACCTACAATACAATACCACTAATAGGTATTAGAATGCCAAGTTGTAGAGAAATTCACGCAACGAAATGTTCGCAATCACCATCCTACTCATCTCACCTTCCGTCAAAAAGACCGAATGATTTTTTGCGCGGATTACTCGTGCTGATAAATCGTGCCGATAACTAATACTTTTTATCAAACACGGAGCACGGAAATATTCAATTTTAATACTTGTATTTGCACAAACAAAACCCCAATATTAACATTATGTTATGTTGAACATTGTTTTGTTTGTTTGTAACAAGCTCTGTGCTAACAAACAACACGTGAGGCTTACGAAACTTTATTTGTACCAAGCACGTTCGCAATGGAACTCTATGTAGGTCAATAAAGATGTATTGGTATGCAGAACAACGTCTTCTTTCAGTGTTGCACTGGAAAAGTTTGTACCTACGTAATAGGATGCGTAAAATATCGTCTTCCATGTGATGCGCACCCTGGGTAATGAGCGTCTCTAGGAACCTTAACTCAACTAATATTTTGTTGTTTTTTTACCACATATGGACTATTATGGTACCTACACCATAATAGTCTATACATATATTTCATGGCAAAATACACTCCAAATCATCCGTGTAATTCCGTTAATGTTTTTCAGTTTAGCAAGAAATACTTTTAAGTATCTACTTTTTACAGTGATAACTACAGGTACAAGGTAGGTACTGTTGATATCAATACAAGTTGCAGTTGGTATCAAACATACGTTTATTGCAATGAGTGAGGTGCTAACTTAGATCTCTAACGCGTCAGGTGACGCTTAAGCTAATAGGTAAATCTAAATTAAGTAGTATAAGCTCCCAATGAGACTATAATTTGTGAAATAATCAATTGTGTTTTAAAAAATCACAACAATGGTAAAAGTAAAAGAAATTATTATGGAATGAATCAGGAATTTTTGAAAATCTTTTTAATTTGGAACGTATTTTTACTATAAATAAGGAAAAGTAAAAATCACCAAATTATCTGATCTATGGATGAATGAAAAGTAATCATCATCATCAAATGATGAAAAGGATAGGCTATTCAATAATAGCCTATCCTTTTATTACCTGCATAAGTTGTACCTACAGCTTTAGTTCTAGAGTGCACTGTCTCACTTTATCATGCAAACTTATTGCTGTATACTGAAGTTGTTACATAAATAATAAGCCCGTAATAACTAAGAACAGGGGGGGAGTAGCCAGCTGCTCAGGTCGTAGAACCGTATGAACTGAAACTATCCTACTACTTGTATTTCTACGGCTGTTTATATAGGACTTCTAACAAAGGATACAATAGCAACCGGCTGAAATTATTCAACAAGTATTGTAAGTACATATAGTACTACTGTATGGTTGTAATTATACTAGACTAGGTACTGTGGAGGCTTACCAGTCCTCCGCAGGAGTGTTACCTGAAAGCTAAAGCAAAAGGAAACACACGATTCCTGGAACACAGCTGATGCTGCGGTTTATTCAATCTGAAGGCTAATACTAGAATGACATTCGAAATTTTCTTCAAGTCTTCTAAACAATTCAACTACGTTTTAAATTCAAAACATATTTTTTATTCTACGATGACAGCTCTTGATGCCAACCAGAGCTTTTACGAAGCAGCCTCTGTAGAAACCTCCTTGGGTCTCTACAGTACTTAGTATTCGCCCGCGACTCCACCCGTGTGAAATTCATCCAGTGAGAACCTGTGATCGAGATAAAAGTATCATATTTGTTAATCCAGAGTGTAAGCTGTCTCTATTTAAATTTTAGCCAAATCCGTCTAGCAGCATAAAAGTGTAACAAAACTATCTAACATTAGACTCCACGACTAAATAAATTATAACTTAAAATTCGACTCAACGAACGATATAGAAACGAAATGTATGTGATTTTGACGTTCTAGAATTGATAGCAATCCTTAGACTGATCGCTGCAAGTGCAGCTTCACCTCTAAAGCGTATTATTTGCGTTGAGTTTTAGTCGTCGGAAACATTTTGCTAGACTGGACACAGTGGACACCCACAATGAACTTTGTTCGCCTAAGTTTCAGTGGAATTTTGATGAAACTACTCTAAAAACGGTTGTCTGTATAATTTATAACTCAACCGAGACTGGCTACGCTAAAGCTTTTCACACTGTGAAATTTAAACACTAGCGTCTGACACTAAATTATGTTTTAGTCTAACAGCCATTTAATTGAGGCGGGTTATACTGAGTGAGTGTGTGACATCTCCGCTGTTGTATGTTGGTTGGTGTACCTATTAATTATTTTGCTCATATGGAATCTGAAGTTTTCGAATCTGAACAGACTCAGAATGCTGGTTTATTTATATAGGTTTGCGTGGATATAGGTATTTCTTTCTCTTATTAGCAACCTCTGTTCAGACCTTTAAATCTACGCTTTTGCTTTAATAACCCGAAGAAAAACACGAAAAATAATATTCTCCGACCTCTGAATGCCTTACCACATTTACCGAAACAATGAAACAGTAACAAAACATGATTGTGTTGAAAGTCAACGCTGAAATATAACATAAATAAATAAATGATAAATATCTTGGGACATTTTTACACAGCACCATCTAGTCCCAAACTAAGCAGAGCTTGTACTATGGGTACTAGACAATGGATATAATACTTATGTACTTTTTTTTTTGTAAATACATACTTATAATATATAAGAAACACCCAGACAAACACAAACACCTAAGTTCATCACATAAATGTTTGTGTCATGTGGGAATCGAACAAACGACCTCGTGATCAGAAGTCCGGTACTCAAACCACAAGACCACAGACGACGTCGCATTTCGCATAAGCATTAGTACCTATCTTAGTGTTGTGTTCACACTTGTATGAGCAGTTACCGAGACACGGTACATAAAGTAATCTTACGTTAAATGAGGTGGCTTTATTTAAATTCGCCTGTGCCACAGTTATGTGACACCGCCATTTTAAAATAGATCCAGCTTTTACTGAACATTACAGCTGAGGAGCTTAGTCTAACCAAATACAGCTTAATGTTAGTATTTTACACTAATCTCAGTGTTAAATATAATATAGACACTGAATTGTCAGATTAAAATTCTAGTATGGGCATTTTAGTAGGTATATATTTACTGCTTTTTGAAAAAAATATTAGATATGAAATAAAATTGCTTTACAACTAATAAAAATATTGATGTCTAGGTTTAGTTCCGTTTAGATAGCACTTAATTGATAAGCGAGATAGGTTTCATGTTGTCTGGTCATACAATAATACAGCTAATACGGTCTTAAGTAATACTAATACTTATGTCTGAAATAAAAAAATTCAGTCGTAGTCAATACCACCGCAATATCAAATTATACCACCCACTATCAATCAAAACTCATGTTCCCACAAATACCAGTTATTTTACCAGAAATTTTAATACTGTCATAATAATCCTTACCCGTATGAAAAATGTATGTCAATAGAGGCAATAATAAGCGTTTCGTTCATGTACGGCGTAAGCGCAAACACATTATGCCATTATCCTTGCTCCAATTATGTTAACAGTAGGTAAAGTTGACCGAAATTAGAGATTTGTTTTAGCCGAGAAAACTGATATAATTATGCACATATATACTTCAGCAGTAAACTTGATCATGATCTCATCAAAATGTTATTACTAACCTATCTATCGAATACTGCTGGAGATTTAGCTTTGTAGAAGTAATGTCAAGTTTCGATCTCAATTTAGAGATTAGTTAATTGTATTGTACGCTTAAACCTCTTCACTAAACTAATTACTTTTAATTTAAAATCCTATATGTAGGTTACGTGTGTGTTATTTTAATAATTACCAAAATTAAACTAGATAAAGATGAATTTTGTACCTACCTCCAAAAACTTATACAATACCCTTCTTAATATATCTATTTTATTATATCTAAGTATATGCTATCTATGTATTAACTTAATAACAACAAACCTAGTATTCCTAAGTGTAAGTCTAAGTGAATTAACTAATAAAAACCCTAAGTCTGGGCACTCCGACTCCCATAAAGCGCCTAATACTCCGCCGCCGTTGATGCCGTCTCCTTAAATAGATTACCAAAGGCCGACGCGAAACATAATAACAACACCCACGCTTTACATTATTGGCGTGGAAACGTCAGGGGTCCCAATACGAGTAAAGAAGGGTAGGTAGATATTCACAAATCATTGGAATTTTCCTTAGATACAAATCTTACCAGGGGGTTCGGAACAATTGTTTTTCTATTGTGTTTGCTAATTGAATCTTGACAGATTAACTGTGAGTGAAGAATTATACTGTGAGGAAGCTTCCAATCTGATTTCAACATAATAAAGGTATAATGAACAAGCACTATGAGCCTCATTATTCCTCATGATTATGAAGATAATAAGTATGATCCTTTCCTAAAAAATCTGGTTTTCAATTTATTATTTTTAATTAATTTATATTTACGTAAATATCATCATGAATATTTATTATGCTGTTCTCTAGGTAAATTGGAAAACAACCAACCTGTAAAACAGTGTATGATATCAAACTATTTGAAAGTTAGTGTCGCGTGTACGATCAAAGCTTACGTCCTAAATGTGCGGTGGACTGCAAAGGCGGTTCTCACAAGCCCATTCTACTGGAAACTGTGCACGCATCAAAACAAAGCCTATAATTATGGAGCAAATAACAAGATAGTCTATGTAAATAGTGGCGTAGAGCTTCTGGGGCAACCGTTCTTTTATATGAATGTGTTTCAAAGAGATTTAAAAATATGGTAATGAATGTCTTTGGTATGTTTGCATACCTCATTAGTCTTTATCTATTATAAATGTTATTTGGCTGATTTCTAGTGACTACGAGGTATTCTATTCAATAATGTTTTATCCCATCTAAGATCTCGATTCTTTCTTAATCGAAATTCGCCTTCTGAACTCTAGATTTATTCTCACATGGAGAGCTGACACAATTGGTTTTATCGAAACATCAAATTCAGAAATTAATAAAACTTTATTTTTTGTTACAGGCAGTGATGGATCTGGCACAAAATCGGTAAGTAATATCCATCGGGTGACATCATACTTATATTAAAAAATTACTTTCATCCACGAGGCGTAATACGCGGGACAGTTTCCACTTCAATAAAATTTGCTATAAATGGTATATGAGAAAAGTGTTTCACAATTTCAGAGAATCCAGTGATGCGAGATAAAAATATCTTTTTCCCAAGAGTATTGAAAATGTTTTCTGCATCAAATGTATTTTCTGGTTCTTCGAAGTTCATTTCACAGTTGATAAAAAGTAAAAGACTTGTAAATCTCACCCCGTGACATTGTTATAACAAACATATTCTTTGTCCTAGTGTTTGTAAATAACATATTATTGTAATCAAGATATTGGAAACATTGCAAAAGCTGTGTTGAATGAAGCCTAAATCAATATATTTTACAAAAAGTTAAAAAAAAAAAAGAATAAGAATTTTTTTTTCGAATGAATCTTTTACTGCTCCTTATAATATCTAATTGTGTTTAGTTTTTCTGATATTTTGTTGAACTTGCCCGCTCATTTTTTTTCCTAATATAAGGCACTTTTATTTTGTTTGTGATTGTTCATGATCCTCCAGACGTTAAAAACAATGTTTTGTTCTGGCTATAGTCATATAGTCTATATTTTACTAAATATTAGTTTTCTTTTGAGTGAAATCTTTTAAGTAATATACTTAATCTGTTGAAAATGTTTAAGTTTTTAAATGTAATCACTACTAGCGATTAAATATAAAATTTGACGCTAATTGGCATAGAAAACTTATTTAGGAAAGAAAACCAGAATGTGATAATTAATTTTTAAATACTTATATCACTTTGTCTGAAAAACATTTTCATTTCACTTACTTATTAAATGTCATTTCAAAAAAAAAAAAAACTGCACTTTTAGTGAGTTGGAAATATCATTAGGGATTCCTAGAATGATGTCATTTCAAAAACATTTTTATCTGCACTTTTAGTGAGTTGGAAATATCATTAGGGATTCCTAGAATGATGTCATTTCAAAAACATTTTTATCTGCACTTTTAGTGAGTTGGAAATATCATTAGGGATTCCTAGAATCACTAATAAGAATTGCTTTTAATGTGCAATATTTTGTGCAACAAACGTTAATAGGACCGTGGGGGACTTTGGCTAACTGAAGGAAGTTAAATACCTATATTATTCCGAGTATACATACAAGTAACCCTTATTGTAATAAGACTGGTTATACTGGCTATCGGTTTCTTCTAGGCAAGCGCGCTCCATCGTAGACCATAATGTTTGGTCAAGCGCAAGCCTATCTACGATAACAAAAACTTTCTGCTGAAATTGCTAATTTATTTTCTGCGTCACGCGTCAAAACACGACCAAAGACATTTAGCGATAGGATTTTTGTTATAAATAGACCCTTACTATTAACTTAGGTACCTATAGTTACAACAATTTTCAATATCGAATAGGTATCTACTTAAAAAGTTGTACTTATATTTACAAGTAGCTTCACATTTTTTCAAAATGGTAGCTAAATTTTAGCGACAAGCTGCCAAGGTCTATAAACTTTATATCTAGGGAATGACAGTAACCCCCGTGTTAACTGAACCTGAAGTTCAGGGGTCGTCAATCTATAATTAACTTGCCAGGTGTATGAAAAATATCATTATATGGACAAGTAAAATTTGCAACATGAGTTTTTCGTCCCTACTCTAGTCTAGTGAGTGTTTAATTAAAATATTCACAGTAATTCAGATTAGACTAAGAGCTTGCAGTAAAATATAATACCTATAGTATAAACTACCTACCTAGTATCACCGAATATTTTTAATTAACGGCTCGACAGATTAAACAGAACACACTCCACCCACACGGGAATAAAGACTGGCAGTAATTACGCCTACCTTTGTTACGCTTAATTGCATTTTCTCACCTGTGTGAAAACAAAACCATTATATTATATAAATGTTATGAAAGTAAATAATGTTTTGACGTCAACTCTCTGCCTGGAAGTAAGCATATACTCGTATATAGGTACCTTGACGCATAATTTTATACTCGACACATGTTACATTACGGCTTGAGGTTAGCTAGTTAAAATATGGAAATTTGGAAAATATGTAATGATAATGTTATTTTTAAATTGTTTTATTAACATATACAACGATATTGTAACACATAAAATAGAGCCATTTGCACCTGTAAGTATTTTTTTTTTAAACTAACATTCTAATATTTGTGCAAAGAGCTATTCTAAATTTCAATCCACATGACAGTGTCCTATCTGGGTGTACAGGCAAGGTAGTAGTAATCTTGATTTATTGAAACAGCTTTGTACAGGCACGATAGTAGAATTTTGATTTATTGAAACAGCTTTGTACAGACACGATAGTAGAAATAGAAATCTTGAAATTGTAGAATTGTTGTTGTTGCGTGAGTCGCGTGGCCGTCCGCCATGCAGTTTCTTTGTCGACTGGTCCTTGTAGCGCGCCCGCGCGGCGAGCGGCGGCGGCGGCGCGCGGCGGTGGCGTGATATTTCGGGCCACTCATTGGTCACGGTCGCTACTCGCAGCGGGTAGCGGGTGGCGGGCGGAAGAAACCCCTTGCGCCGAATCTTCTAGAACCCGCGGAGCACGGAGGTTGCTACTCGCAGCGGGTGGCGGGGCGGACAAGCGCTCCAGGCGCCGCGTTGTATATCTACGGCATTGTACTTATCCTCAACAATCTCCCGCACCTTGAAAGCTCCTTTCAAAGCTCTTGATTCAATAATGGGCATAGTCTCGTGACAGCCCTGCGGATGATCCCCTTGCCAGTTTGAATATCGGCTACCCTACAGGCGTTGTCCGAGCCTGGGTAAATGTTGGTAACTCGCCCCAAGGGCCATTTTAGAGGTGGTGTCGACTCCTGCTTTACCAAAACCAGCTGTCCGGGTGAGAGATCCGGGCACCTCTTCTGCCACCTGGTTCGCTGCTGCAGCTCGCAGACATATTCGCGGCTCCACCGGGACCAGAAGTGCTGTCTGGCCTGCTCTAGTCTGGCGTAGCGGTGCAGGCGGTTGGTGTTGGAGTCTTGCAGGTCAGGCGCCGGCAGCGAGGTCATCACTCGTCCGATGAGGAAATGCCCTGGGGTGAGGGGAGAAAGATCGTCAGGATTGGATGATAGTGGAGACAGAGGCCGGGAATTGAGTATAGCCTCAATCTGAGCGAACATTGTTGCTAGCTCTTCATATGTTAGGTGAGCATCACCCAAGACCCTTTTGATATGATATTTTGCAGATTTTACAGCTGCTTCATGAAGACCACCAAAGTTTGGAGAGTATGCAGGTAAGAATTTAAATTTTATACCATCTTCTACAAATTGTTCTGACACAGAATTACCATGAGTTTTGAGAAAAGCTCCAATTTCACGACTAGCACCAATGAAGTTGGAACCATTATCACACCAAATTTCGCGGGGCTTTCCCCATCTGCTAATGAAACGACGTACTGCTAAAATAAAAGCTTCTGTGCTCATGTCGCTTACTAATTCTAAATGCACAGCCTTTACCTTAAAACAAATGAATACACATAAATAGCATTTTATTACTTTAGAGCCGCGGCCCTTCCTATCATTAATAAAGAATGGCCCAGCCATGTCTGTGCCAGTAACTTCGAATGGATACCCTGTACTTATTCTAGCGGATGGTAAGTTACCCATTATTTGTTTAGCAACTAATCCTTTCGCTCGAGTACACCTGACGCAATTTCTATATGCCTTTCTTGATAAGACTCTGCCACCGATAGGCCAGTAATTCTCGCGAACGAGGGAAAGGAGTAGCTGTGGACCTGCATGCATATACCTAATATGATAGTAATCAAATAATAGCTTTGAAAAATGATGACGTGAATCAATAAGTATTGGATGCTTTTTATCATAGTTGAATTGTGAGTTTTCTAGCCTGCCTCCAACTCTTATCAATCCCTGCTCGTCAACAAAAGGCGTTAGACTTAATAACGGTGGTACTTTACATTGTTTATCATAGTTGGGAAAACTTTCCTGCTGAGAAAGGTAAGCCAACTTTAGCTCTGCTCGAGTCAATTCTTGTACAGTAAGACTTTGTTTACATTTAATAGTACTCTTAATATTATTATAAAAACGCATGACATATGCCATAACACGTCGTAATTTAGCAAAATTAGAATAATCTTGGATACGAATAGGCAAATTAGCTAATTGTAAAGTATTTACATGAGTAGTATCAGCTCGCAATTCTGGCAGCACTGCTTGAATCATGCTGCGACATTGGTTAGGCCAATGTGTTTCACCATCTCGAATGAATGCAGGTCCCTCCCACCATAATGACAATGATTGTAATTCACTCGGGCATACACCACGGGATCCTATGTCAGCAGGATTTTGAGATGTAGGAACATACATCCACTCACATTCATTGCACAATTCATTTATAGCTACAACACGGTGCGCTACAAACGTTTGTAACCTATGTGAAGGTGTGCTCAACCAACCTAATACAATTTTAGAGTCAGACCAAAAGGTTCTGCTAGAGATTTCACAACGTAGTGATTTTGAAACAGTATCACATAAACGTGCTACTAATAGACAACCACACAGTTCCAACCGGGGAACAGTTATGGTTTTCAGTGGCGCCACCTTTGCTTTGGCACATAAAAGTTTGACAGTGCAGTTACCCAAAGCATCAGTTGACCTCACATAGATGCATCCAGCATACGCCTTAATACTAGCATCTGAGAAAGAATGTAATTCAATTTTTACAGGATTAGCACAACATGCATGTCTCGGTATGTTTACAGTTTGTAAATAGTGTACATTATTCATAAACTTTTTCCATAACTTATTTATCTCGGATGGTATGGCATCATCCCAACCTAGTTTTTGGGTCCATAGCATTTGCAATATGATTTTACATACAATAATACAGCAACTTAAAAGTCCTAACGGATCAAAAAAGCTTGAAGCCATGGATAGAATGGAACGCTTAGTAAATGGAACATCATTGTTATAATCTGGTAATTTAGAAGATAGAATTAATATCTTATCAGTATTCGGATTCCATTCTATTCCTAGTGCATGACTTTGAGATAATATTAGTTTAAAGTTTTCTTGTTCAGTACTATTTTGCTTAACATAGTCTAAAAATAATTGTGAATTACTTTTAACCTTTCTAAGATTAAAACAAGCTGATTCTAGTTTTCTTACTATACTTTGATACATTTCTAATAGTAGTGACTCATCACAACAACCGGTGACAATGTCATCGACATACCAGTCGTGCAACATGATTTCTTTCATCAACGAGTCCTCACACTCGTGACTTAACTCTACCAAACAGCGGGTACTGAGAAAAGGTGCCGAAGAAGTACCGTAGGTTACAGTATTTAGTTGCAAATACTTCATCGGCTCCTCTTCGTGCTCGCGCCATAGAATGACTTGTAAGTGCCTCTGAGATTCTTCAATTAAAATTTGCCGGTACATTTTCTCTATATCACCTGTAAATATATATGTATGTTGTCTGAATCTTATTAATATAGAAAAAATGTCGTCTTGGACCGTAGGGCCTACCATGAGCAAATCATTTAATGAGAGACCAGAATCAGTTTTGGCAGAGGCATTAAAAACTACACGACACTTCGTCGTTTCACTCTGTTCCCTCAGAACAGGGTGATGTGGTAATAAATTAACGTTTGCAGATATATCAATTTCAGTCAGATGGCCTAGGTTAGCATATTCTTTGATGAAACTCACATATTGTGATTTTACGTCAGGCTGCCTTTTAAATCTTTTTTCTAAAGATTCGAAACAATGCTTTGCTCTTACATAGGAATTGCCTAACAAGTCAGGTCTATCTCGCAAAGGCAACATGACACAAAATCTACCATCACTCATTCGACGAGTGTGTTGCATGAAGTGATTTTCACAAGCTTGCTCCTCAGAGGTTAGTTTTGGTTTGACTGGAAGCTCTTCGAGTTCCCAGAACTGTCTTAGTTGATAACGAATTGCCTGACTGAAATTACAATGAATTTCCCTAGATACATTGTTAGGGCACATTACAGGTCCGACCACTAACCAACCAAATTGGGAATTTTGTAGTACAGGTTTATTGTTACCCAATTTGATTTGATCAGCAGGGCAGATTACATCCCAAAAGATGTCAGCTCCCAACAACAGATCAACTTGCGATGGTTCATAAAAACTAGGATCTGCGAGTGTGACATTCTGTGGAATGTTAAGTGTTTGTTTATCAATCCGATAGCTAGGCAAATCGCTAGTCAGATGTGGGATCATGAATGCTTTTACATTTTTACAGTAATTGTTAGTACATGATTGAATTTGTAAATTGCAGCACTCTAACACAGAAAATGACATGTTATTGATGCCAGTTACAGATACAGAATTGATAGATTGGCTCTCAATACCTAATTTGTCTGTTAGTGCTTTAGATATGAATGATGTCTGACTGCCACAATCATAATGCAACAGGATTACAGATACTATTTGTACTGGTTTTATCCTCTACCTCCTTTACAGATAATTGTGGATTCGTTTTATGAAGCAAAGAATTATGTTTCCGCTTACAAAATTTACATGGACCTGAATTACATTGATGAGCAAAATATCCACCACGTAAACAATTAATACAAACGCGTAAC
Organism: Acronicta psi; assembly: GCA_946251955.1. NCBI lineage: Eukaryota > Metazoa > Arthropoda > Insecta > Lepidoptera > Noctuidae > Acronicta > Acronicta psi. The sequence continues at coordinate 6,557,945 of OX276476.1, forward strand.
TTAGAAATTGTAGCATTCCTGTCTTCAGGTGACATACTGTTAAACTTTTCACAATAATAAATTATATGCTCACCACCACAAATCAAACATGTACGAGATTTTGGTTTTTGTGGATTGTCGCAGGCAGCAGCAACAAAAGCCCTTTGTTTTTTGTCAATAGGTTTGGATAACTTTTCAGTAGATTTGCGAGGGCTGTCACTGATGCTCACGTTAACCATTTCTAAGACATTTGCTCTACTGCGTAAGAAATTGTAAAATGTTTCAAGTGTGGGGCGCTCGGTCAAACCATTTCTATGTTCTTCCCATTTGGTACTTGTCACATTGTCTAGTTTTTGGTTGAACATAAAAATGATCAATGTGTCCCAATTGTCGGTTTTTTCTCCTAAACTATTCAGAGCCCTAAGGTGTTTTGATATGTGATCTATTAAAAATCTAAGTGTTTTTTCTGAATCTTTACAAGTAGTGACATTAAATAGTGACTTCAAATGATTATGTATCAATTGTCTCTTATTATTATAACGGTCACATATCAAATTCCAAGCTATCTCATAATTGCTTGAAGAAATTTCCAAAGCTTCGATTACTGAGGCCGCTTGACTAGACAAGGAACCTTTTAAATACTGAAATTTGTTTACATTATTGAGACTACTGTTATTGTGAATTAGTGAATTAAATGTGTCACGGAACTCAAGCCATTTATTATAATTACCATCAAATGTTGGAAGTTTAATAGTGGGTAATTTAACTGTAGTGCCATTCGCACCACAACACCTAGTTGATGACCCGTGAGAACTTGCATAGTCAACGGCATCATTATTACTTGGATTACATTTACTATCATGGCTTTCTATTAAATCTTGTGCTGTACTTATTACAAAATAGAATGAACTTTCAGTAGTATCACGGTCTAAATCAATGTTAGATTCCTCAGAAGTGCCTTGGCTACATATACTATCTACATTCATTAGTTTTACTTCAATTTCAGATTGTATCGTGTCATATTCATTGAATAAGTTTTGAATTTTATTTAACCTTACTTTTAATTCTTGTAATTGTTGCTTAGACACTTCAGTATAGTTCTTATATTCTGCTAAATATTTCTTAAAATTAGTAACTCTACCTTTAATAGAACCTCTCTTAATTCTCAACTCTTTTAACTCTGTGTCAGACATTTTAGGCACTAATAATAATGGAACTTATAAATACCTGCTCTCCACTCAAACCTTGGTACCATGAAACACCTGTAGACCGGCAAGAATAGCTCTGCTTGCTCGGGAGTGCGGCCAGAGTTGCCTGGGGTCACGCATGCAGCGCTGAAGGCGGGGCAGGAGCAGCCGCTGCACCCTTCGGACACCCGTTGAGGCTCTCCTCTTGGGCTGGAATTGGTCGGCAAATTGCGCTGTGTTAAGCCGTTACAAGGCAAGCGTGCGTGACACACGGAATATAATGTGTGTAAGAGTGGCCTAAGCGAATGAATGACAATAAAGTTAAAGAGCCCACGTGCACGTGGTTTTAGTGTGTGCAATCCCACTGTTGGGCATAATGCGTACGCGTGGGGTTAAATACATAAACATAAGGCTAGCCCACCACGCTGGCGCAATCCACGTGCGATTTGCAACAAGCTCACACAGATTAGATGCGGCTATAGGAATAGGATATACAGTTAGGTTAGTTATGTAGGTACAGTAGGTATAGGAATAAGGAACGAGCAAACCTCCCTTCTGAGTAACTTCCTCCCGCCGACGCGACGACGTCCGGCTTCGGGTCAGAAAATGGCTTGTTCTTCTCGGTCCCGTGTAGCAGCTTCAGGTTCTGTGCTTCCCGCACAGTGTCCTGTCACGGTCGCCAACAGCTTTGTACAGGCAAGGTAGTAGTAATCTTGATTTATTGAAACAGCTTTGTACAGGCACGATAGTAGAATTTTGATTTATTGAAACAGCTTTGTACAGACACGATAGTAGAAATAGAAATCTTGAAATTGTAGAATTGTTGTTGTTGCGTGAGTCGCGTGGCCGTCCGCCATGCAGTTTCTTTGTCGACTGGTCCTTGTAGCGCGCCCGCGCGGCGAGCGGCGGCGGCGGCGCGCGGCGGTGGCGTGATATTTCGGGCCACTCATTGGTCACGGTCGCTACTCGCAGCGGGTAGCGGGTGGCGGGCGGAAGAAACCCCTTGCGCCGAATCTTCTAGAACCCGCGGAGCACGGAGGTTGCTACTCGCAGCGGGTGGCGGGGCGGACAAGCGCTCCAGGCGCCGCGTTGTATATCTACGGCATTGTACTTATCCTCAACACTGGGAATTCCTAAAATAACTGAATACAACTAAAACATCTCTAAATAACAAGTTTTTAAAAGATACAGTCTGGAACAGCTTAACAAAATGGTAACAATAAATAACTGCCGAGTTTCATATTGACGGAACTTTATTGTAGATCTTTTGCTTATGATAACAATTTGGGAATCATGTAACATTTTTACCTTTTTTTTGTGCGCAAATATTTTCCATATTGTGGTATACTCGGGTAAGGTATATTATAAATAATACAACAAAATAGTATTTAGGTACACACAGCACTTAGTAGTGTCGACGTCCACTCCGCACGGAGCCCACAACGGTAGTGTCTAATGAACATCAAGTAGGTCCCGTGAAGAGTGGGGCGCAACCCCACCAGTTACCGTACGCACATTTATTAGTCAATACAACCACTATTAATATTATTTAATCGCAGATAATTATTATATAGTATTCATTAATTAAATCATATATTATAAATAAAGTACACGACGTATATAATTATAGTGATTATATTTAGTATTTATATATCTAGATGTCACATCTCTTCCTTTTTAATAAATTTTAATTATAATGCAAAATCAAAATGTTTACTTTGATAATTAAATACCGATTTAAAGTTAAGGTTCAGTATTGTGCGTTTCATGTTCTATTTGGTCCTTATCTTGACTTTGTTCTCTTCTTCCTGTATCCTGATCTACTATTTCCCAATTTCCCTCTACACGTTTAAGATGAATCACGTTTCTTTTAAACTCCTGTCCGGTAGAATCATTCCTAACGTTTACTTCATTTCCTTGTGTACCGACTACTGTATGTGATTCAGGAGCGAAATTCGGTGCCAGTTTATTATTTCTGTCAAAATTTTTTACATATACTTTTTGGCCTACTTCAAAACCTTGTTCTTGTGCTCTCCTTTTCCTGTCTTCATGTATTTTCCCTTTTGTTTTTTGCTCAGTGTCTTTATCACGTACTTCTTGGTTTATTTCTTCATTTTCTATACCGACTAAACTGGGTAATTTATCTCTAAACTGGCGCCCGTAGAATAATTCAGAGGGAGACTTCCCAGTTGTACCGTGAGGAGTGCTATTATACATCATGAGATATTTTAATAAATCATCTTTCCAGTTTGACTTTTGAATTTGGCTGATTTTTAAACGTTTTAATATGTCACGGTTTTGTCTTTTGTCTTTCAACCTCTCCATTTTGTTGCGGGCTGTATGGGATTGTGCTATATATGCGTATGCCTAATTCTTCACAAAACATTTTAAAATCATGACTCGTGAATTGTCGGCCGTTGTCACAGGTTATACTGACAGGGATTCCTAGGCGGGAGAAAATTTCTTTTAGAACATTTGTTGTATCTTTCGCTGTAATAGATCTCATAATTTTTATTTCCTTATAGCGGCTAAAATAGTCAATAATAACAAAAAGGTAATCCCCGCTAGGTAGTGGGCCTAGAAAGTCTATAGCCGTATCCACCCAGGCTTGAGTTGGAAGCTCTCTTCGTTTCATGGGAGTAGGTGGATTGGGACCAGATACTAATATACAACCTCTACAATTCCGAACTATGTTTTCAGCATCTCTGTCTATTCTGGGCCACCACACTTTTGTACGTAATCTGGCCTTCATATTGACTATTCCTGGATGGCCCTCATGCGCGGCTTCCAGTACTCGAAGTCTTAACTTTAATGGAATTACAATTTTGGTACCCCTTAACAAAATCCCATCGTGTAACCATAGTTCGCTTTCAAACAGTTTGTAATTATTAATACTAGCGTCCCATCTGTTACTCAGTAGTCCTTCTCTTACTAAACAAAACTCTTTATCGGTTTGGGATTCCTCCGAAATTGTTTTTAAGGATAAGGCTGTTGGTTGTGCATGTTGTACGATTTGGTTTACATGATACTCGTCATCAAATGGGGTGCAATAAGAAGTTGTGCAAAGGCGTGAAAGGGGATCGGCGATATTAGATTTACCAGGCTTATATACGACTTTATAATTATAAGCCTGTAGTCTCAATACCCACCGCTCAATGCGAGCACAAGGTTTTGAGCGCGTGCTGAAAATAACCTCTAAAGGTTTGTGATCCGTAACCAACTCAAACTCGTTTTTTCCATAAAGGTACATGTGAAAATGTTCTATGGCCCAAACTAGAGCCAGAGCTTCTTTTTCAGTTTGACAGTAACGTTTTTCGACATCTGTCAAACTTTTGTTACCGTAAGCAATGATGCGTGGCCCACTTGAGTCAAATTGCACAAGTACGGCCCCCAACCCTACAGGGCTTGCATCAGCAATGACTTGCGTCCTATCTTTAGGGTCGTAGTAGCCTAATGTATCAATTGTACTGAGGCATTTCTTAAGTTGATTAAAAGCTTGCTGTTGTTTAGCATCCCAGAACCGTGAAATGTCAGCATGCTTATGAAGCTTTTGTCGTAATATTTGGCGGATTGGTTCAGTCAGAGTTGCTAAATTAGGTATCCACTTCCCAACAAAATTTATTAAACCAAGAAAGCTTTGAATTTCCTCTACATTATTAGGTTCCCGAAAAGACTCAATTGTTTTAAGATATTTATCTAATGGTCTTATACCCTTTGACGACAGTTGATGTCCAAGGAATTCTATAACCTTGGCATTGAAGATGCATTTGTTATTATTAAGCAATACGTTATTGTCTTTGAATACTTGCAAAACTCGTTTATGCCTCTCGTTATGTTTAGATTCGTTACTGCCAAATATGACAATGTCATCAATAAAATTGACGACACCCTCACACCCAAGCAACATTCTCTCCAAGATTTTCTGGAAATGTTCAGGAGCACTCGAGATTCCAAACAAGATTTGGGCTTTCCGGAACTTAGGCATCAACTGATGCATAGTTGGGAGGGGATGATTTTCTCTAATGACTGCTTTATTGGCACAACGCATGTCAAGACATAGTCGAACGTCACCGTTTTCTTTAAAAACTGGGACCATAGGGCTTACCCATGGGGAAGGTTCATTTACCGGTTCGATAATATCCATCCTAACTAGCTCATCAATTTTATTATTAATTTTAGTTTCTAAAGGTATCGGTACTCGCCTATAAGGTTGACATACTGGTGTTACTGTTTTATCAATTGCAATGTCTAGAATAACATTTTTAAATGTTGGAAATTTACAGGTACTTACTTCGTTTATCCCAAGCCCCACTTTTAGAACTCTCAATGCTATTGCGCTGTCTCTGCCTAATAAATCTCTCACGCCATTTTTTATTACATAGAATTTAGAGGTAGTTGTATTTGGTCCTGCACGAATCTCAGCCTCAAAAGAACCTAATACTGTTAAAGGATCCTTAGACCCATATGACATGAATATCTTGTCTGGTTTTCTCTCTTGGTTTATTATCACAATATTTTTTGACTTTAATGAATTCCAGGAATTTTCACTAATAATATTACACTTGCTACCCGAATCTATGAGCATATCAAGCTTCACACCACCAAGTTGACATTTTATAGAAGCGTCATCATCAATGTGAAAAATATAATCGATAGCCGTCCCAGAAGATGATTTCGGACTAGAGGTAGGTATAGTAGATTTTTCATTTCCAACTCGTCGCCTTTTGAAATTTGATTGGTGGTACCCAGAATTGAGCTTACGCTTACTGGCTTTTGTTCTGCACATTCTCAGAAAATGCCCTTTGTAGCCACATTTAGCACAAATTTTATCTTTAGCGATACACGAAGGACTATCGTATCTATGATATTTGCTCCCACATCTTGTACACTCAGATTGTCCCTCACTTTGCATAGTGACAATTTTATTTATGGTAACATTTGGTTTATCTTGGAATTCACACAATTGTCTTTCGACTGTCTCAAGCGTGTTGGCTTCTGTAATTATTTTATCAACTGTGACTGTATCTCCCATTAACAGAATCTTCTTTCTCAATTTAGCCGCAAAACATTTTTCAGTAATTTGGCCTATTAAACTTTCATTCTCGTCTGAAAAATTACATTTAGCGCTTTGACGACGTAACCTTATTAAAAACGTCTCAAATTTTTCTTCTGGTTCCTGCTTCATGAGCCTAAACAAATGTCTTTCAAATAAACTACTTTGTTTAGGCGCGAAATATTCATCTAGTTTTTCGATTGCTACCGCATATACGTCGACCGAGTCACTTTGCTCTACATGAGCGGGGATGTTAAAGTAGACATCTTGCAAAGTTAACCCCGCAGCATGTAACAGAGTCGCCCTTTTCTTAATCGGATCATTAATATTTGTAGCTTGCAAATATATCTCAAGTCCTCGTTTCCACTTTACCCATCTAGTACCGAGGGAACTTTGCTCGCCTTCGCAGTCAAATGTTTCCAGTATAGGAATTTGGTTCATGGTCAATCTACGAAAAAATATGAAACCTAAATTATAAAAGTAGGTAGAATTACATTTATTTTTACGACCAGACTAATCGAGAAAGAAGACCCGTCTTTTTTTCACAGTTCATTTGATTCCACACGTTTGCTATTCGAATGCCATAACAACATTAAAACAGCAAAACATTGTAGGCACTTTTTTGTTAGCTATAACTAACACATACACCTTGACGTCAGTAAGCTTTGGGTATACATCTCGACTGACTATTTGTGCCATTGTTTGTACCACTCACAATTTTAGCATTTACCTTACGGTATATTTATGCTTTTCAACACATTTACTGTCATACAATCGGTCACCAAAGAACATAAATACTGAAAAATCCAAGCTAATGCAATGAAATTAATGATATCATTTACTCTTCATTTCCATGACGCCATCGTCGTCCTCTTTTTTTTTTTTTTTTTTTTTTTAACAACCTACATTTTACCTGCTTAGTAGTAGTATAATTCGTTCATTAAAATAACCATTTCTGAGATATTAAAATACAATAAAAACACTATGAAAATTAATTATTTCAGCCCAATGGTGGCCCGATATGTATGCAATATTAAAAGACACACAATTTTTGTACTTACATGATTTTCCTCGTCGCCACTTGTGGTATACTCGGGTAAGGTATATTATAAATAATACAACAAAATAGTATTTAGGTACACACAGCACTTAGTAGTGTCGACGTCCACTCCGCACGGAGCCCACAACGGTAGTGTCTAATGAACATCAAGTAGGTCCCGTGAAGAGTGGGGCGCAACCCCACCAGTTACCGTACGCACATTTATTAGTCAATACAACCACTATTAATATTATTTAATCGCAGATAATTATTATATAGTATTCATTAATTAAATCATATATTATAAATAAAGTACACGACGTATATAATTATAGTGATTATATTTAGTATTTATATATCTAGATGTCACACATATGAACTCATCATTTTCAACCACTGTGTTAAAATATTTACAGAAATTTACGCTTGCATAAATGCTTTTCATAAGTATCCTTAATTTGAAAAGCGCAGCTTCCAAAAAGTATTTGATAGAAAATTTTGGGTTTCTTTTCTTTGTCTCTTTATTCAACTTAAATAATAATACAGCGTTTTTGCTTACACTTAGATTTACTGAGTAGAATTTTCGTTTAAATATGTATATTGCTGCGGTAATTTATGGAGATGGTGAATCTTTACAATTGTAAAGATGTTCTCAGTTCAAGAAATATTTAGGTAGGTCACAGTTTTTTTAATAAACTTTGTCGCATTGCCTCCAGCTACGGGCTTGCCTCCTAATGGATATGGGACCAGAACGCACCGGCGAGCGTAGGTGTTCATTAAGTATAACTTTGTCTAACCCTTTTGGGAATACAGGCGTAATAGCATGTTGTATAACTTTATGATTTTCTCCTGCATCGTGGGTGAGTAAACCCAGACCTGGTAAAGAACAAAAAACTAAGCAAGTGTGCCTGTGGCTGTGTCTATCGTGCCGTTATTTACAAATTGGTTACTGTGAATAAAATAAACTAGAATGCTGGGTTTACGAAAAACGTGTTTCATTGAAATTTAAAACAGTTGACTATATTGTGGTGATTTTAGAGAAAGTATTAAAGAATTCGCATTCTTGGCTTGGGTTTGGATCCTTTCGATTGGCATCTAAAGTACTTGAAATACGAGAAAATTGTTGAAATGGGAGTTTTGAAATCTCGACGGGCGCCTTAATTTCATACTTAAACCTCCCACAAAGTGCTACTTATAAGACGAAGGATCTACATAATTCTCTTCATTTTGTTTGTCGCGACAAAATTTGATTTTTCTAAGCCAAAGCCAGTGAAAACAGTGAAGATGATATACAAAATTTATCTAATTAGAAATAATAATAATATACTTGGTTTAATTTCTCAGTTTTATTGTTGTCGTAACTGGCGTTGTTAGAACTTGTTTGGGCATACATCTACCGTATTTTTTTACATACGATATTAATCATATTGTTATCAATATGATGTGATAATGATTTAAATACAGTATAAAAATAATATGCAGTATGTTCGCAATAATCGGAATGCATCACTGGAAATTTTAATTATTGTTCGTGTAGAATATAGCCTACTGACCTATTGTGCTTTGGAATTACTGAAAAAACCCGTAGAAACGTACTAATTTGGAAAAGACACTAATGATTGATTCAAGTCAAAAATGTTTATTTAATTTTGATCATTTAGATAACTATGCGGCTAGCATGAGTACCTAGATATTTTAATGTTCGGCGTTTGCTCGTTTTGGGGCAGTTTGGACTTAAGTATAATAAGTTCTTAAAAGCAGTCAAAACATAAAATTGATGAATTTACTGGTTGAATGGATTGAGTTTTGTTACTTATAGTACATAACCTACTCGGTCCCGTATTGAAGCTATTCATTGAGTTGGCATTTATAATTTCATCGTTTACAATTTAAATTGGGAGGCGTGGTGGGTGTCTTTATTTAAATGGTTCTTTTACAATTCAATAAAATTAATTATGACTAGAATAGCTTTTACTTAAAATAAATGAATATTTTCAGAACGATAAACTATTATTAGAATCCTTGTCTGAAGATCACAGGTACCTACTCAATTAGGTATATTATATTCTATTTTGTTGTATTTCAGAATAGAAAAAGTGTTCTTTGAAGAAATACGATGAATGAGCTAAAAATATATCAAACGTTGTCAATGTAAAGCCTCCCACGCACGCCATGTTCGCGGGAGCGGCTAATAACCGAGAAAAATTTTACTACTACCAACTCATTCTATGCTTTAGGGTTTCGTCGTGGGTTCCAATGTGGTGTTCTAGTTTGCCACTAAAATCCCACGTGAAAAGAAATCTTAGAAAATATACATAATGTCACAGACGTAGATCTGAGAGTGAATGCGCGATGAATGTATTTCTTTTTAACATATACTCACGCCTTTTTCCCACAGGGGTATACAGAAACTACAGACCATCACTTGCTAGCATTCTTGTATACTTCTTTTGCCTCCTCCACGTTCATACATCTTGTCATACGCAGGCGCCGTTTGCGGCCGTTTTTAAAACATGAATATAGGAAAAGAAAATTGACTTCAGGTGTTTTGTGGTGTATCCTCAGAACCAGTTCTGAGATTCATAAAAAAAATATACGAGACCATCTAGGCAGTTACATTCTATCAGTGGAAAAGTGTAAATCGGTTCACAATCGGCAAAGATATCGCGTAACGAACAATTAGAAGAATAAAATTGAATCCCTATTTGAAAATCAGTTACAAATAATGTAATTAGAGCGTCTTGTTATGTCCCTTATACTGTCCCACTGCTGGGCACGGGCCTCCTCTCAGTATGAGAGGGATTAGGCTATAGTCCACCACGCTAGCCTTATGCGGGTTGGCGTTGTTGTTGTATACCTACCTAAAAACCTACACAGACACTTTTATCGTGAATAACGTTCCAAAATATGACCAAGGACAACGTCCTTCAAGTAATGACGAATTAATAACGGAGGCTATAAAGCCTGTACAAAATAAGAAAGCTCTTCATAAATAGGAGACTTGTTTAATATTCAGGGGAGCTACTGTCGCAGCATGCAAATAGGATTATATTACTTAGGCGAAATATATTTTGATGTTTTTGTCAGCTCTAAGCAATTACCTTCTTACTGCTAGAATGATTAAGATGAAGTTTTGATTATCATTAATTTTATCTGAACATCACCTTACATCATCATGTTTTCCAATGTATTCGAATGAAGAGGTGAAATTTAACAGGGATTACAATTAGGATATTTCGATATACGAACACTATAATAATCAGGTCTAAATTTAGTTTGTCTATTGATCTGCATGATTTTAATTAGCCTCGCGGTCCTATAAACTTTCCAATGTTCCAAATCCAAATATTATTCCAACCACTCTAATGTTTCAAATTATCATACAATTTGCTTTACTTGACAACAATTTCAGTACGTCGGTACGTCAACAGACAACCAAAGTTACAGAATATCGACATTTCAAATATTTTATTGAACACGTATTCTGTGAATTTTTATCGAGGATATATTCAGAAAAATCGACCCTAATACAATTGATAGTGCTTTAAATTTAAAAAAAAACGGGTACGGGAAATATAGGCGTAGGCAGAGGTGTACCCAAACTTTGAGGTGCTATTGAGAATTAGATAAGAAAATCTAATACCTTACACTGAAATTAGCTTGACATGGAAATCTCAATCAAGTTTATTACATGATAAATTACTAAAACATTCGTTTTATTTTCATTTGACGACGTCTGTGGTCTAGTGGTTCGAGTACCTACCGGACTGCTGATCACGAGATCGTGGGTCCGATTCCCACAGGACACAAACATTTATTGTGATGAACTTAGGTGTTTGTGTTTGTCTGGGTGTTTCTTATGTATTATAAGTATGTATTTACAAAAAAAAAAGTATATAAGTATTACATCCATTGTCTAGTACCCATAGTACAAGCTCTGCTTAGTTTGGGACTAGATGGTGCTGTGTAAAATGTCCCAGGATATTATTTTTATTATTTTATTCGTAATAAAATTATGATTATTTTACATACCTAATTCACGAAATGGAATACGCAAAATATAGTTATGTAAAAGTAGAAAATAGTGTTATGTATATCGGCGGGAGACTGGTGACCTTGTCTCCGGAAAACACATGTTGCGCCACCCATTGCCCTTCGCGAAGAACGGGGTCAGACATATAAATGGTCATTCAGAAATTGCTCAGTTAATGCCCAGAGGAAACCCTAGCCCCATTTCATTGAAGATAATGCATATTGCATGTGTTACAAAAATAGATGGCTGTTTGCATATAAATATGTGATAAATATGATAATCAATCATTGATTACTATAAATAAGTATATCTACTCAACTTTATAATAACAGGTAACATTGTGTCGTATATAATTATTAATAGTTGTATAACAACTAGCAACAAATTGCTATAAAAACTAATATTTATTTGTATATTTTAATTACAAAACATTGGGCTTGACATTTAAAAACCTGCGACGGTGACGACACTGACGACAGTCACAGGTTTTTATTTATTGGTTCTTTCTTAAACTTGGTTTTTACGTAATTTAAATAAAAAAATGCGCCTAATAGTTAGGTGTTCACGTGACTTCGTGATAGGTTCATGCTATCATGAAGTCACGTGAACACCTAACTATTAGGCGCGTCTACCAATTAACGAGGACGGGAGCAAGCAAGCTACAATTAACACATTTTGACACGTATATGACGTCAAAACCTTCTTTTCAACCGATGACCGACCCATGAACCATGACCGACCATGCTTTTCACATTCTAGGAAGTTTTATTGATCTTTTTACGGTAGGGTGTTTAAAGAGGCACATGAAAATTATGCAATGTCCTGTCATAAATTCTACAATTATATAAAAAAATAAAAACGATACTTTCACTTTGTCTTAACCGATTTATTAAGATATAGTCCAAGAATTATCTGGATTAAAATAGCTTTTAAACATAAAAAAACTCTATTGAAATCTGTTCGTATCGATAAACGGACAGATGGGCTTTTAACTCCTCACCCGACCCTTATTTTTCTTCGGGGGTTAAAAAGTAATCTTGTTTTACTTGTCTTATATTCACGATAACGTTACTTTTATTACGTGCCGAATCGAATTTAATATAAGGTAAGTATAAGCATACAAACACACAACTAGAATGTATTATCTTTAAACAACCACAGACCGGCGGACAGACAGACCTTGGTTGACCGTCTGTTCTGCATGGTCCTTTGATACTAATGCCTTTGAGCTAATGTATTTTGTAAATATGGCAAATGCATGCTATAGGTCCTTTGAAAATTAGATTAAAACATTTGTAAATAATCTTCGGGTTATCTTGATTTCAAATATAATTTCTTAATACAATCATGTAATGCTGAAGTACTTCGTAGAAGTTTCTTAAGTCCTTTAAAAAGGTACTTATAGATATACATAATAACTAGGTATAAAGTAAGAAAAAGCTAACAATTTTATTTAAGTTTTTTCAAGCTATGTCAAGACTAAATACATTATTCAACAATTTAACATCTCAGATAAAATTCACTAGAATACTTAAAATCATTTCTTATTTTAAAAGGTTTCTCATCTACCAGTAAGAGCCAGCGATTTTTAATCGCGTGCATAATCATTCTATCAATTTCAAATGAAAATATTTTTAATTTTATTAGACCACATAAATAGGTACTTTGAAGGGTTACACTAGTTGCACGGTTTAAAAAAAGTGGGACTTGTTGAGAACAGCCCGCATATAACTACATATAGACATATTTTCAGTCTTGGAGAGAACTACAGGGAGATGGGACCTATCTCCCTGTAGGTCTCTCCAAGACTAGCAATCATATAACAACCAATCATTTAATCTGCGTGAATCGGAATACAAAACAATTATACGCTACTTAGCTGTTAGTATTATAACAACAAGACGCTCAACATTATAGTCTGCCTGTGACCATGGATGATGAAATACGTAAAAAGTAGCTAACATAAATATAAAACAGGATTAATTTAACTAGATTCACCACATATCTGCAAGAACGGAATATCTGTGATCCTCACACATACAAAATATCGTTTTATCTAATGAGAATATATAACACTATAAACACAGGTATATAAATAGTTAGCGTATTGATTTTGCATGTAAACATGCTGCTTTGTTATGCATTTCCCATGGACGCGGGCGACGTGCGACATGTGTATGTTATCACACACTTTGGTAGTGACACATTTATAGATAAAGAGCTCATTCAGGGCTCCCAAACCTTAGATTAATAACATATTAATCGAAGTCCCAAACATACTTGTACTTTATTTTGTAAAAGACCAAAAGTGGCCTCGGGTACTGCTTATAGGTACCTTAAATGCCAGTATTCCTGCGAAGTTGGTAGGATGACCAATTAATAGGTAGAGAGATAGATAGGTATTATAAAATCGCTGTAGATGAACCACATATTATAGATCAGTACGAATAAGTGATTTATCTGTTGTAGTTCAATCTGACAGCCAGCTCAGATAAAAAGGTAAATTATGCATAATATAAAAAAGATAAAACTGAGTAAGTTTCAGTTTCGAAGCTAAAATACGACTGCAGTAGCTTATAAAATTATGGAGTACTTTTGACTTTACTCTATAATGTATTATGCTCATTTAAAGCACTGGGGTAATGTGGATTTATGTGAATCCTATAAATACGGCTAATGCATTTTGTTCGCATAAAGTACTTACAGTAAAATAATCATAACGGAGGTTAAGAAGTTACTCTAATCAACCGAATGTGCGACCAAGATTCACTCTAAAAAACTGTTTAATTTCAAATAGTAATTTAGAGAAATCCTTGAATATGATGCAAAAGAAGGTAATTTAATCACAGCTAAAGGGAATAAGGATAGTAAGGAGACAAGGGTTGACAGAGGTAACCTTTACGCTTCGGTTGCTTTGTCGAATATTGCTTGTGCAACGTATAGAATACTTAAAAAAGTAGTAGAAGAAGGACCTGAAAATTATACGCAGAAGTTTTAATTTATTTGATACTAGCTTCCCTCCGGCAATGTATACAAAGCTTGGCAACTTATATACTAAAAACTTTCTGGAGAACCACTCTATCCATTAGTGAAAACAGCATGAAAATCGGTGCAATCGTTTTTGAGTTTAGCGCGAACAGACAGACAGACGTACGGAGGACTTTGTTGTACAATATGTAAATGTTATTTAATTAATTTCATTAAAACATACCATCATAATTTTATTATAGTCTTACTTTTAACGTGACATAACGTAATAATCTACCTAAGACAAACCGATTTCCCTGTACACACAGACTCATAATCCTAAGATAGCTTATCCCATTCTCTTCCTACTTTACACCGCACAAATACTTTTTATTAGCATCGATGGAAATGTAAATAAAGTGTAATATAATGTTAGGAATTGACTTGAAAGTAAAAGCGTTTGAATAGCCCTTTTTTGTTACAGGACGTGCCCGTGGAACAACTGGAAAAACTAAAAATGGGTAAGTATAACTGAAATGTTACAGTAAATTTTTTTTGTCAACTAAACTTACAGTTTTTTATTTTTTTAACAATAGTTTATCGCATAATACTGATCCAACCTTATCATCAGCCCGTATTCGTTTACTGCTGTTCATACTGTCTTAAATTATATCGTAACTAGGTATATATTTATTTAATTTGATCTAGTAAAGTTATTCATGGAACGTGTAGAAGTAGAATACATAGAAATAGATGATGAATTTGATCTACAAACCAGAATTATTACTTCGTTTTGATGACGACGTCTGTGGTCTAGTGGTTCGAGTACCGGACACAAACATTTATGTGATGAACTTAGGTGTTTGTGTTTGTCTGGGTGTTTCTTATATATTGTAAGTATATATTTACAAAAAAAAGTATATAAGTATTATAACCATTGTCTAGTACCCATAGTACAAGCTCTGCTTAGTTTGGGACTAGATGGTGCTGTGTAAAAAATGTCCCAAGATATTTATTTATTTATTTATAATAATACCTAACATAACATAACACAGCCAGCTAAAATATTAATTCTGTCGTAGGCCAAGGTGGTGGACTATAGCCTAACCCCTCTAAATCTGATAGGAGCGTGCCCAGCAGTTAATGGGTTGATGATGATTTGAAATACGATATTGCCCGTGCCGAAGCTGTCATCATAAAGGAAAAAACAATGTTGTCTGTCTAACATAAATTTTTTATATATTTCGATAGGAAGAAACTTTTTTGTGATGTGTTTTATAACCATTATTCGGTATTACCTGTTGAGCCAAATACCGTGAAAGCCGCAACCGGAATTTACGGCCAATGCATCAATCATGATTGATTACCCTGTCTGTAAACACAGCTTGTATTGTAAACGATGCCGTTTGTTTCAACACCTCGTTGGATTGCCTTACGATATTTTATATATTTTTAGCCTATATTTTAGCCCTTTGCGATACTTCATTTTCCACTGGAACATTGAGGGCAGTTAACTTATTCGATATCTATTATTAGAACTTTCCCTATTGTGGTATTGCGCGTCTATATTTTTTACCTTTTACTGATTATTTTTTTGTATATTTTTAAGCATTTTCCATGCTGCATGCAAGCAGGGCGAGCGGTGGCTTAGTGGTCAGAGCGTCTGGTGTACCGAACCAGAAGACGCAGGTTCGAATCCTGCCCGCCCGCTATAGTTAAAACTATAATTCTCAACATATTCCAAATCGAGGCGCCAAAAAGGTGTAGGTAGGTACAAAAGAAATTGGCGACACTTACTTGAAGTTAACCGAGTTTTATGCAAAACCCGTACCTAAGCTAAATAGGTATACGCTACCATTAACTTAATGGTTTAATAACTGAGTTTTTATAACACCTAAGAAAATTTTGCGTGTAAGAATGTAGGTGAGATGGTTCTATGCATAGACGTAACAGTATGGAAAACTTTCCCATATTTTAATAAAACATAACGAAGCTTTTGTTACAATCTGCACGTGTTAATTTAATGGCGTAATGAACAAGGAACATTACCAAAACATGCCTTGGATATAATTTATCCAGCGAATAATGTAATGTTTTGTGTAGGTAATTAAGTTATTTACGCACAAGTTGTTTTGATCAAATGTTTGTTATAATCCAGGATTACCGGATGAAAGGCCTTATTTGTCTGGGTAATCATTACCCGCTTCAGGGTTAATTAAACTTCAGGTGGCCGTACACGTGCGCCGGTACAACAGTCCTTTCCGTATTTTATTTTTGGTCTTTTGTTCCGCAAAACCTTTGTCATGTTATGTAACATACCATTTACCGAACAAATTTACCGTGAAAATGTATGCAGGTTATACGTACTAAGGTATGATACCTAAACGCGGGTATATTTCTAATCCGGAATATGCGAATAGGTTTTTTTTTTGAGACAGATATTATCATGCTCATCACACTTATATGCGAATTTGCAGAATCATAATATTATGCGTGCTGCGCACGTGGAAATGAATAAGACTGCACAGTTATCTTATAAATAATAATATTTGTATGGTTATCCTTCTTGCGTTCCTGTTAAGGTGGGCACCCTAGAAGGATTCTGATAATATTTTTAAACGTCTTTCATTTATTTTACCAAGATAAAAAGAGGTACTATAACACATATATACAACCTGTATTTTGTAGGTATCATTCTTGTTCAACACATTCTGCGAAAATTGTTTTCAAAAGCCTCTAAATACTTTCTTTGTCGTCTCTTACATATTGTTCGTATCTAAGAAAGGTTCTCATGTCTATAACGTCCTACGCACCGTCAGGTACCCGAATAATTTACGGCTAGTATGGAGACGAGATTTATGCGGATACGGCATAAAAAACTCGTGTGACTCCGTGCGTGTTATTCGAAAGCTCTCACTCATGCGTGGCTCTCGAAAATTCCGTCTTACCCCAAGTACGCCTATATTTAATGTGGATTATTCAGTCGTTATTTTCTGAGCGATTTGTATGCGATCTTCGCTTAATCGTAGGGGAGATCGGGGTAATGGATAATAAATAAGAGTTTTTTTCGCGTTATTATTTTGTGGAGGAAATATAAAAGGCTTACTTATATAGAAATTCCGTCGAAATAATTATTGAAGTATTTACGTTTTCAGTTACAAGTCTTGTTTTAGGTATATTTAGAATTTAATGCCAGTAAATCTCAAAGTGTGAATCTGTGAGTCCAAAGTAATTTGTTAACTAACTATTAACATTTAGTGATATTTGATGGAGTTCAATAACGAATTGCTTGAGGTTATTTAAGAAAAGCAAACACCAAGTACTTAATTACAAAGTTTTAATTAGCATTAAAGTGACCTAAAGGTCACCCCAGTATCGATTAAATCACGAGAGTTTAAAGTTGGACCAATGTCGTATTATTTTTTAATGGATTTTGTTTTCTTTTTACGGAGTTCTTGGTCAAAAGCTTTTTATATTTAATTACGTTCTTATTTAAAAAAAAACGTACGGTACCTACCCAATTAGGGCTGCTGACTGTCCATTATATACTAAAAAGGTCGGATATCAAAGTGATCTAATACCCAAAATATAATAAATATACAAACATATTTGTACAATGTGATATGAACCATGAATTCAAACACTTCAAAGACTAATGTAAAACCCACCCACGTGTGACTGAAAACTTATCACGAATCGATAAAATATTCCTCTGCTTCCTTTGATCTTAATCCTCCCATACTTGCATTTTAATATCAGGTGAGCCTCAAAGAGATTTATTTAGACCGCTGTAACTTAAGCCTCAATTTATCGTCTTAATATTGGAGCGAAATGAGCTCCTGGCTATATATAGCCTATTGATAGCAAAGTAGGTAATATAAAATGCGATAAATCAACGGTTCAGTATAGTGCGTGCTAAAAATAGTTCTGTGTGAGACAATGTGGACGTGGAAGATAGAAGACCCGTGTAGTTCTCAGTAAAAAATAGACCCTCTCTCTACAAGTTTATAACGTAAAAGGCAACTTAAGGTAGATGAGTACCGGATAACAGCCCAGTTTACGCACTGCCTTGATATACCGGTTTTTAAAATACTAATTGTGATAATATTATTATGATGTAGGTACCTATTAGTCTCATCCTCTTCATTATAAACCCATATACTGTCCTACTGCTGGGCACGGATCTTCTCTCAGTATGAGAGATATTAGGCTATAATTCACCACGCTAGTCTAATGCGGGTTGGCAGACTTCACAAGCCGATAAAAAAACATGCATGCAGGTTTCCTTACTATGTTTTTCTTCACCGTAAAAGCGTGACGCACGTGATTTCGAAAAGTCAGAGATGCGTGCCTTGGATTCGAAATCGAGACCTTTGACTTGGCAGTCCAGTGGTCACTCACCTAGGCTATCACTGTTTCTGCCTATTAGTCTATTAGTTTGTTTATTTTCGTACAGTCAGCATCATATATATCGGAATGAACGTACTATACTGTTCTTAGTTATCTAAATATATAGTTTAATTTCCTTTTAGCTGTCAGAATGACATTAGTTGCCGTGTAGTGTGTTCATTCTAAAACATTTCTTGTGTGATTTTCATATAATATCGAACAATTTGTATGTATTATAATTTATCTGGATTTATCAACTTAATTTACAAGTAGCCTTATAATTATTCTAGCGTTAATAAGTAGGTACTACTGTAACTTTTAAAATAAGGAAATTACTTCGTTTTTCATAATTATGGGATGAAAGCTAACAACTTCCCTTTCGTTAATCCAATTAATTAAGCTGGCCTATAATAAAGTATGCAGCTTTCCTTTACATTTTTTTAAAAGCCTCCTATTTATGTTTTACGAAATAGGTTGGATAATAATTTTGGAGACAGGTGTATGTATATAAAGGGATAAATCAATATTTTCTGCGAAAATGCTACCTGAAATTAACATTTTTATTAAATCGTTTTATCCCCGTTAATAAAAATGATACATGCAGACATATAATTTTAGAATGATAGATAGATGACCTATTTTTATAAATATATTTTTGTATTTAGTTGTAGTAATTAATGTTTTTTTCCATTCCACCACTGTTGTCGACTATGTGCATTTATGCAAGTCACACCCACTTCTTCCCCATTATCTTCACAATTATGGTTCGACCGATGGGTCTGTCTGATAAACAAAACAAAATTGGCATTGAATTAAAGAGAAAATACATTTTTTTATTTAATCGTCTAGAATTCTTACAGAAACTTGAAAGTAATTTTAAATTCTATTACAGCAGAAGCGGGGAAGGACGGTGAGATGAATAGTGAGCACGTTGAATATCACCGACTGGGTAAGTGACCGCTAACGCTATTATCTCCTTCTAAAGCTAATTGTATAACTGTTTCACTGATAATTCAATAACGGACATCTGCAGAATTACTAATTGTATAACGGTATTAGATATGGCGTAGTTTGTAGTTCCATTGTAACTTAAAATAAAACTAACCCAATTTTCACAAAAAATAAGAAAATTGACTTTCCGCCTGAAATAATAATATCGAAATAATTAAATGTAACGCCAGACACTCTTCTAGGGATCTGCCGTATCTTATAAATATTCTGGAATATAAAATGGCGGAGAAAATATCAACTACTATTTGCATACCTTTCAAAATTTTAATATTCGTGAGCGGCCTATAAAGGTAGCCGAGATGAGAGCTGATATTACATAATTAAAATTACAAATTTTATAAAATAGAAATTCGCAGTAATCAAACCTTCATTCTTCAACCGACGGTTTCGTCTACTAAGACTAGACTAAGTAAACAAGGCGATGTAGTGAGGAAAATCTGTTTCACATTGTCAGTCTTAACAACAAATCGGAGCTTTCTTTTTAATCTTTTCAAGCATTTTTCATTCCAATGCTTTAATAGAATTTGAAGGAAGATTTGGAATTAGTGTGTACGACTCGCGGTGGCTTAGAGGTCATAGCGTCTGGTGTATTGAACCAGGAAACGCAGGTTTGAGTCCTCCCCGCGAGTTGATTTTTTCCTTCATTAAAATAACTAAATCGGACCTTTTTTTTTCATAAACACATAGTATTATTTTCTCAACCTACAAGATAGACGTGCACAAAGCTTAGTGTACCTACAAGCAACAATAACTGCACCTATTTACGACATAACAGGCACAGCGACCCAATGACACGCTCGTTATCACGCGAACATACCGCTGAAAGCGATAGTATCGTGATGCTAGATAACTGAGCATTAACGGCTAATAGCCCTTATCTACGTTTGCAAAATAACTGTTACTTTATCAGCGCCTAGCTTTTAGCTTTCATACTATGTTACGGCCGACACTAATTTTGTTATAATAAACACCTTAAATACACTTTAAACTTTTTATTGCCCTGAAAAATTTAAACATTCATTTTAGTTTACATTACGAATAACTATTGTTGTAGGGGCAACCCTGAAATCTGGAAAAAAAAACATCCATTCCACGCGTAATTTTGTCGAATTGGGTGAACATCAATGTATGGGGCGCAGTTGATTTTTTTATCGTACAACTTGTTTTTGTTACTCTTACTTAAGGTCTCATCCTTTTGTATTTTTACGTCTGAATTGGTCATTTTTGATATAGGTACGAGGTGACCTTAACGACAAACGCTTTTGAGGAAAAAGCTTATATTCTGTATAGTGAATTAGGGGTCAAGATTCACAGCACTGAGCCCATGCTATGACATAAATAATGCTCATTTACTAACAAATTTTTTGACAAACAGACGCAGTACACGCTAACGGGGAGCTGGTATCAAGACTGGAACAGCATGCATCAGCAGACGCAGTGGGGGGTGAGAAACCTCACGTACATGCTCAAGCGCAACTCGATGTGCCTGCCGAAGACGTTCATCGTGTGGTTGTGCAAGATGGCAGTCACGTGAGCGTGCACGACGCGACGGTTCCTACGACTGCGGCCAGCGAGGAGGTCACTACCAAGGTACAATTTAAATATATTTTAATTACAACGGCACGTATTCTGCTAATATAAAATTTTATATACTGTAACACAAAACTGTGGAGTGGATGATACGCGTAAAATTCTAATTAAATCCCTTGAGCATTTGGGTTATACGAGTATATACAAATATTCATTTTATAGGGGATTAAGGGCCTGTTTCACAACCTGTGGATAGCTGTTAACCGCCGGAGAAATGTAAAAATATAGCAAAATTTGTATTAAATTAATTTGCTAGGTAATTTAACTAACGGGAACTTACTAGAGGGTGGTGAAACTGGCCCCTTATTACCTACCTATTTTATAGAATGACATTAATAATTCTTTACCTTTTAAGTACTTCAGAATATTTATTTTAAGTGTTAAAATTTAGCCTATCAGGATCTTTTCAAAGGTCACTATTAAACTATTTCTACCCTTTCTACACCTTTCATACACTATTTTTTGTCACGTAAGAACAGCTAGTTATAGAGAAGAGATACTCGTTTAACTCTCGAATATTCCGTAAAGTGTGGATACTGAGCCTGACAATAGATCTTTCTTGAATGGAAAATCCATTGTGAAACTGAGTGAAAACGAAAGTCTTTGGGCAAACCGACCCTATTTAAATACATCAAGTTGTACTCGGGGCATTGTTAGGGGAGATTATGGCACTGCTTTAGTGGTTTATTTTTATCACATCTTGAGAATAAAATGTTAGCTGCTATATTTTTAAGCATTTTGTAAACTGCTTTAACATAAACAATAAATGAACGAAGCTTTCATCCATACAAAACTGATGACTGTGCAT